>CM042837.1:0-582194 GCA_023653725.1 Bungarus multicinctus | reverse complement strand
CCACTTATCGAGGGCGGGCGGCAAGGGAGGCACGTTAGATTTTCAAGGGAAATAAAAATAGGTCAGATAATTTGAAAAATGAAAACCATCTTGATAGGAAGTGAAAGTGCGTTCGGTTCAATGAAAATCCAATGCAGCACAGAGGCTACTCTGGCTTGGTGACGGCTCCTTCAAGAGTGGGTTGCACACCCATGTAGCTCTCTTCCAGCTCTTAAAAGAAATGTCAAACCTGCTTTCTCTTGTCTTAGAGTGAAAGATGCAAAATAGTACATTTATGTGACAGGATTATAGGCTCAGTGGAATGTCAGGGGAAAAATGCATCCAGGAGAAAGCAAAACCCCTTGCAGCAAAACCTACAAGACTGAAATGCTTCGGAAATTGGTGTTTCTATAGTGATGTTTCTACCAAAACAACTTGCCGCCACTGCACCCTTATCTGGAAACCGGCACATGGTGTGCTGAGCCCTGGAGCCAAGCCCAGAGCCCCCCAAATGGCAATCCTGCCCTGAAGACCCTTGGATGGATCCAGAAAGAAAGATTCTTCCTGAAGGAAGTTGGTCCTTATCACCGTTGCCAGTTTTGCCACTTATCAGCTCTGGAAGTTCACAGGGAACAATTCCACGGAGGAGGGAAGATTTGGGAGACAACAGAAGAAAAGAAACTCTCATCACCGATCAATGCATAGAAGCTTCTATACCTCTGATTCTGGGTAACTATTCAATCAGGAAGCCAGGGTTGCAGACCCAAAGAAATAATAGCCAGTGTTTTTGTTTGTAAGAGCTCAGCTGGAGCAGACGGCCACCGGTCCCTCCCATCTCTTGGGCCCAAGCAAAAAGTTTCCATTTCTCATAGGAATCAGGATGGAATTTGCTGCCATTAAAACATCCTTTAAGTTGGGAGGGGCAAAGTCTCCACCCAAACCCCAATTGGGGAGAGATTTTGCACACTCCCTGAGCAAGTACCACAATGCCACAATGAAAGTGCATAAAATAAAAGTACATTTTATTTTTATGCTTTATTTCACATTTAGCATCTAAATTCTAAAAGTGTTTAGAATATATTACTAGACACCTGCTTGCCCAGGCAAAATGTATTTATGGCAGAGAAAAGGTGAAGGGCTTGGGGTTTTCCTTCATCTGGATAGCTTCAGATAACTCAAGGGAGGTGGAAGAACTCCAAGACCCTCAAAGATCACACGGAGGTGAAGAAAGGAGAGGATTCACGTGAATTGCAGGCTGTGGGGCCTCCTCAAAGCCCCCACATGCTTCTGGGGGGCCCCATCAGATCCCTCTGGAGAAGAGATTCCTCAGCAAGGTCCTCCACCCTCTTCAGACTATATGCAGGCCCAATCCGGGGTGGGGGTGGGGGGGCTGTTCACAGAAGACCACCAAGGAAAAGAGATTGTTTCATTGTTTCAGGGGACTTCAGAGATGCGGGACCCCTGAAGCCTTGCCTGCTCCCTCTCTCTGCCATCTAATCCTACCTTTCCCCTTTGGCAGTTGCTGGATCGTGGGCTGTGCAGCCCAGCAGCAACCGCTCCCTGAAGTCGCAGAGCCCGAGGCTCTTCCAGACGCAGCCACAGAAAGGGAATTCTTCAGCAACAGAGGCCCTGGTTGTCTGTGGCCCACTAGGTTTACGTCATACTCAAGGGAGAGCCACCCCGGGACTGTGTGCAGTTGCACCATCTGCGGTGGACCCCTGAAAGTTATTGTCACTGGAAATAGATTCCTGGTTTCTTCTCCAAGGACTAGACGTGGCCTCTTCTGGACATGATCCCTATGTTTAAAGTTGTGGATCTCCTCACAGGAAGGCAGGCAGCGCGTCCAAGACGGGAGGAAGCAGCTGGTCACAGCGAAGAGTCCTCTACACTCCCTGGTCGGTTGGGACAATTCCTGGTTCCTTTGAGCTGCCTCTGGGCAAGATTTCCGGGAGGGGAGAGACGTTCGTGGGCCAGGAAGGGAGGCTGCTTCCACTGGGGCAAAAGGGAAGGGGGAGGGCTGGGCGCCACATTCTTGGAAATGGGGGGAAGCAGGAGGGGGGGCCTGCGGGACCCCCGTCCTGGCACAGAAAACCCGCCTGCTGAGAATGAAAATGGGGGTCCGGCAGCTGCTCAGCAGGTTTTAAAGCCAAAGTGGGACCGCTGACTGCCCGGGAGGAAGGAAGGAAGGGAGGGAGGGAGGGAAGCGGGTGGAATGAGCCGCCGCGGCTCCAGCTGCCTTTGACCCGCCGTCAAGCACCCTTCCTCCCCGGCCGGCTCCGGTTGCCCCTCCCCGCGGGGCCCGAGGCGGCTCCTGGCCGGGGCGGCAGGGAGGGGCCCTCGGCCCACGCGGGGACGGGCGCTTCCCGCCAGAGGCAGCTTCGTGCGAGGCGGCCCCGCTTCTTCCGCGCCCAGGCAGCGAGCGAGGAGCGGGCTCCGGGCTTGCGCCACTCGCCGGCCGCGGCACCCCGGAGCGCGCCTCCTTCCCTCGGTCCCGCCGGGTTCCTCGGAGGCTGTGCAGGCGGCGGGGCGCCTTTATCTGCGCGCTCCACGCGGGCCGGGCCGGAGGGGCCGCTGCGGCTGCTGAGGCGGGCGTGGCCCCGCTGGGCTCTGCCGATAACCGCGCCGGAGAAGGAGCAGCGCTGTGCCTCCGCTCGGACTGCCGGCTCGGGCCCCGTGAGCTCTGCCGCTGAGGAGGCGCTTGCAGCGGCCTGGCTTGCCCGCCGCCCGAGACCCTTGATCGGGTGCTGGGGGGTCTTGGGCCGGGGCTCCCCCGAGGCTGACCTGCCTCTGGCAGCTGCTGCTGTGGCGCTTGGCTTGTCCGGCCGCCCTCGCGTGAGTCTTGGCCTGGGCGCCGAGGGGGGCTCGTCTGCGTGGCCTGCTTTTCTTAGAGGGCGCCGGGACTCTGCAGGGAGTTGGCAGCCTGGGCATTCAACGGGGAACCTGGCCGCCGTTGACAAAGGCAGGGGAATCGGAGCCAGGCGGGAACCTGAAGAGACGCTCCTGGTTTCCAGGCTCTGTGTCCCAAAGGCGGCTGGGTCCGCCGAGCCTTGTGCTACCAAGATGAGAATGGGGAGGCGCTGAGTACGGGGCTCCCCCTGGAAGGGTCTCCTGCGAATTAGGCGACTAAGAGCAGAAAACAATGGATGCAAAAGCAAAACCTGGTGGTCTCTGGGTTGCCAAGGCCCCCCTCCCCAGCAGAATGCCAAGCCCCCGTCTCCTCCAGCCACCGGCCCGTCCGTGGGGGGCTTCCTGGGGACTCTGAGTTGGCCCAGGTTTCTTTGCACTGGCTCCCCCGAAGCTCTGGGCTTCAGCGTGTTTGGCTGCGTCTCCAGACACTCCCAAGTTCAAGGTTTAAGGGGAGCACCAACCCTGGAAGGGTGGAAACTCAAACCGTGATCTGATTAGACTTTTTGTTTCAGCTTCTGGTACAGCCTTAACTCCAGGTGCCAAAATTAGTGGGGGGGCACCCCCCCCCCCCCCCGGTGGCCTGCCATTGTGAGGCAAAAGCTATCCTCTTGGCTTGATGCACCTCTGAACAGCAAGCCCCCCTGCAATGGAAGGGATGTGTGTGGTCTGCCCCGCCTAATTAACCCCACAAAAGCGACTTTATTTGGATCATTGCCCTTCTGCCAAAGAGCAGAAGCATTCCTAGCTTTGAAGTATCGTATTTATGTAATTGAACACATTTCTGAAGCTCTGAGTGGCTAATAGAAATAAGAAGACAAAAGAAAACAATCGGCAAAGGGTTGTTACCTCAAGGAGCCTGGGGGCAAATTGAGGGCTCAAGGCTGATGCAGAGAGTGACCCTTTGAGCGGCCCTGGCCAGGCACACCCATGTTCACACCCGACCCTGCTTGCAAAGGGAGTTTTGTTGTAGCTGCAGCCCTTGCTGGTCCAGGGCCTGCAGTGTGGAAGAGGGAACGTCTAAATGGCCACCTGTTGCCCCTGGGAAGGAACTCGCCAGTGCTGCCGCTGGAGACCTCTCCAGGGCCCCATGGGAGGCAGCGGCTGCCGGCCAAGCCCTCCGGAGGACAAAGCGGCTCCTCCTGCAGGTCAGCAGCTCAGCCATCTGCGCTGTGGAAAATGTGAGCTCAGGGCTGCCGGGGGCCCAGCCAGAGAATGCCGCCTTATCTGCTGCTCTTCATGTTCCCCGCGGCACACAGAGCAGGCTCTGAGGCTGGGGGGGGGGGGGGGGGCGGAGGAGCAGGGTCCCCCTCTGTTCTGTCTGGGCTTCAGCTGCACCCCAGAGATCAGCCCCATGACACCCCAACTGCAGCAGAGGCCCTCCTGCCCCTCCTCTGCCCTTGGCCCTCCAGTGCTCAGCCAAGGCTGCCTTTGAGGGCCCCTGCCCCTCCCCAGCAGGCTTTGGAGGCAGGCAGGCAGGGGGTCCGTTTCGCTGCCCCTGGATCGCTCCCGCTTCCATTATTCAGCCTCTGGGAAGTGCAGAGATGAACACGATCCCTGGTGCAAGTTTTTCAGCACCCAAATGCTTTTCTTGCTTCTGCTACTTTGGATGCCAAACTCTTAGAAGACTCATATAAAACTTGATGTATCTTCTAAGAGGAGGACAGGTGGTTGCTTGCATCACAGGCCAAAAACCTGAGTTTCCACCTAGGGTGAAATGGGGAGGGTTGGAACAGGGCTTGGGGGCTACTTTACTTTAGAGCCAGGAACCCCGGAGGCTCCACCTGCTCACAGAAAAGGACTGCTATGGGGAGGGGGGTTTGCTTTGGAACGCTGCCTGCCTGAAATGGGGGCCACGGTGGAGCTTTTCTGCTTCCGGAGTCGCCTCCTGCTTGTTGAGTCAAGAGGAATTCCAGCAGCAGCAGCTCTGTTGTTTTTTCCTGCTTAACCCCAAGGCTCTGCTCTAGTCAGCGAGCCCAGCCGGCATCAGGCAGGCAGCACCCAGGGGGGAGGAGGAGGAGGAGGGTTAGCGGTTGTCCCTGGGCATTTCATTGGGGGGGAGGAGATGGCGGCAGAAAGAGCCCAAGAACTCCTTGGGGGCGAAGCTGGGGGCCAGGTTCCCTGGGGGAGAAACCTGTCGCTCTGCCCTGGAGCAGAAGGAAAGAAAGTCGGGAGCTGTTTGTGGCAATGGCCACAGTGCTGCCTCCTCCTGCTGCTGCTGCTCGGGGCTGCCGTCCCTTCGCAGGAGGCAGGCACAGCTGCTCCGTTGCCAGGGCTGCCCCTGGAGCCCTCCCTGGCAGGCGCCACTTCCCGCAAAAGGCACTTAACCCTTTGGAGCAGGAGCCGACCGGCCCAGCCTATCAATGGGCAGGGCCGGAGGGGGGGCATGTGCTGGGGGTGGGGGCTGCCGAGCTCCCAGCAGGGCAGACTGCCAGGCCGAGGAGCGGGCGCTGTCAGCCATGGCCACTCAGCTGCGGTTCCGGCTGTTGTGCTGAGTGGCCAGCCCAGCCGTGGGAAACACCCAGGGGTGGCTTCATTTGCCCCTCCCCTGTTTCTCCTCCTCCTCCCCCCCCCCCCCCCCCGCAGGAAGGGAATCTCTGCCCTTCCAACAGGCTGGTGTTCAGGGTCTCCCGGCTTCCCCTCCCCAGCAGTTCTCTTCCATTCTTAAACCGGGGAAGCCCCCCGCTGCCCCCCTTGCCCGCCTGCCCAGGCAGCTCAGACAGACATGCACAAGCCTCCGGGAGGGTTTGCTGGGCCCGGCTGAGGGGCTGCCCTCTGGGGAGGGTCAGTGGGAAGCAGACCCCAGGCACCTCCATTTGGTGGGCATCCCCAATGCCTTTTGGGTTCTGGGTCAGGCTGTAGGGGAGGACATTTCCCTGGCTGAAGACTGACGTCTTGGCGCCTTCCTGGGTCACATTCTGTCTGCAGAATCACCAGGGACTGAGTGGGGGTGTTGGGGGGAGGGCCCGTCTGGCCCCCCTTCAAGGGCGCTGGGCAAAAGTGCTTCCGCCTGGTTTTCTTCCTCGCTTTGATGTGGCTCTGCAAGGAAGGCTTGGAAGGCATTGAGACCCCAGGCGAGTGAGGTGAGCCAGAGAGGAGGGGGCTGTGGCTCAGAATCTGGATGGCTTTTCCCCCCCCTCCCCACATGGAGGCTCCTTGCGAAGGTGCTGCTCTTCCATTGCACACCCGGGAAAATGCCTCCCCCTCCCTGGAATTCCAGCCACAGCCCTGCCCAGGTTCAAGGTCCTTTCTGGGGAGGCAATCTGCCAGCACATCTGCACACGCGCGCGCGCGCGCACACACACACACACACACACACACACACACACTGCTAACCTTCCTGTCTCCTCTCTTCCCTCTCAGAGCGTGTCGTGTCGGGTGAGCCAGCTGCGGCTGCCAACGTGGAGGCTGAATGGAAAAGTTGCAGAAGGTAACTTCTCGGGGGTTGTTTCTTCAGTGGATTCACTGGCCGGTGCCCCTTTCTTGGGGCTCTCTGAGCCTGGGGGTTTCCTTGCAACCCCCCCTCCCTTCTACCCCTGATGAGGTTACCTTGTTTGGGTCATGAAATGTCTGAAAGGCTCCCAGGGGCCCTGAAGGGCTGCAGACCTTCTCCTTTAGGGCTGCCTCGGAGCACCGGGCCCCCCAGGAAGCCGAGAAGGCCCGAGAGCAGCAGCCAGTGGCTGTGGCAGGATTGCCATCATCTCCCCCACACCTCAGCCCGAAAGGAAAAGGCTGAAGGCTAATCGGGGCCCCTGCAAAGAAGGCCCAGTTGGGACAGCCTCCTGGTCACAGCTGTCAAGGAGCCCCCAGCAGTGGAAGCCAGCTGCTGCGGGGGCAGAGAGGGGACCGGGTGGGGGGGGGCCCACATGGCTGCTTTCCCCTGCCCCACAGCAGCACTTCCAAAGGAGCAGGAGAGGCTGCTTCCCCACTTACACAGCAGGAGAGGCTGCCACACAGCCAGAGTTTAACATCTCTTCTGCGCCTGCCATTGGATCAGCCTCCCCTCGGACCCCTGGTGGCTCAGAAGGCAGCATTGCAGGCTCACTCTGCCCACTGCCAGGAGTTCGATCCTGACAGGCTCAGGGTTGCCTTCCGCCCTCCTGCGGTCGGTCAAAGGAGCAGCCGGAGTGTTGGAGGCTGACCTTGCAAGCTGACCCAAGAGGAGCCCAGGCAGCCAGAGGCCGGCTTCAGCCTCCCTAATTGGCCTCCTCCTTTCTTCTCGCAGCACCTGGCTTCCCCCAGGAGCATCGTCGTCTCGTCTCGGGGCTCTGGGGCCCCCGGATCTCCCTCCAGCATCACGGTGAGAGCCTCCACTCCCCCGCTTTGAGCAAACCACGGCCGGCTGCACAGCAGAATGAGGAGAACAAAGGCGAAAGGGGGGTGCAGAAAAGGCCCACCCCCCCCCCAGAGTTTGAGGCTCCTAGAGGGAGGGGTGAGCAAAGCTTCCTTGGCCCTGAGCCAGGAAGAGGAGGGGGCAAGCCGTGATGGGCAAAAATGGGGTTACCCCATCTGCCTCTCCCCCCCCCCAGATTCAGGGGCTGTGAGGGAGGGGCAGGAGAGCACTGGGGGGGGGGCAGAGGGCATGCAGGGACCTTTGGACAAAGGAAACCAGAACCCCTCCTAGTTGAGGTGGGGCTCCTCAGCACTAGGACGGGGGGGAGGTACTCAAAGCCTAGGAGTCCAGGGAGGATGGGTGCTTCAGCATCTGACAGATGCATCTGGCTCTCAAGGAGGAAACCTGGGGTCCTTGTGAAGGGTTGGGGTCCCCTTGAGAGAGTGCAAGGAGACGCCCCCTTGCAGGGCTGGCTTTGTGCCTGCAGCAGGTCTCAAACTCGGTTCCCTGCTTCACATGAAGCACTTGACCAAACTGGATCTCGTGGCATCGAAGTGCTGAGGTGCATAAAACTGAGCTGGGTGGAACCCACACTGTGTGTGTGTGTGTGTGTGTGTGTGCGCGCGCACGCTCCACAACCTTGGCTCTGGCTGGGGCAGCTCCCCTGGGAGAAGGATCCCAATCCAGGCTCGGAAGAACGGGGTGGCCTTGTGGAAGCACCTCGCTTTTCTCTCTTCATCGATCAGGCCCCCGTTCACCCCGGCCTCCTCTCTCCTCCCCCCAGGCCAAGATGGATGACGAAGTCCTTGGCTACAAGGACCTGGCAGCCATCCCCAGGGACAAAGCGATCCTGGACATCGAGCGCCCTGACCTGATGATCTACGAACCCCACTTCACCTACTCCCTTCTCGACCACCTGGAACGGCCGAGGAGCCGAGAGGTGGGGCCGGCATTGCAAGTGGATGTCCTCAGAGGGGGCCCCGTACAGTTTTGGGGGGCTGAGGCCCTCACCTGCCATGGCCCCCCAGTCAGGCATGGTTGTCCATCCTATTGGGGGAGTGGAGGACGGCCTGGCTAGCCAAACGTACAAGCGAGTTTCCCGCAGGGGCCACAGCCGCCGCTTGCCAGGGGAGTGGCAGTCGCGAGGGGCCTTAGGCGGAGTAAGGAGTAACGCCTGCCTCTCCCGTCTCTTCTCTTGCAGCCCTCGCTCTCGCCCACGTCTCTCTCTCCTCCCCTGTCGCCAGAAGTAGGTGCTCCTCCGAGGGGCGGTTGGGCGGGCAGGGCGTTGGGGGCCCTTGGGGGGGGCTCGGCTTAGGTTGGCTCCTGGCGAGGAAGCTCCGGAGGGAGGAGCTGCTCCTCTCGGGAGGGGGGACCTTCTCCTTGGGGCTCCTCCATTGATACGCTCCCTGCTTTCAGGTCAGCCACGAGTGGGCAGAGGCCAAATCCCCAGGAAGCGTTGGCAAGGCCTCCGGGCACCGGGCCGGCAGCAGGAACCGCTCTGGACTCCAGCACTTCCATCATCCTGGTACGGCCTCCCTCGGGCTTCTGTGGCGCGTCTTTCCCGGTCTGGTCCAAAAGCTCAGCGGCCTTTGCTCACCTGGAGCTGCAGAGGGGCTCAGGGTTGCATCTCCCCAAAGCCTGAAGGGGCACAAGCCCCCCGCAGCCATCGGGGTTCCTCCTCCGGGGGTTGGCAGGTGGTTTTATTCCAGCCTCTGGGTCACCCCCCGAAAAGTGTTCTGCAACTGCCGTCGAGGGAGGGGGGAGGGAGGCCCCCGGAAGAGGGAGCCGGCTGTACCTGGGCACCTTCCATTTCTCTTCCTTCCCCAGAGAGCAACACCCTGGAGCTGAACATCTACAAGAAGCCACCAATCTACAAACAGAGGGGTAGGGGCTGTTCCTGGGAGGGGGTGGGGTGGGGTGGGGGTAGCATTGTCTGGGCCTCATGGCTGTTGGCCTCTTCCAGAGTCTGGGCCGGCCCCGACCCCCGAGAGCAAGCGGCTGATCGAGGGCCTGATCATTGAATCCTCCAAGTTCCCTGCTGCTCAGCCGCCAGATCCCAGCCAGCCAGCCAAGATTGAGACCGACTACTGGCCCTGCCCGCCCTCCCTGGCCGTTGTAGGTAGGTGCCTTCGCCAGGCAGGCCTGAGATCTGCTGCTGCTCTGAGCTCAGGCTCCGGGAACGTTCTCCGCCAGCGCTGGCTTCCCTCGGGGCCCTCCCGTTTCATGGAAGACAGGCCAGGGTTGATCCTGGGGGGGATGGAAGAGCCGCCGTGGGGGTTATCAGAGGGCCACCCAGGGAAGAGCAGGGGATCCGAGGGGCGGGGGAGGGGAGGACACCGTCTGGAGGCAGCCCCCCACCTGTGCCCTCTCTGCCCCCCCTAACAGAACAGAATGCCTAGGGCCCCCCCCCCAGGTCCAGCAGCCGGCTTCTTCCGCCTTCTCCATGGCGGAGTCTGCTTGGACCAGAAGGAGAAGGGCTCTGAAGGCCTCCAGGGTTGCTTCAGGGGGCACAAAGGTCCCAGTTCCAGGCCAGACCCCTTGAAACGTGGAGAGCATTAAGATCCCTCTCGAAGGACCTGCTCATTGGGGGACATTCCAGTATTGTAGGGCAGAAGCCTTTGGCTCCCAGGCCTTTTGTGGACGGGGACACACCCACCCACCCACCCAGAGTTTGTAAGCCCTGGTTGCCCCCTCCCAGAGACCGAGTGGCGGAGGCAAAAGGCGTCCAAGAGAGGCGAGGAGCTGGATGAGGATGCAGAAGAAATGCGAAGTCTCCGGGAGCTGCAGGAACAAGAGCTGAGCAAGGTAGCCGGAAGCATGGGTGGGGGTGGGGGGGTCAGTCGAGGGCTCCTTCCAGCCCTCTTCCTTCTCACTCCCGCAGGTGGCCTCCAACCTGGGCAGGCTCATCCTGAAGGAGGAGATGGAGAAATCTCTCCCAATCCGGAGGAAGACGCGCTCCCTTCCAGACCGGACTCCCTTCCATGCCTGTGAGTGACGCCCCCCCCACCCCCGTTCACTGCAGAGAGGAGCAGGGGGAGGGGGGCCTGTGTGCGTAGACCCCTCGGATGTAATGTAAGGGGGAAGAGGATCTAATCCACCCCCAGCAGAGCAGGAATCTGCACTGCCAGATGAGGTGGCCCTCAAAAGTCTTTTGAGCCCCCATGAGCTCCTACGATGGAGACATTCAGGTGGAGGGCCAGAGGAATCGGCTTCTGGTCCTGCCTTTGAGCCCCTACAGAACAATCCCCTCCCATCCTGGGGCGGCCTTTGGGGTCCTGGAGTGCCAAGTGCCCTTGACCGGGCTGCTCCCCTCCAGAAATGGAGAGGGCCTTCCGTTCATCTGCAGCTACACGGTCTTGCAAGGACCGCCTTGTTGTAAAGGTTGCTTCTCTGTTGGACTAGAGAGGGCCAAGGGGGCAGCTGTTCTGCAGGGCGAGGCTGCCCGTTGGCATTAATGCTGGCAGATCCCCATTAAGGGTTTTTAAACAGAAGCCATGGGTTGGCCTTTTAGCCCTGGCCGCCCGTGGACCTGGCTGCATCCCTGCCCTTTGCACGAGAGGAGCATCCGGGCTCGCCTTCAGGACAGGACGGTGGAAAAAGTCTGCGCTGGACCCAGGATTCATTCCACTCCCCGAAGAGGCTAGAAATGCTGGGCAGTTGGAGTTTGTGAAAGCTTCTTAATCCCAGTCCAGGCCAATCAGTTTGGGAATTAACCCCAGAAGCGTTTGGGCTTTTCCTGTTCTGGTGCTGCTCCTTAGAGCAGGGGTCCCCCACCTGGGCCCTTTTAAGACTTGTGGACTTCAACTCCCAGAATTCCTCAGCCAGCTTTGCTAAGAGTCCTGGGAATTGAAATCCACAAGTCTTAAAGGGGTCCAGGTGGGAGAGCCCTGCTTTAGAGACAAGAAGCCGTGGCGTCTGGCCCCAACTAATGGATGGGAGGCAGAGTCCACCTGCTAATTGGCTGCCCCCACGGCCAGATCTCCTCGCCTGTCGCAGCCAAAGTGCTCCTGCTCCACCCACTGAGCAGTCCATCCCCCGGAGAAGGGCCCTGCACTGACCGGCTGCTTCTCTTCCAGCCTCGCATGGAGGAAGCGCCAAATCGGCATCGCTTCATGCCTCTGGGAGACACACGCTCACCAGGGTAAGTGGAGACCCCTGGGATGGCGGGGGTCCTTGGAAGGCAGGCAAGGAAGAGGAGCAGCTTCCTTGCAAGGGCCTCCCTGGGTTCCCATCTCCACCTGGGCTCTTGCTCTTGGTTGCCCAGAGATGGAAAGGAAACAATGGGGTGAAGGGGGGAGGGGAGAGGGAAGGAAGGAGGGTCAGAGCGGGTGCCGGGCTGGGGCTCCCACCGCTTCCCACCCTCCCTGGCCTCCCTCTCTTCGGCCGCCCCTCCTGCCCCAATTCCTCCTCCGGCCAGGTGTGCATTGAGCAACCTGTGTCCCACCATGCCTGCCCCCTCCGCCCCGCTGCCTGGCTGGTGGGCTTCAGGCTCTTCGCAGCTGCTGGTGCCTCGTTCGAGTCAGCCTGGCGGGAGGTGTGAGAAGAACCCGCCTTGACGCTGCTCTGCTGCTCTCTTCCCCCAGCTGCAATCGACCGAGTTTGGATCCGGCAGCAGTGAAAAGGGCAGCCCAGGTAAGAGACGCTGCTGCCCCTTGCAGGCCCCCGTCCCCTCCCCCTCCCCGCTCCTTCCCCAGCCTCATTCTCTTCTGTCTTGCAGGTCTGCAGGTGAGCAGGCACCCAGACGGGGGAAGGGAGCAGCCCAGAGGCCGCACGGATGCCTGTCCCCAGCCCCAGCACCCCCAGACTCGGGAGGGGAGGCCTTAGGAGGGCCTCCCACCCTGGCCCCATGGGATGGACCCTACGGTCCCTTCGACTCACGGCCCCCTGGGCCTCTTCTCCTGCAGAACGGCCAGAGAAGCCGCATGGACAGAGGCAGCTCCCTCCCCAGCATGCTGGAGCAAAAGGTGAGAGAGCCCCCCTGGGGGTGGGGTGCAGGGAGGCCACAAAGCCAGGCCTTCCTCCACAGGCCTGGTGACCGGCTGCCTCTTTGCTTCTCCCTGGCCTAAGATTTATCCCTACGAGATGCTGGTGGTGACCAACCGAGGGCGAGTCAAACTGCCCCCCGGAGTGGACCGGACGCGACTGGAGGTATGGCGCCCCCCTCCTGCCCCTCTGGCCCAGGCGGGCAGCGGGAGGCCGGGCTTAGCCGCGGGGGCTGGGCCAAGTGGAGCCCTCCCAGCAGCCTCCTCTTCTTCCACCCCAGCGGCACCTGTCGCCTGAGGACTTCCAGCGGATCTTTGAGATGCCCCCGGAGGAATTCTCCCGCCTGGCCCTGTGGAAGCGGAACGAGCTGAAGAAGAAAGCCTGTCTCTTCTGAGCCCCGCAGCAGCCGCAGCCGCCATCCTCCGGCCCAGCGTGAGCCCCGCCTGTGTCGTGCATCGCAGAGGCTTTAGGGCGCCTCGTGGGCAGGCGCCAAGGAACCTCCCCCCCACCCCCAGCCCCGAGGAAGGGAGCCGGCGGCCCCAGTCGGGCAGGGGGATAGGAGCCGCCTGGGAGTGCGTAGCTGCCCCCCTCCGAGCATGAGCCAGAACCTGGAGCAGTCGGGTGGGAAAGCGGGGGAAGGCACCTCCTCAGCCGCCATCCAGCCGGAGTGAGGCTGTCTCCCTCCCAGCTGCCTTCGTTCTCCTCCCCAGGCAGTTGGGACCCTCCTCTTTTCAGAGTCGGGGGGACCGTTGGGCCCTCTCAGTGCAGAGTCGGGCTGGGCTTCCCGGGGGGCTCTGGCTGCAGCTGGCTTCAGGCTGTCCTGCCTCTGGGGGGCGGAGGGAGGTTGCCCCACAAAAAGGAGGAGATGCATGAGGGCCCCCAGCACTCTTCCTCCACCCCCTTCCCCAGAAACGCCCCTCTCAAGATCGCCCGGCATCCCAACTGTTTCTGGGGCAGCTCAAGTCATTCCAGAGCAGCGACTGGACTGCGGAGGAATCTTCCCAGGCGGCTGAGCCGAGAGTCTGCAGAGCCCGTCGTTCCGCCCGCCAAGCAAGCAGGCATCCCATTGAGTAGAGGGGGACCCACACTTGGCAGGAGGGAGAGCCCTGACGGGAGCAGCAGGCGCCTCTTCACCCCAATTTCGCTGACAGGCGCGAGGCCGAAGTCACCTTCCTTGCTGCAGGCCCTGAGGTGGGTGTGGAATCTGCAGCTCAGTCGTGAAAAGGAAAACCCCAAAGGAGACTCAAGCAACGCAAGGGACCTTCCTGAAGCTGACCTGCAAATAGGAATTCTGAGCGACTCCGAGGGGGGGGGGGGGGGGGCGCTCTCCAACCTTCCTGGCCAGCAACCTCCGAAGGACGCCGCCAAGCTCAACAGAAGGGAGGCTCCGGCCTGATGGGCACTTTGGGACGGGCATGAAGGAAGTGGCAGCTTCTCTTGCCTTTCAGTCCGGCTGCCTGGGAGCAAAGCTGTGCCAGAGATGGGTGGGAACTGCCTGCGAAGACTGGAACTCCGCCCAGCCCCTTCCCTCCCGAGGGTCCTGCCCACCTTCTTCCCCGCCACTCCACTCTTTGCAAATGTAGAGCGCTACTGCCGTGAATGTTGTTAAGCGTGGGGCCTCTTGCCGTAGTTCAGTCCCACCAACCTACTTTTGCTGATGTTAAAATCTGTGACAATTTCCCCCTTTTTAATTAAACGTGAAGCAGCCGCTTTATCCGGAAAGCTCCGTTCTGGGCTGGCGTCTCCTTGGAACCAACCGGGGCTGGGAGGCGGCTCAATTCACTCGGGTGATAGAATTCTACAGCGGGGGCTGCCAGGCCGTGGCCCAGCACTGGGCGTGGAGAACCAGGTTGCGCCCATCCCCTTGTGCAAAAAGCAGGCAGGTGGGGGGGGGTGTGCTTGCCCGCCGCTTGTGTGGAACCATCCCCTCTCTGTCGGTTGTAAAGCTGAAACGGTTGGAGAACTCGGTTCTAGAGCACTCCAGCTAACTGGGCCATTTGTGGGATGGTCTTCTGCGGAGTCCTGCCCCCAGGACCTCTGCTCTGGCGCTCCGTGTTGGGCAGAAGGGGCAGAGCGGAGGCTTCTGCTGTGTGCCAGAGGGGGGGGCGGGGAGGCTGCCCTGGACAAGCAGGCTCCTGGGAAAGAGAAGCTGGGCCTGCAGGGGCTCCGGGTGGAAAGGAAGCACGGGGGCTGGGGGGGCTGACACAAAAGACACGGACAACAACTACCTTGAGGAACTTCATGTTTTCAGCCAGGAAGCTCCAAATGCCGCTTTATTCACCCAGCCTGCCCCAGAGGGATTCTGCTCAGGGGACTCTGGGTGGGACGTTAAGGCGCCTTCCTTTTGGTGGCTGCTCCTCCCAGCTGAAGACCTGCCACCTTTGCTAAAGATGTCGCCTATTTACAACTGGCGGCTTAACATCGTCCTTCTGTGGCCAACGTCGTTCCTCCAAAGAAATGGGCTATTTGAGCCAGATCCACTTGTCTCCCATGTCAGTGTTGTAACCCGAGGCATACTTGCGTCCCGGAAGCTACAACGAAAGGAAAGCAGGGGAGACGCATCAGCTTTACGGAAACCTCCTCTGAGCAAGTCCACCCTCTCCGTATCCAGCCATCGTTCTCCTCAGGAAGTCCTGGGAACTCCCTGCTTTCTTTCAAGCGGCTGTTTCCAGGGCTCTGGGAGAAGGACAACTGGTCCAGCATCGGTTGATTCGAAATTTAAAATAATAATTACTAGATAAGATAATAATGTATCATTAATAAAATTTATTTCCTTTCTATCAGTCTAAGATCTACTAAGAAAATGAATCAGTGACTTCCAAACAGGCAGAGGCACCGTAAGAAAATGAGCCGCCAAAGAGACCGATGGCCAAAGGCCTCTTCTTGTCTGGGGGACACCCATTCCCTCTGAAGGGCCGGCTCTTACCTCCTTGTAAGCGTGGTAGATAGAGTCGGCATCCAGGCCTCCTATGGTGATTTCAGGAACGTAGTCGGGAACAGCCAGAGGACTCAGCAGTTTTGATTTGTCGTTAACACTGAAACGAAAAGGAGGCTCGTCACGGGGGCAAAGAAACCAGGAAGCGACCAGGAGGAAAAGGCCTATTGGGGAGCTAGCCAAGCATGGACTGTGGCCCTCATCCCTCGGTTATGGCTCAGCAAAGCGCCCGAGGTCAGGGTTAGGGCTGGCGGGTATGGAAAGCAGAAGCCTCCCCTGAGGAAACCCCAGGGATGGCAGCACCGCATCCGTGACTTCTCCGCCCCCCCACAGAAAGGAAGCCACAGCCCAGCTGGGCAGTCACTCTTGGCCTGGAAGAGCTGGCGGACGCTTAACTGGCACAAGAGTAAGAAGGAGTTAAAACCAGTAACGGGGCAATTAACTCTGAGGACAAAACGAAGCCTGCACCCAGGCAGAAGCAGACCAATTCCTGAGGACTAGGTGCCAGGACAAATCATGGCCGGTTTTGCTGCACGTAACTTAAAAAAGCTGGGAAAGAAATGGCAGAGTGGATCTGACAGACACACACACACACACACACACACCCCTCATCAAGAGCCCCAGAGCAGGCAGGCACTGCAGGGCCACCTAATTATCACCCCCAGCACTTTCCACAAAAGAGGCAAGCTTTCTCTATTTAGATTGGGCCCCTTTCAAGCCTTACAATAAATTCTGACTCTCCACATTTTTTTCTTACTGGGGAGCAACCAAAAGCTTCCACCAAACCTGCCACACTGTAGTTTCTGTGTGTGTGTGTGTGTGTGTGTGTGTGTGAGAGAGAGAGAGAGAGAGAGAAAAGAGAGAGAGAGAGAGAATGGAAAACAAACAACACTTTTTACATATCACAGAACTTCTTGCATCTTGGGGGTGCAGGCTGTTATTCATCTAGCACTTAGTGCAAGCTGCCTGCAATTAATGCAGGATCGAATCCCACCAGGTTCAAGGTTGACTCAGCCTTCCATCCTCTCAGGGTAGGTAAATTGAGGACCCAAGATTGTTGGGGGCAATAAGCTGACTTTGTAAAAATGCCGCTTGGGGGGGGCCAAAAGCCCTAGTAATAAGCAGGCATATACAATGGAATGAAGGCTCTTGCCGAGCACTTAGCATGGTGCTCCATAGACTGTAAGTCGCCCTGAGTCTCCGGAGAAGGGCGGCATATAAATGTAATTAAAATAAAAAAATAAAAAAAAATCTATAAACTGATACAAAAATATTCTGTGAACCCTGGAAATAGTTCTAATCGTTCTGACAGCCATAATTTCCAAATTTAGTGCTGGAGTTGGAGAGGTGTAGATACTGTATGTGAAATGAAATATGTGAACAATTTTCAAAGCCCAAAGGAAGGCGCTCACAGAACTTTCTTGTGGACTGCTTCCTGTTTTAAATTCCCAAAATCAGCATATCTCAATCATGAGAATTGCACTTACTTGCACCTCAAGTAATGCAAGGTAAGGTCATCTTGTTCAAGCCAAGGTCCTTTATTAAATTTCAGCATTTCAATGTCTTCAATAATCTGTAGGTTAAAAGATGAGAATCAATTCCTATCAACCTACAAACCGAAATCCTTTCAATTGGTGGGGAAGGCTTGAACCCAATGCCTTCAGGGTACAAAGCTTCCCCCTCCCCCCCGTCCAACTTTCTCAACATAAAAAGTGGAGAATTTCTGCTTTTGTCTTTTGCAAATTTAATCGGATTTCAAAGAAACAAAACAATTTCTTCTGCTGTTGCTTCTCACATTAATGTTAAATGGTTGCCCAACTTTTTACTTTTGCAACACATCCCACCTTTTGTTTAAATGCTAGTTTCTTCTACTTTATTTTTTAAAAAGTATCCCTGCTTTCTCTGAGCATAACTCTACTTCTATTGGCCTGTTTTAGTCTGATTTCTTTGTGGCATAAGAGAGGTCCAATATAGTCCTACAAAGCCTTATACGCAAGGGAGGATGGGGGGTGTTGGCCCCTCCCACTTACTCTTTCCAGGCTGTCAACTTCACTGGCTGTATATTGCAAGACCTCAGAGGTTTCACTAGAAAGGAAAAAAGAGTAGCAATATGTCATTTGACTTAGAAGATACAAGGACATTAAATCTTCAAAACACCGGAATACGAGTTCATTATTGCTCCTGGAACTCTGTGTCTCAAGATGGGAGAAGATACATTTGGGAGAGAAGAAACTACAATGTTATTTTTATTTCATTATTTGAATTTTATCCTGCATTTACTACCTTATGAATAATTCACGGCAGTAAACATTCCTCCTACTCTTTCCTCCTCCTATTTTCCCCACAACAACCCTGTGAGGTGGGGAGAGAGAGAGAGGGAGAGACTGTCCCAAAGTCCCCAGGCAGCTTTTGTGCTTAAGGTGGGACTAGAATTCACCGTCTCCTGGTTTCTAAACCAGCACCTTTAACCACTACACTAAACTGGTCCCCTTCATATGCATGCAACAGAATCTCTGATACATTTAAAAGTTTACAAATTTTTTCCCCAAAAATAAGGACCAGAGAGAATATCTGAGAGATTAGAAAGAACGCAATAGAGCACGGTCACAGAGAGCTACAAGAGCGAGAGAGGAAGAGGATGGCCTGGATAAGAAGCACGGAAAGTTTTGGCTGAGCAGATCCCATGGAGGTGAGTGAGGCACGATCTGGGATCAGTTTGAACCGGTTGGTCCTGATGTAGTGAATCAAAAACAGTCAGGCTCTGGAGGTGGACCAGATCAATGAACAGACTTGGCAGAAAGATCAGGATGGATAACTGACTGTACTCCTCCCCTGCCCCTGCCCCTTTCTTAGAGCCTGAGTTAGGGAGGAATCGTAGAATCAGGTCTGGAAGGGTCCTTGGAGGTCTTCTAGTCCAACCCTGGAGCAGGAAATCCTAGACCAGGCGTGTCAAACTTGCAGCCATGCGCTGGCCATGCCCACCCCCGCTTTACTGAAGGGCGTAAAGTCGCAATACGTCCTGTGTTGACAACGCCGTGAGTTTGACACTCCTCCCCCGGACCCTTCTGGGCAAAGAGTTACCCAACCTCTTCTTGAAAACCTCCAATGATGGAGCGCTCACATTTGGCTCTGCGCCCACTCACATCTGGAGGCCAGCTGTTCCGCTGGTCAATTATTCCCGCTGCCAGGAAATTTCTCCCTGGTTCTCGGTTGGATCTCTCTTTCACTAGCTTCCACCCTTCCCTTCTTTTTCTGCCCTCGGGGGCTTTGGAGAACTGGTCAACGCCTCTTCTCTGTGGCATCCTCTCGGGTCCCCCCAAATCCTCCTCTTCGATAGGCTAGGTATCCTTCCCTTTCCTGTTCCGTACTGAATGTAATTTGAGGTCATCTGACACAAAGAAAGGGAGGAACCCCGAAGGGTAATGAAGAGAGAGGCAGCACAGTTTGGCATTTGGCAAGTAACAAAGAGATCAGTCTACAGCTTGAAGACAAAAAGGTAATCCTCAGACCCCAGCATGAATTTAACTAAAGCGCATCTTGCCAAACTATCACTTGGTAGTCGTTTGCCAGAATGCTACACACCACACACACACAATGCACACACTACAAGTGACTGAGTGGTGCACAACAAATATACAACAAGTAAACAAAGCAAGCAGTGATTATTAAAAAGTTTAAAAAGCAAAACTCGATTAAAAAGCTCAGAGCGTATTCCACAGAATTCTGATGATTTAGAATTGGTACATCCCACATCCCACTTACCTGATCTGTGGCAGGAAAGATTTCTTATAGACATCTTCAATGCTCTGCAGATACGCTGCTGAGACTTTTTTTTCATAGGGCTTAAAACAAAATGCAGTTCATGAGAATAATTCTGTTACCCGACTTGATCAGATCCTATTTGTATGACTTTAAGCTTTAGCCCTTGAATTTAAATCGTTTATGGGAAAACCAACCAACCAACTTTGAGCAAACTTCCTTCGCTTCCTTCCTCCCTCCCTCCATGTACCCACTACCTCTATCAGGGGAGATTCTAGGAAGTTTGTTACCAGCTGACCATACACTTCAGGTGAGATCAGCTGGATCGGAAAGGGATCTATTTACTACATACAGGGAGCTCCTTCCACAGAGAAGGTAAGAACCAATCCACCTCAGAGCTGCTGGATTAAAAACAAGGAGCAACAGATATTGGAAGGCTTGGGCTACATTTAAAGTTAATTTGTCCCTGCCAAACAGTTTCAACTTCAACTTTAAGCAACAGGGACACAGTCAAACCCTCAAGAAAACCAATTGTTCTGTCCTGGAGCAAAATCCTGGTCACAAAGAGACACAAATGCAGCCTTACCTCGCCTGTCTCGTCAATCCTTTTCTTAACTTCTGAGACAGGAACATCAATATAAAGAGTCAGGTGAGGAGGCAAAATCTCACAAATACTAAGATGCTTCATCCTATAGTAGTGTTTCACACCTACAAAAAATTAGCATACATATGCAAGTAATTTATTCCCCTATAGATGCAATGCATTTCAAGGGAAGCAGTGGACATTTCAGTGGGAATAGAAATGGGGCTCTGAGAATGGGGTGGGAACTTTGAACGGAGAATTATAAAAAAATGGGGGAACAGAAGGTTAAAAAGACACCAGCCATCATCACTTCTCGGTCAAAAGGAGCCTTACTTACACCTTGGCTGAATGTAGCCTTGCTTTGACATCGCCTCCAGGAAAACAAAGTCACTGTAGGGGGAGCGTTCCAGCACGACTCCTTGTCCTGAAAAGGAGCATCAAACTTTATAAAGAGCATTTCAGCCTGGATCGGTTTCGCTTATTAAACGTTTTGCATTCCCTAGTTTGCTAAGACGGCTCATTTACCCCTCTGTGCATTTCTTTCATTTCCCTGTTTCCTTTTAGGAAAAGCAGGTTTCCTAGGGTTTATTTAATCAATGTCTGCGGCTGCCCATCTCAGCAAGTAACTCTGACTGGAGAACAATATTAAAAATAAAAAAACAAAAATTAAAACATGTGGCCCATGAGAAAAACACAACAGTCATTCACCACTAAGGAGGCTTTACGCTCAAGGCCCGAGACCTAGGCTCAGAGTCAGATCTCTGGGGCTGTGAGGAAGGCCAGCAAGGGGGGTTAGCACAAAAAGCAATTCCATCCAGAGTCCATTAAAGCTGCAGTGTGGCCATTTCTCTACACCTGCCCTAAAAGAGGAAGGGCGAAAATTGTCCAGGCAAGCTTGGCTGGGTGTCATGACCCCTTGAGCAAGCAGCCTACTACTGCCTCCTGAAGAGGCCCAAACCCAATCGTACGTCTCTTCCCAGGCAGCCTGAACCAGACAGGAAAAGCATGGAGCCACTGCAGAGGTGGCCAAGCTAAGGTGAGGTGGCCCAAAAGCATCAAACCCTTGGCAAGATCCAGCCCCGGCAATCTCCACTGAGCCTCCTTCATGGCTGGAGCCCAATGCAGAGCAAATCCACGGGATTTTATCAGTCAGGTGCCCGTCATGTTCCTCACAAGCACCATGCAGCTGAACTCCAGAACTACCACTTCCTAAGGCAGTCCGAGTTACTCAAAAGAAAGTGGCAGCTGGATCTGATCTACAGATGCAGAAAGAGTGGAGGAATAGGTATGTTTAGCTTCTCTTACTATCAAGGGGTGGGTTCTAAACGTGGCTTTGGCCTGCACTGGTTTTTTGCTCCTGCTGATCCGTTTGCAGAGCTCTAGGCATCTGTTCACCTGCTTCATGTCCCCCTGCTCTTCTCTGAACCTGGCGGCCTTCCGGGGTCCACGACTGCAGAGGCTGCTCAGGTGCAATCCAATTCAAAGTCGCAAGTAGCCACCAGAGTTTCGTCAGACCGTGCAGCATGTCCGCAACCATGGCCATGTCCGGACCAACTGCGAGCTCCCTCTGAAGCCCATGAAGTCCTGAGGTGGACCGATCCATCCTCCCTACAGTTGGGGTTGACGCCAGAGAACCGCAAGCTCACTAGGCAGTGATCTGACCAGGATAGGGAAGAAATACTACCTCCCTTAAATCCATGATGGCTGGATGATCAGCATCCGGATGATCTGGGACAGTCCCACTACGGCTGTCAGGGTGGCCCTGAGCTCCAGAGAGGGGGACCTCTGGCTCCATTCCCAGAGAGGGTAGGCTGAAGTCCCCCAAGACCATAAGCTTGGAGAACTCCTTCACCAACCTGGCCACAAACCAAGCAGCTCAGGCAGTGACATTGTTACATAGAGCAATCCCAATGGTTACTTGCTTCACTGCTTTACATTAATGAAATGGTGCGGGATTACCTGTACTCAGGAGATGGCTGAGAGCTTCTATATACTGTAGGAAGCGGGAACAGTACATCCAAACTTGAAGCCGGTAAGAGTTTCCGTTCTGATGCTTAGGCTCGTTGTAAAAGGTCTCCAGGTAGCAGCTGCCATTATATTTTAAATCTAGTTTTTTCCCATCTCCCGTAAGCTGGTCTAACAAATGAATAGTGGCTTCTGGGAAATACCGCAAACCTGCAAAGAACATTACAAAGGTCACATATTTCCTGATGCAGAAAATTAAATTCTTCCCAGATTCAGGTGAAATTGTCTTCTCTGAAGAGACAATCCTCTTCTTGTACAGAGGAAGAAAAGCCTCTTCTGAAAAAGAGTACAGATGACCCTCGACTTGCAGAAGTTCACTTAGTGACCGTTCAAAGTTACATCATCACTAGGAAAAGGGACTTGTGGCCGTTTTATGACAGTCTGGCCACACTGCAGCAACTGCTTCCTGTCTATGAGGGTTGCTGGGGCCTGAGGCCGTGGTCACACCGTGACTCCTGAACACTGCAACTGTCACAAGTATAGTTGTCAAGCATCTGAATGCAAATCACGTGACCCTTGGGATGCTGCCAAGGTCATAAGTGTGAAAAAGGGTCATGTCACCACTTACAGAGCCATCGTACCTTTGAACGGTCCCTCAATGAACTGCTGAAGTCAAGGACTGCCTGTGCTCTACTATGAAAGCAACAGCCGTTCTCTGTGTGTATACAGGTGCAATTTCCTTTCCTCTCAACCACCTGGAAGCTTTAGGGAGGGACTCTCCCTTATTCCCCTGAGGAAAGGGACGCCTGCTTGGCTCCGGGCTCTGTTTCCCTCAGCCAAAGAGGCTTTTTGCAAAGGCGACAGGAGTGTCGAGGGACGCAACCCTCACCCTTGCAGGCCTCAGCAAGCCTTGGCTCAAGGAGAAGAGAGAGAGAGAGACTGGAGGGGAGTCAGCTCCATGGATCATCAAGATCTATGTAGGGCAAGGGACCCAGTCAGGAAAGATGAGATCTCTCAGTGGGCCGAGGGAGGCTTTGGGTGGTTGAAAAGCATTAGGCCCCCCCTCCCCCGCATGGCCTCCCCCACCCTGAGATACCTCGTGCACTTAAAGACTGGTACGTTCAACTAGCGAAGGGGTGGGCAGAAGCAGGGAGTGATCACATTCAAGTTACATGATTCACTCCTACAAATCCTCCGTTTAGAGACGTCATTGACAGGCTCCATGACATTCGTAACTCGAGGACTACCTGTACACTGCAGAGTTTAGCCACATCCAGCGGCCCATTACATACCCAGGGTTTCTGCCACTTGTTGGGCGAGTTTCGCTGTGCCGGAGTACAGATTGCCCTCCACTGTGAAGACTTTGCTGTATTCAGTGAACTTGGCACTGGCTCTGTCTCCCAAGACATACGCAGTCCAGCCGTACTGAAGGTTCCTGTGGGGACTGACCGGAAGCTTCCCCTGGCGGGGAGGAGGTCTGTCAAGCACACACCTCCATTCTATCCACGACTGACAATATTCCACACACATATTTTGGAGCGGGGGGTGGGGAATGCAGGTAATCCTCAACTTACGACCACAACTGAGCACAAAATTTATGTTGTTAAGTGAAAAATTTGTTAAGTGAATTTG
The DNA here is from genome assembly GCA_023653725.1 of Bungarus multicinctus. Lineage (NCBI taxonomy): Eukaryota > Metazoa > Chordata > Lepidosauria > Squamata > Elapidae > Bungarus > Bungarus multicinctus. The sequence continues at coordinate 559,121 of CM042837.1, read as the reverse complement.
TCCCATTTCATGACTTTTCTTGCCAATATTTGTTAAATGAATCACTACAACTGTCATAAAGATGAGTCAGTTGTCTGGCTTCTGAATGTAAATCACGCAACCACTGGGAGGCTGCAATGGCCATAAGTGTGAAAAATGAAGTCACTATTTTCAGTGCCATTGTAACGGTCACTAGATGAACTGTTGTAGGTTGAGGACTACCTGTAATCTATCAAGGAGAGGTTTAGAAATCATCGTTTAATCAAAAACATAAACAGAAGAAACATAAAAGGTGAGACACCCTGAATAATGAAATATAGTCACCATAGTCTTCCAATACAAAATAGTTTTGAAAGAGGCACATTATAAGCAATTAAAATCAGTGGCCTGATCAATTTAAACTACCACCATGCTGGGAGGAATAAAGATCAGTAGCTGACAGCATAATTCTCACCAATATTCTGAAACGACATTTCAAACTAATCACCAAGTTTCTATGTGTTTCTATGCAGTTGTATTGCAGTTATTAAGAGGCATCCTAAGTATCTACTGCCAATGACTGCATGGCTGGAAATTCTTCTGCCACAACCTGACTGACCAAAGGATGAAGTGGGTCAATTCAGAAATAGGGTAAGCTAGTTCTAAGAAAGCTCTCAGAGATTAGAGTGGTGAGGTGCTGATGTTGAGTGGCTATCTTTTCAGCCAAGAGTCAGTATTTCTTTGCTCCCACCCCCCAGATGAAGTATAGTGAGAATTATCACCCTCTTGAAATAAACCCATTAATAAATCATCTCTGTGGCTGTGCCCAGTTTGGAACATCCCTAAAGATGTTTGGTCCATACAGCATAATTCAAGACTTTACTTTCCCACAAGGTGATTGCGTTGATTTAGGACAGTATTATGAACGTTGCTTCCATAAGTTCACTACCTGAGTTTGTTTGTAAACTACCCTGAGACTCAGACATTCTGTAAAAAGTATTCAAAAACCGATATCAATTTCTACTATTTAATTTTGGTTTCTATCTCATTTTATTGGTCATTTGTGTTAAAGCTTTATTTATGACCTACGTTGAATTTTTATCCTGCCTTTATTAATGTATAAGTAACTCAAGGTGGTCTACCTTCCTAACACTCCTTCCTCCTGCCATTCCCCGCACAACCCTGTGAGGAGAGATGGGCTGAGTGGGTGAATTGTTTCCATCTTTGTCAGCTTTTAGGACCTAAGCAAGTGTTTGAATCTTCGCTGTTACAGGGCAGGAGCCTTCTTATCAGGCCTAAGAGCCGTGGCGGTAACAGAGGGCCATTGGGACAGAACGGAGCCCGGGGCTGCTGGACTTTGAAGGGGGGGCAACCTGGGAGCCTGGCCTGGGAGAAGCTTAGCTTCAACACCTGCCCCCTCCCCCTGGGGTTTCTTACTCACCCCAACCTCCCCTGGGGACAGAGGGGGGTCTCCAGCCTTGGCTTTGCTGGCTGAGGGACTCTGGCAATTGAAGGCCACAAGTCTTAAGGCGGCCAAGATTGGAGAGAGACCCCTGCTCTGTGATGGAGGGGGGGTCCCCCGAGGGTCCTGCCTTGGGGTGGGGCTGTGGGGGGAGGCTGTGCGACCTGCCCTGCTGGGGCTTCGAGCCGCCCAAGACCACCTCGGGCTCGGCGGGTTCCGGTGGGAGGCACGGGGGGGGGCTACTACAAGGCGCTCTGCACAGGACCCCCCCCCTTTAAACTCCCCCTCTCCGTCTCCCACCTGAGCGAGGCTCCCGGCTGGCCGGGCCGCTGCTGCTCCGGGTACCTGGGATGAAACAAGACCGCCCCCGCTCCGCCCCCGGGTCTCCTGGGGAAGAGGCCTCGGACGAGGCGCGGCTGCCGGCCTCCCTCCCTCCCCGCCGGCCTTCCCCTTCCTCCTCGTCGACGCTCCGAAGCCGCGCAGGGCCAGCGGTGCAGGCGGAGAAAGGGAACCCACCGGCGCCCCGAGGGCAGCGAGGGGAAGGGGCCGCCGGGCTCCCCGCCGGGAGGGCGACCTTGCCCCGTCGGAGCCCGGGCGCTGCGGGGAGAGCCTGGCCGGCCGCGAGGGCCCCTCCCGCCCCCCCCCCCCGCGACCCCCCCCCCCCCCGCTCACCAGCCTCCCGGCGAGGGGGGGGCCCCGGGCGCGGCCCGCGCGGAGCAGCAGCGCAGCCAAGGACATAGCAGCCGGGCAGCGGCGGTCGATCCTGCCCTCCCCCGTCGCGCGCTGATGACGCGTCACGGCGAGGCGCCGGTGGGTGGCGTGGTCGCCATGGCGCTGCTGGGCCGCCTGGGAGCCCTCCTGCAGCGGGCCGTGGAGGCGGTGGGTGCTGGGAGGGCGGGGGGCGGGGAGGGGAGGAGGCCGGGGAGCGGCGGGGGTCGCCTGACGGGTCCTTCTCTCCCGCTGCAGGAGGAGCCGCGCCTCGACCTCCCGGCCGCCTTCACGGACCACTGGAAGGGCGTCACCCAGTATTACCTGGAGGCCTCCGGTAGGCAGGCGGCCCTCGTTCCGGCCCCGCCGTTTCCTTGCGGCCTCCCGTCCCAGGCCGGTCCGAGCGGGGAAGGGAGGGAGGCCTGCGTGGCGGTGCTAAGGCTCCGCAGGGGCCTCTGGGGGTTGGGGTGCACGGGTCTCCCAGCGCCCCTGCAGTCTGATGCTGCTCCTGCCTCTCTCCCCAAGACGAAAGCAAGCCGGCCAAGCAGACGGACATTCCCTGGCGCTTGAAGCAGATGCTGGACATCCTGGTCTACGAGGAGAAGCAGCAGCTGGAAGGGGAGACGGGGCCCTGCCTGGAGTATCTGCTGCAGCACAAGATCCTGGAGACGCTTAGCACACTGGGGAAGGCGGAGGTGGCTCTTGCTGCGGCTCCCTCCTTTCCCCAGGAATGACAGCGGAGTGATGGCGGGAGGGGGGTGTCCAGGAGTCTCCCTATCATAACTCAGACCTTCCTTTGTCTGATTGGAAAGGCCCCTTTCTGGATCTGGCCAGGAGCCCTGGGGTGGAGGCTCTCTCTTTCCTTTCCTGGATGTGTCAGTTGGGGCAGGTTTGACCATTAAGATTTGCACAGGTGGCCCCCAAATCGTACATTGAGACACAGACAAGACATCACATCAGAACATAAGGCTGATAACAATGATTCTGCAGCAGGCTGTGGGAAGATTGCCCTTGACGTGTGCCTACACCCTGAGGCTTCTTTTCAGTGTAATGTTCAGCAGACTATCACTGTGTTCCATTAGCATTTAAGGCAGCCAAGTAATATAGTCGTTGATGGAAAGCTTTACCAAACTCTTCCTAATGTGGGTCTTGTTTCTCTGCTTCCGACAGTATCCTCCGGGAATGAGGTCACAGGTGCTTCTCTTTTTCAGTCGCCTGCTGGGGCGGATGCAGAGTCCTCTCATGCATTACTTCAATGTTTACCGGCCTGTTCAGGTGATGGCCCTTTTTAGGAACTCAGCAATTGGTGTGTTTGTTTTGAAAACCGACCATTCTGCCAAGAGAGCTGCTTCATAGTGACTGGAAAATGTTTCCAGTTTTAGCAGCGCTGAGGTATTTCTAAAGCATCTCTGAGGCTTACTGAGAGATGCTTGGTATCTTTCTTTTTTTGCAGAAACTTATTCAGCTTCAGGGTGATGCTTTGGGTCCTGAGCCCGAGAAGGAAGTGCTGCAGTTTATTGCTGTTCTGTGTACCAAAATCAGGCAAGAACCTGCTCTCCTGCCGTATGTCCTAGAGGTAAGGGATTGTTGGGTGCACTGGTCCTTTTCACACTGTATATCAGCCCTGCCAGGATAGGTTGGTTCAGAAAACAAACTGCCCAAGAAATAACTAGAATTCTATTTTATTGAAACAGTTTGTAACAGCTGAACTTTGAACGCCTGACATCATTTCTTCTTCCCTCCCTCTTATACCAAAGAGAGCCAAGACAAAGCATTTGTTTCTTTCTCATTTTGTCCTGGTTTTCTAATTCCCTGTTTTGCTAATGGTCTCTGGGTACCATTTCCACAGTCATTTCTGTGTTCCTCAGGGCTTGGTTGCTGTAGGTTTGCATGTGGAGAAGAAAGATTGGGCTACAGCTCCTCCTCCTGTAACAGCAGCCTTAGACAGCATCAAATTATGCACTTCAGAGTTGTGCAAGTGAATGTGGGATTAGAAAGCTTCTTCATTGCACTGCCTGCTTCTTTCCATTCTGAAAGGGCTTTTTGCTAAATTTTTGTGTTTTCTGACTCTTCTGCGCAGGAAGGACTAGATGCTATCTCAGCATATGTATCCTGGCTCAAATTGCCTGGATTTTTTTCTCTCTTTTGGTTGTAGGGATTCGGGATTACTGGGTGACTTGTCTTAGAAAATAGAACTGGTCCATTTTTTTTGTAGGGTTTCAGTGATGTTACATGCAATCATTCTAGCAAGATCAGAATATTGTATCTTGCTGAGCTTATTTGTGTTCATTTCTTAAATGTATATGCCACCCACCTCACTGTTAAGGTGACTCTTAGTGGCTTACTAATGATAAAAGGTTAAATATAAAAGTAATTACAAGAGTTATATAAAACTAGAATCAAATGCTTGATTTGTCAGTAGACCTTGACCTGACCTGCGCTTGTTCCTCTCCCCTTTGCTTTTAAGGGCCGGGATGTTGGTTCGCTGGGATTGGCAGCTAAGCCAAGCACGAGCGCTGGCCAGTCTCTGCCCTCGCCTGGAGACCAGGGCAGAGGGCTGTGTCCAGAGAAACCACTCGCAGGGGACCCGGCTGCTTCCGTGCTGAATTTGGTGACTTCTCTAATTGGCTTATGTAAGAGCAAGGTATGAAACAAGCGGTGCCGGTAGTTCTGCGGCGCCTGATGGTCGTGCCTCCTGCAGAGCAGATAGGATAAGCTTATCCCTCCCTGACTCTTGCCTTCCACACACTGAGTGGGGCAGGAGGAGGATTGGAAACTGCAGGAATTGTATTATTTTTCCTCCTTGCAGAACAAGAAGGTTGTGCTAAAAGCCCAAGAGAATCTGCTGCTCCTTACCAGTGTGGACCATCCAACCGCTGCCCAGGCCTTGGCCCAAGACAGCATGCTGTGCCTTCTGCTATCCGACCATCTCTGCTCCCTGTACAATGCCATCCCTGGTACCATCAACCCTGCTGATATTGCTGCGCTGCCACCCGTCCAGTGGAGGTACAGAGCTCTTCAAATGTTGGGTCCACAATTTCTGCTACTGAGATTTTTGAACCTGTGCTGCTCACTCAACCCTCCCAGCCTCCCACTGTGCCCTTTGTACCCCCCGCCCTCCCTCCCTGACCCATACCCTCCCTGCGCATCCCCCAAGCTTCTCTCGCACCGCCTTGCCCTCCCTCTGGCTCTTGCCTGATCGCCTGTGTGAATTTATTGGTAAGCATGGCAAACACGAGGGTGAAAACCCTCCATTTCTCTGAGTTTGGTTCCTCCTTTCTGCCCCTGGCAGCCCAAGGATGATCCGGTGGCCCTGGGGTGACCGCCTCTCTTTTGAATCTGCAGGCTTCAGAGCGACGCCTCGGCTGAGGAGAGCTCCTTCCCAGGAAAACCCAGCCTGGAGGCTTTCTTTGGCTGGCTGGATTTCTGTGACTGTCTCACGAAAGAGGCTCACCCCGTAAGAACCCTCCTCTCCGCCTCTCACTGTGCCTTTCCCCGCTTCTCCCTTGGCTGGGCCCGTTGGGGGGTAGGGCGGGATGGGAGCAGCGACGAACTGTGGCTGTGCTCCGCGTCAGGTTATCGGAGAGGCCCTGAGCATGACTGTGGGACAGAGGCTCTTCCTGGAAACCTTGCGACCTCAACTCTTGCAAAGGTGAGTTTGGGCTGCAGGTGAAGGGGAGCACAGCCAAGCACAGCCCCTTTTTGCTGAGTGGCTCCTTTCTTGGCAGGTCAGACTCTGGGAGTCTCTTTTCAGTAGCCATCCTGACAGGCCTGGCGAGAGGGATCCGAGCTCCTGCCCTCCTTCAGCAGCTGGTTGGGTTCCTGCTGGGAGCAGAAATGGATCCCGCCGGCCCCAGCGCTTCAGCCTGCCGGCAACAGAGCCTCTGCTCACAGCTGATTGAGAACTGCAGCCATCCGTCGGATGAGGTGAGCCTCTCGCCAGTTGCATGTCCCCGGGGCGAGAGCTGCAGTGGCAGCCGGGCGGTATCAGCCATCCACGTTTGGGATGCCTGGAATTAGCTCTCCCCGGGAGCTCCTTCCTCCTCCTCCTCCTCCTCCCTGAGGCTTTGAAAGGAGAGCCGGGTTTGCCACTTCGCAATTCCTAGGGCCAGCAAGGAAATGACCAGAATCTGCTGTGCCTTTTGACGGAGCTGTGGGGACTCTGGGCAGTTGTGGCCCAGCTCGAGACTCCCGTTTCCCCCAGGACCCCACATCTCGCTGTCGACTTACAGCGCAGCAGAGCAGGAGGAGGCAGCAGCTCGGTTCGGCTGTTGGAGCCCGCCGGCCATTTCCACTCCAGCCAGCTGCTCGCCCTCTCCTCCTTGCTGCAGGTCAGCGTGGCCACGCTGCAGTTGTTTGAGGCGCTGGTTTGGCTCCCTGACCAGCGCATCTTGCAGAGCCTGGTGCTGCGCCACCTGGAGGAGCGCAGCTACGCCTTGAGAAGCCCCCAGGAAGACTCTGCTGTCCCGGAGCAGGAGTGTTGTGAAGAGGGGCTGTAAGTGACCTGGGGAAGGAGCGGGAGGCACCGGGCGGCTGACAAGGAAGAGTCTCCAGGCTGAGCCTTTTGACTACGACGAGCCACTTCCTGAAATCACGTTTTGGGTCCCCGGCACAGAGGCCAGGCGTTTGTTTCCAGTTCCCCACAGGAAGCGCAGAGCCTTCCCTCCAGCTTAGAGTCTAAGGCGGGGAGGGAGGGAGAACCTCCTTCGGCCCTCTTGGGTTGGGCTGACCTCCTCATCTTCGTGCTCGAGCAGCGGCTGATGAGCCTGGATCCCCAGGGCTGATTCGCAGAGCGGCATGTGCTGCCCGTCAGCTCCCCTTTCCTCAGGCAGCAATGCTGAAGTTGGTCTTTGTCATTAAATATTGTATATTGTATAATGTTACACTTGAGTGTAACTTTGAAAATGTGCTGAAGGCTGGCCTCCCCCTCTCCCTGCAGAGACCTGGAGGAAGATCCTTACTTTGCAGAAGGACTCCCAGCAGCTGTGCTCCAGAGGCCCAGCAAAGCAGCCCCTCTGGCTCCAGAGGAAGGGCCTGGCCAGCCAGAGGAGCCTGTGCATGTGAAGGAGGCGGTCAGCAGGTACGGCTTCTGTTGCTTGCATCCCTCTTTGGGATATGAAGTTGCAAGACCACTATAGGCAAGGTGGTAGAGACGTAGTGCCTGCGTTACTGAGTTATGCATCGGAAGTGGGTTGTGTAAAAGTGTATTATGTATAAGCTTGTGAAAGCACCAGTTTGGTCAACAGATAGTCCTTAACTTACGTCTGGTTGGATAATGACGGTCACAGAACTGGTGCTTTACAGCCCATAAAGTTCTTCCAGGTATGGTAAGACATTGCACTGCCTTCCCTATGGTCACACGATCAGTTGCCATGTGCCCTATGGCCAGGTGATCGTCATTTGCCATCTTTCCTGCTGGCTTCCCCAGGGAGTCAGTGGGAAGGGCTTGAAATCTGTCCGAACTGCTAACCAGAATTCCAGAAGGTTCTGAGCCACAGTGCTTCCCAATGCTGCAACTCGGAGCTGTTCAGAATTCCAGCTTCGCTGTCAGATTTTCTCTCCAGAGGAGAAAATGCTCTCCTTCTCACGATGGTTCAGATTCAGAAGACCATTGCAAGAACAGGGCCTGCGTGCAGGAGGGAGGGGGCAGAGAGAAGGCCCATGCATCAGTGTGCTGCTGAGGCAGGCAACTCCTCCTCACCCACAGTAGGTTTCCACATGCTGGTGGACTCTGGACCTCCCACCTCCCCAAGTGGTCACTTAATAACCACAACAGGAAAAGTTCAGATTGCAGTCATTGAACAACATTGAACATGTGGGCACTTCACTTAACGACTGCAAGAACTTTCCATGTTCAATTTGGGTCAAGGGGTACTTGTAGTGGTTAAAGCAGCAGGCTTCACTCAGGAGACCGTGAATTCCAGGCCCACCTTAGGCACGAAAGCCGATGGGTTGGGCCAGTCGCCCACACTCCACCTGATTCGCCTTTGTTGTGGGGAAAATAGGGGGATGAAGAAATATTAGATATGTTCGCCATTTGAGTTATAAAAAGATAGAAAAAATACAACTGCATCCACGTGTGTGTTGGTTTTAATTTCCATCCCCTACTTCAGGCTCCTGTTCAATTGGATTTTCCCAAATCCTGGAGCCCTCAAGTCAAAGTATATTATAAAACCGTGAGGGAATAAGAGATGGCAAAGCCAAAAGCACCCTTGCGTGAAGCCAGCATTTCTGGGTGGGCTCCCTGGGGGTTTGCAAGCAACTCTGAGGAAGGTGGTGGCAAATTGCGTGGCAGCCCAAAGTACGGAAGGCTGGGCAGGCAGAAAACCCAGAGTCTTCTGTGGAGCCGACTTTCGGGGATGCCTGGAGGCAAAGCACCTGCGGCGCACGTAGCACATGGCTTGGTTGTCGGTCAGCCTGGAGGGATCAGCCAACGAAGCCCATAGCCAGGGTCAAAGGGCAAAGGATGAAGGGCGACCGGGCAGGAGGGAGAGTTCTGCAGAGCTTTGACCGCCATCTTCTTGGTGGTTTTTTAAAAATCCAGCTTCCTTTGCCTGGTACCCAGTGAAATGAAGACCTCCCCGTATCTGGAGGAGGCAGGATGTGACACTTACGTCCATGATGCTGAAGTACTGGTGAGTCCACTCTCCCCATGCTGCATCCTAAATGAGGGATTGGTTGGTTTTTCGGAACTCCAGGGTTCATTGTATTGATCGTATCCTGCCCAAATGCAACGGTGCCATCATTGAGCTGGTTGCCCATCAGCTTCCAGGTCCGGTTCGAAGGGTTGGCCCTTGAGTTTCTACCGGACTCTTTCCTGACGATGTGGCCTGTGAACCGCAAAAGTTCCAGCCTCGCCTGAAGGGTTTGGGGCCCAGCAGCAGGGAGGGTTCCCTGTAAATCTTTCATGTCATACAGAAATGGGCAAAATATAAAACTTGGTTACAAAAGAATAAACATCCGGACCCTCCAAAATCCAACCAATCCCCTCTTCTTGCAGTTTCAAGAATGCTGTGCGAATGTTGCACACTGGACATGGCCCCAGGTTCAACCCCCTCAGAAGACCAGCCCCGCGGGACCCCAGTTTTACGAGGGCCGTTTCCTGCAGGTGCTCTTGGATCGCCTGGCCCAGATCTTACACCAGGTAGGATGCCGAGGGGAGCAGCCTGGGAGAGTCTCCAGTCCGGAGGATGCTCTGGTGACAGCAAGGCAAGAAGAGGCCCCAGTTTGTGGTGGGGAGGCAGCTTTCAAGGAAAGGGGGTCCTGGGACACCCCAGGCCTGACCACCTGCCCTTTCTAGGTGAAGAAGATGGCGCAGTGCAGCCCTTGTCTGGGGTGGAACCTGCTGCCAGTGGCGGATTGTGAACGAACTGCTGCATCAATGAACTCACCCCTCTCTCTCTCTCCTCCTCCTCCTCTCTCTCCTCCCCCCACCCCCCATGGCAGCCCTACGCAGTGAACCTGCAGGTGACGTCGATGCTGTCTCGCTTGGCCCTCTTCCCTCACCCTCACCTCCACGAGTACCTCCTGGACCCCTACCTCCCATTGGCCCCCGGCTGCAGGACCCTCTTCTCGGTGCTGATTAGGGTAACATTTGGCCTAATGGGGGGAGCACAGGCTGGGTGGGAAACTGGGTGCTGTGAGCGTCTGCAGGCAGTTCAAGGGGCGCCCAGCTACGCCCTCTCTGGCCGCTGCTGCTGCCGCCACTGAGAAGCTTCTGGGCTCCTCCCCCCACCGGCCTCTTGGCTCTTTCTCTCCGGCCAGGTGATTGGCAGCCTGATGCACACGGCTCATCAGATCCCAGACTTCTCGGCCAACTTGCTGCTGGTCCGGAGGAAGCTGTCGGGGCTGGCGTCAGAGGAGCACCCGTAAGTGGGCCAGGGAGGGCGGGGTGGTTCTTCCTTCGGACCGTGCCAGAGCTCAGCTTGTGCTTGGTTGGAGTCCATTCAGGCCCCTCCGGGCACTTGCCTGCACGGCTTCCACAGTCCAGGGCAGGCCCAAGACAAAGCAGAGACCGTGGCCCAGAGAAGGCCGCCTCGAGGGCAGCAGTTGTGTTCAAACAGCAGTGACCTGCCTTGGAGGAAGGGGGCACAGCCTGAGGCCCCTGGTGCCAGGCCAGAGCAGCAGCGACCCCCGGAAGCTGCTCTTCCTACCCAGAGGCCCTGGTCTGCCCTGAGAGGGAAGGGCAGCTGACCACAGGAGGAAAAGTGCCCTTTTTTGTCTCACCTGCAATCCCTCCCTAGGATCGGCCCCCAGATGCTCTTGGAGGGGGTGATCGTGCTGGAGGAATTCTGCAAAGAGCTGGCTGCCATCGTCTTTGTCAAGTCTGCCCTGCAGGGGCTCCCTGGGCAGAGCCAGCCACACATCCCTTCGCCCAGCTGAAAGCTCTCCATCAGCTGGCTCCCTGCCTCTTCCCTGAGGCCTTCGGCAATTGAGAGCAACACCGTTGCTGACTTCCTGGGCGGAGAGAGAAGCAGCCCCTGGTCCTCGGCATAAAAGAGGCTCCACATAAGGAGAAACGGTCAGGATGAGAAGCAGCCCCGGCTCAGCTCCTGCACGAAATGTCCTCTCCAGTCTTCCTTGAGGATGCTGGGACTTTGTGGCCTGCCTTCCGGTGCTTTTGCCAGCTCTGGCCTTGTCCTCTTTCCAGAAGGGGCGCCTCACACCCTGGAAGTCGTCTTGGCATCTTCCTCAAGAACAGAGAGCTCCAGATAAAGCATCTGGATTTTATATCTTCTAAAAAACAGTAGCAAGATAGGGCTGTTTTCAGCTTATTTTAGCCACCGGGATTAAATCCTGGCGGTCCTGGTCATTTTCTGTGGTGCATGGATTTGGGGATCTGCTGCTATAACTTCACCTCCTTTTCATGCTCGCTGCTTGTTGCTCTTGGGATCCTCTCAATGCAGCCAAGAGCCCGGGCTAAACCAGGGAGGCTCCTCTCCAGAGGCCCTTGTAGGTCTTGGGGGGCGGGGGGGCTGCCCACCGAAGTGACCCTCTTCTTGGCCACTTGGCTTGGCGCATGGACTCAGTGGAGGGTTCTCCGCCAGGACTTGTTCTGGGCAGTCTCTTCCGTTGGTCTCAAGATTAATCTTGCTATGCCACCTGACCCCTGGTTTTTCTTTGAGCCCTGCGCTTGTGCTGAGATAATGGGAGCCTCCACACCGTCTCATTCCCAGGACTGTCCTAGAGCTCTCCCAGTCCATGAAGGGGTGTGAGGAAGTGGGTGGGGACGGGAGTTGATCTCCTTTGGCCTGAACTGGAGCAAAGGGAAACCGGCCTTGCTGGCCAGAACCAGGGGCAGCAGTACCCTGGGAGCCCCTGGACGAAAGGCAGGCTGTGCATCTAATAAAGGGACGTCTGGGAACCTTTTCCGATCTCGTGTTTTCTGCAAGAAGCACAGCAGAGCCACCATCAAAGAGGCGGGTTTATTATTAGTTCGGCTGCAAGCCTTCCAAAGGCTGCTAGGCTTTCGCTCGCGCGTTCGGGGGGGGGGGGGGGGGGGGGGGGGGGGGGAGAGAGAGAAAGAGAAGGGAAGAGGCGCCCCAGACCCCCCTCTGCCTCCGGTAATCTCGGGGCGGCGTGGATCTCTGGCGCAGCCCTCGGCTGGGAGACCCTAACTGTAGATAGGGAGGAAGGAAGCCGTGCGGAGCCTCTGGAGCAGCTGGCTCTTCAGAGCGGTCTCTTCCACCTCCCACCAGCTGAAGGCCGGCTCCTGCAAGGCCGGCGGGGCCAGCTCCTCCTGGGAGCCCTCGTTTCCCACCGTGGCCACCACGTTGAAGCACACGCCGTCGCTCTGCCCCGGGTCCTGGCCCAGGTGCTGCAGCCCAAGCAGGCCCTGCAGGCGGACGGGCACCTCAGGCCGGGCCCGGCACCTCTGCAGCAGCTGCGGAAGGGCCGCCACGAGCCTCTTGCCCGGCTTGGAGGCCGACGGTCTGCTGGTCGCCAGTGGGAGGTGCGGGGGGCCGCCCGTGGTTTCCAGGAGCACCCAGAGGGAATCGTCGCGGCCGCCGGCGAAAACGAGCAGGAACCGCTGGCAGACCGAGGCGCACGGCAACTCCACGGGCAAGAGGGGCGGGTGGCGGGGGCCGGCGCGGTACTGCAGGGCCAGGTCCATTAAGGGCAGGATGTCCCGCGAGCGGAGCGGCAGGGCGGGGCTCTCCCGGTCCCACCACCGCGCCTGCAGGGACTCGGCGTCTGCCTGCTGCAGGCTCTTCAGGGTCCCGCCTAGAGAAAGGAACACCGGAGCTAGGAAGCGGCGCCAGGCGGGGCAGGGAAGAGGGGCTGGCGGGGCAGCTGCACCGGCACAAGCGGCCGGTTTTGCAGGGCAGCGAGCCGAGCTTTGCTCAACCGAGGAGGGGGGAATCGGAAAAGGGAGAAGAGCGAGAAGCCGCACCGGGGCTCCAAGGGGACGCTTGCTTGGAGGGCCACCAACCCCGGGGGGGGGGGGGGAGGGAAGAACTGAAGAAACCCCACCGGGGCTTCGGCGCTCCCGGCAGGGAGGGAGGCGGGCTCGTGTCTCCGCGACAGCTGCCGGACCGCCCCCCACTCCGTCCCCTCCTCCCGAATCCCCGGGCCGGGCTCCCCCACCGGTGGGCCGGGCGAGGAAGACGAAGCGGATCCAGCTGGGCCCCCGCTCCTCCACTGCCAGCAGCGTCAGCGGCCGGCACTGCAGCCCCGTCTCCTCCTGCACCTCCCGCCGCACGGCTTCCGCCACGGTCTCGCGGGGCTCCATGCGGCCGGCCGGCAGGTACCAGCTCCCGTAGCACTCGGCCTTGGCCTCCTGCATCACCAGCACCTCGTCCTGCGCGGGGGGGGGGGGGGGGGGTCAGGTGTGTTGGGGGGACAGAGAAGGGATCGTCAACGGGTGGCCCGCGGGCGGGGGGAGGGCGGGGCGGGGGGGGGGCGTCCTCCGCGGACCTTCTCGTTGAGCAGCACCGCCAGCACCACGTAGCAGACGTTCCCCCGCAGGCGCGCCGGCTCCGAGGCGCCCGGGTCGCAGCCTTCCGCCGTGGGCACCGGCCAGCCCTTCCCGCCGAGCAGCGCCTCCAGTTCCTCCGCAGCCATCCCGAGGCCGTTAACGCGCCTGCGCCGCAGCCCCGCCCCGCCCCCCGGGCGCCCCTCCCCCCCTTCGAAGAGACAGGCAGGTGGCGGGCGAGCAAAAAGGCCTTTATTGGAAGAGACGGCAGCGCCCCGCAGCGAAAGCGGAGCCAGCCACGAGCAGGGCCGAAGACGCGGCTGCAGCGGTCCAAGCGCCCCGTCAGTCCCTGGGCAGCCCGAGGGAGGAGAGGCACTGAAGCACCGGGAGCGGCTGGTCCGGGGTCCCCAGGCAGCGACCAGGGCAGGCACCCCCCTTCCTCAGCCCCAACTCAACCTGCTGGGCTGCTCCGGCAGCAGCGGGGAAAGAAGACCAGCTGGTGGGACCCCCAACCTCAGCCCCCCGGGAGGAGCCTAGCGGTCTTGGTCCAGGGGGGACATCTGCTTCCGGGAACGACTGCGGAGCCCTCGGGAAAAACTCTGCAGAAAGGAGAAGGTGAGGAGGGTTTGGAAGGAAGAGGCCTGGCCTTCTCCCTCCCCTCCTGGCTGGAGCAAGTCGGTGGGCTCTCCTTACCTCCTTAGCCAGCAGCTGTTTCTTCTTCCCCTGCCGGAGGCTTTGGCTCCTGGCCAACGGCTTGGGAAGAGCAGGGTCCTTGCGGCAGCCCCTGGAGGGGGCAGACAGCTCAGAGTCCGACCAGTAGTCCTCTTCCTCCTCGCTATCGGGGCCCGGCTGCTGCATGGCTGGCCTGTGCCCTGGGCAAAGGCAGACCGAAGGAAGGCTCAGAAAGCAGCAACCCGTCAACCTCTGGACGCAAAGCACCAAGGGATTGCCCCGCAGTAAAATTGGTGGCATAACCTGAACAAACCCCCACAGGGTCATTTAATCTGGCCTTGAGAGCGGATTGCAACGAAATTTCATTTTAATGCAATGCCGATTAGTGTACGTTCAAAGTCACAATAAAGTGATTCTAAGTCCTATGCCAAGACAGCTTCAGAAGCAGCCGAATGCCAGGCTGGGGGCAGTCTATCAGGCCGCCTAAGCCCAGCCTTGGAGAATTCCAAAAGCACTCCCTGGTTTTGTATCTTGCTCAGCAATGAAGGTTTCCTTACCGATTGGTCGTCGGCACAGCTGCTGTTCCTCCAGGTAGAGGGGATCTGAGTAATGCACCATGGCTGTCTCTGGCATGGAGTGCAAATCCTGCATACTGAAGCTTCGTAAGCGACCTGCCAGGGCACCCTGACCCTGACCGGGAGACAAGAGGGGGAGAGGGGTTTATTGGGGAATCAGGGCAAAGGTTGCTTCAGGAGTGGGAAATCGGAGCATTTCAGAGGAGAAAGAGCCACCAGCCAGCACCCAGAGCCTAATTCGTCACCCAAAGGAGATGCATGAGAAGCCAGCATAAGCTAGGGAGGAAACATAGTGGAGAAGGTGAGGAACACATTACCACACATCCATGTGGTACAAGCTGAAAACGGGGCATAGAGTTGGGGGAAAACAGCCCAATTCCACCCAGTTACCCAAGATGATCTGGGGGTGAGGAAGGAATATACCAATGGGCAGCCCCTCCCCTCCTCCGTCCCCTCTGCCAGGGCCAAGCTCGCCTCCAGATCAGTCCCGCCAAGAGATCAGGGCAAAGGAAACATCCGGTTGCTCTTGCAGCCACCTGGATAGCTGCTGTGGCCGCCACGTTGAGGCTCCTCTTCCCAAAGCTCACAAGGCTCTCGTAGCCACGCTCTTTGGCTTGGCAGATGAAGTGGTCGATCTCCTGCAGGAAGTCACAACCCATTGACAGCATCAGAGGAAGGGCACCCAGAACTCCCCCCCCTCCAGGTTCTCTCCAGGCATCTCCTGGCAACAGGATAAGGAAGTGCTCCTGTCACTCAGCTGCAGGAAAAGGGGCGGGGGCTGGCACCCAGAAAGCCACTCCCTCCCATTTCTTGCCATGCATGTTATCACTACTGAGATCTGCTGCTGCCTGTACCTGTTTCTCCCAAAGGCCGCCTCCCACTCCGACTCCCTCCTGTGCCTTGCTGAAATACAGGCAGCATGTTCTAAGCTGGTCTAATTGCATGCAGGCCCACAGCCCTTTAAAGGTGCAGTCAGGAATGCATTTTTCACAGGGAGAAAGGGGGACAATGGACACCTGCCGTCCACTTGCCAACCACAGCGGCCTGAAGACAGGAAGATCATTACCTTTTCTTTACTGGACAGTGTGGGATGCACAAACTTGCAGTACAACAGGCTGGCGCCTTTTGTGTAAGGAGACAGGAGCCATACCACAAAGGCCATTTTGATCTCATAGTAGAAGGGAAACCTGCAACCAAAAAGACATCCATGGAGCCAGCAGTGCCCAACAGGTTGGCTCAGCTGACTTCAGCAACTGCTGTCCGGCCAGGTGGTTGTTTTCAGAACTTAGAGGGGGTTAGAAAGAGGCCTTTCCTGCAAAGCCAGAGATGATGAGGGAAGGAAAGCAATCCCAGCTCTCCTTTGCTAACCCTGAGAGCAGATTTGCTATCTGCCAACAGCCCTTTCAGCTATTATAGGTAGTTCTCGGGCAACAACCATCAGAGGCAGGTTTCGACAGCATTGAATGAATTGTGGTTACAACTGGCCTTCTCAGCAATCCCCCCTAGTCCCGTGATGGTGACCTGGGCACTTGGCAACTGGTTCACACTTATGACTGATTGCAGCACCCCAGAGTTATGTGACTGCCTTTGGCCTCTCACATCAATCAGCTGGCAATTAAAGCTGTTGTTTTGACCCTGGTCCAATCAAGTGACCCCTCCCAAAGAAGAAAAGCCAGAGCAAGTTAATAAGCCACAACGTCCATCCCCCAAATTAATCTTCCTAACAAGCAAGGAGGGCTGGGTCAACCCAAGTTTAGACAGGCTCAGAACTGGTTAAAATGGCTTCAGCTCTGCTCAGCAGGTTCACCGGCTGCATTGCCACACCACATTAAGCAAGAGTATGCTGGCTTGGGATTTAAGAGGGTGGTAACCCAATTAACTGTGGCTTATTTAAGCTAAGCTGACTTTCCTCCCCCCAGCCTCATTTACTGGAAAAGGTGACTTCAGGTATACATTGGGAAAACCTTGAAAGGGAGCACAAAGGGAATGGAAATTTCTTTAAAAGGAATTGATAGAACTGTCAGAGTTTCTGTTAAAAAAAGAAAAAACCTGGAACAGGGCAGGTCCAGCCAACTAGTGTGTCAGCAGGTCAAGCAAAACAGGGAAGTCCCAGCCAGAGTCCCTGGGGAGAAAAGGCCGGGCCCCGGTGGGCAGAGCCCCTCCCCTCCGCAGGGCAGGAGGACGAGGAACAACCTGCTGCGCGGCCCTCCAGGCAGAGTCCGGGGGTATCTGTGTGTGTGTGAACCCCCCCAGCAGCCACCCACCAGGAAATGAAGGTGTCCGTGACGGTCTCGGTGGCCATGAAGAGGGCGAAGACGATCCAGTACATCATCCACCGCACCTGGGATAGGGAGCCGCGAAAGGAAGGCCCGGTGAGGGGGAGCCGCTGCCCGGCAGGAGGGAAGGGCCCCCCCGGCCGCCCCCCCCTCACTCACGTACTCCCGGATGTCCTTGTTCCTCACGGCCTTGTACGAGGCGTAGGCCGGGTACAGCGTCCCCAGCAGGAGCCTGTAACGGAAGGGCGGCGTCAGGCAAGCCGGCCAGCCTCGGTAGGCGCCGGCCAGCAGAGCCAGCAGAGCCCGCCGCCCGGAGCGCAGCGTCGCGGCCTTCAGGGAGTCCAGCGCCATGGCCGGCGGAGAGAGGGAGGACCGGTTTTCCCGGGAACCCTTCTGCCCCGCCGCGCCCCCCTCGCCCGCCCGGAGACTCACTGCACGGCGCGGCTCAGCACCCAGGCCACCATCGCCGCTCCAACCGCCCGCGCGCGCTCCCATTGGCCGCCTTTAACCCCGCCCCCGCCGCGGGCGACCAATCGGGGCGGGGCCGCCACCCGGTCTGGTTTCTTCTGTTTTGAATCGGGTCGGCCGGTGGATGGGCGGGGTTTCTGGCGCAAGTCCCTCCGCCCCCTCCTCTCCCCGTCACGTGACCGACTCAGGCTGGGCCCGCGCTTCCGGGTCCAACGTTGAGGAGTCTCGCGAGTGCGCCGAACGGGATCGGTGGCGGGGGCGTGTCTTTGGCTGCGGCCCTGAGGGGGTCGAGGGCGGTGAGGGTGGGTGCGCGACCCTCGCCCCGCTTCCCCGTCTGCAGGCGCGACCCCCGCGCCGTCCCTGACAGGACCGTTTGGCCCAGGACCCTCTGAAGCAGGGCTCTCCAACCTGGGCCCCCTTAAGCCTGGAGCAAAGCTGGCTGGGGAATTCTGGGAGTTGAAGTCCCCAAGCCTTAAAGCGGGCCAGGCTGGAGGCCCCTGCTCTGAAGTGGCCCCCAAGGACCCCAGAAAGGAAACTGGCCGAAGGTTCTCCAGGCAGGCGGGGCTGCAGGATTAGGGAGGGTCCTGTAATGGGGGGGGGGGTCCAAGGCTTCCTTCAGTGGGCCAGGAACAGCCCCTCCTGCCCTGAAGGGTCACTCACTGCCTGGAGGGTAATGGACCGCGTGCAATTCCACGGGGCCAAAGTCTCCGATGGAGCCGCTCCGTCCTTGGGCTCCAATGGAAAGAGATCCGAGCAGCTGTATCCAGCGGGTGTTGCATGGATTCCTCTGCAGGAGATGCTCCTTCAACAACGTCATTCAAAACGCCTAAAAGGGGAAAAACGCCACTGAGATACTCTTCGGAAGACTTGTGGGCCTTGAGAAATGTCCCCCTTTCTCGGAAGTGGCCCTCCAAACTTTCCAAGACATTCCTCAAGGACGAATCCTGGGATCCGGAGAGATGGTGTGGCCGCAAGAAGCGCTTGAGGGAGGGTTCTTGTTGTAAATTTTTATCCAGATTTTTATTGGGGTTAGGGATGGCCGGGCGGGGGTTGGGGGACAACCCGCCTGGGGCTGGGGCTAGGCCGCGGGTCGAGCGCTGCCAGGAGGTGCTGGGGTCGGGTGGGGCCGTGTTGAGGATGGGGGACTGTTCCGGGGAGGGTGAAATAAAATCTATTAGCACGGTGAGCGGGAGAGGCAGATTTGGCGGTTATAGGGGGCCACATCCTGTATTGGGAGCGCGCCCCTGCTGTTTGTGTGCGGTGGCGTGCTCCGACCCCCTTGTCATGTCCCGTTCCCCGGGTGGTCTGAGCGATCAGGCCCTGGGCCTTCGGCTGATGTTGTGTAACGCCAGGTCCGTTACTAACAAGGCCCCTCTCATTTATGATTTGATCTGTGAGGGGGGAGCGGACCTGGTGGGTATTACCGAAACCTGGCTGGGCCAAGAGGGAGGAGTTCCTCTGGTGGAGATGTGCCCAGCCAGGTTTCGGGTCTTTCATCAGCCGAGGGCCCAGGGGAGGGGTGGGGGGGTTGCGGTGGTTATTAAGGAGGATCTGTGTCCTAGGGAATTCACTGTTTCTCAGACGACCGGATGTGAGTCCCTTTTTGTGAAGTTCGGTCCCGGGGTTCAGGTGGGCTTGTTGGTCACATACCTGGCTCCCTGCTATGTGACATCGGCCCTCCCTGAGCTCCTTGAGGTCATAGCCGGCTTGGCGGTTGGGACCCCCAGGTTTATGGTCATGGGGGATTTCAACCTGCCATCTGCCGGTGGGGCCTCGGAGATTGCTCAGGAGTTCATGGCTTCCATGACAGCCATGGGCGTGACCCAATTAATTCGGGATCCTACTCACTTGGGGGGGTCACACCCTGGATCTGGTTTTTGTCTCTGATCAGTGGCAGAATGATCTTGGTATAGGGGATGTAGTTGTGGAACCCCTGTCATGGACTGATCATTCGCTCCTGAGACTCGACTTTCATTCCGCACCCCCCGGCCGCAGGGAGGCGGGGCCGATAAAATGGTACCGCCCCAGGCGCCTGATGGACCCAGATAGCTTCCTGATGGAGCTTGGGCCGTTTCCCGATGCTCACACACACGACTCAGTCGAGGGCTTGGTAGCCGCCTGGGATAGGGTGGCCGCTGGGGCCCTTGACCGGGTCGTGCCCTTGCAGCCTCTGACCCGGTGCCGATCCCACGTGGCTCCTTGGTTTTCTGAGGAGCTAAGGGAGATGAAGCGCCGGAAAAGACGCCTAGAGAGTAGTTGGAGGGCCAGCCGCTCTGGGTCTGACCGAACACTATTATGATCCTATATTAAGACGTATTTAGTGGCGATAAGGATGGCGAGGAGGTCTTACCTCTCCACCCTTATTGCGTCCGCGGAAAACCATCCGGCCGCCCTGTTCAGGGTGACCCGCTCCCTTTTGGAGGTGGGGGCGCGGGAGGATCCCTTGCAGGGACATGCTGAGGATTTTTCTAGGTTTCTGCAGGACAAAATCACTCAGATCTGGGATGAGTTGGACTCTGACTGGGCATCTCCGGGCGGGGGGACGGGGGTGGATTTCGGGGAGGTCATTTGGGATGAGTTCGATCCTGTTACTCAGGAGGACGTGGACAGGATGCTGGGGGGGCTTAATGCCACCACTTGTTTATTGGACCCGTGCCCCTCCTGGCTGGTCTTGGCCACTCGGGAGGTGACACGAGGCTGGTTCCAAGGGATTATTAATGCTTCCTTGAGAGAGGGGCTTTTACCCGCCGCCTTGAAAGAGGCGGTAGTGCGGCTCCTCCTCAAGAAACCGTCCCTGGATCCAGCATTATTGTCAAATTATCATCCGGTCTCCAACCTTCGCTTTGTTGCGAAGGTTGTTGAGAGTGTGGTGGCACGTCAGCTCCCTCAGTACCTGGATGAAGCGGTATATCTAGACCCCCTCCAATCGGGTTTCAGGCCCGGGCACAGCATGGAGATGGCGTTGGTCGTGTTGGTGGATGATCTCTGGAGGGCCCGGGACAGGGGTTGTTCCTCTGTCCTGGTCCTGTTAGACCTCTCAGCGGCTTTTGATACTGTCGACCACAGTATCTTGTTGCGACGGTTGGGGGGTTGGGAGTGGGAGGCACTGTTTTACGGTGGTTCTCCTTCCTCTCTGACCGCTCGCAATTTGTGTTGACGGGGGGGCAGAGGTCGACCCCGAGGCCCCTACTATGTGGGGTGCCTCAGGGGTCGGTGCTCTCGCCCCTGCTGTTCAACATTTATGTGAAGCCGCTGGGTGAGATCATCCGTGGTTTCGGGGTAGAGTTCCATCAGTACACTGATGACACTCAGCTGTACATCTCTACCCCGGGCCACCCCAACGAAGCCCTCGAAGTGATGACCGGTGCCTAGAGGCCGTGCGGAGTTGGATGGGTCTTAACAGGCTTCGTCTCAACCCGACCAAAACCGAGTGGCTGTGGTTTCCTGCGCCCAGATACAGCCAGCTTGTTCCATCGCTGGCCGTGGGGGGAGAAATTTTGACCCCCATGGAAAGGGCTCGCAATCTAGGTGTCCTCCTGGACGTACGGCTGTCTTTAGAAGATCATATCACAGCCGTCGCCAGGGGGGCCTTTTGTCAGATTTGTCTGATTTACCAGTTGCGGCCCTTTCTGGATCTGGGCGCACTTCGCACAGTCACCTCCACCCTCGTCATCTCCCGCTTGGACTATTGCAATGCTCTCTACATGGGGCTCCCCTTGAAGAGTGTCCAGAGGCTGCAGTTGGTTCAGAATGCGGCCGCATGGGTGATCTTGGGAGCCCCTCGGAGCTCCCATGTAACACCGCTTCTCCGCAGGCTGCACTGGCTTCCTGTGGCCTTCCAGATCCGATTCAAGGTGGTACTGACTGTATTTAAAGTGCTCCATGGCTCGGGGCCTGGGTACTTACGGGACCGCCTGCTGCCATCAACAGCCTCCCACCGCCCAGTATGCTCACACAGGGTTGCCCTCCTCGGGGTTCCGCCGCCTGATCGTTGCCAGTTAGTGACCCCGAGGGTGCAGGCTTTCTCTGTGGGGGCCCCCTCCCGGTGGAATGATCTGCCCCCGGAGATACGGTCCATTACCGACATCCAGACCTTCCGGCGCACAGTAAAGACCCTGTTTTTCCAGCAGGCTGGTCTGGCCCAGTAAACGGTTCTTGGGGTTTTAAATTAATTAGGTTTTAAATTTTTAATATAATCCTTGAATTTTAAATTTTGGTAATATTTTGTACTTGATGGGATTTCGGCTGGATCAATTCTGTTTGTTTTTAACTGTACATATTGTTCGTTTTTTAGTAGGCTGTATACCGCCCCAGTCCCTTTTTGGGAGAGGGGCCGCTATAAAAATTTTAATAAATAAAATAAATAAAACGATTGTTCAATTTAGTCGACTGCAAGTTGCACATAACTCAGCAATTCTCAGGGTGCCAATTGCATTGGGTGGCTTGAGCTGGTCCTCCTTGTTCAGCAATCCATGGAGCCTGGCTGCCGTAATGCCATGAACAGCTCGCCCTTCTGACGCTCACAGTCACCTGCACTCCCCTGCCAGTTTCCCACAAGCAGACTCAATGGGGACCAGCAGGAAAAGGTCACAAATCAGACTGGTAAATCTTCCTGCACTCCTGCCCCGCTGAGCCCCCTCTCCATCCTTTGGCCTCCCTGCACTTGGGCGTAGCCGGTGCTGGGCCTCCCCCACCTCAGCATGTGGCTGCACCGGACCCCCCCCCAGGGCCTTCCTTATTCCCTTTGACAATCCCCCCCACCAGCATCCACCCCACTCCTTAGCTGGGACCACTTCCCCTTTCACAACCCACATGCCGTGGGGTCATGAAAGCCCCTGGACGGCTGGGATTGTGGTAGCCAAGCAATGCAGTCATGCATCCCTTAAAGGCAATCCCCCAGCCCCATTTGCCATCACAACCCAAAGACCACCTGTGGTACTGTTCACTTAAACGCAAGTACATAAACGCAACTAAATGTTTAAAAACTAAGCCCTTGTGTCACGATTTGTCCTCCCCCTCCCCCTTGGCATTTTCTCCCGCATTGTGTGCGTAAAGTCTTGTGTTTTCTTTTTGCTTCACATGAACTGCTTAATTACCTGTGTTTTCAAAAAGAAAGATCTGGAAGGTAAAGAAGAGAGTTATGTGTGAGAGGAAGGCTTCTCTTCCTCTAGTGCCTCCACTTTACTCAAGGAGGACCCTCTCCTCGCTCCCCACCCGCAGACGGATGAACTGGTCTATTCACAAGGTGTTTGCTCAGTTGCATAAGTCCACTTCAAGGGGGCTTCACTTAAGAGGGGGCTTAACCCATGTCAGGAGTTGCTTCACTACTTAATGAAGAGGGAGGTCAGGCCCAACAGACCTGCCTGACTGAAAAGCAATCCGGCCTGTCACCGAAAGCCACCCCAAGAGGGGACCAGATCCTCCTGGGCCCCCAACGGGACCTTGGCCCACCTGGCCACAAAATGGAGGCCCAGCCACTCCTCCTCTTGGTCAGGACGTGCCTTAGGAGCCCCTCGCTCCCATAGCAAAACTGCAGGGGGGGGGGGGGTTGAGGACATTTTTTTCTACATATTAGTGAATACAGTATTTAAAGTTACATTTATTTAAACAAAATTGCATCATGTGATATTGATTACATGTAAATAGAGGAAAGGCGGCAGTTTTCAATAAACGTTTTCAGTTCTGCAGGAAGGCCAAGAGGGGCTCTCCTTCCCGGGCGTCCTGGCTGAGCCATGGCGCATGCGCTAAGGGACCGGTTCTGTGTATAGCACACCAGGAGACTGTGACATGCAGGAGAGATCAGGGCGACAGACATGCCCGGCCTCAGTGGAGGGAGAGTCAGCTTTGCATCTGCCAGCTCCCTCACCCTTGGGTCGTCCTGGAGGTGTTGGGGCGAACGTGCTCCGTTTGAGGCAAGCCATTGCTGGGGAAGCCCAGGCGCTGAAAGGGAGGCCCAGGTGAGGCCCCACCTGAAGTGCCCATCCCAAGTTGCAAAACCCCGTCCTCTGAAGACGCCTCATCTGGAGGGCCTAGCAGCCGCCCTCCCGGGCGGGGAGTCAATAGGGAGGTGCCCAGGAGGCGATGCATCTCCATCAGCCCCTCCATTGGCTGCCCTCACTCACTCAGCGATGAATAAAAAGGGCCCCGTCCCAGGCCCCGGGATGCATGCCGGACAGCTTGCCATGAGGCCCCTGATCCTGCTCAGCCTGCTCTCCGGAGGCCTGGGTAAGCAAGGGGGGGCGGGCAGTGGGCCACGGATGGGGAGGTGCCACCACACGACCACTCTGGCCAGCCACTCTCCGGGCAGAGGGAGACCCAAAAGTGGAGGAAAAGGCTCCTTGGCCCGAAGAAGTCCTGGCCCTCAGTTAGAAGCCACTGCCTGGGTGACATTTGGGCCCTCCTCCCTCTCCACCCAACCCCCTGGGGGGCTGCTGGGGGGGGGAAATAGGAGGAGCTTAATCTATGAAATGAATAGTGCAATCTTGAGCCAATCAACATCTTTCTACTTAACCTATTTTAGAGAATTGTTACAAAAATAATATATATTTGTCCTGAAAAAGAAGGGCAGACTAAAATTGTTTTTCATGCATTCTGCTTCGTCTGTCCTCACTGTATACGATTGATAGCAACCTGACCCTCTCCTTCCCTTCCCAGTCCTAACCAGCAAGATCCAGAATGAATGTGCCAAGGGGGCAGCCTACTGGTGCAGCAACTTAATGACAGCTATCCAGTGTGGTGCTTTGGATTACTGTGTCCAGACAGGGTGGAATCAAGCCAGCAACGAGAATGTCTGGAACAGAAAAAGCAATGTAGGTATCGTGATTTGTTGTTAGCCGTAAAGGTCAGCAGATCTGTTATTCCAGGCGGCCCAAACAGCTCCCGAGAGCTGGAAATGTAGATAAAAATATCTCTGTTATGGAACAAGTAAGGAGGGGCACCTCGCCCAAAAGAGGAAAGCCCCCCCTCCATAAAAAGATGGAGAATTAGTGTATATTCAGTTCAAAGGTATTGGGTTTGTAATGAGTTCTTTCGTTGGCTAGCATCATTTGACACATCTGTGAACCATCAATAGCATCAGTAGGGAGCATGTGACATTTCATAGCATCTCTTAATACTCTTAGTGTGATTGTCCTCATATTCATCCTCATGTTCAGGAGGTGTGTTTCCCACATGATAGAGAGTTTGCAAGTTACTGAAGTTCAAGTCTTAAAAGAGGATCCCTGTTCTTGGCAATTTGGACTGGTTCTTATCAGACACTACGTTCCTCTTGGAAAGCTCGCTTGTTATCTGAAAGACATCTTAATTTACTAGTAACGTTAATCCAAGAGTCCCTCGCCCCCACCCCCTTCTGCTGTTGCCATCCATGATGGCATGAACGCCCAAGATGGGGGACTGGAGCAAGATCCGCAGCCATGGTCTGATGCCAGGCAGCAGGTGGGGATGGGGTGGGGGGTGAGCACGAGAGACATTCTGAAGGGACCCTCCCTAGTTTTCCAGAGACTGAAAAGAGGGGAGAGTCTTGAAAGAGTCTGTGAAGGGAATCTTACAACAGCTATCACCGTATATGGGCAGCCTCAAAGGGCTAATGGTATCCACTGCCCTCCTCGACTGCCGGGGCTCAGAAGCCAACACGTTGAAGCGCAGGGAATGCTCCGGGGTGGGTGAGCGAAGGCCTTGGGGAAGTTGAGGGTTCTCAGAGGGCGAGTCCCTTTTTCTTCCAGGAGGACATGTGTGCAGACTGCAAACAACTTCTCTCCATCCTGATGCGCATGGCCAAGGAATCCGCCTTTAAGGTGACAAAGCAATTCATTTAATTTACCAGCTCCATGGGTAGAACGGAAGAGCAGAGTCTGAGTGCCTGCTGTTCTTCTCAGGTGGGCCGTTTATTTGTTCTCCTTGCCTCCAGACATTAAGGATGCTGAACAGCCGCTTGTCCGGAGAGGTAGAGGGTCTCCTCTTGAGCAGCAGGTTGGACTGGGAGGCTTCCCTCCCAGCTCTGCTGCTGTTCTGCTGTTCTGTTGCATCGATGCTGTTGTAACTCTGAAGCTGGGGCTGAGCCATCTGGTCCCACTGAAGAGGGAGGGTGTGGAAACTGACTCCTGTCCCCACCCCTCTTGCTCAATCCTCTCCATGGAATTCACCTCTCCACAGAAAACCCTCCAGAAGTATTTGGAGGAGGAATGTACCAATTTGCCACTCCAGACACTTATCCCACAGTGCCAGGCCTTGGTAAAGGACTACTATGCCCGTTTCATTGCCAGCCTGGAAAAAAAACTGGTAAGTCCTTACTCCCTGCGAAGGGGCAGGTGCCTCGATCACAACCTCTTCTTCCAGTCTCACAGGGGAGACCGCCTCTGGGCTGGGGAGGATGGGTGGCTTATCTCAAGATACCTAGGGGTTAGGTTGGGAGTTCCTGGGATGGCCGGGCAGCCTCAAAAAGGTTTTGTATGCAAGACTCTTGGACCACAACACGGTGGAGCTTATGCCAGAGATCCCACTCAGGCCTCTGCTGGCCATTATGTAGGCCGCACCCTTTCTCCCCCTCAGGATCCCAGCATCATGTGCACCCAATTGGGTGCCTGTCCAGCTGACCTTCTGGGAAGCCAGGGTGGCTTGATGCAGCTGCTCCAAGGGCTCGAGCGGCTCCTTCCTCAGCTGCAAGGCCAGGTGTCCACCCTGCCCAGTGGCCACACTCAGGTAAAGGCGGCTTCGGAGTGCCCATAGCCCCATGCCAAGGGGGGGGGGGGCTCCTTTCTCAACAAAACAGGGAAGCGGAGTGGAGGCGCCTTTGTTCTTCCAAGCTTTCTTTTAAACCCTTTCCAAAGACCAAGAGGCCCAGTGGATCACTGGCAGGTGAGTGAAGGAGGAGCAGACAGGAGGGGAGGAGCCGGGTTCCACCTTGGGGTCCACGTGGTGAGGAACTGGGGAGAGCTGGGTTGTGCTGCTGCTGCTGCTAGAAAACACCTGGGCAGCTGTGGGGGTCCCACTCCAGACCTCTTGGCCAAAGGCTCCGCGTGGCGTGAGTGACCGGCTCTTCTTTTGCCAGGAGGCCCCCGGGGAGCAGCTGCTGCCCATCCCACTGCCTCTCTGCTGGTTGTGCAGGACATTTATCGGCAAGGCCGAGTCCATCATTCCCAAGGTACAGCATCCCCGAGCCTGCCAGGTCAGCGGCTGCACCCTGGAGCGAGTGGCGCCATTGCGCAGCCAGCGGCAGGGAAATGTTCCTGGAAAGGGCCGGCCTGGGACACTGGGTGTGCTGCCCTCCCGGCTCACCTCCCCATCTTTCCCCAGGCCGCGATAGGCAAAGCCATGTCCAAGCTCTGCCTCGTCCTGCCAGGGGCTGTGGCTGGCATGTGCCAGTGCCTGATGGAGAAATACACGGTGATCATTGTGGACACTCTGGTGAGCAAGCTGGGCCCCCGCCTGATATGTGGCATGATGCTCATGTGTGCCTCGGAGGAAAACTGTGGCCCAGGTACGAAGGCAGGCGCTGTGGAGGCTCTCCCTTTCTCTCTTTGGCCCCAGGGCAGGTGATGGCAACCAGGCAGCCCAGCAACGTGGGGAGGAGGCTGTGGGCAAACAGGGGCCAGGAGGGACGTCTCCGGCAAGGCTGCTCAAAGGGGAGATGCCTGCAGTATCTGGTCTGGTCTGCAAGAGCCAGTCCTCTGTATCAAGGCTGGGAGGCCCTGGCTAGTTCCCCCCGACACCCTGTGGGATCTGTTCCCATGGAATCTGTTTCTCTGAGTATTTCAGAGAAGAGCCCCTACTCGCCTGCAAGGCCTGCGGGAAACCACCTGTGCAGGAGAGCGTTTTGAGAAAGGGGGACCTGGGGCTGCAGTTGAAGCCCCTCCAGGGAAGCAGAGATTCTTTGGGGGCACCGCCACCCCTTCCCTCCCCTCCCCTTTCAGCAGCACTTTGTGCTTCTCTGCAGAGAGCCTGGTGCCGTCTGCAGCCGAGGGATGTCGGATGTGTCTCCTGATCAGCGACCAAGTGGCGGCACCCCTCAGGGCAAACCGCACCCGGGGAGCAGTGGAGGCAGCCTTGTCCAGCGCCTGCAGCCCTTCCTTTTCCTCCTGGCCTCAGGTGAGGCTCCCCTGCCATCTTCCCCGGGAGTGCAGAGTTGACCTTTGTGACCCAGGCAGACATGATGGGATATGGAGTAGCACACGGGGCTTCGCTTGTACCAAGGCCAGGTGTTCCCCAACCCACTAATACTCTGGTGTCCGTCACTAGCTCTGCATAAAACCCAGAAACCCACCCCCCCCTTTAATGATAGCTGCATCTTTCCCAAAAAGATATTTTCAGAAACTCCCCCCGGGCTCCGTTTTTGCTGGCAGAGGACTAGCAAAGCAACCCAAGCAAAAGGAGAAACGTTTCCCCTTTTGCATTTGAGCATCCAAGAAGGGACAGGAAAGGAGGAAGGAAAAGGGGAAAAGATGGCAAGAGAGCAAGGAAGGAAACAGAAGGGAAGAGGGGAAGACAAAGAAGGGAGGGAAGTCCTGCCTTGGCCATCAGCAGAGGGAGGGCTGCACTGGGGGACAAGAGTTTGGTGCTCTCCCTGGAGACAATGGATCTGGCCACGCCCACCCACCCCCCACTGCCCCCCAAGGTCACACACAAGCCTGAGGCGGCCCTCAGCAAAAGGGAGCCTGACACCCCGGAAGTAGAGCATCTTTCACGGCTCCTCAATCCCTTCAGCAATGGCAGAGCTTTGGGAAAGGTCTTCAGCATTCGGGGAGATACCCCGGAGCAGCCAGAGGGGTCCCCCTTGGCCCTTCACCTGTGCTCCCCCTGCTCCGGTGGTGGGGTCGGGGCCCAGGAGATGCATTTCTGTCTCCCTCCCTGCAACTCTCCTTTTGCAGTGCAACCACTTCATCCACCAGCACCAGGCAAAGCTCTCCGCACTGCTGATGAAGCCGTGGGACCCCCAAACGCTCTGCCAGGTAGGAAGAGGGGGAGACCCTTTCAGGGCAGCCAACTGAGGGGCGCCATTCTCAGTAAGGGGCAGAGCAGTTGGGGCTAAAACACAGGCCATGTGCCCCTGGGGAGGCACCCGGACAGCTGTTTACAGTCCAAGCCATATACTCCAGCAAAGATGGAGAAGGGCGCAGATGGAAAGATCTCTTTGTGATTCAAGCCAAGAACAAAAAGGGACTAAGAATTATCTGTTCTGGTCAAAAGGGATCTTGCAAGCATTGCTGTTTGGGGGACCTGTTTTTCCCAGGTTTTAAAAGAAACCGGCATTTAATCCAAGCGCTGCTGCTCCCTTTTCTGCTGCTTCAGATTAATGAAATAGGACTGACGCACTTGCAGAGAGCTGCCTGCAACTGGGCCAGCTCAGGGAGAATGGGGCAGCGTGGACAGATAAGCCTTAAGACACCTGGGTAACAGGAGACTTGCAAAACCAAGAAGGGGCGGCCAGTGAAGTCAGACGATTTCCCCTTCCTCTTGTGATAAGAGGGAAGAAGAGGTGGCCCTCCTACCCAGAAGTCACCCAAACGGGCCTCCCTTCCCTCTTGTCCCCCCGCAGGAACTGGGTGCCTGCGCAGCTGAGAAGCTTTTGCTGAGGGCCACTCCTTGTGCCCAGGGACCTACTTACTGGTGTTCCAGCTTGAGTGCAGCCAAGCAATGTGAGGTGAGGACTGGGCCTTTCTCCTCTGGCATCTCTCCAGCCACTGCACGGCCAGCAACTGCCAACTCCCCAGGGCTATTTTAGTCCCAGCAAGTCAACAAAAGCCCAATTGGGAACCAGCGTGAGCCCAAAGGGAGGATTTCAAATTACCGTAGTTTAGGTGCTAGGATCCTCATCCCAGAAGGCCGCAGAGGCTCATCACAAGGAGATGGATCCCTTGTTTGGGGCCAGGATCCGATTTCTCTCTCCCCCATCCTCCTCCAGGCCATACAGCACTGCCAGGACCACGTTTGGTTGTAACCGAGCGAGGAGGGTCCAGCTTAAGGCAGGAGAGCCCGGCTCCTCTCACCTTGACTGCTGATGAAGGAAATAATCTCAACTATTAAAATCAACCTCCAGATCTCATGGCTGAAGTGTTTTCCTTGGGCAAGCTGTGTGCACTTGTAGGTAGATCATGTGATAAGAGGGCAAGACAAAACCTGGGGTTGAAGGCCATCTATACCTTCCTTTTATCACCGGAGAATTCTTGAGGCTTTTTTCCACCCTAACAAATCCCACCAAGTTACCATTAGGAATGTTTTGGGAGAGGAGGGAAGTAAACGGGGTGGCCCTGCAGTGGCTCAGAATCATTTGGAACCTCCAGTCATGTGAGCCAAGCCCCCTTGGACTCCTTTCCTAGGAAAAAACACGTTCTGCCTTCGGGCTTCAGTCCTGCCAAACATCCCAGCACACAACCAAGGAACAGTCTCCTCGATCAGACCTCAAGAAAAAGGGATTACTGAACCTTGGAGACTAAAACAGCAGAGCCCTCACTGATTAGTAATGAAAAATATGAATTTCTCCCTCCAGATTGGAGATGCTTCAATGCAAGGCTGGAACTCTGCATCCGTCCTGCTTTGATTTATAGCCCTCTCCTCCTCCAAGGGCCGGTCCAACCAACCTTAGAAATGCTGGCCTCTTTATGCGATTCCCCCCCCAGGCACTCTTAAGAGTTAGAGTCCTTCAGGAGAGAGAACACCAACACAATCCCCTTAAATTGTGCCCAGAGAATAACAAGCAACCAGGGTGGGTCTTCCAATTGGAGTGTATTGTTTTCCTGGTAGGCAGAGGGGTCACGTTTTACAATTGGCACCCCCCCAGGAGGCCTCCCTCCCCTGGGGAAGAAGACGACGCTCTTCTTAGGTGGTCAACTGCTCCATTGTGCTGCCGTTTCGATTCCCCCCCCTTCTGCGTTTCTTCCCACTGAGCGCTTGTTCCCTTACGAGCCAAAGCAGCACCTGAACACTGGGAGCATCTCACCCAAACCCCCTGTGGGTGGGGTGCTGCCTCGTTTGAACCACGCCTTCCCTTGGGGGGGCGAGAAGAGCAGGAAAACAGCCGGGTGGGGGGGAAACCAGCACACACGTTTAATGCCCGTCTCCCTCCACACGGAGGGTGAAGCAGGGTTGTGCTTCTGGTGCCCAGAGGAGCCGCTTGCTGGGGCTGCATCAGGACCTGAGGGCCAGCAAGGGCTCTCCAGGCGCAGGAAGGAGGCAGCACCGCCCAGGCAGTAACCGGCCTCTGCCGCAACGTTCCAGCCTGTTCCGCTCACAGCTCCTCCTTCACGTTCCTTGCTGGGGGCTCTCGTCTTGGCCGTCCCTCCTTTTCCAGATCTATGGGGACAAAGTGCACTCGCGTGAGGAGGGAAGGGCCCCCTCCTCGCCTGGCCGTGTTCAGTGGGCGGCTGGAAAAGGCCGAGACTCACCTGGATGTAAGCCTCAGACAGCGTGATCATCTGGGGCAGAATGTCGGTTACCTGCAGGTCCTGCAACTCATACCACTTGCCGGTGCCCTGCAAGAGTCCCCTGCGAGTCAGAGGTCGTGGCCCACGGAGGAGAAGGGGGAGGCCCCGGGGTGACTCGGTGCCCAGGGCGATCCTCAGGGGAAGCCAAGCACTCACGTGATGCAACACATGGATCCGGTAGGCCCCTTCGGTAGGTTTGCCGTCGTGCACGATGTTGGCGATGAGGTCGTAGACGGTGTTCTTGTGCACGGCCTGCACCTCCTCAGAGAGGTATTCCCGGAGGTCTACGTTTCTGCAGCAGGAAAATCGCCCCTGAGGCTCCGAGGGCCGCACCTCCCACCCCCGCAAAGGTTCCCAGGCCCTCCAGAGAAGGGCCCTTGGCTCCAGGGGCCAGGCGCTGTTAAGCCAGGGCAACACGGAGGGTCTCTGCCATTCAGCCTTCCAGCCTGGCTCACCAAAGCTCTCGGGTGATTTCTCACCACTCCAACAAAATGCAGGGTAAAGCCCGGCGGGGGGATCCATTTCCTCTCTGAAATTCCTAGAGGCAGGCTGGGGTCTCCTTTGCAGAGGTCCCCAGGAGGAGCCTGGCCGTCTGCTGGCCCTTATCCTGCCCCTTTCAGCCATCAGGACTGATCTGCGTGGCTCCCAGTCTGGCCCCCTCCTGGCCTTTCAAAGCCCACCATCGCCCTCTGGGGAGGGGCCGTACGTACGTGATGGGGAAGTTGACAATGGTGGGGTTCTTCTCCACAAAGAAGTTGTTCTTGGTGAACCTCTTGATGCAGAAAATAAGGTAAGGAGGCAGCTTGGTGAGCTGGAAGCGCTTCAGGAAGTTCTCTTTGTATGTCTTGTATTCCTGGAGGGCAAAAAGATTTTTTCTCAGGGAAGCCAAGGCAGCTTTGGTTAAAGTGCGACTGTTTCCCTCCATTTATTTATGCCCCGCCAGTATTAGGGCTTGCAGCTGCCCCCTCTCCAGCTTACGACCCATTTATTGTCTCCTATGCCAGGAACCTATGAACTCCGCCCTGTGATATTGACAGGGGGAGGGGGAGGGGCAGAGCCCCCACCAGCGTCCCAAAGCCCCCTCCAGTCAGCCCTCTTCAGGACAGTCTAGATGGGAGCCACATGCAGCCGTGGAGGCAGGCGGTGCCCAGGAGATGGAGCAGCCAGGAGGGCCCAGGCCCTCTGCTCCCTTTCCCTCCGAGGAGGAGAGCTTTCTTCCTCCCCGCAGCAAAGGGACTTGAGCCCCTGGGACAAGGGGCCCTGGCTCTCCCCGCTTGCATGGACGAGGCTGCTCCCACCCAGTCAAGGAAACGGGTGACATTCCCTCCAGGGAAGCCTAAGCAGCCGAGGCGGCTGGGGCTGCCGGCCAGAGAAGGACTCCGGGTGGCGCCCGTCACGCGCCCGACAGGGCAGAGCACTTGCCTTTTCCATGATCCCATTAAACTTGGCCAATATGTTGAAGAGCGGGACTTGGGGGATGATGAGCTGCTCCTTCTCGTCCTTGTAGAGGGGGGCAGTGGGCAGGTCCAGGGTCAGGTACATGAAAGTGGACTCCACCATTTTTTCCTGGTACTCGTCGTTCTGGAGCAGCTGCTCCTTTTCTTCTGCAGGCTGAAAGGGAGCAACACCATGAGCCAAATAAGCAAAAACCCAGGGCTGCCCCAGAGACACCTGAGGGGAGGGGGGGGGGGGGTGGCTGGACCGGCCAAAGGGCCTTTGAGTGGTCAAGGGCCCAAGCGTGCCCATGGATAGCCAAGGTCCTCATGCAACGATCCTAGCCAAGGTCAGCATCCGTCTTTTTCCACTTCAGGGCTTCTGCCCCTGGGCTCTCTTCTTTTCTGGCCAAAAAATGCCAGGAGGCCCCCAACTCACCAGGTCAGGGTGTGGCAGCTTCTTGGTGAATATCCGCATGGAGCCTTGGAAGACCTCGGTTACGATGGCTGCAGACAAGAGGGGAGAGAGCAGAAAGAATGCAACTTAGAATCCCCAGTCCTAAGAGAGTCCACGTTTTTAATCCACAGGTTTTCAACATTTACAGAATCTTTTTTTAAAAGTGCAAACGCATCTCTTTGTCCACGTGAACCAAGAGAGAAGTAGGGTGTGTTTCCCAGTTGCCAGAAGCTCCCCAAAGCCGGCTTTGCCCTGGGCCCAGCCAGTGGGTCCTAGACGAGGCTCAGGCAGGGCGTGTTGGAGAGGCAATTCTCACAATCACCCTGTCCAGGGTGTGGAGAGGCTCAGAGGGCCGGAGGCTGACTTTGCACGTTACAAATCAATATAATTAGCCTACAATCAATGCAGGGGGGTAGATCAGTTCATGGGCAGGTCCCAATCAAATGGGCAGAGAAAGTCTGCCTGGGGAGCTGGCAGGAGGCGAAGAGAGGGGCAACAGAAAAGCAGCCAGGGCTCGAGGGGTTGTGTGCGGAGTGGCAAGATGGGGAGGAGCAAGTGGAGGGCGATACTGGCTCGTCTCTCCCAGGATGAGCTGGCTGAGACTCCTGGCCAGCAAGGGCTGGGGACGGACAACGCGATGATTCTTCTGCTCAAGAAGCATCAGCCAAGAGTTCTTGCCCCTCGGCCTTGGAGGTGGGGGGGCAAGGCAGCACCCCCAGAAAGCTCCAGATGCACCAAGGGGGTTTTGTGCAGCCACCTCCAGACATGCTGTGGGATTCCTCGGTCATCCCTGCACCAGAAAGCTTCTTTCAACCTAGCTGAAGGCAGATCCTCTCTGGGGTAACTCTGAGAGGATCCCTTCCCTCGGTGAAGAGGACCACAATTATTCCCGGAAGTTGCTTTGGAGGGGGGCTAGGTGAGCTATCAGAGGCAGCAACACCTTCCGCTTACTTTTCTTCTTCTTCTTCGTGCCCCCGAGAGCGGAGTGCAGGGCATTCAGGAACCAGGAAAGAAAGTCAACTCCATCTCCTGCAAAGGGAGGGAGGTTTGCCTGAGCAGCACGGAAGCTTCGCTCCAGGCTCCACGAGGAAAGCGGGATCTCCCCCGCCTCCCGGAGGGGACCATGCCAGGTGGAAAACCTTTCCGGAGGGGCTCGTGCTCCAGGGAGGAGTCCTGTTCCCCCGCCCCCCCGAAGGACGGTCTCAGTTGCCCTTCGCTGCCCTTCTTCTCTCCAGGCACCCGGCTGGGCGATGCTCCGGGTTGAGGGGCATAAGGGCCATGGGCTTGTGGTGACCAGAGGGCCGGCGATCCCCACGGCCACTTCCAGGCTATTCCTTCCGGACAAGAGCCTCCCGGCGCTTACCTTGCTTGGTGATCTGGAAGTTCTTCTTGCTGCACAGAACCACAGCCTGCAGCATCTCGTGGGGAGAGACGTGAGCCTTGAAGTTCCGGGGGTTCCACAGCTTCCTCATGAGCTCCCCAAACCGCTGGACCAGCAGGAACATGATGTCCCCTGGGGGGCGCCGGATGTGCTTGTAATTCTCCTCCTCCAGAAAGTAGTTCCGCAGGGGGGGCACATTGGACAACGCCTGCATGACGCACACAAGGACAAGGCCACAGTGGAGCCTGGGCGGGGGAGTTCCATGCTGGGAGAGAGCGCTGGCTCGAGGGGGGGGCCACCCCCCAGCCCCACCCCGCCCGCCTTTCGTCATCCTGCTGCTGTTGTGTGGGCTGCCTTCCTTTCCCTTTGTTTATCTCATGGTCCTCTTGCTTCACTTCTCTTCTCCTTGCACTTCTTTCCCTTCCCGTTTTATTCCCGACAGGCGGCCAAGAAATGTAACAAATAAATACAATCAGTGACAAAACAGGCAGCATAAGGCCTCCTGCTTGGGCAGGGGGTTGGACTAGTAGACCTCCAAGGTCCCTTCCAACTCTGTGATTCTGTTAAGCAAAGTGGTTTCTGAGTGAAGCACAGCTGTGCTCATGACTTTCCTTCACTTTCCAGACCTGTCAAGGTCACAAATGTGAGTAAAATGACTTTTTCATCACCACCTTAACTGCGAATGGTCCTTAAACGAGGCAGTTGCTAAGCAAGGCCTACCTGCATTGCAATATATGGGGAGGGGGGAGGGCTGCAGTGGAGTTTCCGATTCTTCTCCACTCCAAAGA
Source organism: Bungarus multicinctus (assembly GCA_023653725.1). Lineage (NCBI taxonomy): Eukaryota > Metazoa > Chordata > Lepidosauria > Squamata > Elapidae > Bungarus > Bungarus multicinctus. Next base: position 524,613 of record CM042837.1, on the reverse strand, counting down.
TGGCACCGTACCTGGAGAACCGCGTTGGCGTAGTCATTGGCTTTGATGTTGTTCAATCCCACAATGCCCGGCAGGTACGTGGTGCCATCATAGGCGCGTGAGAGTTTGGCCTGCCTGTCCAAATTGCTGATGTGCTGCTTGGCGAAGGTTGGCTTCAGGACATACTGGATAAGGGGAGAGAAGAAGCAAGAGAGGAGACCCCTTGCCGGAAGCCTTAGCCCAGGCCACACCCAGAGATCAATCAGCTTGCACCCGCTTGGCTCTCCTCAGAGGGTAGATAATAATCACCCGCTATCAGCTTTTAGAGGTCAGTCAAGGTGTAAATCAATTAAACTGAATAAGTCACATAAATGCAGCTCTATTACAAGTAGCCCTTAAGTGATGATGGCAATTGGGGCTGGGCCCAGACAGCCCCTGTAGTCCTCCTAACCCAAAGAGGGAAGCAGAGAGAGTTCGGGTAAGGACAGGCAGGTGGGAAAGGCCCTGGGATGCTGCAGTGCGGCAAGAGCTTAGCATGTAGCTGAGGAGAAAGGGAGTGTGGGGCATGTGAATGCGTGTGTGAGAGCTCAGGGAGGCTGGGGAAAGAGGGAGCTGGTGCAGAGGGGGGATTCAGCCAGTTCTGGAGAACCGGGAGCGGAAATTTGTAGTAGTTCGGAGAACCGGCCAATCCCATCTCTGCCTGGGGATTTTGCAGTCTCCTTCCCCTGCCAGGCCCACCAAGTCACTCCCAGAGAACCGGTAGTAAAAAAAATTGGAGTCCCACTGAGGTGGTGGATGAGTGTGGACAACAGCCGGAAGATCTGTGGATGAAGTGACCAAAGGGAGGAGCCCACAGCGCTGTTTGTTGCTGTACAAATGGCTGTAACTTGAGGACTATCTGGGAATGAATTTGGACAGGAAAACCTTGGAAAAATTTCCAGATTCAACGGAAGACAGGAAGAGAGAAAGCTGGAAGGAGGAGCATAACTGATGTTCTTACAGTTTACAGTATACAATTGCAGCATTACAACCCTGGAGATGGTTTGGCGGGTGGCTAAGAACTTCCCCTCGGCTGCACTTTTGCAGCAATGGATGTTGGGGTGATTGAGAAGGGACATTTTAAATATTATGAGCTGAGCTGGGTATTTCCACCTCTCCCCTCCACCCTTCACCAGACAGCCACCTACAGTGATATCCTCAAGAGAAGAGTCGATAATCTCGTAGTTGTCTGGCAGGCAATAAAACTTCAAGGTGTGAAGGTTGAGAAACACATGATGACTGAACTGGACACTATGGATGTAAGCATGGGACTTCAAGCCACGACCTGTGAAGATAGGAGGCAGAGCATCACAAGCAGGGAGGGAGTCATGTCTTTGGGGGGGTGGGGTGGGAATCAGTTGTTACTGTCAGCCGGCCAAGACCTGCTGCTGATAGCCTCATAACATTATGGTCTGTCAGCCCTTCTGGAAAAGGATGGGAGAGGCTGATCTCTCACTCATGCCTATTATGTATGCCAGAGATCAGCTATAATACCTGCTCGAGATTAAGCTCATCAAGGTGAGGCAAGACAATCCCCCCAGGTATTTTGCCAAAAATTTTCTTCCTATGCTGACCAATAATCACATGTGTGTTCTCTTGCCAACGATGAGAGAGGCAAAAGGGACTGAAACAGGCTTACCCTGGAAGTACTTCCCACACACCAAACAAGCATAGACGTTGATATGTGAGAGTGAGATCGAACACAGCTTCTCAAAGTCAAAATCCAGGACGCTCCTGCAGTGGCACAAGATGGGATCCTTAACACAAGTATCAACATCGTGCCAGTGAATTTAGGATATGCGAATAATGCATTAGAGGGAAACTCTAGGACCTGATAGTGGATGCAGACGAACAAAATAACCCCTCCTACCCCCTCCTCATAGTGGTGGATCTACTACTTTTAAATTAGGGATGACCTTTCCTGTCTCATCTTAGTATTTCATGCAGGAAAACTTAGTATTTCATGCAGCTAAAGATTTAGGAGGAAAGATTTATAGCTGTGAGTCGAAAACTAGAGATTTTTCTTAAAACAAAAACTGGAAATAATATTAAGCATCTATATATAATCCTGGTATGCCATAAACTGGTGCCGCTCTCAAGGCCTCTTGCCACTCTCTGGGGGGACGGAGTGTTGTTCTTGATCGTGCATCACGCGGCACCTCCCAGGCCTCCATGGACGGGAATTGCTTGCTGGGGGATCCTCTTGCCAGAGGCGACTTCAGGCGGGACACCAACGGCTGGTCCTACGAAGCATTTCCTGGCGAGCTCCTTCCGTCTCCGTCCTGACTGGTTTTTTTCTAGTTATTCATTCACTGATGCCCCCCCACCCCCAAATACAGTTCCATTTTGACACTGACTTGTTTATGGTGTCCAGGTAGGGACAGTGCCTGCTCCGGCGGTCTTCTGGGTCAAATCGCCCGTACTTCACTGAAAGAGGGAAATGGACCAGAAACGTTTGGTACGAAGATCGGAATAAACATCGAAGACAGCAAGTTGCTGGGATCTCATGTCCTTCAGTGGGATGAATTGTGTGTTTTCCTTTATTAAACGTCTATGCCGCCATCTCCCCGGAAGGACTTTCTCCCTGCAGGAAACCGCCGCCCCGGAGTCTCTGCTTGCGCCCAGGAAGAGATCGGCCCCCGCCCACCATTGGCCGCCTCAAAGGCCCCTCCAAGAACCGGGGGGGGGTGTCCCGCGCGGCCTCAGCGCCAGCAGAACCGCGCCCTAAACCGGCCCTGGAAGGGGGAGGCCGAGGGAGGCCGGCGCGGGAGGGAGAGAACGGAGGGGGGGGGGGCGGCGGCCTCCCTACGTGGTCCCAACCTGTGGGCTCCGCGTTGCCGTCCTCCTCCTCTTCCTCCTCCGACTCGTCGGGCTCCTGCTTGATGGCGACCTCCTCAGCGGGCTCCCGCTTCACCCGCGCCCAGCCCACCGCTCCGCGAGGCGCGCCCGTCAGGCAGCCCGGCCACGGCTGGGGGCTGCGGGGCTCCCGCTTGACTCGCGCCGCCATCTTCGCTGGCGCCAAGACGCCGCCCGGCGCGCCCTGATGCCGTCACGAGGGACTCCCGCGCGCTCCCTGCCGGCGCACTGCGGCGTTGCAGCCCCGGCCGAGCCCGTTTCCGCGTGCGTGCGGGAGGAGGGGTGGAGGGCTGGCCGGAGCGGGGCCGATGGACGCGGGTCGCTGCCACCCGGGCGGCCGGCTGGACATGAGCCACGGCTTCGTGCGGCACATCCGGCGCAACCAGATCGCCAGGTGGGGCGGGGGCGGGGGGCTCCCGCGGGCGGGGGGGCCCTGAGCTGTCGGAGGACGGGCGGGGGGAGGGCCTGCTCCCACCGGCTCTTCCCTCCCCGCAGGGACGACTACGACCGGCAGGTGAAGCAGGCCAAGGAACAGCTGCGGCGGAGGCTCACCCCCGCGCCCCCCCGGCCCCGCAGGCCCGACCAGCAGGTCTACCGCGCCGGCCGCCGAGGTGAGTCCGGGGCGCCCGGGCGGAAGGTGGAGGGCGAGGGCGGGCGGGGCCCCCGGGCGAGCCCTCCAGGCGCCCTCTCTGCCTTGCAGGCGCATCCGGAGGAGCAGCCCCCGCGGGCGGCGGCGCGGAGGCCGAGTTGGAGGCATCGAGCGGGAGCAGCTCCAGCAGCCGCGAGCGGCGACCCCGCGGCCCGGCCCTCTTCTGCCTGGAGTACGAGGCCGACGGCGGCCAGGTGACCTCGGTGGTGGTCTACCAGGTAGGCGGGCGTCTTTGGGGCTGCCCGGTTTCCCTCGCGCTGCCCCCCCCCCCGCTCTTTTTCTGGTCTCCAGCGCGGGACCCGCGTGGGCTGCTAGGGGCCTAGGGGGGTGGCTTGTCCTGCCTTCCGGACGCTCCCCGCCCAGGTCAGCCTCCAGCCCAGCCGGCTTTTGCTCCTTGCACTGCATCGTTATTGACCATCTGCCCAGAAACTGCAGTTTTCAGGGCCTTAGTTAAGAACTGGTTGTTTTAGGAAGCATTTGGACAGGACTGATTATTTAGGTCCACTGCTGCTGTATATATATTTCCTGACAGTAAATGGATTTTTGTTTACTGTCCATCAAGCTTTTATTATTCTACTGCTGTATTTGGCCTTTAAAATTATTTTTGCTTTTAAAAGCAGCAAGCTGGCAGTAAAGCAAAGGAGCTGTATCCCCCTTTCTGTGACTAACACAACCTGAAGGTTACACAAATGAGGCTTGGTAACAAAACCATCCATTTCCACTGTTTACTTCTAAAAAGACTGAAAAGGGTGCATTAAGCTCCTAGGGGCTTTGTGAAAGTGTGCTTTACACTCCTCAAAGGGTTGCTTATGCTTCGTCATCTGAGAAGGGTGTTTCCTAATGGACCCTTTTGCTTCTTGGCACAGGACAATGACCCCGAAGAAGTGGTGGAGAAGGTCAGTGCCCAGAATCAGCTGGAGCCAGCTTTACATGAGGCCCTTCGGCAACGAGTACAGCAGGAATTGGAGAAGCGGCGGGTGAAGCGCTGAAAGCCACTGCAGGCTTGAAAAATGCTTTAGGGGAAACAGTGCTGGGCCTGCTTACCAGCAGCATCCAGGACCGTGCATGGGGGATCCCCTTCGGCTGCTTCAGGGTACCATCAGGAGCGGTGGCAGAAGGAAGCAAATCCATCCGTTGATAGATCTGTCCCAAAGCAAATGGCTGCAGCCCAGACTTGCTGGCTGGCTCTGTATGATAGTGGTCTTCGTCTCCCGCCCCCTCTTGTGAACATCCAAGTGGGCCTGCTGTTTGCCTGGATGACAGACCCAGGCGAAGAAGGTGGCAGGATGTTATACTTGCCTTTCCCAATCTCTCAGGGTCTTGGGTGATGCTGAGGGTAGAGATAGCCGCTGGTGAATCGGTTATTGAAGGGAGCTGCTCCCTTGCCTAGATTTGCAGCTTTTTGGTAGATCAGCCAAAAGGACCTTTCAGCCAGAAGAACGTGCTGGGCCAACCCAGGGATCATGGTGAGGAGGATAGGAAGAAGCATCTCTCTTGGGGGCTGGCCTTGCCCTCTTCCTGCCAGCAAAGGTTCTCAGAAATGTAGCACAGGGCTGTAAATAAAGACCTAGATCCTGCTTTTCCATCATAGTTCTCTGGCGCAGGAATTTGTTCTGAATGCTTGCATAGTTCCATGAAAACTTACTTGACCCCTTTGTTGACTAAACATCGTTTATTTTATTTATTTATTTATCACATTTTTATACCGCTCCCTCTCCCAAAAAAGGGACTCGGGGCGGTGTACAGCCTACTAAAAACACATAATAATCGTTGATGCTTCAGAAGGCGCAGTTATCTCTGTTCTTCCTGCCTCAGCATAAGGCTCTCAAGTCAACAATTCAGGGAGGAGAGGGAAGAGCCAGAATTGAACTTCTTTAAAAAGGATGTGTGTTTACATTCTTGTGTAGTTCTGGGAAATAACCCTATTCAGGAACACACAACACATTAAGCTACAAAATAGCAAACTATTTTAGGGATTGGCCTGTGAAGGATACCCAGACATCGCTAATGGCATCTAAAACCCTGAGACTTCTGGCAGAACAGAGGGTTCAACTCCCACCATCTGGGCATCACACAAATTTTTTATTCCAAAACCTGAATTAGACTAGACCTAAATAGTTGGCTGAGGAATTCTGGGAATTGAAGTCCATCAGTCCATCCCCTGACCTACAGCTGAAAAGGCCATTCTCCAAAGCAAGTTACAAGGTTGGGCTGGGTGGGACAAACAGAATGGTGCTCCCCCCCCCTCCCCCTGAGAGCATCCCTGTCTCCATGCACACATGCCATTTGGGGACATGGGCACTGAAAAGGAGCTGCAGGGGTAGACATATACCCACAAGTGGGTGTCAGGATCGGGTCCTGTAGCCCCTCAAGCGGGTCTCAACAGCTCTACTCACAACCTGTTGCATTGCCTCATCCTATTCAGTAAGCCTACCACCAACTGCCTCCCTGAAAGGAGAAACATTTGGGCTAGACTCCTTTCCAGAACAGTCACGGACACATTAGGAATTCGTCTTCATATCGAGGTTACAAAGAAATCTAAAGGGCTTTGGAGATCTCCAGAAAGGTAGAATTTGGCCAAAGCCTTCACACTTCAAGTCCAGGAAGCCAGGTGATTGAGTTCCAGGGCTGCCAGCGCCCTGAGCCCCCAGGTTTCTGGGTCAGTTCCTCCCTAAGCTTCAGCCAGGCCCAGGAGCAAAACAGCTATGCGGTTTTTCTAAAAAGCTCATCTGAGGGGATTGGTTTATTTCATGTTTGTTTGTTTACAGAAAGGCATAAACGCTCACCTTTTAATAAAAGATGCTGGGGAAAATGCTACCAGATTCCTTTTAAATTTTTTGTTAATAGCCTTCTGGGCTTTTATTTCTAGGCATCTGAAGCAAAATAATGTAAGGCCCATATTAAGATCCCATTTGGATGGTGTTACTTCTTGCTCATTCCTGAAATTTTGCAAAAGTCCAGTAACTTTTGCTTGTTTTTCCTTTAGATTTTATCCCTCCATATCACTTGATAGAATTTGTTCCTCTGAATCCAGCCATTTAGAATGCTGCACAATTTTCCCCAAACCTTTTATTTTGTTTTGGTTTTCATTATCGTTCACTGAATTGCACTCACAACCGCCTAGAATGCATGATTTTGCCTTCTTTTAGCCCGTTTGCTCACAATTAAACATACACCTTCACTTCCATGCAGGTTTTCCTCACTCACTCAAGATCCTTCAGATCTGGTACATCCTTTATGTCAGTTTCCAGAGATACAATATATCTATTGCTTTCCCTTGTCACATCCCATTCTTTGCCACATAATTTTACATACAAAGATGCAACCTGCCACATGCCACCTGAGATAATAGAGAGGCCCACAAACATGCCTGTTGTACATCAAGTTTTTTAGCAAAATAAAAGTTTCTGGTGAATTATTTCCCACTAAGGACAAAGAACCACTTTGGATTGCAAAGGCTCCCTGAGGGCCAGTCTTTTCCCACCAGTGTCTACCCATCCCACCTGATCCAACAGATTGGCCAGGCTGCAGAGTGGAGGGAACCCGAGGAAAGGGCCGTTTCTGCTCTGGCCTCTCGCAGGGCGTTAGAAACCGGCCTCCAGCTGGCCTGGGGCTCAGATCGTGGGAAGGGCCCCCTTGTTTCTCTGCACTATGAACTGATTAGTCATCAGGGCTGCGGTTTATACTTCTTTATTTTATGACTATTTTTATTTTGTCATGTCTTTTAAATGGCTTCATAATGCCAGGATTGTAAGCCCCCCCAGTCCCTGGTTGAGTTGGGCGGCTGAAGACACTGAATCCAAGAACCAACCACCTTTCCGCACATTCGGACCGGGTGTCACGCACAGCCGCGCTTGAAAGCAGCAGCGGGCCCGGCTCGGCTCCAGGAGCTTTGGAGGGGGCAGCCTTCCCTCTGCCCCCAACCTACCTTATTCGGGGGCGGACAGAAGGGGCCTCGAGCTCCCCTACAGTGCAGCCCAGTAATCCCTGCAGAAGAGCCGGCATGGATCTGCTGGGCCGGTCCGCGGGGGACGCTCCTTCCCAACGTTCCCTTGGCCGAAGTCGATCCAGGGCGCCGAGCGCTGCAGGCCCTGCGGGGAAAGGGCGAGGAGGGAGCGAGGCGAGCGGGCCACGCGCAGCCCCTCACGGCGCCCAGGCTTCAGAGCGCAGGCGCGATCCACGGCCGAGGCCCTCCTCCCCAGCCGAGCGGCTCCGGCTCCTGGACCGGCGAGGCCCGTGTCCGCCTGCTCCCCCGGCGCCTCCGCCGTCCGTCAGCTGAGGCCGCTTCGCGATGCCAGAGCGCGGCGCTTCCCGAGAGCTTCTGCCTGGCGAAGAAGGGCGCCGCTCCCTCCGCCCGGAGGCTGCCCGGCCGAGCTCAGGTTCCGTGCCGAGGAAGAGCGCCGCCGGAGCCCCCGCCGCCCCCCGTTCGTCTCCGAGGCAGCGGCCGGGAGAGCGGCGGCGGCTCCTCCCATCTCGCCCCGCGCGCACCCCCTCCCCGCCGGCTGCAGCCCGGGCCCCGCCTGGTCAGCTGGGCGGCCGGCCGGGAAAGCGGCGAGCGAGCGGGCGGGCGGGACCGCCTGGCCTTTAACGGTCCGTCCGGCAGGGGCGGCGGCGAGCGGTAAGGGAAGCGGCCGCGGCTCTCCGCGGAGCCCCGGCCCGGCATCCCTGCCTCCTTCCTCCGAAAGGCGGCATGGGGACGGGCAGCCGCCCTCGCCGAGCCTCTGCCTGCGGGGCGCCTCCCGCGTCGGGCCGGAGAGGGGCCTGGGGGAGCTCGCCGAAGGGGCCTTCCGCCCAGGGCCGAGCGACGTGGCCGGCAGGGTGGAACGCCGCGATGGGGCAGATGGCGGGAAGAGGGAGCCGGCCCCTTTGCGCGGTTCATTGAAGGCGGCCGCCTCCACCTCCCGGCTGCCCTGGAAATGTGCCTCCAGTTGGGGCCTCTTGTGGCCCTTCGCCCCTCGCCCGCCTTCACCCGCCTGCCTTGCGCAGCTGCTTGGAAGGCCTCCCGCCTTTGCTCCCCTTTGTGTTGGTTCCGTTGCTGCTTCCGGTCCAACGTTTGGAAGCTCCTTAAATCGCCTCCATTGTGTTGGCTTTGAAGACGGTTCCCTTGGCATCCCAGAAGCTTCTTCAGCTCTGACTGGATGGTGGGGAAGCTGAAGAAGCTCCTGGGGTGAGAAGCAAAACATCTTAAAAGAAAAAACAAGAAAGTCCAGTTGCCTCTTGGGAAAAAAAGCACCTTTGGGGCAACCCTGACACCTGGATGAGGGAGATGCTCCGTAGACCTTGGCCTGAGGGGATTCTGCTGGGACTTGGGCAAAAACTGACAGACGTGTCATTCTTGGAAGGAAGGGCAGTGATTTGTTGTCTTGAAACTTGATCTGGAGAAGAGGCAACTTCAGCAAATACTTGCCTGGTCAGACAATTGTCCAAGACGGCCGACTGGTGGCATGTGGAACTGACCTTGGGGGACAAGGGAGGAGATGCTGCCTAGGAAGCCCTCAGAGGAGTGTCCCCAGGGGCTAAGGCCAGAGGAGAAACTCAGGAAGGACCTGCCCTGATGGTTAAAAAGAGATTTGACCTTCAGACTCTGTCAAGATAGCCTTGCAAAAGTAGAATTCATCTCGTCCTGTTTCCTGGAAGGGCTGGACCCTGACTGACCCATCTTTTTCTCCTGCTTCTCTTCTAGGAGGTGCCTTTGGATGGTTCCAGCTGGAGGCCTTGGGCTATAGCTGGGTCCCCCCCTCCCATCCCCCCTCCCATCCCTTCTCCTCTCTTCCCCTGCCCCCCTCTTAAGCGTCTCCCTTCTGCACTCACTAATGACTGCGTGGATCATCCTCCCTATCAGCCTCTCTATCTTCTCAATCACTGGAATATGGATTGTGTAAGAGCTGTTGTGAATTGTGGCTGGGTCACACACGAGGGGTGGGGTCTCTGGCATGCTGTTTCCTCCTGCAGAGAAGCATCGGGTTCCTCTGCTCTTACCTGAGCTGCAGGGTTGTATCAGCAGTTCTCCTGGGTACCTGCTGGCAGAATTGTTTCCCAAAAGGTGACTTAGCAAATGGTCGCCAAATCAGGACCTGCATTCCCAAAGGAATGTGGTGGTTGTGTGGTTTTCTGCATTTTGAATGAGAAAAGTTGGTATTGAACGTGCTGGAGAGCCTAAGGAGACCAAAGCGTAGCTGGTGTCCATGTCTCCTCTGGAAGGGACCATTTGTGGCTACTTTCTCCTCCTGCCCCAGCAGCCTCAAGGCCAGAGCTTCCCTTGGGAGGTGCCACCATTCAGTGCCAGGTTGCCCAATGCTGCTCATCATGGCTACATTTATTCTGATGCTCTTGGGAGGATGTGGGTACAATAGTTGGTTGGGCTGGCCCACCCCTGCAAGAGCAGGTGACGTGGTGCCAGAGCTGCTGCTGCTTGGTCCTCGCATGTGTCATTCCCGCCCCCAAAACAAGCTTTTTTCTTGATCTGACCTTTGGGGCAGGACGGCATGGTGGAAGTCTCGGTTCAAGGGGAGGGACCACGCTGGTTCTTCAAGGGGAAATAGATCATCCCCCACTCCCTAGTGGAGGCAGCTGAGGCTTCCTAGCAAACCACAGCTTTAAACTGCTCAGGAGGCATTATTGCTTTTTAATAAGGCTTTTCTATTGTATTTATAGTTGTTCTTAATTATGTGAACTGCCATGTCAGAAATTGTGAGGAGGCGGGGGTCTATACAAATTGATTTTAAAAACTCAGGTTCAGAGGAAATAAAACTATGGAATACATTACACCGCACCCCCATATTGGTCTTTGTCCATCATGTGTGTGTCTCTATTTCTGATGTGTTTGTGTTGGTGTATAGTTGTATGTACACACACACATTCCTACCTGGGTTTCCAAAAACAAATATGGAGCACTCTAGAACCAACATCCAAACATTTCAAAGTTTATGATCAGTTTTATATTTCCACATTGTATCTCTTTTAGCAGGTGATTCTATCACTTGTGCATAGTTTTATTTTGTAAACCAACTAGATTTCTTAATAGTTATCATAGTTTTGAGCATACAAATTTATACCTCTTGGTTCAAATGACATAAAATAGCTAACATTGCATTGGGAAAAGCCTGTTTAGAAAAAGTCTAAATAGTTCTGGTCCTTTTTTAAAAATATTACTAGACAATTTGTGACCCATTTGGTTATCTTTCAGAGATTTCTTTACCAGGTTCCTTAATGCCTTCAGCAATTACAGGTATAAGCAGAGATCAAGAGCTGATCACAGGAAATATTTGATGACATTTGGTATTAAGTCAAAGATTGTTCTGTGTTTATGTCATAAAATGTTTTATAAAATTTGCCAAATTGTAATTTTACAGGAGTCATGAGTTCTGAATTTTGGATAAATTCTGTAAGCCCATTTTAGGTACTTCGATTCAAAAATTGTTGTCCTATGATGCAGTTTTTTCTAGTTAAAGGTTCCAGAAACAAGAGTTTTAGAAGTGTATAGACTTAAAGGGAATGTATATTAACTATTATTATTATTCTGCCAATAGTTCTTACAGAATCTGATATTTCATGCTCTTTTGTCTCTCCCTGTCTCTGGTGAACTGAACTCAGCTCTTCTAAATTCATTGGTTAAAGCCCTTGTTATTGATTTTTTTAGTGAAGAAATATTTTTAAAAAGATATCTATATGAAATTTGAACACATAAAAGATTTTCTGGAGCATAAAGTTCTTGTTGTGGCTCTTTGTAAATTAATTGCAATCATATCTGAAATAAACTTGTAGTTTTATACTGATTTGTCTGTGGAAAAAAACATTGTAAATACATCCTTGTATCTTTTTGTCTTGTCACTACTAAACATTTACACAGGATGTCAGGAACCTAACCTTGAGGTTCTTATTATGCCAATTGCCAAAATACAAATGGTGAGAAATAACGTATATTTCAAAAAATATAAGACTCAATTTTGGGGATCTAAAGTTGCAATCCATCCAGTCAATGGTTTGCATTTCTGTCTTGCACATCCTGTCTAGCCAACAGCTTGAAAGGACTCCTCAGGACTAACTGCCTAGTTTTCTACAGTAGGTCAGCCAGGTGAGACAGAAGATAACTCCCATTTCTATTTATTTGGCATCAAATTATTTCTTAGCTGGTCCAAAACGTTTGCATTGATGTAATTGAATGATATGGAAAACATGGCCTAGGGAGAACAAAATAGTGCAAAGGTTTGATGTTGGTTTGCCATCAGGAAGTCCTTCATGGCTTTGGGGTGCTCCGCAGCTCTACATTTGGGAGATAAAATGCAGAATTGGTGAATGAAGCCAAATGATGCAAGCCCAGTGGAGAACTTTGTGATGATCACAGCAACAGTTTTTTTAAAGCATTTCCTCTGGACCCAAGTTTCAAATGGACCAAGGCCAAAATCTTCAATGGACATCTTGGGCAAAACCTGAATGTGGAACTTTTTATTGTTACCCTACATGCTCAAAGGACGAATCTGGCAAACCTGAGCAACCAAAGTTGGCTGTGGGGCGTCAGGCAAAGGTCACTGTCGTATCTGGTCTCCTGGAGGCTGCTTGGAAAGCTTGGTGGTGACTTCAGTGTTCGTTCCAGCTGGGCCAGTTTTCTAAGCAAATGGCACAACTCAATGGAGACTGAAATTTCTATAAGGTTTTGTGGTTTCCTAGAAATTTCTTGTAGCTTGCTTTTCCAGGATAGAGGTTTCCAGTCCCTAGTTAATGGGCTGCACTGGATCTTGCCTAGATATCCTTAGTGGGCCACGGATTGAAAGGCCTCGAGGGAAAGAGCAGTGAGCAGTAAATACCTAGAAGGGCAGTTGCAGGTGAATGAGAGGTGTGCCCTAATCGTGGCCATTTTCTGTAACCTTCAGTCTCGCAAAACTGGCCCTTGGGAAGTGAAGGTGGTTTCTTCTAAACACTTTGTGGGTCTGGTGATGTGAACCACTTGGGATTTCCTTCACCCAAGGAGGCCCCTGCCGGAAAGCTGCACGCTCTGCCATCTCAGTGGAATTTAAAGACATACTGGGGGAATTAAAGGAGTTTGTTCAACTGATTTGATATTATTGCTTTGATTGGTTGAGAACTTTGAGCAATCAGTTGGAGAGCAGAGAGAGACTAATACAGACTTCCATAAACATTAGGGAACTGCACTATTTATTTTCAGGCTTACCCAATTATTACTATCTTACCATCTATTTTGTTTCATTTTGCTGCTTCTAGCTATGCCATGGCAGTCATGAACCACCATGTGTGCCCTGTTGAGAACTGGTGAGTTGTGCTGGAAAGCAGGAGGGCAGTGGGAGAGAGGAAGGCAAGTGGGTCTCCCTTTCCTGGAGCATCTCAAAATACCTTAATCTGTCCAAATGGCTGCAGGTCGTACAACGAGTCTTGTTCTGCTGATTCTACCAAGCACGGCTACCCCAAAAGCTGCTGCACCTTGGAAGACGTCCCTTTGATCAGGTGAGGTGGGAAGAAGCTTGTGGAGGATGAGCCGGCGGCTGCCTCGGTTGTTCCTGATATGGCGTTATGAAACGGTGTCAGACAATTGCCAAATCGGGCAGTTTCCAAGCAAGTCTGTAGGACGATGTGCTGGTTTTCCATCTTGTGCTAATGCCCTTTTCCTTCCCTTTAGTAAATGTGGCACTTACCCTCCCGAAAGTTGTCTCTTCAGCCTTATTGGGAACATTGGAGCTTTCTTGGGTGAGTGTTCATTTCCCTCTCTTTTCCCAATTTCGTTAGCGAGTGAAGAAGCCGATGGCAGGAGGGCCCCTTGCACTCAGGGAGCAACTGCTGATCCCAGGCAGGGAGAGTTTCCAGAACAAACATTATGCCGTTAATTCAGTCATCTTAGCATACTGGTGGCTTTCTGAAGGTCAGCAGGGTGAGGGCTGGGCAGGAAGCAGGGTGAGGAGACTTCTCTCTCTCCCTTCCCTCCCAGTGGCCATCATCTGCTTCCTGCGCTACGGGCAACTTCTGGAGCAAAGACAGGCCTCTGGGGTGAACACAGCAGCCCTTGTCACCGGTTGCACCAACGCGGCAGGCCTGGTGGTGGTTGGAAATTTCCAGGTTGGTTGAGAGAAGAGTTGTTTCCAGGGTTAGGGATGCCGTGGGCCGTTTCTGCTTCCTGTCCCTGAAGGGCCCCTTTGGTGGCTCCTTGGCCTTTGGGGAGCAGAGAGAACCATAAGGCAGAAACACCAACGCTTGAGCAGGGAACTCCTTCGGCTGGAAGAGGGCAGCAGTTGCCACGGTAGCCCTGCCTTTGCTCTAACAGCCAGAGCCGGTCTGGTGTACCCCACAAGGGAGGCTTTTGCAAACGCAGAGCTGCCAGAAGTTGCCACGCCTGAGCTCCTCTTTAGCCAGGCCATTTGGCGCTGCCAGGGTGGACTGGAGGCGTCGGTCGGCTTAGCTGTTGGGCCTCTTGCTATGCTGCTCGTGCTGATGTGGCAAGACGTTTGTGTTCCACGAGAGGCAATGGCGGCTTTTTGGCTCTGTGGCTTCATTGGAGCCAGACTCCTCCTAGGCACAAAGCACTCACTTCGGCCTCTGCCCGAGTCACCCGATGCACTGTTGAGGCAAGGCCCAAGATGAACCACCCTGTTTGGGCTTCCTGCTACCTTCAGGTGGATTATGCCAAATCTCTTCACTATATCGGAGCCGGCGTTGCCTTCCCAGCTGGCCTGCTTTTCGTCTGCCTCCAGTGCTTCCTCTCCTATCACTCGGCTGCTTCTGCCCTGGACTCCTGGATGGCCCACCTGCGCGTGTTCCTCTCCACCATGGCCTTTGTCTCTCTTGTCCTCAGTATCCTTTTCTGGCAGCTGAGAGCCCCCTCGCCCCCTTTCTCCTTCAACCGAAGCCCTGCCCGCCACTGTCGCTCACGGGCCCTCTCCGAAGCGCAGGGCCTCTCCCTGGCTTGGGCACCTGGCCTGCCCCGGGGCAAGGCCCTCTCCTCCTCCTCCTCCCCCGGCCTTTCCTTGACTCAGCTGCAGGCGGCATCTTCTTCATCCACCAGAGCTTCCTCCTGCAGCACCTGGCCGCCATCTGCGAGTGGGTCTTTGTCATCGACATCCTGGTGTTCTACGGAACCTTCAGCTACGAGTTTGGTGCCGTCTCCAACGAGACCCTGGTGGCCGCCCTGCAGCACTCCAGTGGCCGGGGCTGCAAGTCCCCAGGCAGCAGCAGCACCTCCACCCACCTGAACTGCCACCCGGAGAGCATCGCCATGATATGAGGGTGGCGGGAGAGGGAAGGTCTGCCCCACCTCCTCCGCTGCTCTGGCAGGCAGCCTTTCCTTCCAGCCACTTTTATAGCAAGATGGGTTTTTTTAAAGAATACGTTGCTGCCTGGTCCATCTGTCCCCACCCTCCAGAGAAGTCCCAAGGACCTCCGTGCCCAGCCTTTGCGCAAGGACACCTTGAAGCGCTTTCTCTGCTGGACCTCTGGCCACCCTTCAGGGAGTGCCTCCAAGCCAAAAGTGTGCTCTTGTGTGCCTGTTGGGAGTAGCCGAGAACCCAGGTTCCTCTGGCAAACTTTGTGCCTCACTGCCAACCCGTCTTCTCTCCAGGCAAGAGTGGCTTAAACGCAGAAGCAAGTTCATTTGGGGATGATGTCCCCTGTGCTGGTGCAAACACACCTCTCATTAAGAAAATAAAAGCACGGGAAGAGAGAACCTCCACCTCTCTCGTCTCACACACACTCACATCATACAGAGTTCCTTCATCTCTTCAGCCCTGGGTAAAGTGGTTTGATATTTTGTAGAACTTTTTTGTATCTTTATCTATATAATATATATATATAAAGAGCTATGGGAGGAAGGCTGCTGTGTGGTGGATCTTTGTTTTGCCATGGGGTGGGGGGGGGGAGGAGAAACTTTCCTTGCCACAAAGCCCCCCAGAGCAGCAGAAGGTCAAGTGGTGTTTGCATTAAGGACTCTTCTGCCTTGTAGGATCCCTTTTTGAATGCAGATGTTGACCACATCAAAAGTTGCCTAAAACAACTGGGCAGTGCAGACATGACAACCCACTCATACTTTTGCCCAGGAAAATGCCCCATCTTGGTGCCCTAGATTAACCGTGAAATTCCTCTTGCTGCCCGTAGCAGATTCAGAGTCATTCCTTCTTCTGCCAAGTTCAAAGGGCTGTAAGGGAAACAAAAAGCATCACTGATATAAGTTGGTCTGTAAACTTGCTGAGGAGCGCGATGGTTGAGTTGGGCACCTGCAGAGCCGCTGGCCAAGTCAAGATAAGCTCCTCCTCCAGAGGGAAGGTGAAGGATCCTCCCTGCTGCCCTCAATGAACCCAAATGTCTAAGCAGCAGCCAAATCAACACCTCTGCAATGCAGCTCACTTAGCAGAGGCAAGATCTTGGGAAAAGGCGGATCCCTGAGAATCCTGGGAATTGCGCAGGGACTACGATGCATTTGAACCTTTTCTTTTTATGTTTATTATGCATTTTCTAGATAGACGGCTTGTCTCCTTGGCAGCTTGCCGCCTTCTCTCTTCCCCACCTGACAGCTCAGCTGGCAGAGTTTTCAGGGAGAAGCCATAATTTCCAGCCTGCAGCAAATGCTGGGAATGACCGTGGCTGGGTGTGACATAAGGACAGGCAATGGGGGCGGGTGGAGAAAAACCTACTGACCGCTATCACGCTCGTTTGCACGGAGCCCATTTGGGGAGGCGGCTCCTCTGCCCCAGAGAGCCTGAGCGCCTTCAGCGTGGAAAGCAAAGACGGGCCCGCCTTTATTGTTCCGAGACCGCGCACCGGAGGGCTTGCTTAGGAAGCAGCAGCGAGGAGGTTGGCGGGGGGAGAGGCGGCGGAGAGCGTCCCTTGCGAGAGCGGCTTTTCTTCTTCCCGGAAGCCGCTCGGGTCCCTTGCACCGGGGGAAAACCCTGCCCCAGCAGCCAAAGGGGCCCCGGGGGTCAGGTGTACATGGCGCCATGGAGATACTCCAGCCGGTGCACCTGCTGCTCCTTCCGAACCTTCAGGAGGGAAAGAGAGCCGCTGCAGCCCAGAGAAGTCGGCAGCAGAAGCCACGCCAAGGGCGGGCGGAGAGGGCGGAAGTCTCCGCTACCGGCCCGCCCCGCTCCACAGCGGAGCCTCCCCCTCCCCCCCGGAAGCCCGCCCAAGCAACCCCAGGTGGGCAAGCAGCTGCCCCCCCCCTCCCCCCGCCCCGCTCACCTTCTCCTGCTTGTACTCCTCGTAGTCCGGCTGGTCGGTGGGCAGCTCGTGGCGGCAGAGCGGGCAGGAGTTGGTCTGGGCGGGAGAGAGGGCTCAGCACCGGGACGGGGGTGGGGGGGGGGTGGCGGCCTTCCCCCTCCCCGCCCGCGCCTCACCTTTCTGAGCCAGGGCAGGAGGCAGCCGGCGTGGAAGAGGTGCTGGCAGGGCATCTGCCTCGCCGCCTCCTCCGCCTCGAACTCCAGCAGGCACACCGGGCACCGGAGCCCCTTCGCTGAGCGGGAAAGCCGAGAAACAGGACGGCGTCAAAGCGACTGCATCGCCTCCCCACCGCCCGGGACCCCGTTGGGGAAGGCCGGGAGCCGCCGCCGCCTCCGGAGCCCGGCCTCCCTCCCCCCGGGGCTCCGCCTCTGCTCGCCGGCCGGCGCCCCCCCCCCCCAGAAGAGCCCCCGGCCCACCTGCTTGCGGGGCGCCCACCCGCACCTCGGGCAGCCCCTCCACGGCGCGTCTGGCGGCGGGCGGGGGAAGCCGGTGGTCCCAGTCGCTTCCCTGCAGGGCGCCCACGTCGATCTCCAGGCCGTGGAAGAGGGACCTGGAGGGGGCGCGGAAGGAGGCCCGTCAGCCGGCGCCAGTTCGGGAAAGCGGCCCGCAGCCCGCCCGGCTCCTCGGCGCCCGTCACCCCACGCCCCGGCCGCGGCCCCCCCAGCCCAGCCTGTCCCGCTCACCTGGCCAGCTCCAGCAGGGCGCGGCGGGGCGGCAGCGGGTCCCCCGTCGGGGCTCCGGGCTCGCAGTCGTGCTCGTCGAAATAGGACGCCATGGCCGGGAGGGGAGGCAGGCTCCGCCCCGCGCCCTCATTGGCCGGCGCCCCGGCAGGCGGCCAATCCGTGCGGCCACCCGGCATTTCCTCCCGCCTCCTTCCTCTCCGCGGGTCCGGAGCTCCACACACGCAGAGCCACCCGCTTTGCAACCGCCCTGATGGCGGCTGCGCTCCGCGGAGAGCGGGGCGCCTGAGGGGGCCCTTCCCAGAAGCCGGCCGGGTCCTCCAATGCTGAAGCGGCTCCGAGCGTGAGCAGCGGAGTTTATTTTATCGTTTATTTATCTGAGTTGTCAATCGCTAACAAGATGATAAGATACAAGTATAACCATGAGCAAGAATACAGGAAATAGGGACGGATAAATGGGGACCATAGGAGGGACGGGAGGCAGGATGGTGCCCTTAGGCACACCCCTTAACGGTTAGCGGTGGACCCTTTGGGGCCTCAGAGGACCAGGGACCCCAAACCCCCCCCCCGTCCCAAGGAGGTTGCCCTTGGGGGCCCCCAGGGCCAGTTTCCCACCTAGTTGAGGCAGGAAGAGCAAGAGGGACCCAAAGAGGCTGGATCAGAGGCCCTTTTCCTGTCCCCAAACGTATGCAAGTGGACGATCTACTCATCTACCTGGGCCTCCTCTGGTGACAGATTGCAAAGGTTCCACCTAGGGCCAGAAGGCGGAGAGCCCCCCCGTCCCCAAGCCCAGCTGAGGCGGGCAGCGGAGAGCTACAAAGCTTCCCCTGAGCTTTGAGAGCTGAAGGCAGGAGATGCTGTAGCCCAAGACTGAACATCAGTGCACAAATGCCTTGCAATAATACGTGGACAATGGAGCAGGAAGTACACAAGTCTGTCCGTCCCACCTACAGAGAGTCCTTATTGGTGTTGAGGTCGTGAACATCAAGGGGGGCGGTGCCCTTTGCTTCCTTTCTCCATCGGCTTGCTTGCCATGATGATGAGAAACCAAGGGGTCAAGGCTGCTGCCAGGTCCTAGCCAAGCCCTGATGCCCGGCACCCCTGAAAGTTTGGTGTTGGGAAGATGACTCCAGGGCGAATTGGATCAACGGTCAGTCACCGCCACCAGCGCTGGTCTGTGCTGGAGCCCCCTGGTTCCCAGATCCAGAGAGAGTGAAGTAGAGGGTGATGGCTAAGACAATGACCAGAACGACGACCACAACCATGGCCACCAGGATGACCTTGAATCTCACATTCTCCCAGCGTTTCCTCCGGGCCACGATCTTGGTGGTCTTGGTAAAAGCAGAACTCTAAAAAGAACCAATTGGAGACAATTGCAATCTCATTCTAGTGAATTCAGGTAGTCTCCAGCTTATAGCCATTCGTTTAATGACTGTTCAAAGTCACAACGGTACTGAAAAAAGTGACTTTTCCACACTTAAGCCTGCTGCAACATCCCCATGGTCACATGATCAAAATTTGGGCACCCAGCAACTGCCCTGTATTGATGGCAGTTCCACTCCCCTGGCTCCTGTGATCCCCGCTGGAAACCTTCCCAGCTGGCACCCCTCAAGCAAAGTCAATGGGGGAAGCCACATCCACTTAACAACTGCAGTGATTTCCTTAACAATTGTGACAAAAAGTTCACAAAATGGAGCATCATTCATTTAACAATTCTTTTGCTTAGCAGTGGAAATCTGGGGCCCCATTGTGGCTATAAGTTGAAGACTACTTAAATGGGCCTTTGGCACTAAGGTATCTCCCTGGCTTGCATGGGAATTACTCACCAAGGCCCACATCATGAATGTCAATCTTCAAAGGGCCGAAAGGCTGAAAACAGCCGAGATCCAGGCAAGATTGTATTCCAGCTTCTGCCCTGGAAAGGTTGCCCTGGCTTGAATTAAGTGGCCAGGGATGGAGTGCTGGCACAAATTCCAGAGTGAGGAAAGAGATTCAGCCTGGCCTCTGTTCTCTGGAAGTGGCTGCCTGAAAGCTGCTCGCAGCCTCTGCACCACTTCTGATTTCAAGGCCTGGCTGAGAGGAAGTAGCCCAAAGTCCCCCATGAGGTTTCTAGCAGCCCCTTCCTTGGTAATAACAGGAAATGGACAGAACAAAGTCAAGCTGGAGTCTTGGACTTTAAGAGAGAAAGTTTAGGAAGGATCCATGGATGGAAATCTTAACGGGAAACAAGACACTTGGGAAACTGAAAAATGAACTCATAAAAGCTCTTTCTAACACAATATCACTGAGAAAGAAAAATAAGAGATCTCAGACTAAACCAGTATGCTTGCATAAATAACTCTGAAAAACTGAAAGATAAAAAAACCAAGTACAAAACATGGAAAGAGACACAAATAACAAAGGCAGATTACTGGCATATAGCCTGAATCTGCACAGATGAAGTCAGGAAAACTAAGGCTCAGAATGAACTAAGACTTGCAACAAATGTCAACAATGATAATAAAACTTTCAACATGATATAAAAGCAAGAAAAACTCAAGGAAACAACTGATCCACTAATGTGAGAAGGTGGCAAGGAGGAGGTGATGGGCAGGGGGGGTGAGGTGGGTCACCCTATTCTCCAAATAGGCACCTGAGGACGGGACAAGGAATGAGTGGAAGATTAGCAAAGAGAGAGCCAAACTAGAATTCAGGGGAAACAATCCCGACAATGAGAAGATAATTAGTGAACTGCATGCCTCCAGAAGTTGTGGGCACTGTCTGCCTGGAGGCTTTCAAGAGATCAGACAAGCATTTGCCCCGAGTGATATAGGATCTCGTGCACAAGCCACGGGTGGGACTAGAAGACTTCCAAGGCCCCTTCCAACTTCGTTGTTCCATATTCCTTGGGCCTGACCCCACTGAAATTCCAACTGGCAGGTAGGCCCAACTGGTTGTCCAGCTGTCCTTGCAAGGCTCTGGACAAAGTGGTCATTCTGCCACTTTGCCCCACCCAGTCCCCACATCCCCTTCCAAGGCCTCCATACCTGTTTCCGAAGCTCATCAGCCCGCTCATCCAGGTCGCTAAGCTTGCCCTCGCGGTCCATCACTTTGGTGTAGTTGTCTAGCATGATTTCTGTCACCTGGTCAGCCTCCTGCTGGCACCGCTTCAGCTGGTTCTCACCCTGCAGAAGGAGACAGGTTGCTCACAGGTGTGACTTGGGCTCATTCCCCCAGCTTTTGCACAAGGCGGCCTTCCTTGCGGCACAAGTAGGAGGGGCTACTTGCCCAGTGCCAGGGAGGCTCAAGCAGACTAGCTGGAAAGCGCTTCTTTGAGGGTTGCCTTCTCCAAAGACCCTGCGACTCATGAGAGAGCCGCCAGGTGTGCTCAGGATGCCTGCGAGGCACTTCTGCACCCCAGGTGAGCATTCCAGGCAGGACCTTTCTCTGCAAAGAAAAACTGCTGGAGGACCAGCCATGCGTCTCTTTCTTACGTAGAAGATGAGAAAGGCAATGGAGGCTGAGCATTTAAACATACATTTCTTGTTGAATTTATTGTATTTACCTTAAGAGTGCTCCAGGTACCACACATTTAACATTTGAGAGCCAGTTTGGTTTAGTAGTTAATGCACCAGGCTGGAAAGCATCAGACAATGGGGGTGAACTGTCACCCTATGGCAGGGCTGTCAAACTCCCGTGCGACGGGGGTGGGGGAAGGTCCTGGTACTTCACGTGACACTGCCATGATGCCGCGAGTTTGACCCTCCTGCCCTGAGGGTTCTGGAACCCACAGCTGGCCATTGCTGCTCCCTTTAACTCTGCCTTGCCGCTCCCTCTGAAACCCCCCTTTAGCCACAGCCCTGGCCTCCTGATTGCCTGTGACTGACACTCCGCCTGGACTCTGGGAAGAAGACCAAAGCCGCCTTGGTCAACCGACACCCCTGCCTGCCCTAAATCTTCCTCGGCAGCAGGTGGACAGGAGCCAGAGGAGAGCGGGCAGCCAAGCCACGGCTGAAGTGCAGTGGCAGCCGCAGCAGCGGAGATGACGCAGGCCAGCCTGGGAGGTCTCGGAGCCTGCTTGGGCTCGGGGCTTTCCAAGGGAAAAAATGCTGGCTGCCTGCCAAAGAATCGCAGGGCAGCTTCTGTGCCTGGGAAGGAACCTCCTGCCACGGACGCAGAGGAAGCTGGGGCCCTGGATGGGGGGGGAGGGGGGGCCTCCTCAATTGCTAAGACCTTCCACGTTCCCACAAGCACAACTGAACCCTGTAGCCTCTCAGGGAGTCGGCACTCGCCCTGGGCATGAACTGAAGAGCAGAGCCTTAACTTCTCTCTCTGGCCTTCTGGTTGTGTGTAACCTTCTCTTAAAACCGTTTCTTGTCTCAAGTTAGTTCCAGCATTTCAAAGACCTCCCCCAGGTCGCTCCTTCCAACTCTGCTCGGTTGGGCTACTGATGGGATGCTTTATGGTATTCAGGGTGGACATCAGTGGCCAGTAGAGTTTCTGTTTGTGGTGCTGCTTTTATGCCCATTATGCAGCTTCCCCAGAGGGTCCATAAACCGACATAGTTCATCTTGATGGTGGGTGAAGATCCAGATGGAAATTTGTGGAGGTCTCTGGAGTGAAGGCAGGAAAAACCCTTCCATGGGATGTGGGAAGAGGTGTAGGCCAGAGGGCCGGGTAGATCTTTGCATGCACTGCATGAATGGCTCCCTACTGTTTCTCCAAGTTGATTTGAGCAAAAGAACAAAAGAGGTCAGCAGTCAGTCATTCTAGCGCTGTATCAGGATTGGTGCTTTCCTGCAGAAACCTGAAGCGCAGCCTGAGAATCAATTATTGTTATCTGTATTGTCAGAGTACAACATCTGTACAATGAGACTGGCTCCATCGCCACGTGGCATGAAGCTGCTCAGGACATGTTCTTGCGACTTCTTCTGCATCAGAGTGGGACACGTTTGCTGGCCCAGCCTGCTGCAGAACTCGCTTCCTAAGCTCTTCTCTTCCAAAGGGGTTTTTGCCTCATTAGTTTGAAGTAACGTATTTTGTATGTTTACTTCAATTGACAATTTTAAAACCCCACCTTGTGCTGCGTTTTCAAAGTGCCTTAAAGTGTGTGCAAGAATGTTTGCCAGAAACTTTGCAAATATTCCCACTGGGAACCAGCTTCCTTGCTCCAAAGGAAGGGCCAACTCCTTGGCCCTTTGGCCAACAGGAGGCAAGGAAAGCCCTGGGGAGATCCTGCCAGGAAACAGCGGCTTCCTGAGGGCAGGAGAGATTAACTTGAGGGCAGTTAAGACGATGACGACTTGGACCGAGGAAGCAACTGAGCAGCAGAGAAGCAGCAGCCCTGGAGCTTCACTTCTGAAAACAGCAAGGGAAGGGGTGTGGGGGGGGGCAGGCTCATGCCAGGGAAGCTGCTCTCCTCCTCTGCCTTCCCTCCTTGGCTGGACAGGCTCCCTTCCCTGGAAATGGGCAGGGCAATGATTCCACAGGGCACCAGCCCTCAGGTGCAGGCGGTGGACAAGCAGTGGAGACTGAAAGCTGATATCACAATTGTCTGGACTCAAACAATGGGAGGAATATGACCGGTCACTTAATTCAACCTGAAGGTGCAGCTCGGGAGGATTTTGCCAGCCCCAGTGCCTCTCTGTTGTCTGCCAGGCCCAGTGGGATTCTAGAGCCAAATCAGAGCAAGGACAGCCACAGATCCCGGGACTTGATCATCAATAAAGTCCTGGGGGACAAGTGAACCAATCAACCTCCAGTGCTAACATGCTCTGAACACATTCAGACAAACTGCCTCCCCTCCCAAGCTGAGCTCTCCCTGCAGCGGAGTCAGGGGTGATGTCTGGGGTGGAGACCGGATAGTCCTGGAGCAGGGCCTGGGCCGCCACTGTTCCCCTGCACGGGATTGGGGGACCGGGCAGGAAGGGAAGGCAACCTCAGGGGTCCACCAATGTGGCTCGTTCAAAAGCCCCAAGTGGCCTCTTGTTCTGGATGCGCTGCCACTTCACATCACAAGGGAGCCCAGGGAGCGGGTAGCAGAACCAGTAAAGTTGACTTAAAATGCATTTAAATTAAATATAATTGAAACATTTTAAACCTCTTTAGCCATAACAATTCCACAGCCATTCAGACAGGCAGCGTTTGCTGCAAGTGGGGAACGGAGGGCTTCAAGCTGAGCACGTGTGTGTGTGGGTGTGTGTGTGGGTGTGGGTGTGTGTGTGTGTGTGTGTGTGTGTCTGAAAGGGAGCTGAGCGCCGCCTGTTTTCTTGCCCACATCTTCCTTCCTGGGGGGCCGTGTGGGGGGAGGCGGGGAAGGAGCCGAGGCTCCCGGGGGTTGCGGGCGTGTTTGCAGCGGAGGAAGCGAAAGGCCGCCATTTCGCCGCAGCCTGGCAGCTGCCGGACATCTTGGCCTTTTACCCCGAGGGCCTTGGCACCGGCTCGGTCTCCGGAGTGAGAGGGGCTCAAGGCCAGGACGGCCTCTCGAGTCACACGGTTGCCCACTTGCCATGGAGGCCGAGCGGGCAAGCGCCAAATCCTCCTGCCCGAAGGACCCGGAAGGCCTCGCGATCCCCAGACCGAGAAACACGGAAGGGAGCGCCGAGGCCAGACCGAGGGGCCTGCAGGGCTTCCCGGGGCAAGGCCAGCCGGACCGCCCCGTCTAGGAAGAACGCAGCCGCAGCTGCCGGAGCATCGCAAGCGGGAGGCCCGGCCTTCCAAAGGCGGGCAGGACCAGACGCGGAGCCGGCCTTTGTGCCGCTCCCTGAACCGGGCCGACGGCCGCCCTTCCTCTACAGCCGGACTGCCTGCCCAGGGCCCCGCTGAACAGTGCGGGAGCCGGCCGTGGGCACCGAGAGGCCGCCGCGGCTGGGAACCTCCAAGGCCGGCAACAGGCTCTCCGCCCGACGGCCTCATCGGGCGGGGCACCCCAAGGACTCCGGCCAGCCCCGTCGAGCCCGCACAAGTCGCCGGCCATGAGCCGCCTCCGGGAAGCCGGCCACGAGCGCGGACGAACGAGGCTCCGCGACCGGCCCAGGAGCCCGCCCGGCCCAGAAGGGGCAGCCGTCGAAGCTCTTACCATGGCCGGCGCTGGGAGCTGCAGCGGCGGAAGCGTCCCGGCGGCGCCTCCACCCGGCCTGCGTCCTCCCGGAACAGCCCGAGCAGCGTCCTCTGGCCGGCCGGGGGCGAGGGTAGGCGGGACCCGCTGCTGCCGGGCAGCTCGCCGCCCCCGCGCCGCCCTCCAGGGGCCTTCGGGGCGGGACGAGGGCCGCCCTCCCACGCTTCCCGGAGCCGCGACCCAGGAGCTCCGAGGAAGCCGCGCCGGCCTCGCCTGACCCACTTGGGGCTACAGGGGCCGCCGAGCGACCAGGCGCCCTTCGGGAAAGGCCGCCGCCGCTTCCCTGCCCTCGTGGCTTCTGACCGCCGGGAGCGGCTCTTCTGCCTCCGCTTGGCCCCAGGGACAGCGGCGGGGGGGATCGTGGGGGTGTCTCCCCAGGGATTTCCCCTTCCCGACCCGGGACCCCGCCTGCCCCCATCAGGGCCCAGCCTCTCTTTGCAGGACAACTGAGAAGTTAAGCCAGGGGCCCCCCATAGAAAGCCTGGTGGGAAATCCTCTTTGAGCAGCTTTGAACCGCCAGGCTGGGCTCCTTCCAGGCCCTTCTAGCCCTTCTCAGAAGCTCCTTCCGGTGCCCTGAATATCCGCCAAGTATTGGGCGAATTCTGTGCTTCTCCATGGAGATTTCTGTCCCGGTGAAGATGGCGGCCTTCCTGGTCCCTGATTCCTTGGCCATTCTTGTGCTTCTCAGTTGTTGGTTTTTTTGTATTTATCAGAGTTGGAAGGGACCGTATAGGTCATCTAGTCCAACCCCCCCACCCAAGAAGGAGACTCTACACCTTTTCTGACCAATGGCAGTCCAGCCTCTTCTTGAAATCCTCCAGGGATGAACCTCCCACAACTTCGGAGAGGGCAGTCTGTTCCATGGGCTGATTTTTCTCCCTGTCAGAAAATGTCTCCTTATTTCCAGGTTGAATCTCTCCTTGTTCAGTTTCCAACCATTATTCCTTGTCTGGCCTTCAGGTGCCTTGGAGAATAGCTTGACCTGCTCCTCCTCTCTGGGGCAGCCCCTCAGATATTGGAAGTCTGCTATCGTGTCTCCCTTGGTCCTTCTCTTTACTAGACTAGCCAAGCCCAGTTCCTGTAACAGTTCTTCATACGTTTTAATCTCCAGTCCCCTAATCATCCTGGTTGTTCTTCTCTGCACTTTTTCTACAGTCTCAATCTCTTTCTTATAATGTGGTACCAAAATTGGATGCAGTACTCTAGTGTGGCCTTACTAAGGCTTTATAGAGTGGTATTAGTACCACACTTGATCTCGATTGTATCCCTCTGTTAATGCAATTTAGGATTGCCTATAGTCCTAGTTCCAAGGGCCATGTTTTGGGGTGGGGGTGGACAACTGGAAGGGCAGGCAGGCTGGATGAGGAGATTTCCATCCAGAGCTCTGCCAGCCACCATCCCTCTCTTCTGGCTCTGCTGCTCCCCGGCTGAGAGGCCCCCCCCCCCCGCCCCCATGCCTGGGAGAGGCTTCCTTTGCTAAGTCAGCCAGAGCCTCTCGGTTGCCTCTCTGCATCTGTTGTGTGGGTCTGGGGCAGAGGGGAGGGGCAGAGAGCACCTTCGGGCATTGGGGGAGAATCCAACCTCACTAAGGACAACTTTGAAACCACCAGAGGTCGTTTACCATGCAGTGACCTTCCGCAGCAAAAGGTCCCCTCGCTGGAGCTCCGGAAATAATTAAGTGTTGCTTTTCTTCCAGGATGGGCCTAGAACTGGCAGGTAGGGCCCAGAGGCCTTCCATAGAAGGGCAGGGAAGAGCAGCTGCTGCATACTTCTGAGTGCAAAAAACAAGGCACAAAATCTGCCGTTGGGCTGGTTGATGCTCAACATGCTTCTCAGCCAAGATATGGAGCATGTTTCTTTCAGGATAGCCAAGTGGAAGCTAAACTAAGCATTGCAACCTTCACTAGGAAACAACTCCCATCTGCAAGGATGGCATCTCAGTTCAATCAGAATAGAGCAGGAAGGGTCCTTGGAGGTCTTCTAGTCCAACCCTCTGCTCAAGTAGGAGACCCCATATTCCATTGCAGACAAGTGACTGTCCAGTCTCTTCTTAAAAACCTCCAGTGATGAAGCACCCATAACTTCTGATGGCAAGCTGTTCTGCTCATTAATTGTCCTCACTGTTAGGAAGTTTCTCCTTAATTCCAGGTTGCTTCTCCCTTTGGTTAGTTTCCAACCATTGTTTCTTGTCCTGCCCTCTGGTGGTTTGGAAAATAAATTTTTGAAGACGGGAACCACATTGGCTCTTTTCCAATCCTTTGGTAATTCCCTTTGTTTCAGGATTTTTGAAAGATATGATACAATAGTTTTAAGATAACATCTGCCGGTTCCTTCAGAACTCTGGGATGTAATCCATCAGGTCCCAGTAATTTATATTCAAGATCAGATACGTGTTCTCTAACCATTTTCTTGCTTATTTTAATTTTTATTTCTAGTCTGTCTGTCACAGTCAGGTTTTTGGTAGGTTGGGCTAGAGTTTATTTTGGCATGAAGACTGATGCAAAGAATTGAGTTAAACAGCTCTGCTTTCTGCTGCCTGTTACTTCCTTGCCATCTTCTCTGTTAAGTGGACCTACTGTTTCCTTGACTTTTTTCTGGTTATTTATATGTTGAAAGAAACATTTTATTATCTTTGACTTTTGTTGCAAATTTTTGTTCATTCTGAGCCTGTGTTTTCCTCACTTCATCTTTGCAGATTCAGGCTATCTGCTGATACTCTGCCTTAGTTATGTGTGCCTCTTTCCATTTTTTGTACTTATCCTTTTTGTCTTTCAGTTTATCAGAGATGTTTTTGTGAAACGATGCTTGCTTTTTTTCTTGGATTTCTTTTCCCCGCCTTTTCAGTGGTATTTTGTTGGGCTGGGCTTTTATGATATTTTTAAGAGTTTCCCACGCTTCTTGAGTTGTTTTCTCCTTCTCAAGAGCTGAAAAAGCTTCTTGGATGAGAAGCTAAATATCTTCAAGGAAAAACCCAGAAAGTCCAGTTGCCTGTTGAAAAAGCACCTTTGGGACAATCATGACCTGGATGACTGAACCTCCATAGACTTTCACCCCAGCCAACTCGGTACGCCCTGTTAACTGCCACCAGCTCGCCACTGCCAACTCCCCTCTGCCAACTAACCACTGCCAAGTCGCTGCAGGAGGACTTCAAATGGCCACAGGGACAACTCGTTGCAGGGGGCCAGAGGGAGACCCAGGCAAGCAAGTGGGTGGGCTAAGTGCAGAGCAGCAGCAGGGGTGACCAGAAGCTTCCCATTTTCACACACCTCTGCTGCCTCCCTCCCTGCCTCTTGGGCCCAGAGCTTGGCATGACAGTGGTGGCGATGGTAATGGGCGGGTGTGAAAAGGGGATGCCCCTGGCTACTGCTGCCTCCCTGCTGCCCACCCCACCACTCTCCCCAGCCTCTTTGGCCTGGCAGTGGCAGCAGCAGGGGTGTGTGAAATCGGAACTAGGTCAGAGAATGTCAGTGTGACCTTATAAGACTCACCATCACCTGCCCCGTGCGAGGTGCCGAGTGTTGGAAACCCAGGCGTGCAGGCCAGGCCTGGCAGTGCTCCATGTAAAGTCCCCTTACATTGTAAGCAACCAAGGGCTCTCAGAAAACCAGTGAACAGTCCGCAATACCCAGACCAATTCTTCCAAAATGGACAGAATGAAAAACTGGCAGCTCAACCCTTGTAGGAACCTATTCTGGACACAGTTTAAAGGTGTCATCATGCAGATTGTATGGACTGAGAACCCAGAAGCATCAAGACTGGCTTGGCCATTTTGGCAGCTCTCGAGGGCAAGAACAAGCCCTAGGCACACTGGCAGGACTACCCATCCTCTCTTGCAAGGAAGTTTAAGCACTGTAATCCACAGGACAGATGGATTCCAATGGAGACTGCACCTCTGTCCCTCTTGTGGCTACCTGTTGGAACTTTCTGTACTATCTTGTGTATGTGCAGGCCGCCGCGCGACTGTAACACATACACAGAACAAAGAGGAAAGATAAAAGGAGATTCACCCCAGCAACAGTTGCCCAGCCAGTGAGAACCACGCACGTATAGAAAGTTATCATATCTGTATACGTTGCTTGAATTCCTTCATTGCCTTCTGTATCCTCCCACCTTTTGTTAATAAAAGGGGGTCCCGGAGTCAGCCCTGGGCTCTCATCCCGAGAAAGCTGCCTTGTGTGTCTTTCCTCATTCGGACCCCTCATGAGAAGCCCACCAGAAAACCACAGCTACTCAAAGGAATTCCTCTCCTTCCTTGCATGGTGAATCTTTCTTTCTTCGGTGCAAGTAGCGCTCTCAGTTCTCCTGGGTGTGTATGTGTGTGGGTGAGTGTCTGAGTGTTACCTCCACCCACCCAGGATCAAACTGCCCGTAATTTGGCTGTTGGGGATTTAATGAGGTAACTGGTTGGGGAGCTGCTCCTTGGCCCTATCCTATCTCAGAAGGAAATATCTGGTCAAGAAAGTCCTTTGTTCTGGGCACACAACTGGGGCAGGGAGGGGTGCCCCTGGGCACCACCCACTCCCTGTGGTCTCCCAGATACCAAAAGCCGGAACACCCTCCCACAAGCCAGCAGCCAAATACCTGACATTCCTGGAAGCCCAGTCACACCTGAAGCAGGTGGGGAGGAAAGGACAGGATTTCCCAGGCTTGCCTTTCTGCTTCCAGAGCCAGAGAGGAACTGAATGGAGAAGCACTTCCTTTCATTTGGGGGGGGGGGGCTGAGGGAGCAGCCCAAGGTCTCTGCAGGAGCACTACTCACCTGTGCACTTCCCTGCTTCTCAAGTCCCCCACTGGGAATGCCTCCTGAGCTCTGACCACTGTTCTTGGGAGGGAGAGACAGAGGAAGGAAGGACATGACAGAATGACTGGAAGGGAAGGAGGGAAAAAAGGATGAAGGAAGGAAGATTGCTGATGTTCCCTGCCAGCTTCTCACAAAGAAACTCAGTAGGGAAACCAGCAAAAAGTCAGAAGTCAACCTCACTACCACTATTTTCCCGCCTCCAGTGGTCATTCTCTGCTTAGGTAAGAAAAGATCTCTGAAACTATGAGCCTGCAGAGCACAGACTGCCTAGTATACTTGTGCTTATGATTCAGTGCCATTTTCTGGCTTCATTTGGTGTCCTCGCTCAGTCCCTGAAGTGAGGTGAGGGACGTTTACACTCAGGCATTCATAAAATGTAAGGGTGGCCTAGACTGAATTGTCCAACCTTAAGGAGACCCTGGTATAGCAGGTGATTTGGGCCCTCTTGAAATGCATGAATGGAGCATCAGTAAGAAGACATTGTCCCACTTGATAGAAGACACAAAACAGCAACAAATCCAGCAGAAACTAACGAGATTTAGCTCAGGAATGGAGGGAAATGCTGTTTTTCTTCTTCTGTTCCGCTGGAAGTTCAGAGACCAGTTGCTGGCCTCTCTGCCATTTTCTTGGCCAGACTGTCCATAGGTGGTCAGAACAAAGAGCCAGGGACCAGGGGTTGGACCCACCGTAGCAGTTGCTCAGCCAACACAGGGAGGGGCAATTCTGAGATTCGAGGTCCACCCATCTTAAAAGTCATTGAAGTTGAGGACCACCGCCACGTTTTCAAAGGTCCAGGTGCTTTCTCCAACTTGAAGAACTCCCAGGTTGCATTCCCATGATGTTTGCCATATTGCTGACCCTCTCATTTTTGAATCCAGAGCTCGAGGGCGGGGTGGGGGAGTTGTGCACCTGTAGAAAGACAACTTTCAGGACCGAAATCTCTAAGGAGACAAAACTTAACACTTGAGAACTGAAACAGACCCAAAGTAGATGGCTCTTCACTTTTGGAGTAATTAATTTGAGTTTAATTTGCTAGTTAAGCAAAGCCATCATTGAAATGTCTCAACTATATCAAGCCAGAGCTGTAATCCTATTTTAACCTGTCTCAGGATAAACGTTGGTTTAGGAATCCTATCCCCAATCAGAAAGCAAGCAGGTTTTTCTGTTTTTTAATGCCTGGTGTTTTTGTAATAAATGTGATCTCTATGCAGAGGAAATACATGGAGATGGGAGGGCTGATGCCTTCTGGGCTTCTTCTTGGCTGCATTAGTCATGACATTGGTGGTGTAATATGGGAACAGCACAGTACACAGAAACAAAGGACTAGGTTTTGTCAAAACTCAGATGAGTTTGGTGAGAGTTTCTGAATCACAGCGTTTTCTGCAACTCAGTTCACCCAAAGCCCTTCCTTTTTCAATGATTCTGAGGGACAACAAGCCATGGGTTTGGTTTGGTTTGTTCTGCAAATTAAACCACTTTCAGCCCAAACCGTAGCTGATAAGTGCATCGTTGGAAGACCTGAAAGGCAGATCACCATTTGTTGAACTGAGGTGGTATCAGAAAGGGTGAACAAAACATGCAGCAAGGCTGATGCCTGATGTATCCTCCAGAGTTCAGGAGTCCTTGAGAAAAGTATCAGGTCAAATTGCCAAAAGTTTTCCTTGATTTGATGGGCAATTTCGGGCTTGTGGACATGCAGAGGCAGAAAAATGGCACCTGGGGAGACTGTAGCCACTTTTTTGAAAGGCCTGGATCCTTTTCCCAAATGGGCACCAGGAAGGTTTCAAGGAGCCGGTTTCTCAAGTGGAGAAGTTGCCAAGGATTCCTTCGGATCATAATCCGAGTTTGGTCTATAAAAGGAAATCCCGGCCTTTTGGATGGAGACTTAATGACATGTAACCAGTTTAGATGGGGTGTCTCCAACCGGGGCCACTTTAAGACCTTAGGCGGACTTCAACTCCCAGAATTCCCCAGCCGGCTTAAAGTGGCCTAGGTGGGAGACCCGGTTCAGGTAAAGGTGCTGAGGCCAGGATGCTGTGGGATGCAAGTGGAGCCTTTATCCGGAGTCCCAAAGCCTAATGGGGTAAATGAAGAAGAGGCCGGAGGGTCGGGAGGAAGACAAAGGAAGAAGAAGGCAGGCCTTTCCAGGGAAGGTAAGCGAGTCTCTCAACAAACGGAGGGTCTGCAACGGCGGTACCCAGCCCAACAGGGACCATGTCCGGGGCGCGAATGTTAACAGGGAGAGAAAACAAAACCGAACTAGCCAAAACAAAAACAAAAAGCGCCCTTCCGGACGGGAGACCCGCGCAGGCGCGTTCAGACAAGATGGGCGCACCCTCCCCCCCCCGCCCGGCGCCTTTGCGTGTCAGCCGCAGTTCGGAAGGGCGCCGCCTGCCGGTCCCCGCTGCTCCTGCAGCCGCCCGGCCTCCCTGGGCGCGCCAGCCAACCAGGCGGGGGAGGGGGCGGGGCGCCGAGGAGCGGGGCGGAGCCCGGCGCACACCTGCGAGCCGCCGGCCGGCCGGCCGGCCAGAGCGGAGCGTCCGCAGCCGCAGGTGGTAGCCTCGTTCTCGGCATGCTGGGCGGCGCAGCCGGACACGGGCTGGAAAGGTGATCCGCTCCCGACTCGCAACGCCCGCCCGCCCGCCCGCACGATGGCCAGCGCGGCCGCCGAGCTCGCCCTGCTCACCTTCGGTAAGTGCGCCCGCCCGCCCGCCGGCCGCGAGAGGGAAGTTCTGCCGAAGCCGCCGCTCCGCTCGGGCCCTCGGGGCGGGGGGGTGTCTCCGCTTCGGGGCGGGCGGCTTTCGAAGCCTCCGCTGCCCTGCCCGCCCGGGAGGAGAGAGGTGGCTCGGCTGAAGCAGCCAGACTGGGGAGCTCCGGGGTTCACGAGAAAAACCGGGAAGCGGAGCGAAGACTCCCTCCTCGATGAGGACTATCGGCTTTTCTTTAAAGAAAGGGGGAACTGCGCTCAAAGCTTCCCAGCCTCTTGCAATCTGGGGCCCTCCGTAGCGAATTGGGATTCTGGGATTTGTAGGCACCAAGTTGCCTTCTAGGTGAATTGAGACTATTTACCTCTCAGTGTGTGCGAGGTTTGTGCTTCCAGTATCTGAGAAAGAGAGAGAGAGAGAATGTGTATGTGCGTGAAAGAGAGAAAGAAAGTGGCTGATCTTCATTTTTCCTACAATGTTTGGCAATTGAACTATTTGATATTGGAAAGAATTTTGATCTTGATCATTTTCTCTGCATCGCCTAGTAATCCCCCACCCCCTTAAATGCCTTCTAAAGTAACTTTGCAAACCAGGCAGTGTTTCTTTCTCAGTTCCCCCTCATTGCTGTCCAGGCAACTTATTCTCTTTTAAAATGTGAAATAGCTGGATAATTACAGAGGTGCTGTTTGGGGAAAGATGACAGGCAATCAAGGGCTCCTATCCTTCCAGTCTTGAAAAAGAAATCCTTGCTTTCAGAGCTGAGTTTTGAGAGCATGAAGGTGTGAAGAAAGACAAATTCACAAATTGCAGTAGAGACACACCCCCCCCTCAGCCTCTCTGGCACTTTGGAGTCAGTCAGCAGGTCAAGTCCTGTCCCTGCAATGCTGTGGCGCATTTGGCACGTGCCCGCAAAGCTTTAGCTGGCATTTTCCAGCCAGCCACTCGGATCTCCCTCTGATTGGGGAGCTGCAACTGCATCAGGAAGGCAGAAAGCCTGAGCACATGTTCCACCTTCAGGGACACTGAGTGGTTGGGGATCCCCATGGCCGTGCCCCACTTGTGCCGCTGGAGGGTCTGACTTTATGGTGGCAATCCGTTCAGAGAGCCGGCGAAAGTCTCCTGGAGGACGGCCTGGCCTCTGGCAGAGCTTCCTGCTCGGTTCTAGGCAAGCTCTCCTTCCAGGGTTTGGCTGTTTCTTATTTTTGTTTTTTATATTTTTGAATTTAGAAACTAACTTCCTTATTATAATTTGGAAACTTCTCCCTTAAGGAGCTTTCAACAAAAAATAGGTTTGCCCTGAGTCACCACAGTGATGCCATTCCAGCACAGGACGTAGGAGAGCAATGCAGTTGAGAAATTCCTGCTCCTGGCCTCCAGGCACCCTCATTAAGCATCCCTGATGCAGATTTATCAGCCTGTTTCCTTCCTAAGTGCCTTGAATTAAGTGGGAACTACTTTGAGTAAACACATTTCTGGTCTGACTGCAAAATTACAGGCTGGAGAATGCTGCTTTGTTGACAAGCCCCAAGCACTCAAGGAGTGTTGGGCTACTCTGTGGGAAGAACTGCAAGGAGTATGAACACCACCATCGCCTCCTGAACAGATTACCCCATCACAGTAGATTAAACCAGATGCTTTTGCAACATTGTTTGGGTGCAATTCTTAGAGGGTGCGTGTTTTTCTAGAGCTAGACTTGCTCAATAGTTATTATATAAAGAGGCTGCACCTTCTTTGCATTTCATCTAATATTGTAGGTTTCCTGCTTGCCTCCTGGTAATGCCCGGGTGAGCAAGAAGCTGAGCAATGGCCAAGGAAGGCCTCACTTTCCAATAAGTGC
Source organism: Bungarus multicinctus (assembly GCA_023653725.1). Taxonomy (NCBI): domain Eukaryota; kingdom Metazoa; phylum Chordata; class Lepidosauria; order Squamata; family Elapidae; genus Bungarus; species Bungarus multicinctus. The sequence goes on along the minus strand of CM042837.1, from coordinate 490,759 downwards.
AAGTGCTTCCTCTCTTCTGTGTGGTGACTCTTCAGATATCCCGAGAGCACCATCTTTTTCCTTCCCCCTCTTAAAGGCCAAGCAGAGAGGTCTTCATTGGAAGCAGTTGCTCATTGCAGTTGGACTCCTCTCGCATTGTGTATCAAACTCAGAATTCTGAGAGTTGAAATCCTCACATCTGTTCCGTTGGACACAGATCCAGCGAGAGAATGAACTGAGCTCTCCTTGTGTTGGTTTGCAAACTTTTGGGGTCCCTCTCACCTTAACCCTCTAGTTCTCAGCAGGGCTGGCAGGACCCCAGTCTGATCTCTGCAAAGGCTTCATTGCGTGCAGGAGCAGGAATGTGGCACCTGCCTGCAACACCTTAATGCAGCCACACCTTTCTGGTGTGGCCCTTCAGCCACAGCGGGCAGCGAAGCCATCCTAGGGAAAGTCATGGCTGCTTTAAGGTATTGCAGATTGGTGAACAGGTGTTTTCTAGAGATGCAGCAGCTGCCCAGCTCTAATTGGTCTCTAGCTTTTTACCCAAGTGCGATTATTGCAGAGGTAAGTCCCTGCCAGAGTCCAGCAGTGTTTTTACAGGTGCTGTCGAAATAATCTCTCCTGGGCACCATTCACTGTGCAGTCCTCTGTTCAATAGGTAGCCGAACTTGAAGTCCCTGGGTCTCGGGGTTCTGGGGCCTGAACTTGCAAAGAAGTTATCCTCTTTGCTGGCTGACTCTCCTGGGCCGCAGGCTCTACTTATCAGCAGCCAGGTGGAGTTCTCCCCAAATTGTTGGCCCTGTTTTAACAAACAAATTCAGATGATGCAGCAATTAGGAAATTGAGGAGACATACAAAGAACCCCTGGATATGGGAGTCCAAGGAAAGGTTCAAGGGTAGAGCATAGATGCCAAATGGATGATTTGAGAAGGATTATCTGGAATTGGCTGGTTCCTCTTTAATCTCATTCAGCTGAGCAGGCGTTAAAGCAATTTGACTACTGTTCAAGCCTGAGTAATTTCATCTTTGCAGCGTATACTAAGCCATTCAAGGCAACGCCTCTGACTTCTCACTGCCAAAGTCACAGTAAGGCTGCGAGGAGGTTCCAGGGGCACCCCTCTGCAAGGAAGAACCTCCGGCGCTCAAGGGCCAGGCTGCTTTCAGCTGTGCTGTAGTGGAGAAAAACGGCTTTTGTGTAGAATGAATGCTTGGGATGGGAGAACACTCCGTGGCAGTGGGCGGGCAGGCCCTTGTTACCTGAGTCCATTCTTTGGGGAGGGGGGAAGAGTTCCAGCAGGGCCAGCTTCAGAGGGCATCAGGAGGGGCAAGAGGAAACGGGAGCAACCTGTAATGATCGGCTTAGGCTTATTTTTAATTTTCTTTAAGGAACTTCTTTCATTTGTGTTAGAAAAGGATATCTTGACAAATGGGAGGCGGACGTTTTCTCCACTGCTTCTCAAGTTTGCAAGGATTTTGAATGCCGCCACTTGTTGCTTTTCAACAGAGGAACCATTCCTGACTCTAGCTATGAGGAAGCGTAGCTGAAAAACCTGTTGTGGGAATCCTGCGTTTTTCTCTGGCTCACTTTTTTCTGGTCCTCAGAGACCTGGAATGAACCACTCCACCCTTGGCTGGCAGATTCTTTCTTGCCACCGAAACTACCTGGTTTCTCTCACTGCTCTAAAGGGAGCTGCCTGGAGCTGGGATGCTGAGGGCACACCTGGATCCCCCTTTTCTATCAGCCTCGCTAGTGGGGGGGTAGGAGCTGGTGGGCTCCACAATTAGGGGATGGGGATGACCGGCCCTCAGTCTGCCTTGTCCTAAGAATGCCTTCTTTCACAGCTTGTAAAGCATAGTTTCTCAATCTCAGTGCCTTTAAAATGGGTGGACTCCAATCCCCAGAATTCCCCAGCCAGCACGGGTGTCAAGACAGTTCTGGGAGTTGGAGTCCACCCATCTTAAGCACCGCTGAAGAGGTGGCTTGCCTGGTTGGAGGTGCAGCATTTCGGGAGAAGCTCCCTGGATTCTTCAAGCAAATTGGGGCCTTTTGCCATGTGCTTGGCAGGTCCCGGGGCCTCCTGATCTTAGCTGTCCTCTGGTGCTCCGGCCCCTGCAACAGGTGGAGCTCCCAAGGGGAAGCCAGGAAGGCAGCCGGGTCCCCTGGGGTGCAGACCGCTTTGGGATGGGAGGCAGAGCTTTCAGAAAGAGTCTTTGGCCTTGGAGGACCTTGAGGGGAAGCCTCTGTGGCTGATCCACGCCACCTCAGAATAGAGGGACCGAAGTCCTTTTTCTAGGTGGTTGCTGTTCTTCGGCTGCTATTTTATTTCTGACATCAGGTTGGAGAACTCCTTTCCTCACCCAAGCACCTGCCCTGGATAGTAGTGAGCCACCTGCATAGTTACTGCCCCGAAGAAGAAGGCCCAAAGACGTGGCCTAGAAGTGTCCTCAGAGCCCCCGGAGGAAGCAGCCACCCTGTATTAACTGCCTTCCGATACTCTTTGGATGGCTGTCAGCACCACCCTCAGCTCTCTTGGCTTGGATTATACGGCAGAGAGTTTAAAGGAACGGAGAAAAGGTGCCGAGACCCTAGAAAGGATGCAGAGAGAGCAGCAAAGACGAGAAAGGGCCTGGAGGCCAAACCAGATGAGGAACAGTTAAGAGAAGTACCTCTAGCTGAACGAAGAGGAGGGTTGGGGGCCATAACGCAGAGGTGGGATTCAGCCAGTTCTGACCCGTTCTGGAGAACCGGTAGCAGAAATGTTGAGTAGTTTGGAGAACCGGCCAATCCTGCCTCTGACTGGCAGCCAACCCCATCTCTTCTCCACCTCCCACTGAGTCCCAGCTGGGTCTCCTTTGGTTGCCCTGCCCAGGAGAATGGAGCTGGAAAGCAGGTTAAGTGGGCTGGGGAGGGAAGGGGGATCTTGCAGTATACCCTTCCCCTGCAACGCCCACCAAGCCACACCCACAATCCAAGCCATGCCCATCAAGCCACGCCCACAGAACCGGTAGTAAAAAAAATTGAATCCCACCACTGGCATAACATGACCTCCAATTCTTGGGGGGCTGCGCGGGTACAATGGAGGTCGGCCTATTTGCCAAAACTCCTGAGGGTACAAAGCAATGCGTGGAAGATCATTAGAGAGAGATTATGTCTAGAACTAATTTCCTGATAATTATGAGAACAATTAACCAGTGGAACGACCTGCCTCCGGATTAACTATTTGACCACGATTTGATTCTATGATACGGAAGCAGGGCTGGAAGGGACGGTATAAGGTGTCCTGCTCGAGCAGGGGGCTGGACGCGAAGACTTCCAAGGTTCCTTCCCACTCTGTGATTCTATATTCTGTGTTGCCTTTTCCAAATGACCCAGCTCCTCTGTGGAAGTTGCCACCTGATTAGAAGAAATAATGGGGGGAGGGGGAAGTCTAAAGTTTCAGGCCAGGAAGAGCCCCCCCCCTTTGTATGAAAAAGAGGAATGAATGCGAGGGAAATATTTTTCCATTGCTTCACTGTTGTGTGGAGAGAGATGCCACTAAGGCCATTCTTGCTGAGCTCCTTGCTCCTGCTTCACCTGGCATCCTGCATTGTAGCTCCCCTTGGTACTTGCTATAGGGGGGACGATGCCCAAGCTGCAGATCTCCCTATAGAACACCTCCAAACAGGAAGTTCATCATGACAAACTGAGAGGCAGCATCCTTTTGCATCTTTAGTTGCAACCATATCAGAGATGGTTCACTCCAGGCTCCTCTCCAAGGCAGAAAAGTGCAGTTCCTTCCATAGTTTCCAAGGAAAAGAGGAACACAATGTTTTGTCCCTTCCTTATGCAACGGTTGTAAGGCGTAAAAAGAACAAAACTCAAATGTCCAGGACAAGGGTTAGCAGCACACCCTTTTCCCAAGAAATCTCGAAATGTGTAGTCATCGTTTTCCATCTCTGAGCATCTTCTGACATTGATATCAAGAGGAGAGGCTACGCCTTGGTTTATGCATCATATGTGCTGCCTATACCCATTAGAAAGTCTGGAAATGGTGTGGTGTGTCAGATCATAGTCAACGGTGCTTAATAATTTTGCTCCAGACTGCTGGATTCCAGCGATCCCTTGGATGGCCACCTTGGTGTAAAACAGGTCACGTTCTGATACCCCTCATCAAAGCGCCTTGCCCTTGGGGAGAGCGGGGGGTGGGTGGACAAGGCAGGGCCTTCAGGAGTTTCTGAAGTGAAACACGACGGATGGTCTTCAGGTTGGAATCCAGCATTTTGGGCTTAATGGCTAACTTGGCCCCCTTTTAACCCTCATGGGATTAAGGAGCGGGTGGTACGTGAGAAATGATGCAGTTGCATAAGGATCTCTTATCACGGAGATACTTGCTCAGAGGGATTGCATATTTGACCACCTAAGTTGGAGGAGTTTCCATATCTTCCCCTGGTTGTTTTTCTTGCTGTGGAAGTGTTAGAAATGGAGAGGTGCCGGTGTGAGGGTCGGAGGCCCTTCTCTGCCATTGATCTGGCCGCCCTCTTTGCGGCCCAATCAGTCTTGGCTGAAGAAGGAAATGCAGCCTTTAAACCTGGAAAACCTAAACAAGATTGGGGGTCGTGTATAAAGAAGGTAGCCATCAGAAAGGTGGCTTGTTTTTAAAAATCGAAATGAACTTTGTTTTTTATAATGTGCTTTATGAGGAGCCAAATTCTGGGGGGCCTCCTACCTCCATGGGGTGGGAGGAAGGGGGGCTAAGGCCAGGTTGGAAAGAGACATTTTAGCCCTTCTGCTGAATGGGGAAGGGGCTCCTGGGGTCTTCCAGGAAGGACCCTCAGCAGTTTCATCCCTCCAAGTAGGGAAGCCCAGCCAGCCATTCCATCAAGGGAGTCGCCCTGCCCGCCCCCAGCAGCTCCGGTGCTGCCTGCGTTTTATCCAGAGACCTGGCTTAGGGGAGGGCAGGACGGAGGGTCTCGCTGAAGCTTTTCAAAGAAAAGTCAGGCAGCCCCTTGCCTTGGGGGGGAGGGGAATTCCTGCCCTGGGCAGGGGAAGGGTGGACTAGAGGGCCTCCAAGCCCCTTTCTGCCCTTGGATTCCAGGTACCTACAGCTGAGCGTAGCACATCATATAACTGTGGCAGGCAAAGTATTACGGACCTGTGGACTCTGCTCGTCCCAGCTACGCACCTTGTGCAAAATGCCCCCCCCCCCCCCCCCCCCCCCCCCCCGCCCGAGAAAGTTTGTGCAAACTGGGGCCGATCTCTTGCTGCTGCTGATTTTCTCGCCTCGGTTCCTTCTTCCAGTGGCTGGAGGTACAGGTGGGTCCCCCTTGGCTTCGCTTTCTGCCGGGTCAGAGGGCAGCCTTTTTCAGGATGGGCTTTTTCTGCCTGCAGCCTCTCTCGGGTCCCCCCAAACCTCCTTGCAGGCTGCCCTGCTTCTCCCACGGTTGGGCTTTGCTGGCCTCGCTTGGAATCCCGTCCTCTGGTGGGTGGCTTGATGGAAGCGCTTCCTCCCTCCCAAGGGTGCCAACGTGCTCCCTGCTGCTGTCGATTGAAAGCCCTCTAGGGGGTTGAATCTCTACGCAGCCAGCGCCTCGCTTCCCTCTTCCCAGAAGCCGACAAACGCAACGTGATTGTGCAGGCCAGGGTTTCAGCCCGGGGGTGTTGGTTCCTTCCCTGCCATCTCACTGTGACTCATTGGCATAGAATTTCAGGGAGGGGAGGGGGTCAAAGTACAGCCTTTTATGCCAGGGCAGCGTAGCCAGAGCCGAACCCTGCGGCCTTGGCTAAGTTCTCCAGCCCTGCCCACAACCTCGTGGAAACCGGAATATGCCGGCTTGGACTATGGATGGGTTGCCCTTCTCCCTTCTCCTCTTCCGCCATGGAGTCTCGCTGGTTTCTGTTGTGCGGCCCTGTCAGAGGGGACTCGGAGTAAAGCAACGCCAGGCTGGCCCTGAGCTCACCTGCAGGCCAAGCCCTTCCATAAACGAGAAGGCCCCTTTCTCGAACGGCAGAAACTGGGGCCCGGCTATTGCCAGCCAAGTTTCCTTCAGTCATTGACGAAATCTCGGAAAGTGTTTGAATGTTTAAGGATTGGAGTTTGGCTGAGCAGAGAATTCATTGGGCAAGCTTAGGAGGCTGGATTGCTCCTACTGGTTTTAGGGGGGCCATTGTGGGAAGGTTCTTTGCTTTTTCACTGGTTCGCCTTTTGGAGGACTTGCACTTGGGGGCTCCTTTCAGTTCCCTCTGCCAGGGGAGGGGGATTGCAAGAGCAGTTTCTCAGCGTGGTTGCGTTCAGAGCCTCTGCGGCAACTGCACAATGCACAGGGGTCCATCAAACCGAGGGAGGGAGGGAGAATCTGGGAAGAAGAGGTTTTTGCTTCGGTGGTCTCAAATCAGGCCACATTTTTTGTGTTCTGTTGAAGATCCAACTCTGGGTTGGGTCCGATCGGAGCATCTATAAATGGGGGAAGGAAAATAGATCCACGTCTACCCCTGACATGGAAAATCCCTCCAGGGATGGTACCGTGCTTGAGAAGGTTAGATGAATAAATACTTTTCCTCCCAGGGAGAAGAATCTTAACTGAAATTGCTCTTGGGGCTTGGATGGCAACAGTTTGGATTTCCCCTGACCATTCTGCTTATAGACTTACAGACTTCTGTGGACAAGAAAACAAATAGTGTGATAGGATTCTTAAAGCCCTCAGTGTGTGACTGGAAAGGGGGGTGTCTTAAGACTCTGGGCCTCTCTGATTCTTTCAAGCGGCATTTCTCAACCTTCCTCAACTTTAAGATGTCTGCGTTTCAACTAGATCCTCAGAGCAAAGTATTAATATTGATAAGTATCCGACCCCCAAATTGCGATAGAACAGCAACCTACTAAAAGCCGCCTGCTGGCTGTGAATTGTGGACGTTGAAACTCACAGATCTTAAAGTTGCAAGGCTGAAAAACTCCACTTTAAAAGCTTCTGGTTGCGTGCAAAGTGGGTAGCCTCACTAGCCAGGGGTCAGATGGTGCCTAAGGACCGTAGGTTCTAAAGCAAGTTGCCACAGAGGGTGGCTTGCAGCTACCGGTAGCAGCTCTTGCCCTCTTCTCTTGTTTCTTCCCTCTCTCCCTCCCCTCAAGTCCAGCTCATTCCCCAGCTGAAATTACAAGTCTGTTTTCTTCCTGCAAATGGGACCTAGAAAAATGATTGGAATGTATGCATAATACGTTCATATCTATACTGGTTTTGCAAATACGAGGTTACTTTGGAAAGTAAGTCACAGCAAGAGCTGCTGTTTGGACTTCAAGCAGATTTGCTCACGTGCTGAATGCCGATATCATTTCCCCCTCACCAGTCTTTCAAAGGAAGAGAATCCGTGACTGGCCGTGGAGTTGCCATGTGCTACAGGTAGATGTGGAAATAGGGATTCTGTCTGGGTGGGCTTGCTGTAGGACAGCATTTTTCAAATTGGACAATTTTAAGATGTGTGGACTTCAACTCCTAGAATTCTACTTGTGTTTGGCCATTAACAGACCCAAATAACAGCTCTTAAAATACATTGCCACAATATGATGTCATTCAATCAAAATTTAAAAGTCAATGTGTAATTTCCAATTAGCTGCTTGATTGTTTTTAACTTGGATGTTTTCTTCTGTAGGTGCTTTGTTGACGGTCTGCCATGCCTTAGAGAACACAACAGCAGCCTTGGGAGGTGAGTTTATTGCATCACAAGATGTAACGTCTTAAAACTGCTCTTATCTTCGGGTGGAGCTGTGTCAGGGCATCTCCCAAGCATCAGCCACTCTGGGGCTTGGATACACGAAGGACATTGGCCCTGCCTAGCCAAGGCCTTCCAGACGGATTGGGCTTGTGGCCACTTGCAAGCGGGGAAGGCTGTAAGCCCACGTGCTCGGGGGGACTGACTGGTTGGTGACCGCTGGTCTGGATTGCAGTGGGGTTGGGTTGTTTGTGAATCAGCCTCTTGGGGGAACTCAGATCTCAGCAAGCACCTGAACCAGACAATCACCTTCGGCTCCCAAGGTCCGGAAGTGACAGAACAGTTAATCCGTGGGACCTCTTGCCTCCCGGAATTGTGGGGGCTCCGTCACGGGAGGTTTCCAAGAATAAACCAGACAGGCATTTGACTGTGAGGGTGTAAGGACTCCTGCCTTGGGCAAGGTTGGGCTAGTCTATGTCGTCATAAGCCGAGGACCATACCAATCACCAGTGAGTCCAAAATTCCTGTGGCTAAGCAAGGCCTTCGTTAACTGAGTTTTGTAACCTTTCTGCCACAGTTAAATGAATCACTGCAGTCACTGAGTGAGTGTCCCCCATTGGCTTTGTTGGTTAGAAGCCACTGCACCTGTCATAAATGCCAATTGCCAAGCCCCCCAGTTCTGAACACGTGACAGTGGGAATCATGCTGCAGTCGAAAGTGTGAAAAATAGTCCCAAGTTGCTTTTTCAGGCCCGTTGTAACTTTGAATGGTCCCTAAATGTGTGGCTATGAAATCAGGGACCACCGGTGCTCTTTAGTTTCTGCCTTGGTTAATCTCTTAGCCAGCGTGTGGTGTTCCTGAGGCGATGAGTCTTTTTGAGGATCTTGTCTTTCTGAAAATAACATTCCTTATTCCAGAAATATCTGGGGCTCAAAAGCTAAGCCGAACTCCCTGCCTCTTCATCTTATGGGAGAATTTCATCCTATGTTTAAAAGCTGCTCTGTTAACAATGATGCTCTGTGGCCAATGTAATCAGATTCCTCTGAATCTTGAAATGAAATCTTACGGATAATGTGCATTTTTGCCAAGGCAGACTTTGCTCGTCAGTGAAATACACGCGATTGATCAGATTCACAGAGTCGCACCAGCCATGTGAGAAAGACGGCCGAGGGAACCTTGACCACTTCCCTGGGCCCCAGCCTCTTCGGGGATGGGAGGCATTTTAAACACATGCCTGCTGGGTTTCCAGAAAGCTGCTGGACATGTGCTTAAAATCCCCTCCCACAATTTCAGCACTCGATTGCAGCCTTTCAGGACGCGTGTCCGGCAGTGGTCAGAGAACTCCTGGACATGCACCAGAGTGCCCCATGTCCATGGGTCTCAAATGCTGCGGTGCCAGAATGGGCCCCGGGGAACTTCGCTTGGAGTTCTGCAGCCAGCACCCCATGATAAAGCCACTCTAAAGCAGGCATAGAGGAGGCTGGCTCTTTGGGGGTCCGTGGAGGGGCAAAGCAAGTGATCCAGGTGATGCTCAGGCGAATCTTTCCCATGCTTCATTTGGGGAAAGGGCTTCTGCGTCCTCGCTCAACCCAGACTCTTGCGCAACGTGCTCTCTCAGTCTCCCTGATCCCAGCTGAACAGACTCTGGCAGTGGCTTCCCCAACATACTTTTGGAGGGCACCACTTACTAATTGCTAAAATATGCAGGTGCGGTTCCAGGCATCTCTGTGGTTGGTTTTTCTCACAGCCGCTTTCAGTGGCATCTTGTTTGGCAGCTTCCAGTTGATGCTGCTGAGAGAAGCATTTGGTGCCAGCGTTGGCTCCACCAGCGTTTCTCTGGAAGCGTTTTGCTAACCGCGTCTGTGGCCACGTTTGTGGAAGGAGCACCCTCTTGTTTCCTTGCCTTCCTTTCTGCCAGGCAAGATGACCATCGGCTATGTGGTGCCCAAGGACAAGCGGCATTCCTCTCTTTCAGCTTGGTTTTAATTGTACACTTGCCTCCGTCGTGGCACGCCCTTCACACACTTGGTAACGTGTCTGCTGCTGATGGCTCTGCTTTTAGCGTGCTGAAGTTGTTATTCTTTCACTCAAATAATTGCCCGGATTCTTCTGGGCCTGACATTTTAAGGAGGGTTCAGAGAAACTGGCACTGGTTCAGAGAAGAGGAATGAAAATGGCCAGAGAGAAAGGGCTGACCAGGAGAGCTTGAAAGATCTGGGAATGTTTAGCCTGGTGAAAAAGATGGTTGCCGAAGGATCCAGAAAGGGGAACCCCGAGAAAGCTGATCCCTCATCTCATCTCAGAGAATGGTGGTCCTAAGGCCCGGGAAGAGGATTCCAACTGCTTTAGACAAATAAGAACAGGAGGATCAGGGACCAAGGAAGGGGACAAGCACCTCTTTGCTGGAAGCAAAGCCAGGAATCATTTTCTGGGAAGGCTGATAATTTGGGGGTCCTACAGGAGAGGATGAGACTTGGTGCCCTTCGTGGCCCCTTTCCAGTCGGTCATTCTATGACGCTACGAAGTGGCATCTCCAGTGGATCCCTGGTGACTCCAAGAGGCAGTGGTGCCCCTTCTCTGGGTGGCCGTGAAAGTTGTCTTTAGCTTCCTGTCTCCCATCAGGATCTTTCCTGCTATCTGTATGTTGGACCTCTACATCTGGAATGTTTAGGGTGAAAAAAAACCCAGAGTTTGGAAGTAGCCATCAGCTTTCGTAGAGTTCCTCACAGAACATTAAGCTAATATTGTATTGGTGCATTTCGTAACCATATGCTGAGCACCTCTCTCTCTCTCTCTCTTCATTGGCAGGAGCTTCTCTGGGCTGCTGTGTCTCCCATCACTAGATTGCAGTCACTGCAAAATCTGGCAGCACAAATTGTCCTGTTAAGCCCAAGTTAACAGTCAGCGAAGTAGGAAATACAGTTGTGCAGTGGGAGGTAACGTAGTGAATTAAATGACAGCGCCCACAATCCCTTTCCAGTGACCAGACTGCCTGGAGTTTATGGGCATTGAAGGTCACCTGGTTCTGCAGTTGGAAGTGTTGCAAACGGAAGAGGGTCAGCAGTGGGTGGAAGAAAAATCAGGGCAGAGTCTTTCTCCGGCCCGCCCTGCTGACCTCCTCATCTTCCTCTCCTAAAGAGGAAAATCAGACTCTGCAGTCGACCTGCAGGATTTGCCCAAATGGTGCCTTGAAGGCATCTCCCAAGTTCTGGGGTGGGAGAACCCACACCTTCTGCCTGCCTCCTAGTCCTCTCACGCTCCCTTTGCCCCAGCTCTGAGCCTATAGATTCAACCCAGCCTTCTTTGGCTTCCACACTCCAGAGTCTTCCCACTCATGGAGAGAGTCTCTCTCTCTCTCTCTCACACACACACACACACAAGCATGCACATACCCCCAGCCACTGACTGGGGACAACAACACCTGGATGGGAAAGGTATGATGGAGCTTGGCTTGCAGGATCAGGAGAGCCAGCTTCCAGAATCTGCACTGCCTTTGTTGGAGCTGCTCTTGGACAGGGCTAACCTGGGTGCCAGAAGCCAGCAGATCAAAGGGGAATTGCTAATTTCGGCTGAAGTGGCGTCTCTGTTACTCATCAAGTAGCGGTCCTGATGATGCCTTACAGCTGTGCAGCAGCTGCCGAGTCAGGCGGGGCACCTCAATAGCTAGTAAGGAAAAGTAATTGTTATTTCATTCTTCCCTTGACTTCCACACTCTTGTGCGAGATGTGGGATGCCGCCCCCCCTCCCCCCACCACCAGCATAATCTGGAGAAGCAGAGCAAAGCCCAGGAAGGCAGGAGGGAAGGCCGTAGGGCATCGGCAGGCTGAAACCCAGCAAACGATGTGCCCAAATAATGGCTTACCTATTCCGGGCATTAGTCAATGTGTAACAGAAGGTAACAAAACCTATTCAGGTGGGGAAATGTCTGTGCTTCGCAGCTAACAATGCTAGCAAGAGGGAATGTGTTGCTTTGGCCAAAAGCCAGAAATCCAGACAATTAGAGATGCCATTTAAATTCCTTCTCTGTCTGTCTGTCAACACGCACACACACTATAAAAAACAGACAATTTGAGAGCAAGCCCCGGCCAAAAAGGAGCCTTTGTGCAACCTCCCACCACGTCTACAAGTGTAGGAAGGAAGTCCTTGAGTTTTCAGCTACGCTGGGATATTATATCTACTTCTATGCGCATTTGAGAGTTTTAGCAGTAAGAAAATATTGTCAGAGCTGCCAGAGATTTCAGAGTTGACATTATTGTGGGATATTCTCAGATACATGAATATACTAAAGTCCTTCTGGTACCTTAAAAGAAAAGAAAGAAAAACGAGGGAAGGCAGCCTCTGCAGGAAGGCCGGCTGTGATGGCGATTGCCGTCCTGCATCCAAGGTTTTCTCTGCCTTGCATGGCTCTAGATACCCACACACTCATTCTTTGGCAACCGCTTTGCCTGACTCGTACAGCGGCCCATAAGTGTGAAATTATTCCACTGCCTGAGGTCCCTCTGAGGTTTGGTGGATTTTATGAAAGGATATAATTGAAAGGCAGTTGAGGGGGGGAGAGAGAGGCATAAACCTCTCAGCTTTTCACTTTTCTGTCCAGGGCCACAGAAATATTGGCAACTTGGTACGGTGGGACTGCACAACAAAACCCCAGCGATGTCTCGATGTACGTAGGGTGTGTGTGTGCGTGGGGGGGGGGGGTGTTCATACTTTGCCCAGGTTCAAAGAGAAGGAGCCTTGGAGACTTGCAAGGGGTCAATTCATGCGTTGCGGTTATTTACGCAGCAGCACCGTGTTGAAAAGCAGCCTGTGTCCGTTGGGCAGTCCCTTCCTGGCAGTTGAATAAAAAACCCTTTCTAGCAGCTAAGCTTGACTTTGGATGCGAAGGGGAAAAATATAGGAGGCTCTGCAACCTCCACCTCAAAGGGGCTGTTTTTCTCCACTTTCCCTGCCAATTCCTCAAGGTGGAAACGGCCGCCGGCAAACGGAAGGGGGGCCTTTTCCTAACTGGAGCATCTGCCACACCGACTTGACTGCCTCCAATGCATCCGTCCGTTTCTTCCCTGGCAAAATTGTGGCCGCGAAGGGCAGACTGGCTCACTGCTGGGCAGCACAAGCTGCTGGTGCTGGAAAGGGGATTCTGGAGTCAACCGATTCTGGTTTTGTGGGTGTGACCACGTGCATGTTGTTGTTTTTCCAACATTGAATTTATTCCTGCTGGCCAAGAGCCCGAGGTTTAGATCCTCTCTTCTCAGCGGTTCTTATATCTTCTCTGTGTTTCAGTTCTCCTCCTGCTCGACCTGCCTAAAACAAAAAGTGTCTTCTAATGGTTAATGTTTCTCATGGAAATGAAGTGCGTGCATAACTGTTCTCAGAGCTCCTCCTTTACTGTGTGAACAGAGCATAGCCGATGTATTTATTCCCTTGTATACTTGTTAGTTTTTATCCTGCTTTTATTGCTATTATAAGTGCCAAACATGCCTAATACCTGTTCTTATTTTCCCATAATAAACAACCCTATGAGGTGGGTTGAGTTCGGGGGGGGAGGGGGGTGCAAGAGCATCGGATGGCCTAAGCTTCGTCCGCAGATTGACACCGGACTCTTCACCTTTTCCTTCCTTCCTACCCTAAATGGGTAGGAAGCTCTTTCTTAAGAGCTCCTACAAGCATCTCCTTTTAATGTAGCTCCCTATTACAGAACCATAATTGTTCCATCATGTGGTCAGGCAGGGAAGGCATGTTGCTGACCCCACCCACCAAGGAACTCCGATTGGGGGAGCCTCTCTGCCCTTAGCCTTCGCCTCCTCCCCCTCCCAACTTGCATGGCCCTGTATTGCTCTGCTGCCTGGGCTTTTCGGCACCTTTGGGTTCTCCTCCCCGAGCCAAAGCCAGGAAGCCATCGACTTTCAAAGGTTCCCCATCTCAAAGCCATTTAATGTCTTCCAGGCAACGTGGAGCCTGGTCCAGGAAATGGCTTCAATTAATTCTGTTGCCTGGTCTGCTCTCACTTGACAGGAACAGGAAGTGGGGAGGCTTTGAAATGGAGCTCTCCAGAGGGGCTCATGGGCAGGGGGGACACAGTCTGCAAGCTCTTTGGGGAGGGTCGGGGGGCATTTGGGGCAGGCAAAGGGAACCTCTCATGGTAGGAATCCAACACACATACACGCCCCCTCCCAATTCCGAGGAGGGGGAGACTGATCCTCTGCCTTTGCAACATAAAATGGGAGCAGCCAAGACACAGCTGCCAGTGGACGGTGTGTGTGTGTGTTATTCCTTTGCCTGGTCTGGGAGAAAAAGAGCTGGAGGGGAGACCAGCCCTTCTCAACCAGGGGGATCCGCGATGTCGTCATGGGGTGGGGGGGGGGTGTCCACGAAGGCTTGAAGAAATGTTACCATTTAAGCCTTGAGCCTTGGGGGTCCTGTGGCCACAAAAGGGGCTTAAAGGGGGTCCATGGTGGGAAAAAAGGTTGAGAACCACTGAGGTTAAACTAGGTTAAGGGCCGTGACAAACGTATCATGGTCTGGGGTCTGGTAGCAGGCCAGGGCAGCCTGCAGCGTGATTGAGGGCCTTACGGGAGTCCTCGACAACTCAAAGTTACAGCGGCACTGAAAAAAGGGACCCCGTGGCCGTTTCTCATGCAGCTGTTGCAGGGCTCAATCGTAATCATAAGTCGAGGACTTCCTCTGTATGTTTAACTGAGCTGGCATGGAACTGAAAGAACGCTTGAAACCGTCCCTGGCTTGCAAGAGCCAAACATGGGGCAGAAAGCAGAATTCCTCCGTCTCCCCTCAGGCCTGTGCTGTGTCCACCGCAGACCCCCTTGTGGGGTGGTCCCCATCCTTAAAGCGGGGAGGAGGACCAGAGCATTTGAGGCCTGGCGCATGGCCGTGGGGGGAAGATGATGCAGCTTCCTCCGGCCTGAACCGGGAGCCGCAGGCGAGGGGCCCGAGAAGCATCCCTGAAGGACCAGGGAGGCGGCCATGGTTGAGGGAGCAGAGTCAAGGCCCCTCCTGTGGGTGCCATAACGACCCTCTTGCGTTTTTTGGCAACCTGGGGACCCCCCTCACTCGGCTGCCTTGTGGGTGGTGGGCGAGGGACAGGCTGCCTCCATCCCACCCTTTTCCGCCCTGAGACGTAGCTGCTTTAAGTGGTTCTCACAAACCCCACGTTCTGCTCTGGATGTGTCTGATGAAACTGGCCGCTGTCTATAAAGGCTTGGAGTGGGACAACCACAATCAGTCCAATAAAGCGGCAGATGGGATCCGTTTTAAAGGGCCCCAGCGAAGCCTTTGTCGTTCCTGGCAGAAAAGATTTAACGCCGCTGCGCCCCCCCTTCCCCCCACCCCCCGAAATCCGGAAGTCAAGAATTTGGGCTTCAGAAATCATCCCCTCCGAGCACTGAGCGATTTCTGGCTGCAAGCACCTCTGGTGTGCAACTTGGAGCCCTCTGGAATGGCTGCTGCCCAAGGGCTGCTCGGCTGAGGTTTGCCTCTCCTGGTTGTCAAGGTCCATGAAAAGGGAGACAGCCACCCACTAGCCGTGCTCAAGTTCTCAGGATCCGCGTAGGGCAGGCTGCTTCTCCCCGTGAAACATGAAGCATGGTGCAACTTTGGGGTGATTGCATGACACACCTGGTTGCACCTGCTGGAGGGTTTCACAAAGAGTTAAGGAATGCCCGCTAAGGGAACAGCGTGCGTGACTCACAAGCAGTGCTTGGAGGCTGGAAGGCAGCTCCAGATAGGGCAGCGAGGAGACCCGATGTGGAAAGCCATGCTGAGCATGGAAGTGATTCGGAAGGCAGTTTCAAGACAGATGCTTCCAAAGGCTGGGACTGATGTCACGCTCCATTAGCCTCTTCCTGCAAATGGATGTGGTTTGATCGCAGTGCATTCTTTCTCAGCCCACCGGCCTGAGAAAAATATGGCCAGCTTCCTTCCTGGGCTCAGCAGCTGTTCCTGCTCCAGTAGCATCTCATAGCCGGATCTCAAGGCAGGCAGGATGAAGACGGGGAACTTGGACTGTGGTGCCTGCTGGTCACCTTCCTTCCCTCTGAGTACTCTCTGGGCTTTTAATTCCCATGGTGCCTTCCAACAGGGGTACTAGAGCATCATTTCCCTACAAGTAGTAGTACAAGTAGGCCTCACTTAACAACTACAATTTGGACCGGAATTTCAGTGGTTGAGTGAATTGGTTGTTAAGCGAGATGCCGTGTGACTGCCCACTTAACTGTTTCACTCAATGACTGCAATCCTGGCCCTCTGGATTGTGGTCGTTAAGGATGATATGTGTCATTAAGAGGCAGAGCTCCAGGTAAGGAGGACACAGTGCCTCCTCCGGGAGGGTAGCTGAAACGCTGGGAAGGTGAAAATCGCGCCTGCTGAAATCCGAGCAGGGTTTTCAGCCCCGGAGGGGAAGGCGCTCATGCTTGGCTGTGCCGGTCTCCCAAAGCCCCCCGAGACACCACGTGGCCCCCTTTTTACCAGCCAGCCTTGCTGTTCAGGAGCTGAAAATCCTCCCCGTCAAAATCCATGGAGGCTTTTCAGCCCCTGGGGGAAGAGACGCTCCTGGCTGGCCTGAGGCTGCTTCCCTCCTGACATGGCTTCTCCGGAGCGGCTGAGAGAGCTGCCTCCCAAGAACATCAGCGGCTTCGGCATCTGCTCCTCCCTCGGCAGGCGGCTCCTCCAGCCCCTTCCCAAGGAGGAGAGGCGTCCACTTGGCAGGCGGCAACAACACCCACAATTCCCCACTGGCTTCCCAATGATTGCACAAGGTGCCTGGCAACTGGTTGTAAGTGGGTTGCCATGTGCCCCAAATGCGGTCCTGTGACAATGGTGACGATTTGATTCCTGGTTGACATATAAAGTCTTCATTTTGTATTGTGCTGACACTTGAAAATAGGAATCCATAGGAGCCTTCTTGGCCTAGAGCAGAGGGCTTCCCCCTGGTGCTTGGGTTGAAGTCCCTCTTGTGATAGATGGATCGTGGTTTGGCCTTGCTGGGGTTTCACCTGATCTGGTTTCCCTGCCTGTAAAATGGGTGTAATAAGAAACCCCACAGTTCATCATAGAGTAAACTTTAATAAAACGTTCTGAAAATATTCTGGGGAAACGAAAACTGGCCCCAGAAAGCAGGCTGGAAGATATTCTGAATGGCCTGAATGCAGATGTGAAAACTAATCAATCCTTTTGGGCATTTAGGTCCCCCGATGGCAGCTGCAGTAAGATCCCATTTTAACAACTGTCCAGATGCCCACAGCACCTTTTGTTTCCATGGGACTTGCAGATTCCTGGTGCAAGAAGAAGAACCTACTTGTGTGTAAGTGTTTGCTTTGGCCTTTTGAAAGGCCTGCGCAGGGCAGTCAAGAGCTTTACAGCTGAGGAAGGGGAAGAGCGCAAATGGAGCAGCCCTGGGAGCCAAGAGACCTCTGGGCGTGGGAGGCCTCCCTGCTGGCCAAGACCCTGCGGGAGGGAAAGAGGGTCTCCTGGGAACCTCTGCTTACCTGCAGCCACTGCATTCTGAAGGGGGTTTTCCCTGAACTTGGGGCTCCAGAGCAGAAAAGGTCTGATGTGGCTGGGGAATTGGGTGTAATGCCTCTTCATCAAGTTAACAGTATCTATGTGCACCAAAAGGTAACACTCCAATTGGAACATCTGTCCTGTTTGTCTGTCTCTACCCCCTCCCCCCTCCTTCTCTCTTGGGTCACCTCTTGCCTGGGAAGAAAGGAAGCAGCCTGGCTCCTGCTTTCCTTGCCCTGAAAAACCGTGTGTCTGTGTGTGTTTGGATGCACAGAAGGACTTGCACGCTTGTTGCACGGGACCCCCTGCAAGCCCCCCAGGGATTGGAGGCTTCCTGGGATCACCCAAGATTCCCAGCCTCCATCTGTCTTTGAGGCAGGAGCAGAACCGGCTTGTTAACCAGGACCACCTTTCCCAACTCTGATGTTCTGCAGCTGGCCTGGCCCCTCAATTTTGACAACTTCAAGGGGGGTAGCCTTCAACTCCCATGATTCCTCCACTCCTGGCTAGGGAACTCTGGGAGTTGAAGTTCACACCTCTTAAAGTTGCTAAGGCCGAGAAACACCACCGCACTGCCTTCAACATCTGGACTATAGCATCCCGTACAACCGTTTGTCCAGGAGGATATCAGGTTTCCTGCTATGGGTTGGGGGTTGGACTAGAAGACCTCCAAGGTCCCTTCCAGCCTGTGATTCCATGGTCCTAGGATTTAAAAAGGCTGAGCAGAAGAGATGAGCCGCACAGAAATGGAGCCGCATAGAAAGAGGTGGTGGGGAGATTGGATGGGCGGTGCTTCTCCAGCGCTTGAGCAGGTGGTGGGTTCGCCGGCTGCACAAACAGCCATGCTGCTGCTTGAGCCAGGCTCTGGGCACTGAGCGGCTGTGCCAAGCCCCTCATGCTGGGTGGCCTGGAATCCAGGCCGGTGGTCTTCCCTCTCTCCCTCCCCTCCTAAGACGAGGCTCCTGCTTTCCTTGCCCAGGTGCCATTCTGGGTACATGGGTGCCCGCTGCGAGCTCGCCGACCTCCTGGCAGTGGTGGCTGACACCCAGAAGAAACAAACCATCACCGCCTTGGTGGTGGTTTCCATCGTCGCCTCCATTGTCGTTATCGTGGTCTGCGTCCTGATACAGTGAGTATAATCCTGCAGAGGAGGGCCGGCTTGAATCCGCCTCTGCCGAAATCTCTTTGCAAGGGTGGCAGGCCAGGAGGGCAGATTCCCTCGTCTCAGAGGGAGGGGAAAGGGGATCGGCATGGAGGAAGGCAGCACCGGCCAGATTATTGTCCCGTTGCCTTCCCAGGCATGGCCCACATTGAATCCAGTAGATTCCGTGAGTTGAGACTGAAACCTGCCTGGCGGGAGTGGGGCAGGGGGCTACCTGCAGCTCATGGTTGAAATGAGCTGCTTGGGGAGGGCCAAAACAGCTGCAGGCCAAGCAGCCCTTTTGAGCCCCAAACCCCCCGAAATGCTCCAGACAGCCTGACTGGTTTGCAGGGGAGCCTGTGTCACAATGGCAGCCAAGGAGAGTTTGGAACTCAGCATATGTCCTGCACAGGATTTCACGGAGTGACTGTTCGGCCGCCCTGGGCTTGGGCCTTGGTTGCTGCTCAGTTCTCCTTGAAGTCCCAAGCTCCTAGCTGGAAGTCTGACTTTATACCCAGAAGCTCCAATTCTGCTTGGAGGTGTGGCTGTGTGAGATGCTGCAATGCTTGTTAGGACTAAATTCAGGCTCTGATTGCCAGCAACATTTTATAAGCCCCAAAGGGCCCCAAATAGAGCAGCCCTCTTCTCACTTTCTGCTTCTCCTAAAATGTCTAGCAAAGCAAAGGGCCATCGACAGATGGATTAAGCACCATTGCTATTCAGAGTGCAGAAATTTAAATTAGAAGAAATTTTGAATTGGCAAGGAAATTTGATGAAGGCAGGAGGAGGGGTTGCAAGCACTCCCCAGCCCCCCAGCTGGGTGCTCCCCTGGGCTATCCCTGCGAGGCCACGGAGCCGTGTCTCAACCCCTTTGCAGAAGGCCAGAGCAGGGGAAGGCCTTGGGGGGAATATCCCATAGGGTGGAGGTAAGGGCAGAGAATGCCCTCTCTCTTCCAAGAACACCCACCCACTGAAATTCCTCAACTGATGGGGTCTGCCACATGCCTTTCCAGCCTGCCCAGGTGCGACGGGGGAACCCGGTTCATAGGTAACCTCGCCCCAGGCCACGTAGGGCTTTATAGGTCACAACCAACACCTGGAATTGAATTGGACCCGGAAGCAAACCGGCCCCCAGTGCAGCTCGCAGAGCTGAGTGTTACTCACACCCTTCTTTGGGCCCCTAAAATTGCCTGCGGGGCCTCATTTTGTGCCTGTTGAAGCTTCTGGGTACTCTTCAAGGGTAGCCCCATGTAGAGCGCATTGCAATAGTCCAAATAGGGGGTGACAAGGGCATGAGTGGTGGAGGCTCCCTCTCCAGGAAAGGGAATAACTGGCGCACAAAACAGAGTTGGGCAAAGGCCCCTCTGGCCACGACTGCCACCTGCTCTTCCTTTCAGCTTCCCTCCTGGAGTGTTCTTAGCCGCAAAGGCGCCTGCCTGGCAGAGCCCAGCCCAGGCCCTGCTGCTCCTCTGGGATGGCCAAAGGGCCTCTCTGCACGTTGCCTTGCAAAGAAGAGGATCTGGAGGGTCCAGAAGAGCCGAGTCTGGCATGGACTCCCGTTGCAGCAAAGCTCTCTTGGGCTGGCCAGGGCTCGTGGCAGGAGCCTCGGCTTCTGGAGGATTGCAGCTTAGCTTCCTCGAGGGGTTCGGGAGGACAAATGGTTCCGGGGAGCCTAATTCTTGGGGGGGGCGGCTTTGGGGTCAGTCCGCCATATTTGTCTGTTAGTATTGGGTTAGCTAAAGAGCTGCTGACAAGACTTGGATTCCAGTCTCGGATTGAAGGGCTTCCACACTGTTGACAAACTGAGGGACCCTGGTCCATTTCTGGTGTGTATCCGAGCTTCTACGGGACCCTGCAGACAAGTCTTGGTTCTGACAGGCTGAAGCCACGTGGCCTCGGCCCCCCAGAGGCTGCCTCCCAACAAGCCCCCCATTGTTTCTGCTCCGGAAACCGATTCTCTGCTCTTTCCTTTCCCTGCTTGCCTGCCAGCCATTCCCATTCTTGGCCCAAACTTCTTCATCCGATTAACCCGCCATTGTGTGTGTTTCTGCAGTTGCTGCAGGATACGGAAGCACTGCGAGTGGTGCAGGACGGTGGTTTGCAGGCAGGAGAAACCCACCGGGCTGCTGAAGGGGGCCACGTCTTGCTGCCACTCAGAGACAGGTAAAGCAACCATATCTGTGCCAATCTGGCGCTTGTCATTTCAGACAATCAACTCCTGGTTCTGTCATTTGGTGTGAGCAAAGGAAGGAGGCTGGCACTCGAGCAGAAGGAGACAGGCTAGGAAAGGAGAGCGCTGAGGGTCCGGGCCAGACCAGAGCGTAAGTGGGGGAGGGGGCTCTGTGGAGAGTATCAGTGGCATCCCCATAAGTCCGTCTTGGCTCAAGGAAAAGCGGGCCCAGAGGGACGGATTGGAGGCAGGTGCCGAAGCCTGGTTTGTAACACTCCATCAGTATGAGAAACACCAGTCCTCAAAGCACACTGAATGAACGAGTCTCAGGGAAGGGGATGAATGAAACAGCCTCGTCTTCTGCTGCTGCTGCTGCTCCACCCAACGTCCTTCAGAGGTTCTTTTGGAATGGGGAAGTCGGAGGTCTCAGCTGAAGGCCTGCTTGCCTCATCTTTGTCTAGTCTCCTGCTTGGCCAAGGAGGTTAACTAGAAGTCCCCCCCACCCCTCAAAAAAGTCCTTTTCCCAACTCAGTTATTCTGTTAAATAATTCCTTTCAAACTCATGGCGGTCATCCTTCCTTTGTGGGTTCCCTTGCTGCTCATGGCCTTCCAGGGCAAAACACCGAGGTTTCTTTGGGTCTGGACTGACCTCCTTGCTTGTTTTGCAGTTGTCTGACAACAACCAGACCGCCGGATGGGAACAGCAGCACAGAGTTCTACCTGAGAGGCCTACAATATTCTGAGAAAAGCTTTAATACGGACAAGATGATTCCCAGAGACTTACCAGAAAGCCAGAGTGGTGCAATTTTTGAGGCCTTCTCCAGACCTTCCACCAGAACTTTGCTGAAGGAGCCGTCTGGTCAGTGCGGCTTCTGACTAAACCTACAGGGTGGTTTGTGACCAGCAAATCTGCAAGACTTCTTTTCAGTCAAAATAGAGAGGAGAGACAATCGGCAGCTTTACATTGACTGCAAGCACCAAAGGAGCAGCTTGTTCGAGGGAGGGGTGGAGTGCCTGGTCTGCCTCAGAAAAGATTTATTGAATGGAGACAGGATCCAACGTCACCTGAAGGGCTTTGCCTCTATCCGTTGTGTCTTTGGACTCTGGCAGCAGTCCAGCCTCCCTGTGACCGGTCAGCCACAAGGGCCCTTGGAAAAGAAAAACGCCAAGGCCAGCAGCCTTGTCCCTGTTTGTAGTGTCCTGTTTGGGGAAGGGGGGAAATAAACGGGGGAGGGGAGGGTAGACTGGCCCACCCACCGTCTTCCAGAGCAGAAGGCCTT
Source organism: Bungarus multicinctus (assembly GCA_023653725.1). Classification (NCBI taxonomy): domain Eukaryota; kingdom Metazoa; phylum Chordata; class Lepidosauria; order Squamata; family Elapidae; genus Bungarus; species Bungarus multicinctus. Next base: position 468,995 of record CM042837.1, on the reverse strand, counting down.
GTCCTTCCTTCCCTCCTTCCGAGTCCTTGCTCCTGGCCACGTGAGGAAGCCCCTTTGCCTCCTCGGCCGGGGTCTCCTGGTTACTTGGTGGTTACTTACTCCTGGTTACTTTGCTACCTTTTTCCCACAAGAAATCAGACCTGAGAAGCTTTAGCTGTTACATGGCAGGTGGGAATGTGGCGTTGGAAGAGGCGCGTCTGGCCTTGTTTTTAATATTTAAACGCCTTTGAACTCTAGATGAGAAGTTTACTAAAAATCCATTTTTAGCAGGGGTGTTTTTAAAACGCTGCACCGTTTCTAGCTTTACATGCTTGTATGGAATTTCTAACTATTGCAATGTTTCGGGAGATAGAAGATTCCTCCAAGTCACAAACATTCCTTAAGACTGGGGACAACATTCCACAATTGTGTGGGTGCTTGTGTGTTGTGACACACAACCACCCAGGCACGACATAAGGGTTTGGTTCCAAGAGGGAGGTAGATCTGGGAAACCTTTGCAAGTGTGTGGTAGGATGGCCTTCCACGAGTCCAGGGGAACTTTGGAAGCCGAGTTCTTCTCATGAGAGCCGAGAAACTCCTGAGGGAGTTGAAAGTTCTCTCCTGGGACCGGGCCTTTGGCAGGTGCATAGAGGTTTAAAGGAAACCAGGGACCAGGTAAGTGAGAGAGAGCGTAATAGATCGGAGAGATTTTCAAGAGCCAACAATTAATTCTGACTTGCATGCAAGCCAAAGCACCAGTTTCACCTTCTTTCCTTTGCAGATGGAAAGAAGGTATATTTGCCGACACTCCTGACTTTTCAGGTTCCACTTCCCCAAATGGATGGCTTGGCATGCCAATGGGAGCTTCGTGCCATAAACTTTGTGGCCATATGACAAAGGAATGAAATGGGGACATTGGTTTTATTCCTCAAGTTCTCTGGCTGACAAAGGCTTCCGTTATTTTTAGTGGGTCGATTCTTTTTCTGCCCTTATCCTAATGCCGTATCCCTCTCTGACTTTCCTCAAAGGAGAAATAATTGGGTTTTTAAACCCACCCCCTTCTTTCCAGTCTATAGATTGGAAGTTTCTTAAATAAGTAAAAAAGGAAGAAAGGAATTCCAAGGAGCTTGGCCTTTCAGTTGAGAATTGCCTCTACGGAGGAGCTGGATTCCTACCAGACCTGGTTCAGGAGCTCCAGCATCAGAAGCCTCCCCTGGCTTTTGTCCTGGGTTAGGCTTTGGATCCTTTGAACGGCAGGCAAACCAGCTTGTCCAGGACAGGATGGTCTCCCCTTTCAAGGTGGGGGGTGGGGAGGGGGGAAGAGCCTTCGCTGAAAGCAGCCTCGTGCTCTTCTCGGGTTTCTGTTTTGTGATGCTGTTAGAAATGGACAGCATCCTTTCAGCTAGCCGGTGTTTAATCCTATGCAACCTGGACTTACAGAATTGGTCAACACCAAGCTGAGCGTAGAGATATCAAGGCTTTGGGGGAGAGAAATGATTTAAAATTCTCAAACAAAAGATTTCTGCTAAGGCAAAAGAGCCCTTTTTCATCTTAAGTGCATTTGAATTATGCTGAATTATCAGCCACTAGATGCCTCTTCCCCATTCTATATGTTGACTCCAAGTTAACATTTTGTCCTTTTTCACAATTTAAGTTTAGTTTGGTCCATAGCCAAATTGAAGTTTTATTTTTAACCAAGGTTACACTTTTTTCTTCTGTATATGTTGCACTGAAGGTTACTATTTAATATTTTAATTTATTGTGTGGATAAATTAATTTGATTCATGTAAGATGTTTCTGTGATCGGTTGTTATTTCTTCCTTAATACGCTGAGATAATAGATATTTAAATGAGTGAAATATACTTTTCATAATACTTTGTTGTATTTTTTTTAAAGGAAGGCTATAAATTAAATAAGGAACTCTTTACGCAACTGTTAGTGCTCTCTTTCTCACTGCAATCCTGCTTCTTCCCTTGAAGAGAGACTTGAATTGCAAAGGTTCAGGCTGGGCCCGAAGCAATTGTTTGTGTAATGGAGATGATTATTCTTTCCGGGTGGCTGTGAGCATAAGGAGGTTGGCTCAAAGCCACATGTTGGGTTACGTACCAGCTCCCTTCTTCCTCCAGGGTGATTGTGTGAACTATGGTTGGATGAGCCACAGAGACTTGCTTCATACAACAAAGTAAGCCATGGATCACAGTTCACAAACTATAATGGCTGCATTCATACTGCAGTTGGATGACACATCACTCTAAACCACAACCAAAACAACCGGTCAAATTACTCTTACATGCAAAACAAGTGGTATGCTTCATTGATCTGACCAGCCTCTCTATGATATAAATTGGTGGTTCGGCAAATTTGAATGCTTACAATGCATTTATGTGCATTGTTTACATATTTAAAATAGGAAAGTGTGTGTTGTAAGTGCAGCGTGACTAGAAAAGGAAACATATTGCAGCCAAAGATGATTGACTGATTGGGCCTACAGTTAGACGGGACAAGGCAATTCCATAAGGGAACCCAGATCCTTCTGATTTTTTTAGGTTGTAATGCTTCTGACTATTTTGACAACCATCAACATTCCGAGTGCTTGAAAAACAAGTGTAATTCCCTCTTGCCAAATAGGAGAGAGCTTGAAAACTTTCCTGGCTACCAGTTAGCAATTTCAACTGTAAGAAACCTAATTAAGAAATGGAGGTTACATGGAAAAGTTGAGGTCAAGGCTTGGAAAATGCTGGCTAGGGAATTGTGGGAGCTAAAGTTCACCCATTCTAAAGTTGAGAAACACCAATCTCAAACATGCAAGATAAAACTATGATAAGCCTGAAATATTTGGGAACAAAGTGCTTTGGACTGATGAGACAAAAATTGAACTGTTCAGCCACAACTACTGACAACACATTTGGGGGGGGGGGGGGAAGTGAGTTGAAGAAAAGAATACATTGTCAATTGTTGAGCCTGAGGGTTGCTCTATCAAAGTTCAGAGTTGTGTGGCAGCCAGTCGCACAGGAAATATTGTGTGGGTGGAAGGAAGCAGGGATGCAACTAAATATCAATGTGCCCCAGAAGCCTCACAGTCAGGAAGAAATGGAAGTTGAGAAGAGATTGGGTATATCAGCAAACCAACGCAGTTGAAACCCAGATCAACTAAAGTACAGGAAAGTAACAGTGTGGAATGACTTCAAAATTCAGATGGGAGATTTTAAGCCTGAGCTGCATCAGAATATTTTTGAACCACGGAAGGTCTGCAAGGAAAACAAACCAAAACAATCGAGGGCCCTGTAAGGTTTCCAAGGGGCTCAGAGTGAAACTTCCTCTGTTCCTAAATAAAACAGGTGGGAAGCCTACTGGAAACTTACTAAACCTATTTAGTTACTGGATTATCTTCATAATTAAATGCAACACTGATTTTAGGATTTTGCTTTCTGGGCACAGGCTGGGAGGGACTTCACAAAAGGATGAGCTCCATGGAAGAAATGAAGGATCCAGGAAACTACCCATCAGCCTGACCTGGGAAAAATCCTGGAAAGGATAAGTAGGGATTTGTTCTGGAAATCCTCTTTCCCAGGCACTTGGGGTAAATGTCTTTGGCTGGCTCAGCTCAGCAGCTTCTCTCTCCAGATTCCAGACTTGCTCACTTGCTCCTGACTGCTTCTTGGCCATTAGAAGACACAGCAGGTGACTGCAACTCCCATCATCCCTTTCCATTGGCGGAGGAATGCTGGTGCCAAATTGCACAGGGCTGGTTACGAGACTGAGCAGCTCGAGCCTGGGTGTCAGGTGCAGCAGCTGCAACAAACAGCAATTATTTCCTGCATTCCTCCGAGGGAATCCTTCACCTGTCCGGTCACAGCATGGGCGGGTGTGTGTCCCAAAGGAAACCTGCGGGGCCCCATGGCCAGAATGGGGGCCCCCTTAAGCAAGCAGCGTCAGTTCCCCAAGTGGGCTCTCCTCCGTACTCCAGGCTGTTTCTAAGGCCAGTCAGCAAAGAGTGAATGTGTACAACTGACCGAGGAACAAAGAACAAACAGGTTTTTCTCCACCTGCCACTGTACTGGAATTGGAGGCCACCCAAGGAAACTGACTAGGAGATCACATCCGATAAGGGGAAGTAGTATTTCTCCACCCAGCGTGTAATCCGCCAGCGGAACACCCTGCCGGGGATCTGGGGTTGGCTGCTGGATGAGCGGGCTTCAAAGGAGACCAGATTAGCTCCTTGGGGCAGGCCCCTCAGTGGCCCCAAAGCTTGAGAACTGGGCCTGCCCACGGGTACAGGCAGCCCATCTCCACATGCCACGTCCAGGGGAGTCCCAGTGGGCGAGGACCTGCTGGACCTCCTCTCGGTAGGCCACTGATTGGCCACCCTGCGTGAGAGAGAATGCCGGCCAGGTAGGCTTAGTCGATCTCTCTTCTTCGGTTTAGGCCAGCATCATTTCCGTTTTGAAGATTGTTTTTCCTTCCATTCAGTCATTTCCGATTCTCAGAGCCTCGAGGCTTTTTGGAAATGGTCTACATTACCTCCTTCCCAGGGATGAGAGAAATAGGAGAGGAAAAGGGATTGAGTGGTCAGAACAGCACGTACAAGATTAAGATTCTTTGTCAGAAACCATTGTGGCTGCTTTGATAGAACTGAGCAGTTTTTCAAATTTGGCAAACTTTAATAGGTGTAGACATCAACTCACAGAATTGCCCTGCCAGGCCAAGCTGGGAATTCTGGGAAGTGAAATCCACACTTCTGAAAGTTGCTAAATTTGAAAACCACTGTGATGGAGTGTTGCAGCCAATGCACCACCCTGGCACTTGGTGGGAAAGTTTCTCCTCTTTGCCACTCTAGCTGGCAAAACTATGAGACACGAAGCTGCCCCTGGTTGGACTTGGATCTCCATGTTCATCCAGTGCATATTTTAATTTCTATTTTTGAGATGTTTACTCTCTTTTTAATGTTGGGTTTGTACTGTCCAAACCTGTTTTTTTAATTTTAGCTTCGTTACATCACACAGCTTTGTTAATGGTAATAATTTTAAATTTAATGACCTTTGTAAAAATTACTCTGCTGTGTTTTGTTCATGACTGGTTGCAGCAAAAAAAAAAACAACCCACCATATGTTGATGCACAGTTGCTGGAACAACTTCAGGAAAACTTATGGGGCCACAATGTGCATTTCACCACACATTTCTTTTTAGTCAGATCTCATGCAGTCAGAGATCTTTATTTAATCAGTTTACATGAGGTTACAGTTCTAACATTTAAGACCTGCATGAACGTATGCAATTCATCAGCCTTCTTGAAGCAATCCATTTTAGGCAAATAGATGAGATGGGTGACACATAAATCTAATAAATACTAAACAAAAGAAGCAAAACAAACAGGTCACAAGATAGCTACAATCATTTCCATCCCACAGAATTCTCCAAAGGGTTAAGAATCAAAATCAAGCCATCACCACATTCTCAGACAGCATGAGAGAACTTAAAGGCATCCTGTTAGATCCAGGGTGATGCTAGGTTTCACTTGGGACAAACCCAAAAATAATTGTTGACCCCCATTTCCACTCTCCAGGGATTTTAATTTGTCTCCATTTGTTCTGTAATTTTAAATTGGGGTTTTAAGGGTGTGGGGTGGGTTTTTCTTATTCGGCCAATATTTAATTTAATTCCTTTTAACTTTTGTATTACTGTTGGGGTCTAGATTGGCTGTACACCGCCCTGAGTCCCTAGGGAGAAGGGCGGTATAGAAATTTTATAAATAAATAAATAAATAAATTTTTGGAAGCCCAAAATATATCTGTTAATCAAAATTGTTTGCATCCTTTGTGATGGGCAGATTGCTTGTGCAAAGGAGCCAGATGCGTTGGGCAGCCTTTATGGAAGGAGAAGGTCTAAGAGGTTCCACAAGATAGTAGAAGTCAATCAAAACCAACTGAGGTCGATACCTAGAATGGGATCCTGGCACTTTTGGAGAATGAAGACAGTGCCCAAATCTCCTCCTTTGATATAGAGCCTCACTGCTATATGACTAAATTTGGTATTTCCCAGAAGACTTTAAGAACAGTAGGAGCTCTGCTGCTCAGGACAAACAACTCTTACTGGAGTTGTTATTAGACTAAGTGAAGATGCTTCTCAGAGCATGGAATCCCTGCAGGGGAAATTGTTAACAGAATAACAGAGCTGGAGTCTAGATGTTGGTCCTTCCTTTTGCAGATCCTACATACAGTAAATGCATTTTTATGGATGTATTGGTGGGTGATCAAACTCATCCTGAATACTCTTCTTCGGATGGGAAAGCCTTGGGAATGACATTAAGGCCTGCTTGTCACATATGGGTGGCCAGGTAAAATCTTGGGTGCAAGCCAGAACGCCAAAGCTGATCAGAGAAAAAGTTCCACCAGAGTTTCCTGCCTGGGATACAAGCCAGCCACCGATCCATCTGGCCTCCTGTTGATTTCTCTTTGGGAAGAACTGGTCCAGACTGGTTTCTCAAGGTACACTGAGCCACCAATAAGGCAACCACATTTTACACCAACAGGTTGTGCAAAATTACCTCACTGATTCTGATTAGTGTGTCATGAAAATCCAGAGGTCAGTTGAGGAAGCTGTCATTAAACTTGGTAAGCAGATTGCACTAACAAAGTTATTGAGAGGAATTTTGCTTCTCATCCTGAGAAGATGAGACTCCCCATCCCATCAGGAAGTCTAGGCTGACAAGGATGTTTGCAAGTGTGGTCAAGAAAGTCAGGGTAGGGGCCACAATAGCATGATTGCAGCCTTGCCTAATGCTTCTGTCATTGCACACAAACATTGTCAAGGTATAGGATATGCTTGCCATCCTTGGCCACTAAGCAAAACACCCTTACCCAATGGCCAAATTAAAGGCCATGGAAATTGAATGAAAGTAGTTAATCAACGTTTTAAAAACTAGAATGTTATGGTGGGTCTTAGGATACAGGGGGAATTGGGCTGGGGGGGCATTGCTTCTGAATAGATATTTAGAAGATCATGGTGGGTATTTTCCATGCTGGAGATGCCATAAATTTGAAGGAGCATTGGAGCACATGCTTTGGACACAACCACTGGTAAGTCCTGTTTTGTGCTTGGACCAAATTCTGGGCTCAGTTGTGGTGGTAAGACAAGGATTACTTGTGGTAAGCTGGAATAACAGCCCTGAAAACTTGCCCTTCGTCGGAGCCCTCCTGAAACAGATTTCCTGGCATGCTATTCCAAAACAGAGCAAGATGGCTACAATTTCATCAGGGTTGAAACTGGAGAACACGTTTCCAGCAGACACATGGCCTGAGATGCAGGAAAATGCTTGCTTAGGATTCAGTTCACACGTGGCAGAATCAGTTTGCTCAACAGCCACTTGACAAAATGCTTCCAACTGCCTGGTTTGTGCAGCACCCAAAGCAAAGCAGACTCCTGATTGGGCCCTCTGGGAAACCATGTTCACACAATGTGCTGAGCCAAGGTTTGCTAAATAAACAAAGCGGACAGGGTCGCAGGGCATATGAAGCAATAATGGTGGGTTTCAAGTTTCAGTGGCCAGCTTCCTATCACACACTAAGCTTCAGTACACCAACCACTTTTCAGTTTAATCTGAGCCTAAATTACAAATATCAGTGATTTTCTTCTGGTACCGTCTCTGCCTGACAGGTAACTTATAGGAGCAAAACATACTGGATGAGTCAGGTGTGGGGCACCAATTGTACAGACCTAGCTTGTTTGTTTTTGTTGTTGTTGTTTCTTCTTCTTCTTCTATTTCTTGTTCTATTCTTCTTTTTCTTCTTCTTCCTTCTCCTCCTCCCTCTTCAGCTCACCCCAAACGCTGGTGTGCAAGGGGGTCTCTTCTGCTGGGGGAGCAGACTTGATTCCTTCCACCAGGCCCCCACCTGGCAGAGATGCACCTTTGTGAAGAGCTCTGTGCCTGGGGGCTTCCCTGAGCCTCCCCGCTCCCTGACAAGGCTCCCTTTGTGCCTGGCTAACAAGGGACAGCCGAGAATGGCTGGCAGCGGCCAGAAGATGTGTCAGGCCTCCCGGAGCTCCTACAGCGCGATCCCTCCCAGCCTGGGCAACAAGGAGGCTGCAGCCAGAGACTCTGATGGATCCCAGGGGCTTCCCCACACAGGACATTCCAGGTGTGGCAAAGCTTACGCAGTTCCTTTGAGGGCTTCCTGCACAAAGGGCTCGTTTTTACCCCAATGAATCCTCTATATTCCCTGGCTACAGGCCACGCTCAGCTCCCACTTCATGATCCGTGTGAGTAGCACGTGGCCTTGCCCAGTTGGTGCTCTAGTTCCAGGGCTCTCCAGCCACTCCAACCCTGGCAGGGCGACTGTTCGGCTTAGCCTCTTGCGCAGTGGCCCTTCTGCCATCACATCTGCCTGAGAGAGCACGAGGGCTGGGGCTGGGTTGTGGTGTCCACGGGTGCGGGGGGGGTGGTGGCAAAAGAAGGCACGAGGGCGGCTATCCTGGAAAAGCAGGGAGAGCTCCAGCCCCACCACCACGGCCGCCATCTTTGCCTTCTTCTCAGCCTGAAAAGCCAGAAAGCGAGGGAACCTTCTCGCAGGAGGAAGCCAGGGCTGGATCGGGGGACCAGTAAGAGAAATCCTGCGCGTCTTATTGCTGTGCCTGGCTTTGGCTCTCATGCTAATGGCTTGCTCAAACCATAATTTTTAATAAACCATTATTGGTTAGATGTTTTGTTTTTTTTAATTAAACTTTTGCTGTCCAAGTTCCTCAGCCCTGGGCAGTTCCATGTATCACCCGAAGCCAACATCAAACAATTCACATCTGGGCTCAGTGGTGTGAACCATGGTTCCAGAGCAGATACATCGGGCTGCAAAGGGATCCTCTCTTCAGGGCTGATGTGGTGAGTTCCACTGTTGGGGCAAAGAACCACCGTCTGTTGGGTGTGTATTTTAGCCCTTCCAACTTCTGAATGAGCAGTGCCTGCCTGCCAAATGTCAGAAGAGCTCAGCTTGGCCTGGGCAAAACTGCAGAACTAGATGCAGAGAGAGAGAGAAAGAACGTCCTGGCAGAGGGGGGGGGGCAGCGGTGGGGGGGCAGCGCAAGACCTTCATCCTGCCTCAACATGAGGTCCCTCGGAACCAGTATTGGCATCTCCCACAAAGCCCTTTTTGGCTCTGAGTGAAAGGAAGGGTGAGGGGGATTCCCTTCCACTCAGAAAAGGCCGGGGGGGGGGGGTGTTCCTGGATCCCAGCCAGTGGATCAGCCCTGCAGGTTCTTTCAGCCCCTTCAGAACGGAACGGATTTCCAACCGTCTATCCGGCGCAGTTCCAGCACTTGGGTTTCCTTTCTAGCCCTGCCATTATTCTACAGACGTTTGAGTTTAGCGTCCTAATGTTACCCATCTGGAGGTCGTGGTGTCAAGCGATCCCTGAGTGGCCGGGTTTGTCCAACATGCCACAATCCCAGCCCTGTGCTTGCCTGGCGTGCTAAAGGCCCGTCCCGCAGGCCGTGACTCACGGGTGGCTGCGAGGGAGCAAGAGGGGCGAGTGATGAAATGGGGCTTGTGACTGTGTGAGGCTAGGGAAGGGCACGGGGGTTGTGACAGAGATCACAGCGGGTGTTTTGCTCTTTTAACTCCAGCGTGGTGGCGAAGGGGGGCCTTTGAATCATGGCCTGGTTGAGCACGCAAAAGGAAGCCGCCAGCCAGCCTCCAGGGGACCCCCCTCCTCCCCCCTCTGTGCCAAGTGGTTCTGCGTGGGTGGGGGGTGGGGCTGGTGGTTCCGCTTTGACATGCACCCTCTGACCCCACAAACAGACAGGGATGAACTGGGGCGACAGAGCCTCCCAGACTGGGGAAGGGGTGGGGGGGCGAGGGAGCCAGCACTCCTGGCCTTCTGCTCAAGGGATGTTTTCTGGACATTCGACCCACGGCAGCCATTTGGGGACCAATGCAATCCCTGTGGCAAGCAGGTCAAAAAAAGTCAGAATGGCAGCCATGAGGGAGCAACCGAAGCTCTGCCTGGCGCACACAAAAGGCTGGGGGGGCTTCCTCCCCAGACTCTGCGGGACTTCCCGGGGGCAGCCATTTCGTGAGGGCGCCCCCCATAAGCTTGCAGGTCCTGAACGCGGCCAATGGATTCTGCTTTCAGGGAGGTGGCCGTCCTCCTCGGCCCCTGGTCCTCGGAGCCCCCTGCCTCCGTCCCGGCACCGGGCTCCTTCCAGAAAGGGGCGGCTTCCCTTCGGCATCCCTGCCTCTCTTGTTGGCCAAGCCAGGCCGAGCGATGCCCTGCGCTGAGAGGCCTTTAGACAGTGGGCCCTTTCTTTGGGCTGGCAAACGCCAGCCCACGGACAGAGGAGCAGAAAGAGCTGCTTTGCCTGCCTGCTGCTCGGGGACGCCGCGACTCCAGCTGGGTGCCCAGGGCCGGGAAGAGCCTCCGCGCAAAACCCGGCTGGGGTCGGTCCCTTCGTAGCTCGGAGAAGCTTGTATGCTGTGCCCTTCGGAGTGAACCCACAGCAGGCGAGCCTCCGGGCGGCGGCCCCCCAGCACCCGCCGAGGCTCTTCCCGGGAGGTGGGCCGAGGGCAAACCGCCAGAAAGGAACGGCGCAGGGAGGGGACGCTCACCGCACGGGGCCGTCGCCGGGATGCGTGAAATCCTAATGCCCGGAATGGGCCGCGTGGCCGCGTGCGCGGGCTAAGAATAGCGGGCGGGGCTTCTCCGGACGGCGGAGAAAAGGAAGGGGGAAAAGAGGCCGACAGGGCAACAGAGCCGCCTCCGCTGCAGCCTGTCCTGCCCCAACAAGTGCGCGTGTCCAGCAGGCGATGGGGATGAGCCCAAGGGCGGGCAGGAGGGCTGGATCGTGAGGCTCGGCTCAGAACCACGGCGGCAAGCTTGACGTGGGGCTGCCCTCGAAGGCCACCGCCAGGCGCTCCAGCTACTCCGGGATGCGGCGCCTGGGCAGCGATGGGCAAGCCTCCCTCCCGCAAGAGCTGCGCTGGGGCTGGCTGCTTCTGAGCCTCCTAGATGCCGCCGGCTGCCACCTACAGAGCCCCACATGGCAGAGCTGCAAACTTGTCTCCCATGGCCCCTGCTCCATAGGACCTCTGGCATTGAGGCCTGCCACTTAAACAAGGCCCGGAATTGGGCTTTCTCTGTCAGGCACCTCTCCCCCTCAAAGAGAGACTGCCACCCCCTCCTGTCCACCTTCTGGCAGGCCTTAAAGGCTTGGCGGTTTCTCCTGGCCTGGGGCTGGTGGATTATTTGGAGGGGGGGGATAGTGGGGTCTTGCAGAAGCAGGTTGTGTTCTGATGATTCCCTGCCCCCAACTGCCCTGCTTATTTAATACTACATTGACCACTGTTTTAAGTCAGTTCCCATGTTCTTAATTTCCAAAGCTGTGCAGAGTCCTTTGGAGTTGAGCAGCCCAGAAATTGAAATCATAAATAGATTAGTAATGTTGACTTTATGGAGTTCTCAGGCAATAAAACTGTTGCTCTAGAGGCAGAACCTTTGTGTATCACCTTGAGAAGGTCTGGAGAACAGAGGAAGCTCGGGATGACTGGAAGAGAAAAGGGGTCTTCTTTTTCATTGGGAACTGCTGAGAGGGCAGCACTAATCTTGCCAAAGTTACTTATCAATCTAGTATCTTCTTTGATGAATCTTAGGAAAGCTGTAGGCTTAATGCATCTTAATTTCAGCAAAGCATTTGACAAAACATTCTGATTAGCAAGCTAGGTAAATGCCTGCGGTTAATCCTGCAGCCATCAAGAGGTCATCTCTTGGCTGACAAGAACTGGAGAACTGAAGACAACTCTGGTAAAAGGGGAGCCAGCGACAACGACCCCAGCAAAATGAAGAGACATGGAGCAGAAGCCGGGCTGCTTCTCCAGGGCCCGTCCAGGACAGGAGTGAGGTCTGGGGAAGTCCTGAAGAGTCTTCGAAATTTCTTCAGAATCCCCATCTGGCAAGGAGAAGATTTGAGATCGCCCACAAGTGCTCCAGACAGGTGTCGCCAACCAGTAGCAGGCTGTGGCCTATTGGGCATCGGGCCGTGGAAGTGATGGGTGAGCTCCACGCACGAGTGGTGGAAGCACTTGCCTGCCCCTCACACGGAACCATTCCCCCCCCCCCCCCCCCCCCCCCCCCCGGCTGGCCCACAAAGCCGGAAAGCCTGGGCGATGCTCCTCCAGCCAGTTGCTGCTCACTAGGAGACTGCAAGAGAGTTCTCTGTGGTGGTTTTAGCATTCTTTGAGATCAGGGAACAGCCATCTTGCTCAAACTGGGATCAGCACCTTTGGAAGGACACCAAGTTTGTATAATCTAATATAATAATGTAACTACATTTGGAAATTGCCTGTTAACTGCTTTTCCATTATTAGGGACATTTGGATCGGCAAGATTTTTACAGCACCAGCCAAGTCTCCTTCAGTCCTTAGAAAAGTAAGTTTTACATATAAGTTTCCTCCAGCAGATGTTATTTTAAAAGAATCCGCTTTCATGAGCTGCAACAACGTGAATCTATGGTGGCAAAAATAAGGGCTCTGATAACATCTTTTCTGAAGAATAACTTTTATGCAAACTGCAGAATGAATTGCATCTCACTCCATTATATGCACATTTTATTTAAAGGATGCTACTTTGGCCTTCAAATAAAATTTGCATCTGAGGAAATTTGATCTACAACATACAAAGGCTTGTATCTTTTAATAGCATTTGTTCATTGGAGAAGATGCTACCAGACTCCTTCTGAATTTTGGCTACAGTAGACAAATACAGCATTTTCCGTACCATCTCAGCCATCCATTATATATATCTTTGAATTTAAACCAGCTGAGATGCTTCTGGCCAGCTTGGAGGCTCAAAAGGGGCCTTGAAAATTTTTAAAATGACATTTTAATGAGGAAAATGCATGGTATTTGTATGAATCTTTCCTTTCTAACATATTTACTTATTTTCCTTAGTAGTAAAAATAGATTTTTGTCTCTGTTGGAAATATGAGAGAAAAATGTGGAAATTAGCAATTGAAAGCATTTCATGTGGATTTCTCCGCTCATCTAAGCAATGCAGTTTGGAAAAAAAAATACTTTCCATTAGAGCATCATCGGCATTTTTGTTCTACAGTTGGAAAAAGTTGTGGCAGGCAACTTCCCTGGAAGCGCAGGAGGCTGTTCTCTCACTCGAGGTAAGTAGCTCTCTCAGGGATTTTCCATCCATGCCCCAGTCGCCCCCTGTGAGGAAGAGAGGTGGGGAGAGAGAAAGGGGAGCCCCCACTCCTTTTTGGGGGAATTCAAGAAAAGATGGGGCAACCATTTGTCTCCTGCCTTGGGTAGGGGCTGGAGTAGATGACCTCCGCGGCCCCTTTCCAGCCCTATGATTTTACGCTTACGTCCCTTCCTCCTCATTTAAGTTCTGTCGGGAGCGTGTCCTTCGCATCTTGCAGTGCATCCTTAACAATCAGCAATGAAGTCTGTTGGCATTCTTTCCAGTAGGATTCTCAGAAGGAAAAGGCTGGTGCCCTTTTTCCAGATTCCTGCTGACTTTCACATGTTTTGAGGCCTCAGATCCGATTATCGGACTGTTCGACGAGGGGCCGCCCAGACCTCCAATCCAGCCTTATCATCGGAGCTGACTTCAGCACCGAAGCTCACGTGAGCCCCACTCAAACAGCAACCTCTTGAACAGGTCTTCTTGGGCATAAGAGATTCCCTTGGACGCCCATTTTATTCCAGCCCACAGAGAAGACGCCCTGCTTGTCATGCTCCATTCTGCGTCCTTTCAGTCTCGGTAGCACCTGCTTTGGACAGCAGTTCCCGCTGCAATCGTTTTATGTTTGAAAACCAAAAAACCACAGGAGGGGGGCTCGCAGAGTTTCAGCCGGGCTTGAATCACACAGGCAAAAATGGAATTAAATGATTTGTTCCAAACACACCCGATTGTTGCCGTAGAATGAGCCTCACTGTGATCCGGTTGGGCTCTGGTCTGGCTTATCTGTTGGAGCGTCCAAGGGGCAAAAGCATCCGGTTAGCCCCCCTCCTCCCCCTCCCTCCTCAGCAGCTGAACTTTGGTCTGCTGACTGGACCTGCCATGAGGCCTGAAGGTGCTGGGGAGGGGGGAAAGACGGGGTGGGGGCTGCCTTTCAACCATGGGGGGTTGCACATGACTCTGGAGGCTGCCTCAGTTCAGCTGGTTGAGATTCAGAGGATCAAGAAATGACTCACAGTCCTCTTGGAAGATAATCTCTTTCGGGAAGGGGATCGCCTCTTCCAGCCTCTTTTGCAAAAAGTCAGCCTTTTTCTAGGCTGCATCAGGATTATTCTTAACACTGGGAAGTCCTGTTATGCTGAAAGGAGGCCAGGGCACTAAGCTCTAATGATGCAGGTGCCAACCTCATCTCTCTCTCTCTCCCTCCCCAAGATACCTGGCGCTAACCACGCACATCCAGAGCCCCACTTTGAGAAGCACAAAGCAGACCGAGGGCTGGGGGGGGGCATCCCAAAAGCAAACAGGTGTGTGTTGCCTAGAGATCCCATTGCAAACATGTCAGCCGGTCTAGCCAAAGCAGTGGGGGAAGCAGATGCCTGGGCCTGGGCCCCTTCAGAATGCATTGCCCCCTCCCCTTTAAGGCTGGCCGCCAAGGGAGGAGGGCTCCAGGCTTGCTCAGGGGGTGGGTTTGCCTGGGAAGAGGTTGCTGGTGGGCTTCCATCCTGGCCACTGTGGCTCGTGGGGGAGGGGTGTGTTAGACCCACCTCAAAGAGCCCCAGAATCTGCTAGAAATGCCCCCTGCTTCTTCGCCCTTCTAGCATCCCGGAGAGGTTTTGGTGAATTATCAAAATATTTCACTTGCACTCATGGCCATACTTGGTTTTGGCTTATTATGATTTAAAAGTTAATTTGTGACGAGGGGGAATTCCTGTAGCCATACAGCTGCCTGTTGCTGGGTCCCATTTTGGGGCCAGGTGGCCAAAAGCATTCTCCTTTGAGGTGGGAATTGGTAGAACTATTGCACAATGGGGCACAAAATGACAGCTGCACAACAACGCGGCCTTCTACTGGATGCAGCCCCGCCTTTGTGTGGCTCTTGGCCCCCCAAGCAGCGAGGAGGGTCCCTGTCACCAAAGGTTTGCTCAGCCGAATATCTTGTGACTGAGTCACCAACCTGTGCTTGGGCAACAGGGTGTAAACACAGCTCTTCTTAACCATGTAGTAACTGCAGTGCATTCCAGGTGCTCCCAGTTGGTTGTTTTACAGCCTGTTCCAGGCTGGCTGGTTTGCAGTTTCTGCTTTGCTCTGTGAGAGGGAGGCTATGGGGCTTGATTCATTCCCCAGGAGTTTTCAGAGTGAATCAACACCGGCTGGCAAAAATCAACTCCTCTGACCCCTAGATTAAGCCGGGTTCTTCAGGAAACTGGAGCCCAGTAGATTTAAGGCCATTCATTATTCAGTCTTCCTGATCTCCAGGGATGGTAGTACAGATGGAGGAAGCCACCTGGGGCCAGCAGAGCCCACAGTCACCTCTTGTGCATCACGAGACTGTCATGCAAACAAGGGGGAAATTCACACTGGTGGGAGGGATCATGCCATTTTCTCTCCCGTCTTCCGTGGGACAAGGGACAGGTGCTGCAGGAATCCAGTATCAACTTCCTTTCCATCTCTATTACTGGGATAATAAATTGGACTATGGTTTGTTGAACAAGCCATGCGTACATAAGGGCAGCATTCCCATGAGATTTAATATTTAGACATACTTATCCACTCACGACTGACAAATTGATTCATGTAATCGTCCTCTCCTTTAAGCCATAAATCAGGGACATTTTAAAGGGTAGTTGAAATACTTAAGCCAGTGCCCCTCTGGTGCCACTCTAAGATGACATGTGTCCGATGGAAGTTCACAGCCGCCATCTTGCCTTTTTTGACCTCTCCCCTGAGGACGGCCCTGCTGTCAGAGGCTGGACAGCCACCAGTTGGGGAGGTTATAACACAATTCCTGCATGGATCTTGTAGTTTTGATCACATACTGCACTAAGCCATGCCTCAATCATTGTCTGTAGAATAAGCCACGACTGGCTGAATCTATTCTACACCATATACTAAACCGAACCAAACAAATCATATTGGCAGAGAATGTGTGAAACCAGCTTATATATTATTTCATTTCAATGTTTTGCTTCTTTGGGAAAGAAAGAAATAGTTCCCACGCCTCTCACTAGAGAGTAATATCATCCTCCCATTTCCATAAAACCTACATAAATCTGCAGGCCCGTAAAAGTCTCCCTTGCCCACCATTCCCGAACTGAAGGTTTAGAGGACTGTCGTCTTGGGTCTCCCACATGAAGCTGTGCTGCCCAGAGAAGTTGAGGCAACCCTGATGAAGGTGTTTCTCCCCGCCCTTTTTACTGAAAAACTGGGGAGGGTCCTTCTGACACTCTCCTCACCCTTCTTCTGCTTCTGGGAGCTGAGCTCTCCTTTGCACACCGGTTGTCCAGTCCATGGCCAGGTGCCCCTAAGGTCCTTCTCCGAAATGGAGTCTCTCCGTTGTGGTGGGCAGAATTTTTCTGCTGCTGACCCCTCTCTCTCTGATATCGGTGTTGCTTCCGCGGGTGGGTGGCCTGCCTGGCCAGATGGGCTCCGGCTGATGACTTCAGCCTGGGCGCAGCACCGGCAAGGCTCACTGTCAAAGCCTATGGGGTCCCTCTGGAAATGACCTCACCCTCAGCAGACTCGCCTCTGGGCCCAATTCTGAAGGCCAAAATGAACGGCTCCTTTCTCCTCTTGCATGAAGGCACTTCAGCAAGGCTGCTCTGCCACAAGGCCTTGGGCTCCAAGCCAAGGGGTGAGGTGACTGCTCGGGCAGGTGGCTTGGCTCCTGCCCCAGAGACCCCTGGCTGGCAAGGGCAGAGCTGCCTGCCACCCTCTGCTGCCTGGGCTCCATGGCCAGTCAGCTTCCCTGCTCAGGAGTCGGGATGGCTGCCAACTGTGGGCCTGGGGTGGGCCCTGGCCTTTTAGTGATGTAGTGGAAGGTCTGAAGGTGGAGTTATGCACCAAGTATGCCATGACGCATAGCCACATGCTCGGGATTCCATCATTTTTTCCTCGGCTTTATATATGTGTGGAGGTTATTTATGGCCGCTTTGGAGACCATGTTATCTTTTGCATCTTTTGTGAGTGCCCCACTTCCCGCAGCAGAGATTCTGCAGTCCCCAGAGAGGAAGAGGGGAGCGTTATGAGCCCAAGTGAGGGCATCATTGGCCCAGCGACGTGAGTGAGAACACCTCCACTTCACTTGCACAATGACATCGTATTGCTAATGGAGCAGATCCCACTGGGCCATCGGAGAACCTGCACGGGATCCTCTGAGCAGCTTGTCCATCACGGTGCAGGCTGGCCTGGGATCCCAGGGGCCCTGCTTGATCGTTGGCAAAGCAGATCGCAGGGCCAGCCTTGCCCGCCCCGTTTTAACTTAACCCTTCAGGGCAAAGACAACTGGGCCCCCACAGGCCTTCCAGAGGGAATCCTGGTAATGGCAGAGTGGGAAGGGACCTTCTGCTTCCTCCCTTGCAAAAGCAGAAGGGGGCTCTGCGCCTTTATTAGCCACCTGGGGCCCAAGTCCTGGCACAAGGATTTCACCCACCAGCTACAGGACAAGCACCAGGTGGTGAGCTCACCTCCACCTCGCACGACTGTCGTCCCGCATTTTCACAACAAATGACCTTGTGCGTCCAATCACACTTGGTCAATAAATTATTCTATTCTTTTCTATTTTATTTCTATTCTGTTCCTGTTTTCCTTGGTTCGCACAGCTGGCCTGTCGTTTTAGGGTTGCGTTTCCTTTTAAAGGAGAAGCTCCTGCTCTCTCAGGGCAGGGTCACCAGGCTGCCTCACAGCTTTGTTCTGGCCTCTCCAGGACCTGCAGAGCACAACAGCCCATCTTATCCTGCTGAGGTCCCATATTGCTGATCCTGGCGGAGACTCATGGGCGTTGGGGCCCAACAGCTCACAGAGGCCCAGAAGGCTCCCGTTGCGCCTTAAGGGAGTGCAGGGACGACCACGACCTCCCTGGGCTGAATGCCTGATCTACAGAGGAGAGATTCTCATCCCCTGAGCAGCCCCCCCCCCCATCACCCATACTCGCCTTTTCCCCTCAGGGAGCCTGGGCTCCTTTCTTATCACAGTCACTTTAACCACTCCACCACCACTGCTGAGAGAGAGAGAGAGAGACACACACACACACACACACTCCAAATGGTCCTTGGGAGGAGAGGAAATGCCAGTGGGAGGGGCAGCCTGCTCGTTACACCTGTGCCAGGTGTCCTTTAACCTTTGTGGTTCCCCGTTGAGGGTAGAGGGCAGGGGACGCTCCCCAGAACCTTTTGTGGCAGCAGCCAAAGGGTGGCCAGCAGCTGAGGGTCTGCCATCTGCTGCCTGCCCCCCCCCCTCCAAAAGAAAGCAAGCATCATCGGGTGAAGTCATCTGGGCCCTGGGAGCCAGGAATGCGACCCTGCTAATTGTGGAGGTTGAAGTCATGCGAAAGGCACACACTCAGCCCCCCCTGTTCCTGGAGGCTCTGCAGGCGCTGAAATACCACCCGAAGGAGCGAAAAGGAAGCCTTGCAGGAGGGCCTCTGAGCGGCTGGCAAGGAATAGCTCAGCTCCCCCCGTCCCCTGGACTGTCTGCCCCAAACAGGGGAGACTGTGCAAGAACACGTCTTTGGTTAATACCTGCTCATCATCTGGCTGCCCTCTTCATCCGAATTTGCTGGGTTAGGAAATGTTCTGAAACAGAACTTCCCTTGATTTATGGGGCAGCACTGCCCCTTCCCTTATGTAGCACAAGTCGATCCAGCCAGATACAAAAAGGGACATCAGCAGATTTGGAGAATGCTCAAGGTTTGAGGAAGCCTTTCTTTTTTCTCAGAATTCTTTTTTTTACATTTGGGGAACTTCAAAGCTAGTTTAACCTCAACAGAAGATGCTTATTGGATACTAAATCTCTGGGGTGGAGGAAGGAGTGGAAAAGTGGCTGGCAGAGGAATGGAGAGATCCTCTCTTGCCATTTTGGGGAGGTCTGGCAAAATATTCCCTCCCAGTCTGGTGAGAGGCATGAGAAGGTTCTGGGAGAATTCTTGCCTGGCTTCCCATTGGGCACCGATCTCCCTTCTCTCCTGCTCCCGATGATCTGGGATAACCAAACACACCCACAGGTTGCCGTGGAGATTCTTCATAGTGAATATCAATAAACTTCTGAGGAAAACCACAGAATAAGGAAGGAAGCAAGCAAGCAAGATAAGCAAGACAACCAAACTCACAAATGTTCCCGATCAGGCTGAACGAGCCTTGCATTCACTTCCTCTGAAAACCATCAAGTCTTATGATTCCTTCCTCATGAAGAAATACGAGGATGGCACAAGCATCTTGCGTTGGCTGAAGTGGGCCCTGATTCCAAGTCCTCGTGTCGTGATGCGGCCCAGACATCCACTTCACCCACTTGGGCAACTGTAGTGGGCTGATAGCTACGAGCCATCTGAAAATCATACATGATCTGGCCACCAAATTGCCATTTTGTTCTTATCCACACTTGCTTCACTATTGGCAGCTATTAAGGGTCTCATGATTTTATAGCTATGTTGGGCTGGGTTACACTCACAATCTGAGCATTGTCCTGCAGAGGAGGCAGGGTGGTTGTTTCAAGCAGCCGACTGGCCTCCATGCCTAGTGGCTGCTAAGATCAGAATCCATGTCAGTCCCAAGCCAAATGCTGGGAAGGTCATCAGGAGAGGTCTTGGCTGCTGATGACAAGGAGACTTTGTCTTCACAGTGGACATCTGGTCAGCCATTTTGGGAATAATGTAGTGGAATAGATGAGCCCTTGGTCTCAGTCGGGACATCTCCTACATCTTTGTTTCTCAGTGTTAGCAACTTTGAGAGATGTGGACTTCATCTCCAAGAATTCCCCAAAAACACTGTCCTAGGTGTTCTTCTCTTTACATACCATATTACTGAAGACTAAAGATATATCTTTACCCAACAGGACTAAACTTGGCACTGAATTAATCCTTTTCTTCTGCGTGCACAATATGTTGACCCATCAGCTAATTAAACAGGATGGTTTCACATACCAAGGAGGCACAAAAACACAAATTAACACTAATCAAGTGTAGTGTCTTGCTTGAATGCACCTGCTAGATTACTGATGGTCCTAATTTAACTTATGTTGGATAGGCCCGTGTTCAAGTCAGTCAAAATCCTTCTGAATTTTGAGTCTGTCTTCCAAAGGGTTAGGTATTGCCCCCAGCTTGGTGTCATCTGCAAATTTGATGAGTTCCCCTTCTATTCTCTCATCTAAAGCATTTATGAAGATGTTGAAGAGCACTGGCCCTCAAACAGAGTCTTGAGATACCCCATGGCATGCTTCTCTCCATCTAGATGTCGTTCCATTGAGGACCATCTACTGAGTGTGACTGGTTAATCAAATGGGAGTCCATCTGGTGGTGACATTATCAGTCCCACATTTTTCTGTCTAATCAAAAAATAGGCTGTGATCTGATTTGTTAGGCCTTACTGAAAAAAGTAAAGTAAATACTTACTTTAAGAAATATGGGCTTCACTTCCGGAATGCCCCAGGGAGCAAGGAAATTTTGCGGAGGTGAAGTCCACATGTCTTAAATGATTTGGCCAGTAAGGATAGAACCCCAGTTTCCTTCAATTTTCAGACAACATTGTATATCCAACACTAGTTTCTTTTAAAGCACGCCCTCCCCCGGATAAAGTTTTGGACATACAGAGATCAGCAGTTAATATAGGTAGGTAATATAGTTAAGCTGAGGGGCTTGTGAGCAGAATTGAAACTTCCATCGCTAAGCAAGGCAGTTCTTAAGTTGTACCTGATTTTACAGCCGTTTTGTCACAATTCTTAAGGGAACCCTGTGGTGGTTAAGCAAATCTGGCTTCCCCGTGGATTTTGTTTGCCCGAACCCAGAAGTTACAAATGCTGATCCCAAGAGCCCAGAAAGCTGCAATCAATGTAACTGCTAGTTGCCAAGGGCCTGATTTTGATCATACGACCATGGGGATGTTCACTAAAGAAATGGCTGTAAGTCATCGATACAGCTACTGAATGTGCAATGCATCACAAGCTACTATGAGCCCTTCCCAGCCCACTCCCTCCAAGCTGAGTCCCAACACCCAGCCATATAAGGCCTGGCAGTTAGCCAAACTCTCCCAGTAGGAGCCCTGAAAGTATACGGATGCCTCCCCGTGGGAATCTGCGGGAGGCTCTTGCAATGACTTCATGGCCCTTAATTTTAGAGCACCGTCTAAAGACTCGTGGAGTCCTGCAGAGAAGACTGAGGGTAACCAGAGCTGAGTTCTCCTTCTTTGGGTGAGGGGCCAGGGCAGCTATTTGGCCATTGGGATTCGGCTGTTACTCTGGTGGCCTCTTCTTCTCCCTTGTGCTTCCGAGCTATTTTCTTCCTCCATTCACTGCTGTCATTTATTACTGCAGGCATTCCTAGGCCAGGAGGGTCTTCCTATCTACCTCTCCCACTGGGGTGGAGTGGGGTGAGCCCTCAGCAGAGAATCAGTTGTCCTACTGTTTCTTTGCCAAGAGGCGCCTTGCTCTTGTGGGCAATGGAAGGGATGAGGTTCTGGCAGGATCACAGAAGGGCTACTCTGGAATAGCTTTTCCGCTCTCAGAACATAAAGCTGGTCCATGTTTTCCCCCACATTCGGGGTGGCGGTGGAGAGAAATTATGCAGCAGCAGCAGCAGAAATCCAAAATCCAGAAGTGCACCATAAAGCACTCAAGAGTTTGGAGAGACACTTTGCTCTCCTCAGAGCAGAGACTCAGGCCTGATCGGATGATGCAACAGGCAGCGGTTTTTTGCTGAGCCTTGAGCAGCTCTCCAGCCCTGCAGCCACCCACGTCCATTGGCCAGAAGGGTCTGCCACCTTTCTTCCTTGGGAACCCCCCCTCCCCGCCACCCTCCTGAGACAGTTGTGACAAGATTACTTCAGCCAAGGCAACACACCAGCCCTTGCCGCCTTGGATTTAATGGAGGCTCCCAACAGGGCAGCCTTGGAACCTAATGGGGAGCTGTGTGTATTGCATGTGAAAAGGGGGCAGGGCTGTGATAGTGTAGTTGCGGCTACCATCTTGCCTTTTTTTGACCCCAGTGGATTTTAGACATGGTAGCCAACGACTTTAATCTGAACTTCCAAGGAGCATCTCAGTTGGCCTTCCTGGCTGAAGAGAGCTGCATGCAGAACAATCCTGCCATTCTTAAGAGCATCTCACAGGCAGGTCCACCTGCTGTGTTCAGAAAAATCAAAACAGCGGCTGTGATGAAATTGCACATTAAGGCATTAAAAAAACGAGCAGAGCTTCAGTTTCCATCTTGGCCTTCCTGACCGTCCTCTAGACATCTCTGCAGCCTTCTCCTGGGTTCCTCCTTCGGGACAGTCAGGGGGAGGCCAGTTGGCCTGGGGACCATCTCACTCACCAGTGGCCCTCGGAGGCCTTTCAGAGATAGGTTCACAGCTTGCAGACTTTTTCTGTTTTTGCAAGAAAATAGCCCAAGTGTTTTGGCACCCATCGTTCAATCCATTTCTATGGAAATAAACCTCTGAAGCAGGACCTCTGAAGAAGTTGGACATCCAGAGCCGCAAAAGGACTTCCTGGCAAAGTCGAAGCTTCGAAAGTAAAACCAAAACATTGCAGCACACTTGAAAGGACGGACCTCAAGTCCTTCTTTCTGGGACTAAACTTTGCATATGGCTCCCCCTGCTGGAGCCCCTTGGTGGTAGCGGTTGAGGCCCCAGTTCCTTTCAGGAGGTGGTTCCTGTTCACGCCCGCTGTGGAAGGTCTTGGATTAAGGGGGAGGGAGAGACACACCTCGGAGGCCTTCTACTACTTAGCCGCCACCAGCAGAGCAGGATGAGGCCACGAGAAAGTGGGAGAAATGCTTCTGGCTTTTCTTTCCAGGGTTGGAGGCCGAAGCGGAGAAGAGCAGCCGAAGGAGACAAGGGCAGAGCAGAAGGCCTGCTCCGGGCAGCCCCCCCTTTTCTTTGCTCCCCAAAGGAGGGAGCTTTTGCTGCTCAGGCCACAGGGACTCAGGCGACACCTGTGGAGCAGCTTAGGGAGTTTTTTTTCCCTTTCTTTTAGGCCCAGGTAAATGAACCTGGTTTCTACTTTCCTATGGGATTCCAGTCTTGATTCGCAGCTGGAAATCTTTCCTCCCATTCCCACTGAGGATAGGCAGCCTGCCCCTGGGGAGCCGGGCTCCCTCACCCAGGACAGCTGTTGCAGGAGGGCCTTGGGTAGGGGCTTGGACAAGAAGGACCCCCAGCTCCCTTCCAGCCAGAGGTCTCTAGGAACCAGTGAGAGACCGGAGTGTTTGTCCTGTATTAATATTATAGGAGTTAGAGGCACATGTGCTATCCCCAGGTGGTATAGGTAATGCCTCCTCCTCCTCCTGCTTCTCCCAAGAACAACCCTGCAAGGTAGATTAGAGAGAGTAACTGCCTAGAGTCCCCTCGGGAGCTTCCACGGGTGAGGGGAGAATCTGGTCTCCCCCAGCCCTAGTCCAACAGCTTCACAGCTTTCTGAACCAGCCCTTCAAAACTTCAGCTGGAAACCA
This sequence comes from Bungarus multicinctus, assembly GCA_023653725.1. Classification (NCBI taxonomy): domain Eukaryota; kingdom Metazoa; phylum Chordata; class Lepidosauria; order Squamata; family Elapidae; genus Bungarus; species Bungarus multicinctus. The sequence continues at coordinate 445,414 of CM042837.1, read as the reverse complement.
CAGTAGTGGCCTATATTAGCATCTGCCTTTCAAAATTTCTTTCTCCAGCCTTTGGGGAGAGCATGCCATGCAGACAGGTAGAAAAACGAAACACATGTATTTTCTTGACATGGAGAGTAGTTCCATCAAGCCAAAAGGCATAATGATCCATTTTCAGAAGGTTAGAGATGATTGTCATTATTTTTCAGGCCCTGTACTTCTCATTTAGGCTGTGAAGGCTCCAAAGAACCCCGGTTCTACTTAGACTAGAGAGGAAGGAAACACAGGAGTGAGTTTCAGATTTTCAGCAGATAGCAACTCCAGAAAGGCTCCACCTTGGCTGGGTGCCCCACTGAGGACTGGCATGGCCTGTTGGCTGCCAGCCCAGGGAGACTGACTTCAGTGCTGGCCCTCTTACCTGGACTGGAGCCCAGCCTCCGGCCCTAAGTGGTGCCCTTGTTCATTCAGAAGTAAATGCGACCGGGCAACCAGGCCAAGGTTTTCAAAGGGAGTCGATCAATGGCTCTCTCAAGCCAGAGGGAGATGTGGCCTCAGCTTTCTTCCCGGGTTTCCAGGGCATTGTGTGTTCCGTCTGTCTGGGGTTTCCTGGACCTCTTGACCCCTCGCTGCACACACTGGCTCAGTTGTGGGGACTCTTCCACCTATTCTGAGCTCTTGGCTGCCCCAAATTGTATTTGGCCAGGATGGCATTTTTGCAAGGATTATAAATGAGTTTCATGTCTGCAAGAGGCACTTTGAAGACATAATGTGTCTTTTCAGCAGCAACCGTTATTAGCCTTGCAAAAAAGAGACTTTTCTTCCAGTTTAGGTTCCATGTTAATTGAAGTTCTTTGACAGCTCATAATACTTAGCATGTACTTCAGGTTTGTAAAGTACTTCTGCTTGGTTTAGGCAATGCTGACAACAGACCAGTTGGGTAGGTCAACCTGGAAGGGGGAGAACTTGCAGGAAACTTTCAAAACTCTTCCAAATTTCAAAGCTCTTCCAGATTGCATTTGCTTTACAAGCTCCATTCCTTCCAGAGAGCAGTCCCTTGAAGTGCCAAATTGTTTGCCAAGCAGGATTTACTTGTAAGCAAATGGTACACAACAGCAATCCATTGTGTAGCTCTTTATTACCCATGCTCTGACTCAATGAAGTGACCTAGATATCTGAAGACAATCACTTAGGCAATAATCAACCAGCTATCGCAATCTGAGACTCCGTCGCTCCATCTGAGGCCAAGGGAAAATAAAACCTTGGTGAAAAACAGGAATACCTACAAAGAGAGGGACCAAAAAGTCCAACTAAGATCTTGCACAGATAAAAAAGGAAGGTTTTGTCGGTGTGATTTGACTCATGATTACATCCCATGATATAATCATGAAATAATTGTGATGTAATCAGGATTAATCCATGATTATATCACAATGCAAAAAAGACACTCAAATCTTAAAAGAGTGCAGGGAAGAGGAACAAGGATTACTGGGGGGCTAAAGCCTATAAAGAACAGTTGCAGGAACAGGAAAAGTCTAATTTAATGAAAAGAAGGACTAAGGGGTGAGGTGAGAGCAGCTCCCCCACACCCTCCCCCCCAAGGTCAACGTCCCCTCATCAGAATAACAGAAGGACAAAGAGCTAGAAGGGGTCTTGGAGGTCTTCTAGTCCAGCCCCCTCCTCAAGCAGGCCACCCTAGACCAGTCCAGACAAAAGGCGGCTTAGTCTCTTCCTAAAAGCCTCCAGCGGTGGAGACCCCACAACTTCTGGAGGGAAACCCTCCTAGGGCTCTGTTGCTCTCGGCAGCTGCTTCTGTTCCCGGCTGAGAGCAAACCAGGCTCGGCCCCGTCGAGCTTTCTGGGCCCGGAGCCCAGCCCCCCCCTTTGACCGCGCAGCGCCGCCCGCGCTCAGCCTCACCTGGCCCATGCCAAGGGGGCGGGGCGGGCAGGCAGCCGGAGGCGGGCCGAGGGCGGGCGGTCTTTCTCGTGCTCCGCAGCGCCGGCGCGCTCCCCGTCCGGCATGGCGGAGGCTCAGCAGCTGCGGGTGCAGGAGGCCATCGACGGCATGGTGCAGGGCTTGGAGCGGGAGCACATCCGCAAGATGCAGGTCGGTCGGCCGGCCGGCGGCGGGCGTGGGGCGGGCGTGGCTCTTCCGGGGGGAGCGGGCCGCCGACCGAGCCACGCGGCCTCCCCTCGGGCGCTGGAGCCGGGGCCCCGCGGCGCTTTCCTTCCTCCCTCCCTCCCTCCCGCCCTGGGTCCGTCCTTGCGGGCTGACTGGGGCGCCGCTCCCCTCCCTCCGCGCAGGGCCTGATGTTCCGCTGCAGTGCCACGTGCTGCGAGAACCCGCGGGCCTCCATGCAGCAGGTGCACCAGTGCATCGAGCGCTGCCACGCGCCGCTGGCCCAGGCGCAGGCCCTGGTCACGCAGGAGCTGGAGCGCTTCCAGGTGAGCAGGCCGTCCCGCGAAGGGCCCGGCTGGGCGGGAGGGTCTCTCCGGCCACGGGAAGGGCCGCCGCCCTGCGAAGAGCCCTGGCTCAGGCCGCTGCCCTCGGCCTTAAGAAAGATCTCCGCCCCCCTCGGGAGGAATCTCGCCCTGCAATCGGTCCTCCCTCTCTGGCGCCTGGTCTGCCCTTTGCCGAAACTCAGCCCTCCATTTCTCCCTTGAAACACGAGCCCGCAGAGCTGGTCAGTGACCGGTGGCCCCCATGGGGGGGTGCGTTGTAGGTGCCTTCGCAGACATAGAAACAGGCAAGAGCCTCGGTTGGGCTTCCCGGCTGCCCTCTTGACTTGCTCTGCCTACTCTGAGCCTCCCTGCCTGAGAAGCAGTTATTGCAGGGTGGTGGCAGAATCATTTGCATCATTGCCCCTCTTGGGGGAGGGGTTGGCCCGCACCCCAAAGGTCCCCCAACCCTGAATCCCAAGGAAGGCTGTCCTAGGGATCCGGGATCAGCTGGTCTTCCTGTTGCCTGAGGAGACTGCATGCTGCCCTGTCCCCACCTCTCTGGTTCTCTCCCACAGAGCCGCCTCTCTCGCTGCACCATGCACTGCAACGACAAAGCCAAGGACGCCTTGGACTCGGGGAGCAAAGAGTCGCAGGTGAAGCTGCAGCTGGAAAACTGTGTGATGAAGTGTGTGGATGACCACGTGCATCTCATCCCCAGCATGACCAAGAAGATGAAAGAGAGCTTGGCTGGCATCGCTCAGTAGCCCCACCCCTGCGCACAAACCCAGGTCCGGCCAGGAAGGGTGCCATGAACTTGGTGAAACTAGGAAATAGACGTGGGAATAGGTCGGGCGCTTTCTTCCAGGTAGCGGGGCCCAGGATGCACCCAGCCTTGTGCAAGGAAGGCTGCCAGTTGCTAGAATGGGAAACGGGTGGGGCGGGGGGGTTCTCTGGATATGTTCCCAAGCCCAGGGGATTTCCCTGCCTTGTTTTGACCAACACTTTTGACCCTTGTGGTGATAATGGGAAAGGAGAAGTGAGAAGGTGGTTCGTTAGCAGCCCTAAAGTTTGTTTGCCTGTTGTCTTAGCAGGGCAGATTCACTCAGGCCCGTTCAAGTTCATGCCTCTGGTGCCCTACAATAAAGACACAAAATGGCTGCTCCTACAATCCTGCTCAAGGAGACGGTTGGTTCTGTGCCATGTGATGTAATTGAGTGACAGAAAATACAATATTAAACCTTTTGAATTCTCCAGAGCTGCTGGGAGCTTTTATTTGTGCTTTCATCCAAATCAGGCAGGGTTTTTTTTTTTTCTTTGACCAGGTAGCAGATATGGATGTGTGTGCCTTAATATGTCCTGAGTAGGGAAAATGCACTTGTGTGTGTATCCAGGTCTGGCCATGCAGAAGTTTCATCACTGGCAGCTGGCATGTTTTGCACCCACTCATGACAATGGATTCAAACAGGAAAGGAGCCATCAGAACCTGGAAAGCTAAAGCTTGCTGAGTGAGTCAGAAATGAAGATTTTAAAGGGGTTTTAAAAAATGCGACCTCAAAATACAAACTGTGTTACCAAAATATGAAGTCTTTTTAGCCACTCTCCAAACAAATGTTTATTAAATTCTTAAAATCTTATGTAGTTTCACATTATTTGCATTTGGCCTATGTTCTGAGTTCATTTCAATATGGAGTATTTAGCAGAGTAACCTTACTGGCTACTCTCAAGGCATTGTTCTATTAGGGTTTCTTGGAAAAGTGAGCTGGACAGAATGGTTCCTTCTCTTCATTGCTGGCTGTGGGGGCAGAATAAATAGGAGTAATGCATATATAAGAAGAAAGGAAATCCTGGTGAGTGATTGACAAAAGTAATTATTCCACTTTTTAATGGAGTGAATTGCCATGGTGCTTAAGGCTTTGTGTCCTAGAATAATTCCACAGATTGTGAAGGGGCAAGAAAGTCAACATTGGGAGTGGCCTTTTCTGATTGATTTCTCTCACCAAAGTCCATTTGCTGACAGGGATGGCCATGGCACACTCCCTTAAGGGCTCCAGCATTCCATAACTTTGTCTATTACTACTTTGCATTTAGCTGTTTGCTCTCAGCTGTAGCTGAATGGAAAAGAAACTTGGCTGGATTTGGGAGAGACATTGAATTTCCTTCCAGGAGGCTTCAAAAAACCAGGGAATGCTGATGACTCCACTAAATTATAGTGATTTCAGAAAGAAAAATATACCTAAATGCTTCACGGTGTCTCAAAAGGTAAATGTTCTGTTTGTGCAGAACATGTTTATTTAATGCACATCTATTTCTCTGCTCCAATTAATCTGATCTGTGAAAATTCAAGAGAATTCCCTGAGTCAGCATTGCATTGCTTATAGCAGTCTTAAAAGTACTGTGCAGATTTCCTACAGTTGAACAATTGTGCGCTGCTCCAGTCCACAGTGGATCCTCAGGATCCATTATCCACAGAATCTTTGGATATTGGGGTTGCTGCTTGGAGATCTTGTGAGTAATTAGTTTACTTTAATAGTTTAAAATAGAAAACTAAAATAGAAAATATTATTTACGAGTTGGAAAAGTATTGATCAGCAATCCGCTTAAGATCCCAATTATATTGATTTCAAGAAACTGGCCATCGCTGTTTTTTCTCTTTGAATATAAATTATTTTCTAAAGATGTGATTAAATACATTTTAAATGATTAAATTATTGTTGTCTGAATTTTCTATGGGCTGCATTCTGAATTATTTCAGCAATTTCTAGATTACTATAAAATGAATTCAATCTTGTTGGGAAACCACATAAAGTGCCTCAAGACTGGTGACTTCCAAGTGATATTCTTGCAGCTGTTTCCAGGGCAGAAGTGGCTTGCCCTGAATATTTTTCAACTAGGGATCTGTAGCAGTCTGACCTTTTCTTGGGATCAGCCAGGGTTGACTATACATTCCACCTGTTTTAGATCACAAGCTAGCACAGAAGAAACTTCATATATTATTGAATAGGTCTGAAATACATTTTTTGTTAAAGCACTAATTACTATGGTACTGGAGGTACGGGGCTAACCTAAAGAAGGGTTGTATGCCTGTTTGGCTAATCAAGAGATTGAGTACAGCAAATAATTGAATGTATATAGCATAATCTGACTGGGTGGGTGCATACCATGCAAAATTAAAATGTGAAATAATGAAAAAATACATCAATATTATAAAAAGATGGGCATGTGGAGAGCAGAGTGAAAAGGAGAGGGGAGTATCCAGCATGCAACTCCCCCATCAGGTCCCAAGTGTTTCAGTTCATTTTTTGCCTCTTTATGTGGGTGTGATTGCATAAGACAGTTTTGGATTTGTGGAAGGGGTGATTGAATGCGTGTTCTTTGCTACTAATGGGAGACCAGACTTGTTTTGCTCTCCAATGCATGATTGTTTATCCCAAAAGAGCGGATTCCTTCACATGCCAGTGCTGGTCATCTCTGGCCCTTTCAAGAGGAGGGAAAATGCAGCCCGGTAGGAAGGTGCTGCTTTGAGAAAGTCTCTGGGAGGGCTGCCTGCCTCTGCTCGCCTTTCCTGCAAAGGAGGCCAACGGACTTCCGGAGGGGAAAGCACCAGGTGAGAGCTTTGAACCAGGGGTCTCCAGTCTGGGCCGCTTTAAGCCTGGCGGACTTCAACTCCCAGAATTCCCTAGCCAGTTTTGCTGGGAGTTGAAGTCCGCCAGGCGTAAACCGGCCCGGATTGGAGAGCCCTGCTTTGAACGTGCCTTGTTACAGCACGTCGGCTGACGCAGGTCCAGATTGTCAGGAGGCGCGGGGCAACCGATCCTGCTCGCCGCCTCGGGAGCAGCTGCGCTTCCGCTCCCGGGAGCCCAGCAGAGACACAGGACAACCTCCCAGCACTGAGGGAGAAGAATCCGGGCGAGCTGAAGGAGCGACAGCCGCGGCTTTCCTGCGCTCCGAGCGGGAGGAGAAACCGCAGAAGCGCGAGGGTGATGCCGGCGCCACCACACGATTTTAAAAAGAAGGCGGGCCGTTTGCTGATTGGTCGCTAGGACTGGATGGCCCCGCCCTTCGCGAGAACTTGGCAGGACTCCGCGTTCGTCGGCTCGGCTGCCCTTTGTGGTTGCGCCTGCGCCCGAGACGCCTGGTGATTGGGCAGATAGGTGCGCGCCGTGGTGACGTTCCAGCGCAGCAGAAACGACCGGCAGACGATTCGCGAGGCGGTCGTCTTGGAAGAGGCAGGATGAGTAAAGCGCACCCGCCGGAGCTAAAGAAGTGAGTGCGCGCCGCGGGGCAGCGTCGGTGCGCTCCGCTCGGAGGCATCGCGGGGCGAAGGCGCGGCGGCCAGAGAAGCCAGCGGGAGGGCCTAGCGGGCGGCGGGAGCTCATCCTATGGCCCGTCATGCACTGCGCGGCGTGTGGTTATAGAGCTACTTCTTAAAGGTGCCTTCCCCGACCCACGTGCGCCGTTCCTTCTGGACCTGGGGACGTTCCGGGTGGCTCACAGCAAAGCCCACCCCCCCCCTCGCCTCCCAATTCCCCTCGGCCCCACAAGCGCTCGCGCCTTTCGGCTTGGGCGGGGGGGAAATGGGCAGCTCCCCCCCTCCTGCAGGAGCCGATCTTGGCCTTGGGGGGGGGGGGCTTTCTTTGGAAGCCTGGCCGTCAAGAGACGCCCGTTCCCCCGGCGGATGGCTTCCTCAGAACAACCGACTTGGAAGGGACCGCGGAGGTCCAACCCCCCTGCTCAAGCAGGAGACCCCATTCCGTTTCTGGCACGTGGCTATCCAGGCTCTCCTTGAGCGCCTCCAGCGATGGGCCTCCCACAACCTCTGGGGGCAAAGCGGTCCCGCTGCTTAACGTTTGTCAGTGTGAGGAAGCTTCTCTCTCTTCCAGATTGCTGCTCTCCTTGATTTCCATCGGTTGCTTCTGTCCTGCCTTCAGGGGCTTTGGTGGTTATAGGTTGAGGTTATAGATTCGCCTTCGTTGCTGCTCTCTGCTCTCTTTCTAGAGACTCAACATCTTTTGGGTATCTTAACCAAAATTGGCGTCAGGGTTCCAGGTGTGGCCTCACTTATTATGATTGTTGTTGTTGTTATTATTAAAACTTATACCGCCCCCTCTCCCAATAGGGACTGGGGCGGTGAACAGCCATAATAAAAAGTGCCTTTTACTCACTAAGTGCTTTTTATGTAAAAACAGATGCAAAGAATGAATTAAGCCATTCCAATTTCTCCCTGCTACCCATTGCTTCCATGTCATCTTTTCCCGTTAGTGGCCCAGTCATTTCCTTGACCTCTTTCTTGTTTTTTACATGTTGAAAGAAGTCTTTTTTTGTTACTTTTGGCATTTGTTGCAAGTCTTAGTTCATCCTGAGCCTTTCCTGGCTTTATGTTTGCAGATTCAGGTTATTTGCTATTATTCTGCCTTAGGTTATGTGTCCCTCTTTCCATTTTTTATACTTGTCCTTGAGCTATCCATCTTTCACATATGATTGATTATATGCCATCAAGTAGTTTTTGAATGCTTGAGATGAAATATATTTTTTCCATGATTTGGCAGCCTACAAACTTTATTAAACCAAATAATAAATTCTACAAAAAAGAACAATCTAATGTAATGAGGGAAAAACAATATAAAACCATTTTTAAAATCTCAAGGAAGTGGTGAGATGGCTGTATTGCCTACAAAAACTCTCTCTGCTACTAGTAGTAATCCTGATTATTGTTCATAACTGCAGAATGTTTTTGATATAATTTTTTATTTCTTTTTATTATTCACTGGCCAGTCACCTCCTGTACAAATACAATTGATAATTGTATGATTCAGTCCAACATAAAATATATAAATCAAGGTAACTCCTTAAAACAAGCCGTTCCATTGGGAGAACTTTGGGGCCTTGAGTCTAAAAGAAGCTGCACCTTTGTTCCTGCTCTTGAAAAGGAACCATCTTTCCTGAGAGCAACTTCCTGGTGTGTCTGTGCATTGACTATTCTTGCACCATCCTACGCTCAAAGCTTTGGGGTTTCCCATTCCTCAGTCAGGAAATGGACAAGACATACAAAGCCAGGTTATGAAGACAAATGACAGAAGCTTCGTAAGATTGCTTAAGACAGTGTTTCATAAAGGGTGGCCCTAAGTTATCTTTTTAAACGCTGTGAATCTGCATATTTCTTATATTGAGAGAATTTTTCTTTATTATGAACTTGACTTACACGAGGCTTATTTCCTGTTTTGAATTTTCAGGTTTATGGACAAGAAGCTATCATGTAAGTGAACTGAATGTTTTAGAGATTTTGTTTTGCAAGGAAAAAACTATACAATTTATTTGTCTGGTTATCTTGTGTAAATAATTTTCCTGAGATGTGCTCACTTCCCCTTATTTTCTCTATCTGTTGCATCTCAGTACTTGTCCAAATGTTGGTCTTTTATGCCCTTAATGTTTCATTGATTTTGTATTAATTTACATAATTCATTAATGGTTTAGTCTCCCTGTATCTGTTTCCCTGTATTTATGTCCAATTCTGGTCACCACAATACAAACATGCAGAGAAGAGCAAGAAAGATGAAGGGTCTGGAGGCTAAGTTGTAGATGAACAGTTGAGGGAGCTCAGTATGCCTAGTGGGATGGAACCCATAATTGGAATACACAACTAGAAGGATATAAATTGTTGAAAAGAAACACGCCCAACTCAAAAAGAGGGGGAGGGGTTGCATTTTATGCAAAGAATTACTACACTTCTACAGAAATACAATAAGAAATACTTGTATTGACTGTGTTAATGCTGCTGAAGAAATCTTCTTAGAATGGGATGCTTCAGTTCACCAAACAGGAGGGAACAAACAGCAGGAAAAAATCCACGAGTATTTGCACAGTCTCAGTGAGTTATGGTTTGTCTTGTGAGTTACTGTTGAACCTCTGCATGAAATAGCAGATGACATTCAGCTACTACTGTTGTTTCACTCTTGCCTTTAACTTGTTCTAAGTATACATGTAACTCTTAATAATGAAGGAGATGGTGAAATAATTGATTGTGTCTCCTGGGGTTTATTTGCTCACTGAAGACAACTTTGGTTTAAAAAAACTGATTTAACAAAAACTGTTGAAGCCTTATGTGCTAATATCTCACACTTTAGTTGTAGTGGGGAAATGGTCATAGCAAACAATATTGAGGATAACTTGCTGTCTGTTCTTTGCAGTAAAACTAAATGGAGGTCGGCATGTTCAAGGGATATTAAGAGGTTTTGATCCATTCATGAATTTGGTGATAGATGAGTGTGTGGAAATGGCACCTGGTGGACAACAGAACAACATAGGGATGGTGGTAAGCAAAAATGAATTAAGTTATAAGAATTCTTGAAGCTGTTTTGCCAGGGAAAGGAATGTTAGGCTGTTGCATTCTGTCATGGCATAGTACAACGGCACTCTTTCATGTTCAAGAATTGTATAAATAGAGTTGCAATATAAGTCAACTTGTGTTGATTCTAGCAGCAAGGAAGCAATTAGCATTTGTAGTATTTTGTGATTTAGGTAAAAACTTTCAAATTCTCCTCCAGGCATTTTTGACACTTAAGAACCTAGTACCTTTGTCAATACTCTTAGATTGGGGTCACCAGAAGCACTCAACAGATGCTATCCTAGTGGAGCAAAAATACTCCCATAAAAGACTAAGCAATCTGTCAGGATCTTTCTGGATTACAGTTATAGAACAGTTAGCTATCTTGAAGCTAGTTTAATTTTTTTTCTTCAAATTCATTCATAGCTATGCTAATTATAATTATTCTGATTTCTAGGTAATACGAGGAAACAGCATTATTATGCTGGAAGCCCTGGAACGAGTATAAAAAATGAAGTACTGGCTGTTACTGCAGTGTGGGCAATTTTTATTGTTAGTTCTACAGGATCATTCCATGTTTACATTTTTTTAAAATAAATTCTGAAAAATTGATATGACTTGTTTCACAACTTTGAAAATTTTGGGAATGTATGAAATTTGAAAAAAATAAAATCCAGGTACAGGAATGGAGATAGGATAATATTAGTGTTCCACATATTTTGCCTAATAAAGAAGTGAATAAAACAATTGCAAACAAGTTGAATGAGAAATGAACTTATGCTGGCAATAGTGATAAGCTAGCATTCTGAACATTTAAAATCCCGCTTTATGACTTAAGAAGTCCTCAACTTATGACCAGTTGTTAAATTATCATTTTGAAACTAGAGCTTGGAAAGGGGCACTTCCAGCTGTCATATTTTGCTCCATGATCTGGGTGTCAGCAACTTGGTCACACAACAGTTGCCAAGCAGTCTGCAATCATGGGCCACTTGTCTTCTCCGCCAGCTTCCAGAGAAAGTCAGTGGGGAAGCTAGCTGGGAAAGGTGCAAACTGCCAGGAAACAGAGGCAGTTTCTTGGGAGTGAAAGGGATGCCTGCTGAGAAGGGCATTCAGTTTCAGTCCCCTCCTGAAGGTCTGAGCTCTCTGCAGAGGAGCTCCCCTCACCACACAGAAGGGAGAGGAACTTCTGTGAAGAAGGCTGAGGTCACCCGATGTCTGCAGCCAACCAAAACCGTTCTGCCCTGTGCACAGAGAGATGATGAATTGTCTGGCAGGCTGTAGAAACAGCTCAATTCTTTGGGAGCCCAGCTGTCTCTGTGGCTCTCGGTTCCCTTCCATGCACCGGGGGAGCTACCTGCCCTTCCGTTGACAGCTTTTCCTCTGTCCACTTAGCAACCTGTATAATCACTTTGCAGTCATTGAGCAAAGTGATCATGTGGGTGTCTTGTTTAATGACCACTTGGCTCAATAACAGAATCTGGTCCTGCCAATTGTGACTGCAACCTCCCATAAATCTCTTTGGCTGTATTGGTGTGGCATCTTTCTATAATTCTCAAAAGCAGATCCTTAGCCACCTATTTGTGAAAAAGCACAACAGCACCACTAGAATGTGCTTCCCCCACTTTTAATAAAGTTAGAAAGTATACCCAATCTGTTGACTACAATTTCCTGCTACCCACTTCTCTGCCTAACAGTCACAAGTGGATGGCCATAGAGCCACACACCTGGCAGTAGAGGTAAAAGAAAAGCTGCTTGCTACTACAATTTTCCTGACTGCCTGAATAAGCATCAAAAGGCACAAAGGGATAATTTTGACTTCTCTCCATTTTATACCTTATTTTCCCCATAACCTATATTTTTTTAATATGAAATTTGGTCCAATGGTGAAGGCACCAGGCCAGAAACCAGGGGACTGACTTCCAGTCCTGTCTTAGGCCTGAAAGCCAGCTGGGGGACTTTGGGACGGACTCTCTGGCTACAGCAAGGCAACAAGCCAGCATAAATTCTTGCCACAACCGAATAGCTCAACGCTCATTTGGTCTGCTACTTATATATGGAAAAAGTTTGTCAAAAGCAATCCTGAATGTCCAATTTCCTTCACCTTCCAAAAAAAAAGGGGCTTATTTAGAACTGATAACTCAAAGTTTCAATGTGCAGCTGAATTCTCTTACAAATCCTCACTTGCATAACTACATTAAAAGCTTATAAAATACAAATTTTAAAGGGCATCACTTCAGTTATTTGAACAGCTCAATTCAGAGATTCAAGTTAGGCATACTCATTTTCTTCTCTGTCATTCCCCAAACTAATGGCTTCCAGAATTATAAAAAATACCTTCCAATCAAAACTAATGAATTGTTGGGTGTCATTGTCTGTGAAACTAAGTGCATGAAGTCTCTTGACAACTTTATCCAGTGGTTTTAAGAAACGCTGCTATATACAATACCTGAGTTGTCAGCCCGAAGGCTTTATTCAAGTTTTATCTTGTGCCCCAAAGAATTACTTATAACAAGTAATGTGATTTGCAAAAGAAATCCAGACGGTACAGTAGTTTTTAAAAGGCGGTTGCCAAGAATTCTCTTTAAGCCTGTTTTCTTGGGAGTACCAAAGTAGGATGAATGGTGATGGTTGCCAACTGTTTGAAGCTTGAAACATTTTCAAAACCTTTCTTACTTCACTAAAAATATTTTGGCCCTTGTAGGAATGTTCTGAGCTTAAAACTGCCCTAGTTATTGCCAAGCGAAGACATTTGAAGCTGCAAATGGAGCATTTCAAAATTCAGACATTTTGCGCACTCATACCCAACACCCAAGATACGCTGCAAGCTTCCCCTACCCTCCGATGCCTCCCCCAATCCTTGTCATGCCAAGTCAAAGCTCTGTCTTGAGTCTCTCGTGCAAGTCCTCTTGATCGATCCTGTCCATCTTACCGTACCAATGGTGGTGAGCCAAGAGGGCCGCATTTTTGGCAGAGATTGCGCTCATCTCCATGGCACTGGCTGCCCATTCTATGGCATTGAGGTAATACATGTGGTCGTGAAGAACGAAAGGTGGGCACTTCTGGGGAGGGGTGTAGTGTGGGTAGGCCAGCCACTTCTGCACTTCCACCAAATCATAGGATGAGAAAAGCAGCTTCAGTTGCTCATCGGTCAGCAGCTGGTGGGAGAACACCTTCCAGACAGGAGGGCCCAGGTGGTTGCCCTTCACCGGAGAAACCACCCCAAGGCTGCTGACGAACAGGTGAGGATCCTCCATCGTGAAAATGGCCTTCAGGCTGAACTGGGAAGGGTCCCGATAGCCAAAAAAAGAAGCGTTGATGTGCCCATGGACAAATGTGGCCACCGTCTGGTGGTAGGGAGACGAGAACTCGGAGATCGGGGGGTCGAAGTTGCGGAAGGTTATGTTGGCGATCTTGCGCTGCAAGGGAGTAGCAATGAGGAGAATGTCGTAGACCCCTGATGTTACTCCAGATGTAGAGTTGTAGGTAACCTCGTACTGCTTTGTCAGGCCACCTTCGAAACAACCAAAAGAAATTAAAGCAGAAGTTTTACTGGCTGAGACAGAGATTTTGGGGGTGTTTTCCCAATGCGAAAGAGGGCAGGGTAGGCATTTTTGTGCTGGCAAATTGACTTTTTTCAGAGAGCAGCAGAAAGCCAGGGCTGCACGATTCTCCAGCTACCCTTCTTCCCACTCCAGCCAAACTCAGACACCCCTTGGGATAACTTTCTCCATGTCGTGACCACCGTTAGTAGAACTGGTCCCAGGGCTCATTTCACCCTGAAGCAGTGACCCAATCGGATAACTTGCCTGTCAAGTTTTCTCGTCTCCAAAATGGCAGGTGCTGACAGCCAAAAAGGGGGCTGCTATTCAACTCCCTGGTCTCTGATGAAAATTCTTCCCAACCATCCAGGGTGGTTTGAAAGGAAGGACTGGACACCCCTCCCCCCCCGCCCAATATATTGTTTGGGGGGTGGCAGTGCACACCCCAGGCTTCTGTCTCACTCCTCCCACGGCTTCCTCTTCCAATCAGGTGCTGCTGTTTCTGAGTTTTGGCTTTGTGAAGGAGCTTTCCACGACCACCGTTTTCATTGCTGATGACCCACCCAACTTAGGCAGGATTTCAAATGATTTGATTTAAAAAAATGGGGAGCTCGCCGGCAGCAAAGCCCCAACATCCAGTGTCATCTCTTTTCCTAGCAATGGCACAGCACTCGCCATCTTGAGACTGAGACACCCATCAACGCCAGCTCTTGTGGCCAAAGACAAGAGACTGGGGAAGTGGTGGACCCCAACTTGTGGAGGGTAACAGATTGCCCACTTTTTTTCAATCTTCCACGACTTTCACGCTTGATAAACTTATATTTTGCAAATGTGAAATAAACAACTAAATATGAGGCAACCACACCTGCACGGCCCTTTGGCCTTGTTTTTGCTTCTATGGAGATAACGGGACCAGAAATCAGCTGGGCTTTGGAAGCATACAGAAGGCCCGAACACACCAATTTATTGCCACCTTCTACCGACCAAAGTCCTCCACTCGCCCCGGCCAAAGATACAGCTCCTGCAAAGAAACAAAGCCCAGAGAAAAAGTGGTCAGACACATAAAGACAGTAGCTGAGGCTGAAGTGATTCAGTGACAGGGTCAGAAATTAAACTAAGCCAAGAATTTAAAAACTGCATTATGGCTTTACAAAATATGTGAACCCAGCCACCGGGCACTTGTGTTTATGACTTACTCTTATGAACAAATCAAACCACTATGGCTTACTGAGTAATGCACAAAACCAGCCAGCCTATAACGCAAGAAGGGAAGTAACTGTGATGCTCCATCTTCAACTGTCATTTGTTACCTTTCAGAGGGGGGTGGAAAATCCTGTCTGTTTTGGTTTGTGGTTTGTTTGGTTTTTGTTTTTTGTTTTTTTTTGGGGGGGGGGGAGATTTGTTTCTCCATTTTTTTTGCACAGGGACATCCAGAAACTAAGTCCCGCAAAATGTATGCCTGAGGGTCTTGGCACATTTTTCTTCAATCGTGTCTGATTCTCAGAGCCTGGTCCCTGTGGTTTTCTGGACCAGGTTTTTTAGAAGTGGAGCAAGTGGTGGAAGAAGCACAAATGGAGCGACACTAAATGTGCTACTTCGGAACAAACAAGCCACTTACCTACGAAGCCATTGATGCTGGCACTTTGCCCATAGTTGACTCGCATGATAGGGGTGACCATCTCGTTGATGAATGCCTGCGAAAACCTGGCCTTTTGAAGGGACTCATCGATGGTCTGGTTCAACATGTGAAGAAAGCCCGCCCCTCCGAGGGCATGGAGCAGAGTCTCAGGGCTGCTGAAGGCGTAGTCGTGTGACTGGTACCGATAGATCCTGGACCAAAAAAGGGGGGGTAGGAGGGGGAGGGGGCGAACAGACTAAGAACCCAGAGCTGCCATGCATTATCCTTTGATAGTATCAGCTAACATCTTCAAACTGGTGTGGGAAGTTCTGCTTTCGTCTTCCATCATCCCCCAGATGATGAAGACAATAGAAATCAGCCACGATCAAGAGAAATGGGAGGCACCAGTTAAATTTCACATGTTGCTGCAAAGGGTCTGAATACTTACGCCAATGTGATGTTTCAGTTTTTTTCTTTTTAATAAATTTACAGACGTTTCTAAAATTCTGTTTTCATTTTGTCATTATGGAGTACTGAGTGTAGATTAATGAGAAAAATGTTTTTCAACAACTGTAGAATCAGGTTGCGGCCTAATAAAATTGACAAAAGTGAAAAAATTTCTTCTTATTACATATTTTGATGCAGTATTTTTCAATCACAGCAACTTTTAAATGTTTGAGCTCCAACTCTTAGCCTGCTGATGAGGAATTCTGGATGACGAAATCTTACAGTTGCTAAGGTTGAGAAATACTGGTTTAGGAAGTGGTGACTGGCATTTATCTAATATGGCTGGTTGCCAGTCAAACTGGGTTTTTTTTTTTTTCATCGGCTGTTGGTCTTCCATCCGCAGAGATGATTTTGCACCCATCTCTTTCATTGAGCATTCAGGGTGTTTGTTACTTTGGGCTCATCTGCTCGCTATTGGGGTCTCCTACTAGGAGCAACCACAGGCTGCGCTTGAGATTTCAAAAGGTAAAGAAGCCCCCGAGTTGACTGCAGCTCTTGGGGGCTTCGTAGCCCTGAAACTATGAAGGGGGTGGTCAGCTTCCTCTCTGGGGTGTTCTTTGACTCCCACTCTAGCCTGTAGCCTTGGCCACCCATCCAGGCATGAAGCAGCCTGGACTGGACTTACTTTTCAAATCTAGAGAAATTCATGAAGCTTTGATTGATTGGTTTACACCAAGTCATCCTGTGGCCCTCTGCACAATTATGGTACGATAAAAGCAACACGGAAATTTTAGAGCCAAGCTACCGTGTTTCTCACAAAATAAGGCAGGGCCTTATTTTTTTTTGAGCCCCGAAAAAACGGTTAGGCCGTCTTTTCGGGGATGAATTAATTTCTCTCTCCCCACCATCAGCGGGTGGGCGGCAGCGGTGTGGATGTCGGCTTTGGCAGGGCATTTTAAATTGCAAGACCTTCGGCGCCTGCCACTGCTGCTTCCTCTGCCGCTCTTGCTTTTCCTTCGCTTACCTCCACAGTTCCCGCCGGTGCTCCCGCGAGAACAGCAGCAGCGCCGGCGGGAACGTGGAAGCGTATCTCCTGCTGCTCAGGTGTGTGTGGAAGAGGAGGGGAGGAAGGTTGGAGGCGAGGCTGTGACGTGCGTGAAACCACCCGCCAAGGCCCCGGGCAGCTGCAGCCGCTCTTTCCCCGGGACCGAAACAAAAGAACGTGGGTGAACCGCTGTGTGGGGAGAATGGAAAGGCGCGCGCGCGGGTGGTGGGGGTGGTGCAGGGGGTGAGTGTTTACCCTTTTGCTCCTCCCTTGCATGCTTCCCCTCCGTTTCATCTGCCCGCCCTCCTCTCCCACGGCCAGATACTCACGAGCTGGGGGGAACGGGCAGCGCTGTTCGTTGTAACAGACACGGAAAGGAGGGGGCTCCTTCTTCTTCCCGGAAGACTCTTGCCAACCACGACCCAATTGCCCCCTCCCTGCCACCCTTGCCTTCCTGCCACCGCCCCTCCCCCTCCTCCTCCACCACCACCACTACCTCTGCCGCCGCCACCGTCGTTGTCAACGGGAAGAAAGCTCACAACATGGCGAGTGAAAGACAGAAAGAGAGGGACTGACATACGCGGCAGCGGCGGCTGCCCATGAGTGTGCACGCGCACCGCCAACCCATCACCCAACGCCGGTACAAGGGAGGTACAGTGGGATGGTTTGACTTGACATTTCTCTGAGACGTGAGGCGCTCACTTGGTGTCCGCTTTTGCGCGTGCGTACGACAGAAGGATTGACGCACGCCGGCGGGGGTGCAAGGGGGGGATACACCTAAACAAAGCCCATACCCGTTCAAGCAAAGAGTGTGTCACACAGGAGGCTTCCGCACACACCCGAGCAGCAGCAGAAATGCTTCCATGTTCCCGCCGGCGCTGCTGCTGTTCTCATGCCGGCAGGAACTGTGGAAGCCATGGAGGCAGCTCCCCCACCCGAGAAGCAGCAGAAACGCTTCTACACGTCCTGCTGGTGCAAGAACAGCGGCAGCGCCGCACAGGGCACTGTTACAGGCAAGTTTTCCCCCCTCGCCCTCCCCCCCCAGCATGTTTTAACCCCCGGCCTCCCCCCCAGCATGTTTTAAACTAGGCTTAAATTTGGGGGGAGGGGCTTAATTTCATTTCATGCCTAGAAAACATGCTGGGTCTTCCTATTGGGGAGGCCGTATTGTTGGAGAAACACGGTATTTCCTGGTCTTTTTCTTTCCATGGCAGACCGAGGCCTTGCTTCCAAAAACAGAAGGGCCCAGGGAAAAGCAAAATGCATTTCATTTGAATACAGAGAGCATTACATCAATTAAACCAGGTGATGTGATCCTCCTTGCCCATCAGTGCCCCCTGATAAGATTTTGGGGGAGGGAGCCCAGGAAGACCTTTGGTGCGGGGAGGTTGCAACGCCCCCCCTCCCTCTCCCTGCAGTCCTTTGCTTTGTGCCGCTCCTCACCTCATAAACTTTTCCAGGACTTCCTCCACCCACATGTAGATCCGCAGGGGGTTCAGTCCGTAGCGCCAGAGCAGCTTCAGAAGAGTCCAGACATACCAGCTGCTCTCCTCAAAGACAAATTCCTCCCCATTGTAAATGCCCATGAGCCCATCTTGACTCTGAGGAACAGAAAGCCCTGTGGATTTAAAGACAGAAGCGGCAACTTGAGAGGAAGGAGAGCCACCCAATGCCCAAACTTCCCTGCAGTCACCCATCCTCAAGAACGACACACACTGGCCAAGAGAGTCAGGAGGCCTCCTTGGGTATTATTGGGTCACATATAAATTATATGTCATTTCACAAGGATTATTATGCTGAGGCATGGAATGAAATTAAGGAGGACGTACATATTAAGGTGGGAGAAATTAAAATTCTCAAAAGGGGGAGGAAAATTCTGTGACTAAAAATTATTGTTTTGCCTAAACTGTTTTTGTTTCAGATGAAGTCTGTTTTGACAACTGAAGTACAATGCAAGCAATGGCAAAAAAATCTATCTAGATTTGCATGGAAAGGAAAACAACCCTGTCAAATAAAAAATGTTACAAGATGCAAAGGGAAGAGGACTGGGCTTACTGGATTTGAAATTTATTTTGCAGCTTGTGGTTTGGATTGGATGGAAGCATGCCTGTGGCTGAGAAGTCAGAGAGTTTTAGAAGGGCATCACCCGAGTTTGAATGCCAGGGACGTTTAGGGTGCGACAGGCGACGCTGGGATAGACGTTCAAGGCCGCTTGATTAGCTGCTCCCCATTAAGAGCCTGGAAGAGAGGCAGCCAGCGGTTCACAAAGCAGGGATCGCCAGAGAGTCACCAGGGAGAGGAGGACGGGCAACCGAGGGAGCAGTTCGTCCTGCTGTCGGGGCTTCCCCACCTGCTGCAGCTGCCCCATGAGCCCCTTCGGAGCCCCCCTTCCCGGAGACGAGGCCCGCCCAGGTGCCCCTTCCCCTCCAACGAGAGGGGCTCCTGGGGGGGGGGGGGCGGCGCCAGGCCTCACCCAGTTCCTTGACGAAGTGCTTCATGTGCAGGTTCAGCGGGTGCAGGACGGCACCGCCCGCCTCGAAGTCCCGGCCTTCCAGCTGGACGGTGGCCAGGCGGCCGCCCACCGCGCCCCGCTCGAAGACGTCGATCCGCGCCTCTCGGCCGAACTTCTGGCGCAGGAAATAGGCCGCCGAGGAGCCCCCGATACCGGCCCCGATCACTCCTGCAAGAGGCAGCCGCGTCGGATAAGGGGGCCCCCGGAGAGGCCCCCGCGGGAGTCCCCCCTCGCCCCCGCCTGAAGCCCCGGGAAGCGGCGGCCCTCCCGGAGAGGCGGGTCCCGGTCCGGGCAGAACTCCCGGCAGGCCTGGCCGCCGCCCTCCCCCGCAACAACGGGCCGAGAGAGGCGAGTGCCTCGAGCTCCCCCTGCCCAGGCGGCTCCGTGCCCGGCGCCAGGCCGCGGGGGAAAGGGAGGCGTCTCCGGCGAGCGAGGCCTTCCGGCGCCCCGGCCACATCCCTCCCCCGGGGGGCCCGCGAGCACGGCTACCGATGCGAGAGGGCGGGCGGCGCAGCTTCGACGTCCCCGAGGAGGCGCCCCGGCAGCACAGAAGCAGCAGCGGCAGCAACAGAGCCCGCGCAGCCATGGCCGAAGGAGACGGCGAGGGGGTCCCGCCCCTCTGGACCGGAAGTGGCCCCCCCACGCTCCGCCCCCGACTTCCTCCCTGGATCCACCTTTCCTGGCTGGCGGCCGACTGAGAAGGCGGGACTTTTTCCGCCCATAAGCGCCTGCTGTCTGTCAAACATTCACTGGATTGGAAAGAATACAATAAAACGGATTGTCCCAAAAACAGTTTGCTACGTAAAACGGGGCCTTGGCCCCTTTAAGCCCGGCGGACTTCAACTCCCAGAATTCCCCAGCCAGCTTTGATGGGTGGAAGGGAGCTTTGCTGGCTGGGGAATTCTGGGAGTTGAAATCCGTCGGGCTTAAAGGGGCCAAGGACGGAGGCCCCTGAGCTAGAATATTCATTGTACAATAAAATGCCGAATTTGTTCAGAACGTTATTTTATTTACAATTTTTGTAATGCCAGTTACTCAAGGAACTCTAGAGGATTTTAAACATTAGAGGAGTAAGAAATGAGGTTTTAGTTTTAAAACAGTTTGGGGGAATACTTTCTTCCTTCAAAAATAAGTGTCTTGTTTGTTTGCAGAGCCTGAAAATATTCTTTTCTTGGAACAAATAAACCAAAAAATACACAAAATATGCAGTTTTTGTGTGTAATTTTAAGGTTTGTTGATTTACATTAATTTTTTTTAATGTGATACAAAGAATTTCTTTCACATTCAGACGAGGCATGTTTTTTAACACTAAAAAACTTACCAAACTGGGAATATTCGTCCTTGCTCTTTGTCTTAATTATGACGCCTGCAGTATAATTTGTTCTCTTTTCAATAACTACTATACCACCTTTTTAAATAACTGAAATATATTTGGACTAAATTCAGAGATAAACTTTTTTTAATTAGTAAGCTATCTAAAAGATAGGGGACATCCAAACATATGAACATTTTGTGAAGTATTTGAGAGTCTCCCTTTGAATCTCTGCCTGGATTCTTCAAGTGATCCTTGGAGATGCTGGAAACTTTTTAGAACAATATTTTATAGGGAAATTTGGTGCGTGTATTTTTGGAAGTATTTCCTGTTCAATTTAACAGTTCCATTTTTCTTTCATCTATCGATTAATTATTGCTTTCAGTTTGGGAAGAACCCAGTTTGATAATACCGATCTGAAGGCTTCTGTTCATAAAATTTTTATAAGAGGTTTCTGCTTTCTACACGATTCTTCCCAAGCAGGTTTGCAAGAGCGCCGCTGGTGTAGTGGTATCATGCAAGATTCCCATTCTTGCGACCCGGGTTCGATTCCCGGGCGGCGCAGTCTACTTTTTGCCTCTTCACTTCAGCATCCCTTTTTTTCGTGCCTAATCACCAAATTTTCCTGCTTCCTCCACCCAACGATGACTTCATTCTATTTTTTCTTTATTTTTACAAGAAAGGAAACAAGCGGAGCCTTGTACGACATCAGCGGAGACGCGATCCGTAAAACATCAGTACTGCGCACGCGTTCTAGAGAGGTCTCGCGAGACCCGCCGCCCGAAAGGACGCCTCCATTGGGTGCGCCATCGAGAAGGCGGGGCTTCCTCGGGCGAGTGCGCTGGCGGGGGGACGCGGCGCATGCGCGGAGGAGCCTTTCCGTCGGCCGGCTGGGCCTCTCCGCCCAGCAGCGCCATCTTGAGAGGACGGGCGGCGGGTTCGTTGTCCGTCGGGCCTACGTGAGGGCCGCCTCCCTGCCTCGCGGACTCGGCCCGCGGGTCGCCCACGCCTGACAGGTGCGGCCCAGGCGCCGCCGCCGCCGCCGCCATGGAAGACGAGATGCCGAAGACCCTGTGAGTCTGGCGGGAGCCCCGGGCACGCAGTGGGAGGGCCCGGCCACGTTGTTCCCGCGCCTTCCCGCTGCCAGGCCGGCGCGAGCCTGACGGAAAGGCCTCGCCTCCCGCAGCGGGTTGCGGCCTCCCTCGACCGGCTCCTCGTCTCCTCGGGCCGGTCCTGGATGCCCGCCTGCGAACCGGGCTTCGGCTGCGGCCTCCCGGGCGGTCCGGCGCCCCGAGACGCTTCTTCGGGCTCGCCTTTCCCGGCCGCGCAAGCCTTTTTGGAACGGGGGTCCTGAGCTGGGAGTTAAGCGAGAGGAGCCCCGGCCCACCTGGCAGGGCCGTCGTCGGTGGGAAAGTCGGAGGCGGCGGGACTTGGGCGCCTCGGCCGCCTGCAGGGACCTAGCGGCCCTGCATAGACGAAGCGGGCTGGACAGGACCAGAACAATAATGGCGGGGATGCGCATCTTCCCGGTCGGGCTTCGCTTGTGGTCTCGCCGGCTCTCGTTCCTTTTCCCCCCGCGATTACCAGCTTCCCCCCCTTGTCCGTCTTCCCTTGCCCGGCCTTCCCCAGGAAAAGGGGAGCCTGGGCTGCCCTGAAAATGCTCTCCTCTTCGGCGCTCGCCCAACTCTTGAACGGGGGGAGCTTCTTCAGAGAGGCGTCTGCCCAGACGAGAATCCCTTCCTGCGGCTGGGGTTGCCCTGCCTTTTGTTGGCGGCTTGGCAGAAATTGCAGGGAGCTCGCCCTCCTCTTCCCTAAGGGGGGGATGCCAGGCGCCGAGCAAAAGGCCAGAAAACGCCGCCACCTTTTCTGTCCAGTTGGGTTCCATGTTGCAGCCAGTGGTCCCCAGCCTGGCCCTCCTGCTCCTGCTCTGGGTGCTTCCCACCTTCGGAAGTGCGGAAGATCACCCACTCACCCCCCCCCCCCCCCAAAAAAAAAAAAACGGTTCACATGGCCCGTTTTAGTTTTCCAGGACTGTTAAACTACATCACCAAATGTCTTGCTTTAATTATGCTGATGATTCCTTAGCCTATCCTAGTTCCTAATCTAGGTTTTAAATGCGTTTCCCTGTTTATATTCTATTTGATTGTTTTTTATGCTTCTTATTTTGTTTTAAAGAAAAATATTCTGCATTTTTACCATATTTTGATACACAGAAAACACATGGTATCTATTAACATGAAGGTGCCCCTCATAGACTCTCAGACAAAAAATACATTTCAATCTTGAACTTTCTCATGTTAACATGATTCTAATTAGTTTTCTCAATTGTTTTCATTCAAGCCCCATAGTTTCTCAGCCAGAATGGCCAATAATTATATTAGCTGAGGATTAAGTGAACTGAAGCTTAGAATATCTGGAATTACAAGGGTTTCTGTAGCTAGAAGATGAGAGGATTTAAACCTGTTACTAGTCAAACCTAATACTTTGACATTTTGTTTACTTCAGGAATAACTTACAAATTAAAGTTGTAACATGCAGTCATTTAAACTACCAAATATAAACTGGTGTTTAATCAATTATTGGGCATAGAATTTAGAACAACAACTTTAAAAAATGATCTATGAGAACCTTTCCAGCTTCTTCATAAAACTTCACACCTAGGAGCTTAGTTTTTACATATGATTATTATCCCTTCTTTTAGCATAGCCTCCATGTTTCTTTGTTACCAGACAAAGCTCATTGGAGAAGGAGGTATTAAGAATCCAGCCGTGGGGCATTAAATCAGTATTAACAGGGTATGGAATCATATCTGTAGCCTGTGGAACAGCTTTTAAAACAGCTGGTACATTTTGCACTCAGTAGTTTTTCAAGCTCATGTTGAATATATTTAGATGGAATCATCTGCACGTCACAAACCATGAAGAACAATAACCAATTCCCTGTCCTAGAATTTATTGTACCAATGAAAGCTTGTAAGAGAAAGTATACTCTCATGATCTCAATTGTAGCCTGGTCCTCTAGGACTGAAGCTGTTCCCAGCAGTACCAATGTATGTTTATGTAGAAATGAGCAGCTTCATACTTGAATAATTTCATATTTGTTCATAGATAAGTAGTAAATAAGGTGCAGTCATTTCTTAAAACTTAAAAACTAAGGCAAACATTTTAATGTAGGAAACTTGTGAAACCAAAAGTTAAATTCAAGAGCCTATCAAGTACAATTTTTACATTGTACTTTACTTGAAAAATGTTTAAATTAGGTAAATAACAGGACCTTGATAAAAGAAGGATTAATACTTGGCAACTATAAATATACAAAGCAAAAGAAATTTCAAATTTAGAAAGATAATATCTGAAAGATAAATAGAATGTGGATACTTTGTGAAAATACTAATTTTGTGCCTAATATAAGAATTTACAAGTCATGGAATAAAAGAAGTCTTGGAAATCTACAGGTAGACCTTGACTTATAACCATTTGTTTAGTGACCTCTCGAAGTTACAATGGCACTGAAAAAAGTGATGTATGGCCATTTTTCACATGACCGTTGCAGCATCTCCATGGTCACATGATCACATTTTGGATGCTTGGCAACTAGTTCATATTTAGAACAGTTGCAGTATCCCAGGGTTTCGTGGTCACCTTTTGTGACCTTTTGACAAGCCAAGGGAAAGTCAAATTCACTTAACAGTGTTATTCATCTAACAATTGAAGAGATTCATTTAATAATGGGGAAGAAAAATAATAAAGGGCAAAATTCACTTAACTGTCATGCTTAGCAACAGAAATTTGGAGCACAATTGTGGCTGTAAGTCTATCGAGCTAGATAGTAGCTATCTACTATTTGTGACAAATGGGTGGTCCAATTTCTTGTTTGTGCTTATTTGCACAGCCTTCATGACTGCTATTAGATTTTAATTTTGCCTTTGCTCAATACAGATTTTCAAATCAGAACCCAGAGTTTTTGTTTCCTTAGCTCAGTCTTCTAAACACCTTAGATATTTTAATAATTACTAAGCTGTGGAACAGTCTAATTGTTCCCTCTGCTACCCTTTTGTTATGTAATACTTATATGCTTCAATTTGTATATTTTACAGGTATGTGGGGAATCTGTCCAGAGATGTCACTGAGGCCCTAATTCTCCAGCTGTTCAGTCAGATTGGACCATGCAAAAATTGCAAAATGATAATGGATGTAAGTTGATATGAGATAAGGATTTTTCATATGCATAGAACTCAATTATACATCAGTCAAAACTATAGAATGTGTGTGTCTGTATTTGTACTCGTGCCTATGCGCAGGAATATTCTTAACAGTACCTGCTTGGAATTAGACAGGGTCACCGGAATTCAAGGCAAGTTGGTCTTTCTTTCTTTCATCTGCACACACATGTATATATACATTACTTACATACATACTTATATTGCCTATCTTATGCTAGGGCAGTGATAGCGAACCTTTTTGTTGTGGTGTGCCAAAAGCACGCACGCAATAGCGCATGTGGGTGCAGGCACCCACAATGCAATATGCCCCCCTCCCCCTGCACATACGCAAGCAATATCCCCCGCTCCACCCCTTTACCTGCACTGCACATGCGCACGCCTCTCAGCTGATTTTTGGCCCGTTTGAGCCTGCTTTTGCCCTCCCGGAGGCTCAAGGGAAGCCTCTGTATCCTTCCTTCCCCTTTCACTCAATTTCACAAACAAATGGCCTATTTTTCTTTTGTTTGTTAATTCATGCTCTTATTATAGCCTGCAGCCTTGCATTTCCATAGTCAACACCAGAATTCACATACGAAGACAGAAAAAAAAGTATACCAGATAAATAGCTTTAGCTAACCAGTCGCACTACCTGATAGTAAGGATGGTGCTTGTCAGCATATATTAGCCAATATGCCAGGAGTGCAGTCCAAGTCCCATTTTATCCTAAGTCATGTTTGTCCAACCTTTTGGCTCGCCTGGCCTGCATTGAGTGAAGTGTAAAATATATAACAATTAATGTATATAATGAATAAACTTCCTTTGTTTTTGTTTTTTAATGTTTTTGATTAGTTTTGGGGGCTGCATTACTAGCTGTCCAGGACCGCATGTAGGCCATGGGCCGCAGGTTAGACATGCCTGCCCTAAGCATGCTCACATTGCTAAACGAAACTATAAACTTTAATTTAGAGAGGTCCTTGCAAGCTAATTTCCTGTTGCCTGCACCTCATCAACTTTGTGGTACATGTAGGGTACTGCATATATTCAGAATAGTTAAATATAATGGATAGTGTTACTGCTTTTATACTGGAAAGTTTAGTTTGATATTAAATATTAAAACTCATTCTAAAAATTACTTTCAAAGGTTTGTGAAATCATTTGGAAATGTTGTAATCCTGTTAAAGGAAAATAAAATAAAATAAATGATATTACAAAGAAGTACAAAATATAAAAGGAATGTGTGCTGTTCAAAAATATCCATCAGGTTTAGGATTCAGGCAGAGATGTATAGGACTGCTCTTTCAGTTTGGCTGTTCAAAAATAATGCATCCATTTAAGAGATCTAAAACAATTACTTTTGAATACTTTCTTTGGGAATAGAACATCCCTTTCTCTGTCAGTATTTTGGTCTGGTTAACAAAGGATCTTCCTAGAGTGACTGGGTGTCCTCTCTGTTTAAGCAGACAGCTGGGAATGATCCGTACTGTTTTGTGGAATTCTATGAGCATCGTCACGCAGCCGCAGCTTTAGCGGCAATGAATGGGCGGAAGATAATGGGTAAGGTAAGCTCTCAGGACTAAAGGGAACGTGGAGCAGGACTGTGGCTTTAAATAGATGGATGAAAGCATGTTTTAAAAAAGAAGAAAATTGAAAGGTAAACTTTTATCCTGTTTGAGCCTCATCTATTGCAGAATTGAACTATGAGTTCTTAAAGAACATTTTGAGCCAAAACTGCATGATGACTTCACAAATGAAACTTGGGGAAAGTAGTTTGGCAAAATAAAGCATAATGTTATAAAAAGGAAAACTATTTAAAGCTACTTGATAGTCAACTTCATTTGTGGAAGAGTCTTGTTGTTTTTGATAAATTTGCTAAATACAGCAAAATCATGTCTTAAATGTTGCAAAACCTCAATGTAATGGATGCCTGTTTAGCAGCCTTTGGAT
Source organism: Bungarus multicinctus (assembly GCA_023653725.1). NCBI lineage: Eukaryota > Metazoa > Chordata > Lepidosauria > Squamata > Elapidae > Bungarus > Bungarus multicinctus. The sequence continues at coordinate 419,058 of CM042837.1, read as the reverse complement.
TCCATGAATGAATTTTTTGCCTGGATTTTTCCCAGAAGCAGTGGGCAAGTCTATTGCCTTTGAAGTAGATAAGGTTAAATTTATGTCAGTTAAATTTATGTTAATTTAATATTAATTGCAATGACTTGTGTCATTTGTGTATGTACATTTGTATAGCCCACGTGACAAATTGCCATGAATGATATGATTTACAGTTCCCCTGACATTCAGGAACAATGCCTTTTCTCCCCCCCCACCCCCATTTGTTAATTCAAGGTTTCACTGTATAACATGTCAAATCATTGACAGGACTGCAGGTTATGTTAATCTTTGTACTAACTTTCCTGGATATAATTGTAGTAAATATTATTTCTAGGAGGTCAAAGTGAACTGGGCAACAACCCCCAGCAGCCAGAAGAAAGATACCAGCAGTAAGTCCCTTCCTATCCTGAGTCCTTACTCTTTATTTGCACAAAAGTGTTTTTAATGTTAAGCAATAAGCATCATGCAAATATTTGCCCTATTATTTTGATCATTATCCTAAGATATTATTTAATGTGTTTGTGTTAATAAACTTAAGAACAAATCTAATCTTTGTCATCAGGTAGTACCGTTGTCAACACACTGCGTTCACAAGGTAATTGTATCTTCTTAAACATAAAATGAAATCTCTCAGGGGTGTCTATTCACTAACCGCCTGAAGCCATTGGGGGGGTGATTATGTTGTCGCAAGTGGTCTGCCTCCTCCTCCTCCTCCTCTCTCAGGTGGATCAGGATGTGGACTGTTGCCGACTTGTAAGCCCTGTGACCCCCGGTGGGCGTGTCCCCTCTGTGAGGAGAAGCTGCTGCCCACCCTGCACCCCCGCACTTCTTGTGGGGTACCAGTTGCTCCTCCAATTGGATCTTCCTTCCCTCCTGTTACTCGGCAACCCAAGGCTGCCTCTCTACTTGCCCGGCCTGAGAGCTCTGAGAACTTGGGGAGGATGTAAAGGGATTCTTTTTGCCAGAGCGGTGCTGTTGCAGCGCCAGGTGTGCCATGAAACCTGTTAGAGGTGCGGAAAATTGAAGTGGGCTTTGTGTGACTATGAAGAACCTCCTTAGATATGACACCTGTGTTTCGCCAGTTCTTATGTAAATGGATCTAATCTAAATTGTGAAGGGATTACTCTTTCCGTTCTGTTGCCTTCAGTCTTAGTTCACTTGCTCATGGATTTCACATACTTTGAATTCACATGGATTCACATGGTGTAAAGGCTGGGCAATCAAAACTCTTGGCTTTTCAGAAAACTGTCAAATACTTTAACATCAAACTGTTGCAATGCAAGGTATCTTTTTGACTGTTCTTCCCAAAATATGACTTAAGTTTGAGCTATATGTAACTTAGGTTCTCTGTAACTAGTTTGTGTAAATTTTGCTCTTTTGCTCACGGAACCAATAGATGCGGTAGCTTTTTTATAATGCTAGTACTACAAAACAAAGCTACAAATGCAGCATATGTTTGCTCTGGCTTTGAGCTAGATGAGCATAGTTCTCGTGGTAATACATTTTCTGCTATGAATAATAATTACAGTTAATATAAAAACAATAAATGATAGTTTTATGTAAATTTTCTATACTTTTGTACTGCCATGTCTCCTGATGGATATATAATAAAACAATGTTGTATTTTGTTATCTGATAGGTTAATAAAATATAGTTTTCATGTAGTTTCTATTTGTGTGGAAATCAGTACAAGATTTTTAAAATTACCATTACCTACACTTCTATGAACACTCTGCAAACTTGTACATTTTTCTCTTTTCTTGGTAAGACCACTTCCATGTCTTTGTTGGAGACCTCAGCCCAGAAATTACAACTGAAGATATAAAAGCAGCTTTTGCCCCATTCGGGAGAATATCGTAAGTAACGTCTTATTGTCAAATCCTGGGGGCAATCAAGTATTCAGTTTAATGCAATGAATAGGGTGTTGGCAAATTAATCTATATTCTCTGAAGAGAAGCATCTTTTTTTTATTCATTCAAATTATCAAATCATCCAGTTTTACTAATTGTGCTTAGTATTTTAGAAGATACGTACATTTTACAATATTTGAAAATCTGTGTTCTGTGTTATAATTTAGTTCACTTTCTAGAACGGATTCTCATGCTAAGTAAGGTCTCTCAAGTGTCTCCTAAGGCATCATATGGTCTCATTAAAGCAGCTTTCAAATTCATCAGGTTTCATGGAAAATACGGCCTGCAAGACTTTGGCTTTTTGTGAAATGGGTGCTCTATTAAATAAAATAAACCAGAAATTGGTATCCAGGGTAGTGCATTGCTGCCATGGCTACAGGCGTCCAGTGGAGCTAGAGTGACATGATAACCAAGTATCCTTTTACTTAATCTGATTCCAGAACTCGCCAAAGGTTGAATAGCAATAGCTTGAAAAACTCATTTCAAAATGAGGAACGTCATGAACCGATCCACTCGTTTTGTAACTTGTGCAGCATTCCTGAGACCCAAGTTGGGTCTCTTGCTTCCTCCTGTCGAAGACTGGCCTTCAAATGCTTTCTGACAGTTGCAAACCTTGATTCAACCACACTTAAGTTAGCTATTTCCCGGACTGATAAGAGCCAAGAACAAGGATCTACACAATGCAGTGCAGGGAAATGCTCTGGGCCTCTAGCACACCATCCCAAAGGCTCTGGTCAACTGGGAGAATCCACCTCCCGGCTGCTACACAGTTGGCTGGAAATCTTCCCTTTATTGCAGATTTTTTTTTAATTTTTTTAAAATAAAAATCAGATTGCCCAATTGGGTTTAGCATTAGTATAGATGAAATTAGGCATGAGCAATAATGATTAAAGTGGAAACCAGGGAGAGAGCATTCCTAGAGCAGCTGGTCTCTGCTGGCAGCAGGGTGAGAGAGTTCTCTCTCTTGCCCCTGTTTGCATGGTACAGATTACTTGAAGAGACCACTTGAGCCTCAAACAACTTAGAAGCTGAGTTCAGCTGTTCATATAATATGCACCCCTGAGCCTAGTTGGGGTTTATCCATCCATTTTGAATGGGTGAGAAGAGGCTGCCTGTTCTTAAAAATACGATCTGTGACCGCTCCTGGGCCAGCAAAAGGAATAATGAGGCTGTTTCCCCCCTCCCCTCCCCCATTCTAGAGATGCCTCTCTCTACCCAGGGTAGACTTGAGGCAGCCCTCTCTGCCTTGGGCCTAGCCACCAGTAAATGCTGTGGCAGGACTGCCCAGTCTTAAAGGCCCCCAACTGTCTCTGGCTTTGAGAATGTTGGGAGTCCTTTATGGCCACTCTCTCAAAATAGCTGCTGTCATAAACCTTTTTTCAGACAGCAGAGTGGTGACATTCTTCCTCTGCTGCTCCAAACTTGTAAGATATTCCCCTTCTAGCTTTGCCTCTCTCTCTCTCTTCAGTCCCTACCCCAAGCAAGAACTGATCCGAACAAGATGCTTAAGCTGCAGCCTGAATCCTGAGGCTTGTACTCCTTTCTCTTGTATCATAAGAACCTTTTATTTTACATATTCATTCAGCTACAGGTATTATATCTTAAACCAATAACAGGGCAACTAACAAAACAATACCTAAGAAGCCATGTTAATGGAAAACAAACAGTATGGAATTATGTTAATAATAACCATAATTCTGGTACAATTCAATATGTATTTAATAATCAAATTTGTATAGTCGCCCATCTCACAAAAAGCGACTATACTACTTATTCTGAAAAAAGCAGAGTATCGTATGTTGTAATCGGGTAGTAATCCTAGTGCGCATCAAGGGGTACCATATAAAAATTGAAATACTTGATGGTGGGCTCTGATTAGTTTTGAGAAAAAGTTTTGTTTCTGGAAGAAAAAGAAGTCTTTTGACCAAAGGTTATTCTTAGTGTTCTTTTTCCTAAAGAAGAACTTTTGGTTAAAATATTTTGGCTTCTAGGATTCAGAAGCAAACAGTATAATATGTAAGCATTCTTTTGAGATTTATAAGCTAAAAATCCCTTTAGTTTTTGTTCAAAGGATAAATCAGTTTGGTTAGTAGTTAAGATATCAGGCTAGAAAATGAGAAACTGTGATACCTAGTCCCACCTTGGACATCAAGCCAGTCACTTCTCTCAGCCCCAGAAAGGAGGCAGTGGCAAACCACTTCTGACAAACCTTGGCAAGAAAACCACAGGGACAGTCCAGGCACTCTCTGAGAATTGGACACAATTGAGTGGAAGTAAAAAGGAACCTTTAATGTTTATAATGCATTGAATAGCAGCATAAAATGTGTCAGCTTCAGTTGAAGTATCTGATTCATGGCCCTTTCCAGGGATAAACTCCTAATATCAGAGAAGGCGATGGGCATGTGCATTCCAGATTCAACCCTCTGCCTCCCTGAATGTGGCGCAGTACTAACCATAACTAATTAGCTTGAGCTGCACTGGTTTTCCATTCTCATGAAGACAAATCCATTCAATTGCACGTGGTCTTCAGATCTTCCATATTCACAGGGGAGGCTATGGGATGGGGGAGAGGAGTGCATTACTTTCCCTCCCCCCTGCACCCCTACAGTTAGATCTGTTGGCCTTTAAAGAGTACATTACTTTTGTGGGGGTCTCTGTAGCCCTTAGTGCTGGTAAAAGTGGTCTGTCCTTGTTTGCAAACGGTTGTTTGATTTTGATTCAAACAGACTGAGATAAAAAGTAGATGACTACGTGAACCTACAATTGTGGCCCTTGTTTGCATTTTCTGGGCATCATTTTATTCTATTTTGCAGCCTGAGATTTTCAGGGTGCCAGATATCAGGCTTCACAACCCATAATGACTGGATTTACACAGCAGGATATATAGGATATATAAACACAAGATATATAGAACTTGATGATGGCTTGGTTCGTGGACTTGGCCAATTGAAGGCCTAGAACACATTCCAGATCAAGATTTGCCCAAGTTTAGTATTTAAGTTTAAAATTCTCCAATCATAGCAACTGTTTTTAATGTGATAAACTTGTAAACTCCAGACAAGAATTAACTTAAAAATTCTGCTAATGCTGTGATATAAGTCTGCAGTTGGTTCTTGAAGGGGAAGTCCTGTCTGCTACCCACCCCAGAGAGAGCTTTATTCTAAGGGATTCTCAATAGCTGCATTGAGATTTGTGCCAGCCTAGATGTAGGAAGGACAGAATAAAAACTCTACGCATCCAGTGCTGGTGCTAATCCTAACCAGGGTTAGTGTGTACCGGTATACTTTTATTACATCAGTAGCCCAAACTCTTGTTCCTTAACCATTGAAGATGTGACAAGGAAGACAAAACATTAGAAAATACTTAAGAATAAAAACATAACCAGCGTGCAATCTTTCAAATTTCTTTTATCTAATTCAGAAAGTAGAAGTAGAGAATGTGTACTTCATCTGTTATTTTTAATAGCTGATCTATAACGCTACATATTTAGTATATTGAAAATGTTAAAAACCTACTTTATTCTCTTGATGGGGTTGCTTTCAAATTCTGGGTGAAAATAATTTCTGATAGTCTACTAATAGTTCCAGAAGTATTGTTTTGAATAATTCAATATTTGTATAAACTTTAATGTATACTTAGAACAAATTGGTAATTGTACAAATGATTTATTCTATCAGGATTTAACTAGCATGTCTATGTGTTTGTGGTTTGGGTTCTTATTTTAAAAAATGATAAGTGTTAAGTACAGAGAATCATCCATGTCATTATGAAACTAATTGTTCCCTGCTCTAAATTAAGACAACTAAAATTTAAGGCAAATATCCATTTCTTCTGGATTATTTGGTTATTTTCTTTCTTAATAGAGTAATATCTTTCATGATCTTGATAACTAGTTGGCTGTCTCAGTGATTTTCCAATTCCTTAGCTTCTTCCCTGTATCTTAAGTACCAGAAGGTAGATACTGAATGTCTATAGAAATTCTTTGGAGGACTGCTTGGCATCACATGAAGCCTCTTCCAGCTTGAGTGTATGGGACTGTGTCTTTTGGGTACCCTGCATGGCCTTCCCCCTGGCTTTATTCTGTGATTGTGTGTCTGTGTGTGTCAAGTGCCTAAATCATGTGGGTTGGGGAGGGTAAAGATTGCTGCGTGTCTTAAGCCTTCTCGATAGTGCACCCTTAATGCATAAATTATCTGAGAGGCCCTTAATTAATAAAAATGGCATTTCCACCAGTGGGGTTTAGCTATTGTAGCTGGGTCTTTGTCTTTTTTAACTCAATCTCAAATAATAGGGCTCTGGTTATTTTGCAGAATGTCTCTGAAGAATGGACAGCATTGCCATGGCTAACTGCAAGCTACAGTTCACAGTGGACAAACGTTGTAGTTTTTCTATTTACTTTTATAAATTTTTTACTTTATATACTTTGTAGTTTTCAATCAGTCCTGTATGATTGTTAATTACGAATGCAGTTTTTAAAAATTATTTAATAGTGTATAGTTTAAAAAACATGTTAGTGTTTATTTTCTTCCATAATGCAACCATTTCTGAAAATGTCAATTTCTCAAAATTTACAGCTGCCCAAGTCCAAAAAGGGGGTAACGAATTGACCTGAGAAAATTAAAGAATTCAGTTAACAGGCGACGTATGCCTTTTAATTCCTATTTTTTCATTTTTTCTATTTTCTATTTCTAATAAGTAGGTAGAATGTGTTGGCCAATAGTAAGTTTATAAATTGCATGGTTCAAGAGAGCCTGTTGCTAATATGCTAGTCAGCTACATGCCCTCAGTTATTCCTTTGAATAGCTGCTTTGACCATGCGTAGTTTTTTAACAGTATATAAGAGCATTGAACTGTGAACCAACGACTGTAAATAGTTGTTTTTAAAGCTATTGATTTTGCATGTTTACAGAATTAAGTTTAATTTTTGCTATCATGTGATAAGACTTTAGTAAAAGGGAAAATTGCTTTGACTGTATGTTGCTGGTGCTTTTAAGAAGTTCATTTTGTTAAAGGAGAAACATGAGAAATGAGCTGCGTGTGAGACATTTTTACTTGGATTCTGTTCAGTTGATGCTTAACTGGCTTTCTCTTTCCTTTTCAGGGATGCCCGAGTTGTTAAGGACATGGCAACAGGAAAATCAAAAGGATATGGCTTTGTTTCTTTCTTCAATAAATGGGTGAGTTCCTGTGTTTTGATTGATGGTTTTACGCCCAACACCCAGCTGGTCAAGCATATCCAGCAACTATTTACGAAAGGCACCTTGGTGAAGCTGGTTGCGCAATAATGCAAAATGCTGAATTAGTTAGATATGTTTTATTTCAGACATCTTGTGGCAGTAAACCACCATGTTATTAATAATCCAGAGCCTGACAAGACGATTCACAATTATTAACAGTCCAGGTGATTTTTCAGCAGTATAGTTTCAGCATAATACCTTTCCGCTTGCTCTAATTTCACAAGACTATAATATTTCATTGTCAACACCCTAATTCATTTGCCCCCTGAAGTATATGAAAAGCAGATTCTCTTCTGCTAGTACAGACCTGAGCAAGATTTCAACTTAGCTTTTATGTTCCATTTTGGGAAAGGTATTCTCAGTGAGGCTGAGCTAGAGACTGCAGTGAACTCTGCATGGGAAGAACAGATGAGATTTGGGGAATATGTAGGTAAAATTTTGCACCGTTTATATAAAGAAAATGTGGGCAGCACATCTTCAGGCAAAATGGATGCTTGCTTACAACATTCTAATGGCTCCTTAGGCAATTTCAATTCTTGAACTGAGTTGCCCAAGGAAGAATAATGGATGAAGGCTATGGATTGTGGTGAAATAAGCCAGGGAAGGGACTGAGAATCATTTTGCCACTTGCCCTGTATGTACGTATTGGCATGAAAGGCCATTCCCTCACCTGTTTACCACCGTTTTGACTGATGGGCTGCTAGCAATGTGGCTTGAGCAAAGTGCTACCTCAAAACTGCTTTGGGAAGCAACACGCCCTTCCCTTTGCAGCGCTTTGTCATTGCTCAAAATCCGGTTCTGGCTTTGGCAAGTGGTGCCGAAGAGGAGCCACTTGATTGGAGCAAATCTAAGTCAACTCAGGCAGGCCTAACATACGTTTCCCCACATTTGGTTAGACAGTAAATGAATATTTGCTCAGCTTTGTGTTGTGCACCAGTTACTCCCTTTCCTGGATAGGGAGCTTCTACCACTCATGCCCTTGTCACCCCCTATTTGGACTATTGCGATGCGCTCTACATGAGGCTACCTTTGAAGCGTATCCAGAAACTTCAGCAGGCACAAAATGAGGCCCCGGAGGCAATTTTAGGGGCCCAAAGAAGGGTGTGAGTAACACTCAGTTCTGCAAGCTGCACTGGGGGCCGGTTTGCTTCTGGGTCCAATTCAGTTCCAGGTGTTGGTTGTGACCTATAAAGCCCTACGTGGCCTGGGGCGAGGTTACCTATGAACCGGGTTCCCCCGTCGCACCTGGGCAGGCTGGAAAGGCATGTGGCAGACCCCATCAGTTGAGGAATTTCAGTGGGTGGGTGTTCTAGAAGAGAGAGGGCATTCTCTACCCCTGCCCACACACTCTAGAACCTCCGGCCCCCAGAGCTGAGGAAAGCCTCCAGTCTCCTGGCCACCCACAAACGGGGTCTGGGTGGGGCACGAAGGACCACCCAACTAATGTAAGTGCCCACCTTGAATTTTTTGCCTTTTTGGGATGTTATAATGTTTTTATAATCTTCAATCTTGTTAATTTTAATATAATAATTTTATACATTGCTTATGTATTGATTATATTGAACACACCCAGAGCCCCTCTCTGAGGGAGACAGCAGTTTGGAAATAGGAAATAGCAAGCAAGCAAGCAGACCTCTAGCCCAAGATATCTATGTTGCATGTTATCCCCTTTTCCTTTATTTTTTTTAATAGCCTTTAAAATAGCCTTTATTTCAAATTATATAGTTGTCCATCTCACTTACAAAGATACTGGGCAGCATACAAATTAAAACAGAAAAGATAAATTCATATAATCAGATGTAAATAATTAAAACAATCAGAAATATTAACAGGATAGGACATGTGACCGTGGGGCTGGTTGGGATCCTGAAAGTCCTCACTTTAATCTCTCACCCCCTCTTACAATGTTAACATTTTATATATTTTAAGTGCGAGGGTTGGAGGGAAGACAAGCAGGGCAACTGCAAGACTTAACTTTGTTTGGTTTTGGAAATAATAATCTTGTCTTCAATTAATACAATGAAAGTTAAATTGTCTGCATTTCATAGAATTTCACTTCATTATGCTTGTAAATTCACATTTCTTTTAAAATAGATACTGCTCTTTTCTGAAAAGCGTAATACTTCAGTCTTCATTTGTTATTAAATGATTTTTTATGAGACAATTCTTGAAATATGTGGGAAATCACATAAGAGCCACAAATAATCCTATTGTAAATCAGAGTGATATAATTTGAATCCTTTTGGTAAATTTAAAGATAAGACTTTGATTCTTTAGATGTGATACTATAATAAATGTTTATGACAGATGAAGAATTTACTATGATTTAGTATTCTTTGAAGGGTTTTTTTAAACATATTTTTTTTCTGGACCTGGATAGGATGCAGAAAATGCAATTCAACAAATGGGGGGACAGTGGCTTGGTGGAAGACAAATCAGGACTAATTGGGCAACACGCAAACCTCCAGCTCCAAAGAGTACATATGAATGTGAGTAGCCTTCAGAATAAAACAAGCATTTCCAGCTATAAGAAACCAGCTTTTCTGAATCCACTAAAGACAAGGGTATTGCTGGTGCTTGAAAGATTTAATTCTCTAAATTTTCAGAATAGGCTTTGAATTCCTACTAGTCTTAGATTGTGAACTAAATATTGCAGAGATTGAAATTAATGCCACTTGAAGTTAGTTGCAAAAGGAAATCACACCTGAGTGTCCTTTGGAAGGGCAGAGATTCAAGCTCAAATGCTTTGGCCACCAAATGAGAAGAGGGGACTCATCAGAAAAGACCCTGAGATTGGGGAAGACTGAAGGCAAAAGGAGAAGGGGAGGGCAGAGGAGAAGACGCTTAGGGAGAGGCATCGATGCAACGAACATGTCTTTGGGCAAACACGGGGGGCAGGATAGCCCCCCACCCCCAGCATGCTGTGGTCCAACAAAAAGTTAATTGTAAATCTTTAGGATAGAAGGTGATCATTTTGGAAAATAGTTTTCCAAATGTCATTACTTCTGATTTCATTATATCCAATATTTTTAGACATCTTTTGTTTTATTGTAAATAAATCATAGACTGCTAAAATCTTTGTGCTTTTTATATAGCAAATGCCAAACAACTCTCCTACGATGATGTTGTAAATCAGTCCAGTCCAAGCAATTGCACTGTATATTGTGGTGGTGTAACTTCAGGCCTGACAGGTAGGATATGTCATCAGTTCAGAGTGACCTAGTGAAGAAGAGGTGAGATGCTCATTTTGAAATCTTTGCAATCTTCTTGTTTGCAGAACAGTTAATGCGCCAGACGTTTTCTCCATTTGGGCAGATAATGGAAATCCGAGTCTTTCCAGATAAAGGGTACTCCTTTGTACGGTATGAAAATATTTCTGTTACACACCCTATTTGTGTTTGCAGAACTTTTATGAAACCTTTTCTAGTTAGTCTCCAACTAATGTGCAAATTCACATTCCTAAGTGATTTGCAGAGAGACAGATGTATATGTTGCTGTGTGTAAAATGTTTTTAATACATTTGAAAAACACAACTGAGGCTTTGGCAAGTGCTATAAGCACTTTGATCCACACAAAGGAGTTGACTGAAAGGAACCTCCCGCTGCAGCCCTGGACCACCACATAGCCGCCCATATGGCTCCTCAAGGCACATCCCGTGGCTCCCTTGTTTCGGCAAAAGGAAAAGCAGATCTCTGTCTTCACCCAGCCCTAGAAACCACGACTCGCCATTTTATTCTTACATCGAATTAAGTCACTTGGGCCACCAATGAAGCTTGGTCTGCCACCTCCTTGGTTTAGATTGGTGTTTCACAATCTCAGCAACTTTATAAGAGGTGGACATCATCTCCCAAAACTCCACCCAGTATCTTGCATGTCCACAAGTCTTAAAGTTCTTGAGGTTGAAGAACATCAATTTTGAATGTTTCCATCCTATCCTACACCTGTCTATAAAACTATGAAGAGAAACAGAAAGAAGAGGTAGGAAAGCAAACCCTGAAAAGGTTTGTGGAAAAAAATAGGATATCTTGACACTGAGCTGGATACCACAGAAAGGGAACAAGTGGAAACAGTAGAAAGGAAAGTGGAGGGCAAACATTTTCTTCTTTCAGATAAAATGGGTTTCCAAAAGTCCATATTAATCTAAAAGCTCATTAAGTGACACCAGATACTTGTTAAAATAAGTCTGCTGTATTTTCTAAAAGTACTGTATTCAGTATTTTAGAAGTCTCATAGAATAATGGAGGGGAACTTGGAGGTCTTCTAGTCCAACCCCTGCTCAAGCAGGAGACTATATATCATTACAGTCAAATAGCTACCCAGTCTCTTCTTAAAAACCTCCAGTGATGGAGCACCTGCACAACTTCTGAGGGCAAGTCGTTCCACTGGTGAATTGTTCTCACTGTCAGGAAATTTCTGTGTTAGAACGAAGTTTAATCATTTCCTGTCCATTACTTTTTGTCCTACCCTGAGAGGTTTTGGAGAATGTCAACCCACCTCTTCTCTGTGACGGACCCTCCCCCCACCCCCACCCCGGTCTTCTTTGCTAGATTAGAAATACCTAATTTCTGCAGTTCATCATATGATTTAGCCTCCAGCCCGTTAAACACCTTAGTTGTTCTTTTTGCCCTCTTTGCCTCAATATCTGTTCTGCATCATGGTGACCAGAAGTTCAATGTAGTATTAAAGTGTGGTCTTAACACTGCAGTATAAAGTGGTAATATCACTTTGTATGATGTCGATACTATTCCTCTGCCAAGGACTGCATTGGCTTTTTGGGCAGCGGCAGCTGCAACACACTGCTGACTCATATTTGACTCTGGTTGTCCACTAGGACTTTTACATCTCTCTAAAAGTGTTCCTGCTGCTGAGCCAGATACCACCTATTCTACACTTGTACATCTTGTTTTTTCTTGCCTAAATGTAAGACCTTACTTTTCTCCTTACTGAATTGCATTGTATTGGATAGGGCCCAGTCTGCCAACATACTTCCAAAGTTTTAGCAATTCCTCCCAGCTTGGTGTTGTCTGCAAGTTTCAGGTGTTCCCCTTCTGTCCCCTTATTTAAACCATGTATGAAGATGTTGAAGCCTCCTGGGCCCAAAACAGAACCTTGAGGTACCCTACTACTTCCTTCCATGTAGAGGTAATTCCATGAAGGACAGCACATTGAGTTGGGTGGTGGGTAGTATACCCCCTTTTCCTTTTATATTAACCCAAATGCATTCAAGGAGGGTTTCTTCCTTGGATTTTTGCATTGCTCTAGGGGTGTAGTTATTTCTTACACATAAGCCCTTAAGCTCTGGCTTTGCCAGTTAACTTGGGGCCCCAATGGTGGAGCATCATAGTGGAAGTGATTGATCTATTAACAACAGATTTCCCCCCCTCCTTCCCCATCTGTAATTAGATTATTGTGTTTGTATTAACTTTTAGTATATGTATATTTATCTTTGTATGATTGTAAGGCACCCAGAACCCTAACCCTAACCTTGTGGTAAGATGGGCAGCCAATACATTTTACAAACAAACATAAAAATGTGACACTCTCACCTCTTTTATTAGGTCTGTTTTGTTGAACAATTTAAATCCTTCTAGCAATATGTTCCCTTCATGTTTTCATCCACCAAGTTTTGATAATGCAACAGTATCGTACCTGCCTTGACGTAGTAGGATTTCAACTTTGCCGTGTTTGTTCTTCATATCTGGAGCGTTAGTTTATAGGCATCGGAGTCCTTTTGAATTGTCCCTGCATTTGCTTCCTACATCTCCTGTTTTATCGCCAAGTTCTTTTTTCACGCTACTTGAGGTCTATGTTTGAGAGTAAGTCCTAAACATTGGTCTCCCTCCCTTTCCAGTTTTAGTCTAAAGACCTTTGGAAAAGCTGAGCCAGTTGTTTCCCCAAAACCTTTCTTCAGTTTTTGTGAGGCACAGCCCATTCCCCACCAGAAGTCCTCCATGCAGGCATTGTAGACTGTGGTCTAGGAATCCAGAGTCCTCTCAGAGGCATCATCCTTTAAGCCAGTGGTTGACTTCTTAAGTCCTCCATTCCCTCATTGGATGTTGATCTTGGAAGTACAGTGGAAAACATTACCTGTGCTCCCCTCTCTTTGGCCTTTGTGCTTAGCTGCTTATCAGCGCCTGATACTGTTCCTGGCTCTTCGTTGCATCCTTCATCCCAACATGAAAGAGGAGAAAGGGATAATAATCTGTGGAGCTGATTATTTTAGTAAGCCTCTCTGTCACATCTTTGATCTTTGCTCCTGGGAGACCACCTACCTCTCTTGATAGATTGTCCAGTTTACAAATTGTTTCCTCTTAGTGAGTCTTTTCCATTTGATCTGGACATTATAGCTGCTAAAATGACAGCACTGGCAGGGTCAAATAAAGTAAAGCAAGTCTTTTTGTCACGATGCTGTGTGGCTGAGAATTCTTCAGACTTACTTTCTGCATATGTCACTTAGGATGTCACTTGACTTCCAGCGCAGGGCCAGAGCAGAGCATGTGGCTTTAGATTCTGCCTTCCAACTTGTCCTCAAAACTGACTTTCCCAACATCGTCCTCTTCCGTGTGGACTCGTGCATATTCCTATTAATGAAGAATTGTTGCATCATCTTTTATTTGCTGCTTCATAAATGAGGGTGATTATGTTAATTTACTCCCTTGTACGCGCTTTACAGGTTTAATTCTCATGAAAGTGCTGCGCATGCCATTGTTTCAGTCAATGGCACCACAATAGAAGGACATGTGGTGAAATGCTATTGGGGCAAAGAGACACCAGACATGATCAACCCAATTCAACAGGTAAGAGTTACCTGTCCCGTTAAAAAGCATTCCCAAAATTAATACGTAGATATTTCCTCAAGATGGATCCCAAATCCCTTTTCTTTGCTATTCATTCATAGTCTTGTGATCATAGTTGAAGTGGGTAGAAATTGGCTATGATACGTATCATCGTGAAGAACTTGTATGAGTTCCAACATGAAATAAAATGATTTCCCTGTACTTCATTAGACATGAATTTGCAAAGCAATGTTGCCTGTGTTACATGCTAACTTTGGACCTTTGTTAACATTTTCAGCAGAATCAAGTGGGCTATCCACCCCCTTATGGGCAGTGGGGCCAGTGGTATGGAAACGCCCAGCAGATTGGCCAGTATATGCCTAATGGCTGGCAAGTCCCTGCATATGGAATGTATGGGCAGGCATGGAACCAGGGATTCAGGTAAGGGACGGAGTTGGCTGAGGCTTGCTGACAGTAATGAAAGTACACATAGTTAGAGCACTTTCATTTTTAACATGTTTATAGATTACTGTTATGTGCTTGTTTGAAAGACAACATTTGTGTCTTCACCAGTTTGATTGTTTTTATATATTTGTAGGTTGCAAAAAAGGGATTAAAATACTAATTAGACCATCATTAAAAGAAGCATACTACAAAAAGTAGACCGTCCTTCCAAAACAGTAAAATGAATCAGTGTTTGAATTACTATTTGGAGCACCAAATAGTAATAAATTTTATTCACCAAAAGGTTGATTAAACAAACAGCTCTTAGAAGCTAGCAGCAGTGGAACATTTGATGAACTGGGTTTCTTCAAACATGCCCAGTTCATAGTTACTGTAGTCTGAAAAAATGAAAGGGTTACTTAAGGCTCAGTCAGGTTGATAGAATGCTGGGATCCCAGGCTTCCCGTGTTATGGAAAATATGCCAGAAATACTCAACATGATTGCTTGCTGTTGTCTCCCTATTATAATGCAAGCTTTATCTAACCTCATTTCCTCTTCCATCCAGTCAGACACAGTCATCTGCAGCGTGGATGGGTGCAAATTATGGTGTACCACCCCCTCCACCGCCCCCCCCACCGCCACCCCAGGGGCAAAATGGAAGTGTTCTAACTAGTCAAACTGGATATCGGATGGCAGGTTTTGAAACACAGTGAGAGACAGAAGGACTCTGGAATAGAACACCTGTGGCTTTGAGGCTGTATGGAGCATTGTAAAATCCTTTGTTTACTTAAAAAAAAATCTATCCAATCAAGTCAGTGCAAAAGTCAAACAGTATTTATTTTTAATCATGAAACTTTGTTGTTGTCCACGCCTTTTTTTTTAAAGACACACAGGAAATACTAGATGCTGGATATCTGCCAACTTTTGCCTTCTTTTCCTCTTTTGAGATGTGTTTCTTAAGATCCATGTTTGAAACACAACTAATGCAGGGATTTCTGCCACTTTTAGTATAGTGGCAGGAAATTGCACAATATCAAACATTTTTTTCCACTGAAGTCTAGTTTGCATTCCTAATATGACTTAAATGTACATGAAAGAAGTTATACGAGAGAAAAAAGACACACCAAAACTGTGTGAATTCTGGGGGTTTATTGAACTCTTCAGTTTGTGCACAATTCTGTTTTAAAGAGAGCCTGATGTATAAAGTGTCCATCTCCTTGCTTTTGTTATACTGGGATTTCAAATATAACTTATTCGTTTACATTATTTTGTATCTAAACATTTTTCGGAAAGTGGTTTTTGCCTTACTGTCACTATTAAATTATGAAGTAGGAGTCAGGATAAGGGCAAGTGCCTCGTGCTCAGAGAACCCAGCTCTGTGCTCTGCTTGATGCCAGGAGGTGCCCGGGGATGCCCCTGATCATTGACTCGGAGTCCTTCTTTGCCCAGTTCAGATCTTCTTAAAATGTGACACAATCTTAGGAGCCAGCTTTTTAAAACCTGTCCATTTTTACATTTACATGTATCCTTTTTCATGTCAACTATTTTAGCAAATTAATATTTTCACAAAAGTCGCTCAGTTTTTGTATGCCTCCTTGGAAAGAGTAAGAGACAGAAAGACCTCTACAGGACTTATGGCTATAATTTAAGCTTTGACTTTTGCATGTGAATATCTAATACACTGTTAGACTTTGAATAAACAGTCATGCTCTCGTTTTTCAGAGACATAGAGAATACATTGGTCTTAGCAGCTTTTTACTCACGGGGAGCAAGTCTGACTTGATTTAGCTCGTACAGGTAGAGCTATTAAACTATGTAGCATTGTGTGTCTCAAGCCCGGAGTAAAAGGAGGGCTCCAACTGAAGCCTGAAGGACCAACTGGATAAAGCATTTTTGAATTGTTTCAGAGGCCAAATAATAATAATAAATAATAACAATAATAGCATTATCCTACCTCCTTGGCTAGCTTTCAGAAGGTGCCGAAAGAACCCTACCCTGGATGTAGTGGTTGTATATCCCAGTTAACATCTGGGCATACGGAGGAGTTTGATTTCCGTTCTGCATTGTTGTAGTGGAGCAACGGATTGAGAAGTTGCTGGTATGCACAAGACAGTGACCAGCCACCCCCATTTCATGGAACAAAAGGGGCCAGAACCAAAGTAGAGGGCTGGCTGCTAGGAAAACAGATTGTTGTCTTGTAGACAGATCCTGGCCCTAACATTTTATAAATAAAGCATCTTCCAAAAGATGCCATTGAACTTGTACATTGATTTCACTCATGTCTGCTTCCTTTAAAGTTTATATAAACCTGTCTTCTTTCTGCTTACTTACGATCTCTGCCTGCACAGTTCTTTTAAAAGAGAAATGTGAATAGGTCTGAGGTGAGCCTGGTGCCATTTGGGAAGTTTTCTTTGTATATATTTTCAATAGCAGAATTGATTACAGATTTCTTTCACAGAAGTCAGCTAAAGTCCCACAGCCAGCAAACCGAGTAAGCTTTTGACATCTTGACAACATTTGTTATTGTCCCTGGAGTTGACAGTAACTCAAGCTTTAATGCATTTCAACAACATGTAAATATTTGAAAGGGGAAGGCAAGAAAAGATGTTCAGTGTTTTTTTAAAAAAGTATTACCGCTTCAGTGCGACAATGGTATGAAAGCAGTGGGTTGTCCTGGGGGTCTCCTCAGGTCTTGTGTCCCCTTAGCAGAAGCTTTTTAAGAGTCACTCTGGCGGTCTCCCTTGTTGCCCCAACCAGGCTGTGGGACCCGAAGGCGAAAGGCTGCTTCTCGCGGCTGCCCTTCCTCCCCCAGCTTCTCATCCAGGCGTCAGCTTCGTTGATAGACCGTCTTCAGGCTACTGGAGACCGGGGGGGGGGCGCTTTTGTTTTCCTGTCTGTATGGACGTTGGACGCTTCCTTTAAGCGAACGTGTTTTGATACTTATGTACAGAAGTTGAAGAACTGCCCTGCAGAAGGCCTGGCTCTGGAAAGCCGTGAAGATCTGAATAAAAGATGTGAGCTCGCCTTCAGCCTTGTAGATTCGAAATGCTTTCGGTGTTTGGCGATTCCAAACTTGCTTCAGGGGAAGAGGGGGGCGGCGGAATGGCTCCCCCCCCAACCCCGGGACGCCGCTCCGAGGCCAGAGACACCGGGGGGGGGGGGGGGGGGCACAACGGAGAAGCCCCCTACGGCTCCGCTGGGCGTAGAGTGCCACGTGCCTCTTCCGGACCAGCGGGACCCGGACTCTGTCTCCCGTGGTGCTTCGCGCGGCCCGGCCCGGCCAATGAGAGCCTTCGTTACAGAAGGATTTCGCGAGCCGTTTGTAAGAAGCCATCGCGGACGCCGATCTCCGCCTTTTCTCGCCGGCCGCGGGGCCCGGCCGCGGGGAGGGGGGCCGCCAGGTAAAGCGACGCAGAGGAGAACCGCGGGGGGAGGGGGGGCGTGAGGGCAGGAAATGACGACGCGCGGCCTGGCGGTCCTGGGTTGCCAGGGCGACGGGGATGGCGAGCGGCGGTAGCGCGTGACGTCAGATGCGGTCGGGCAGCGCGGAGCAGTTCCGGGTGTTTGGACTCCACCTCCCAGAATTCTCAGCCCTTCCGTGCCTGGGGCCAGTTCGGGCCCTCCGTTCCCCACCGGCCCCCAGGGCCCCTCCGTTGTGCAGGGTGACCGAAGCCCCCCGGCTGCCTGTCGCGGGTCTCCTGCGCCTGTTGCATGTGCCGAGGGTTCCCCCCCCGTGACCCCCCCGGCACCTCTTCGAAGCCCCAACTCCCTGCTGGTGAGGCTGCTGCCCAGGGCTTCGGTGGGCCCCAAGGAATCCCTTCTTCGCTCAAGGAGTCAAGGCACTTAACTCTGCCCTTCAAATCGCCCTGCAGCGGCTGGTCCATCCTGCCCACTCCAATTGCACGATGCCGCTGCTGCGCCCGCAGCTTCCCTCTTGCAGCTCCCTGTGCACGGGAATCACACGCACGCACGCACAACACACACACACTAGCTGGCCCTGGTCTTGCGCGCCCCCCCCCCCCCCCCCCGATCCTCCCTGGACAACTGCTGAGCGTTTGGCCCAAAGCCTCTCCAGGGCTTTTCCCCCAAGGAGAAGCGGCTTCCTCGCCCCCACTCCTCCCAGGGGCAGGGAGGGGGTCCTGCTGGTGGGGCAGGCAGGGAGAGCCGAGGGGCACCTCCCTGGGGCTTCATTGTGACACCACCAGAATCCTGAGGAGGATCCATGGCATTCCGCCCTTCCCCGTGCCCTGCAGGGCTGGGACGGGCTCAGAGCGGCTGCCCAGGGGCCCTCGGCTCAAGGCTGGACCCCTTGGTGAGCCACACCGTCTCCTGGCAATGGTGGGCCATTGGATGGTGGGGAAGGCGGGGGGAGGGTGTTTTCAGCCTCTCCTTGTTGCTTTAGGCCTTGGGCTTCTTCTCCTGCGGCTCAGATCAGCTCAGCCAGCTCCTTTGGGGAACAATTGTGAAGATGTGTCCTCCTCCATTTTAGGAGATGGCACTCCAAGGTCCCTCTCGCAATGACTTGCTTTAAGCCAAGTTTCACCTCGTCTGCACCTCTACAGTTGGCTTTTCTTGCCTAAATAGATAAAACCTTAGCTCTATCTATGTTGAATTTCATTTTGCTAGCTAGGGCCCAGTGTTCAAGACTGTCAAGATCTTCTGAGATCTTGAACGGGTCTTCCAGAGTGTTGGCTGTTCCTGCCAGCTTAGTGTCGTCTGCAGATCTGATCAGTTGCCCTTTGAGTCCCTCAGTCAGATGGTTTGTGAAGGTAGTGAACAGTACTTGTCCTAAAACACAACCTCGGGGTAGGTAGTTCCATTAGCTTCCTTTAAGAGCTGCTTGTTGAGTACCATTTGTCAGCCAGTTACAAACCCACCTGGTGGTAGTGCTGTTTATCCCACATTTTTCTAGCTTGCCAAGGAGTAAGTTGTGGTCTACTTTATCCAAATGCTAAGTAGACTACGTCCGCAGCATTTCGCTGACCCACTAATTTCTCCAGTCCATTTCTGGTGCTTTTCTTCTTCAGACAAGAACCGGAGAGGGCAAATATTCCCAGGAAAACCATTTAAATCCATCCCAGAAGGACTTGGGCAGGGGTTTATTTCCCACTGAACCCACCTTTCCCACTCCTCCTTGGCCCAGGTTCCCTGAAGGATGGACTGCGGCCCCCCCAGGACTAAAGTCCCGGCCTTCTTATCTGACCTGGGAAAAGCGACCTTGAGAGGCATCAGGAAATGCCCCCGATGTGGCACCTACAACGGCACGCGTGGGCTGAGCTGCAAAAACAAGACCTGCGGCACCGTCTTCCGCTACGGCTCTCGGAAACCGGCTGGCATTGACGCCGTCAAGATCATCACCGGCTCAGACCTCCAGGTCTACTCGGTGCGGCAGAGGGACCGGGGCCCCGAGTATCGGTGCTTCGTGGAGCTGGGCGTCTCGGAGACCACCGTCCAGACTGTGGATGGGACCCTCCTCACCCAGCTCAGCTCTGGGCGCTGCTACCTCCCAGCGTGCCTGAAGGCAGCACCCCAAGGGGTGGCGGAGAATCAGTGCCAGCACCTGAAGCTTGCCATGGGCTGCCAGGCGGAGGCCACCCCCCTGACCCTGAAAAGCTCCATCCTGAACGCCATGCAGGCCTCGCCCCAGACCAAGCAGGCCCTCTGGGAGCTGGCCACCCAGCCCACGGGGCCCCTGGTCCAAAGGGTCACCAAGAACGTGCTGGTGGTCAAGGGCAAGGCCGGCCCCAAGCACAGCTTGGGCTACCTCCACATCACCTTTGCCCCCAGGTCTGGCCACAAGGGCCCGGCAGGGCCCCGTTTCTTCTGCCCCTGCCAGTCCTTGAGGGCCAGCAAGGCCGCCCAGGAGGGCAGTCAGAAGTGCATCCATTTCTTCGCCTGCCTTTGTGCCTTTGCCAGCGACGAGGCTTTAGCCCAGGAGTTTGGGGAGTTCCTCAGCGACGAGCCTGGCGGTAGGTGTGCCCGGGGGACTGGGCGGCCCCTGGGTGGGGAGGGGACCCTCTGGGCCCCTTCGGCCTCCTGAGCTTCGGCACAGGCCAATGGCCATAGAAGCACCCAAGTAGGCCTGGCTTTGGGGGCAGCTGGGTGGGGAGTTGCTGGCCTGCAGGGGCTCCCTGGCTCTGAGCAGCCGCTTTTCTGCCCCAACTGCAGGGCTGAGACCCCTGGCAAGGGCTCCGCTTGCTTGCCAGCCGGCATCCCCTCTGCCCTCCGGAGACTCGGTGGCCTGCAAAGCGAAGCGCAAGAAGAAGGACGAAGGGCAGGGTGAGGAGCTCTGGCGCCGGCTCCTTTCCTGGATGGATGCGGGCTCCCTACTCCAGAGAGGCCGGGGGAGGCCAGGCCGGGCTCTGCGTTCTGAAGGGTCTCATTTGGCCTTACAGG
This sequence comes from Bungarus multicinctus, assembly GCA_023653725.1. NCBI lineage: Eukaryota > Metazoa > Chordata > Lepidosauria > Squamata > Elapidae > Bungarus > Bungarus multicinctus. Next base: position 398,273 of record CM042837.1, on the reverse strand, counting down.
CATGCCAGCCAGCAGCCCCCCCTTGTCTCAGGATCTGGCAAGCAGCTCCCTGCAGAAGAACGGACTGAAGAAGGCGGCTGTTGCATCCCTGAAAAGGCAACGTGAGTTCATCCAGACTCCCCCACCCCCCCAAAACTTAGGCCAGGCTGCTGGGAAGGCCGTTCTGGGCCCTTCGCTGGGGCTTGCCTGGCTTTAAAATGTCTGTGGCAAAGAACAGAAGCCAGAGGTCAGCCTGCTTTCAGGGCAATGGGCTTCTGCGTGTTGGGGGTGCGTGGACTGCCAGGGAGGAGGCCCACCTTTGGGACAGGAGGGAGGAGAGTCGGGGCTGGGCTAAAAGTCTCACCCGGCCATCCATCCATTGCAGCCCCTGGAAGAGCATTTCAGGCTCCAAAGGGAGGCAGGGGGGTTTCTGCCCTCCCTTGCAAGGGGAGCGAGAGTGGCAGCCGCTCCTGCCTTCCTTTCGCTTAGCTGGCGCTCAGGGGCTGGAGGAGTCGCAGGTGGCCTTGTCCTTCCTGGAGTGGCTGGCCAGCGTCACGGAGCGGATCCACCAGGCCATGCACTACCAGTTTGACGGTGAGTCCTTCCCGGCTCCCTCCTAGCCTCCAGCTGCCCTGGGAGCCTCTCCAGGGCCCTGTTTGGGTCCCGCCCTCGAGGGCCTCCTGGGAGCTAGGACCGGTGCAGAGAGCGGCAGGGGGCTGCGGGACCTGCTCCTTGGCCCGCTGCTCTCTTTCTGGCCTTGGCCTTTCCCTCCCCTTCCCATTCCCAGGCTGGCAGGGGGGCTCTAGTGACCAGCCTGGCAGAGGTTTTGGGAGTCCCCAAACTTCTGAAAGCTTTTGTTGGCCCCTCCAGAAAGACCAAACTGGGCAATCTCTGCCACGTGGACCTGCGCTACTCTAAGGCTGCAGGGAAAGGACCTTGCAAGACCCCTGAAACCCTTCTCCCTCCCTCCCTCCCCGTGAGACGCTTTCTCTGCTGGGGCTCAGGCCCCTCTGCTCCCATTTCTTTCCTCCGTGGCCCGTTGAGGCTGCTTGCCACCAGGGCCCCTTCAAGCCACAGAAGCTTCAGCGGAGGCTCCTCTGGGTTTGCGTATCCCCCGCAGGCAAGCCGGAGCCCCTGGTCTTCCACATCCCGCAGACCTTCTTCGAGGCTCTCCAGCAGCGCATCGGCCTCGGGAGTGTCAAGATGCGGCTCCCCAACTCCACAACAGGTGCTGGTCTCCAGAGCGTTTCCCCTCCTCACCGGCCCCACGGCTCAGGCACACACACACACACCCCGGCCTCTCCTGCAGCTGGATACAAGCCCAAGCAGCCGACGGCCTCTGTCTGTGGCCACCACTGCTTGGTGGCTGTGCAGAGGACGGGAAGCAACAGAGCCCTCCTCCGCCTCTGCTCCCTCGCCCCTCCCAGATTCTCACCGCTGGGCAGGCAAGGCTGCTCCTGGCTCAGCCGCCTTGGCAGCCCCCTCCCCAGACCCAGGGGTGGCCTTCTGGTTGGAACCGTGTTCCCCAATGGCCGGTTTTGAGACCAGGTGGGGCGTGTTGGCTGGCCACTCTTTGGGTCTGATGGAAGAGGCTGCTTTGGCCTGCGCCTGCGCTTGGCTGGCCGGGAGAAAGCCCCTGATGTGTGGGGGCAACGGTTGCTAAAGGGGCCTTGGCTGCAAGGGGGGCGGCTTTCTTCCAAGGCATCCCCCCCCTCTTCCTATCCTACGAACCAGCCTGGTAGGAGCAGAGCTGGCCTTGGTTGCTGCTGCTGCTGCTGCTGCTTCACGGGACTGGAGTTCTCCTGGGCCTCTCAGCTTCAGGATCTCTCAGGACGGCTCTCCTTCCCTCCTCAGGATCCCTAAGAAAGGGATGCTGGAGCCGCCGCCTCTTGCAACCTTTTGCAAAAGGGGAGGGGGGGCTACCTATTGCTGCACCTCCTTCCCCACACACGCTTGGCATCCATTTTGCTTACAGATACTTTTGGCTTGATAGGTCTGGTCTGATTTGGATGCCACTTCACAATGACTAGGGAGACGTTTTCATTTGAGTTGTCGACCTGCTTTTATTGAATACGGTTTTAATCTTACTAGCACAAAATGCCCAGAAATGTATCTGTGGTTATACATCACCGCCCAATGTTTCGCTTCCAGCTTTTGTCCGCAGAGATGCCTTACCGCTGGGAACCTTTTCTAAGTATACGTGGCACATCACCAACATCTTGCAGGTCAAGCAGATCTTCGATACCCTTGAGGTGAGGCCCGCTTCCCCTTCCGCCTTCTGGTTTGCAAGGTCTCCTTTTCCGAGCAGAGGAAGAAGAAGGAAGGAAGTCGCTTTGGACCAGGGAATGCGTCTTCTTCCCTGTTTCAAACTTTCTAGATCTCCTCTTCCGGAACAAACGTTTCCTTCTGCAATGATGTGGGGGAAGGTTTTCAGGGGACGCTGCTCATCTCCTCTCTTTCCAGATGCCTCTAGAAATAACGCGCAGCTTCATCCAGAACCGGGATGGGACCTATGAGCCTTTCAGGTGCCCCAAAGTGGAGGTGGAGAGCATCGCCGAGGCCTACGGACGCCTGGAGAAGCAGCCTGTCCTTCGCCCTCTGGAACTCAAAACATTCTTGAAAGTTGGTAAGTGAGTGTGCACAGAGCTGGCTTCTCCCCGTGTGACCAGGAAGTGGCTGCTCTCATTTTCCTCCTCTTAGGTAACACTTCCCCGGATCAAAAGGAGCCGACGCCTTTCATCATTGAGTGGATCCCAGACATCCTCCCTCTCTCCAAAATTGGCGAACTGAGGATCAAATTTGAGTATGGGCACTACAGGAACGGTCACCCTGCCGACTACCAGGAGCAGCGTCCTTCCCTGGAGCAGCAGGCTCTGGAGATCCTCACCTTCCCTTGAGCTCCTCGCCTGTCTCTGCATGCACAGCTGCACCGGCCGTTTCATGGCTGGCTGGCCGGCCTTTCCTGCTGCCTCCCAGCCATGACCGGAAGAGCTGCCCTCTCGTGTGTCCTCGCCACTGACCGTGTTCTGTTCTCAAGGAGCTTCTCCCTGGGGCCTTTCTGGCCACTTCCAGCTTTGCCAGATAGTGGAATTGGCCCTCCCTGAATCCCCAGCCAACCTGAGCACCTCAGCTGTCTTCGATGCTTCCTTCCTCCCCCAGATGAGAGGTGGCTGTCATTGCAGCAGCTCAAAGGGCCTGGATGCTACAATCTCTTTACTGGCATATCTTACAGTATATTTTTAAAATAAATTAAGTTAAGGGCATGGCAATGTTGCGAGATTAGTCGGGCATATAAAGGAAAGGGAATCCCTTCCTTTGGCAGCTGCTAGCCGTTCAACAGGGGATGCCACAAGTATGTTTACCTTCTCCAGCAGCCAGTAAGGCTCCACCCCCCACTGCCTTGAAGGCAGCCACCCTGAGCCCCCCCCCTCAAACAACGGCCCCTGCATGACAAAGAAGGCCCACTGGATCGGCCAGGGCCTGCTCACAGGGCAAGGAGCAGGGCCCCAAGCGCAGTCCCTCCGGCCAAGCGACTCCACGAGGCACAGTGGCCCACGAGACCAAGGCACAAAGCCAGGGAGTCACAGAGCCCAAGGAGGCCATTGTTCCCGGCCAAGGCTAGAAGCCCCCACAGCTTCTCCTTAAGTCCCTCCAGGTGTTCCTGGTGAGGAGGAGAGGGAGGACCTCCTCCCGAGTAGCCTTGCAGCCCTTCATTGAGCTTGGAGGGGCTGGGGGAGGCAGCTGTTCCTCCTCAGAGGGCCCCACTGCCTCAGCAGCCGACTCTTCCCCCCCCCCCCCCCCCGCTGGTCTGTGAGGGCAGGCAGCAGCTCTCCGCCTGGCTGACCCCTTCTCCGATGAGGCCATGACAGGCAAGAAGGGCGGCAGGAGGTCGGGGATGCCCAGCACCATTTTTCTGTTGGGATGTCCAGAGCTCAAGACAAGGAGCCTCGGTTGGCGTGAACCTTCCTGGCGTTGTCCGGCTGCAGTGAGAAGCCCTGTGGAGGAGGAGCTTCTGACTTCCTCCCAGCTTTGCTGCAGTCCAGATGTTCCCCTGGTGGGCCCTGCAGCTGCTTTCCCTAACTTTCTAACCTGCTGGAAAGATGCGAGTGAAATTGCTTCAGGTTGCTTAGAATAAATGGGGAAGCTGGTTCTGCCTTTTGTGGCTTGGCAGCCGGGGGGAGAAGCCCCCGTTCCTTTCAGCCCCAACCTGGAAAGGGCAACCAGGGGAGCAAAAGCCACTCTCTCCTGCCAGGATCTTTTAAGCGAGGCCCGCAGGTGCCTTTCTTGTGGTTTATGCTAACAAACAGGTGGGAAGCAATCCTAGACAATGGTTGCTGCACATCCAGGATGGGACAATTTAAATAAACGTGAGCTAAGATGAAGGTCCACGTGTGAGCCAGTGTTTTGAAGGGTCTTCATGGAACACTTTCCATATGAGGCACAAGCAGAGGCCCTGCACCCGGGGACTCCTTTCCCCTGAACCCGGTTCTCCGCTGGCTTCCTCCAGAGGAGGGGAGCCGGTCTGCGGCCAGCAGCGGCCTCTCCTTTTCCCTGCTCTGCTCCTCTGCCCAGCAGGGGGCGCTCTAAGCCACCTTTCCAAGCGAAGTGGGCAGCGGCTTCAGCTCCTTGTGGAGCCAAAGCCAGGAAAGGAGAGGGGGGCAGAGGAGGAGGAGGCCAACTGGGCTCTCTCCCATTCCCTGGCGGTCTGAAAAAACGGGGAAGGGCTCTGGGAGGCTTTTCTCAGGCCCTGTCAAGGGGAGGCTTGCCTGGCACAAGGGCACTGCCCAAAAGATGCCACCAGTTTAATGTTTGCACAGTTGTGGTAACCTGACAAATGCAAAAAGGACACACTGAATTTCTGAAATCTGGATTTCCTGCCAGATTAGGACGAGATATTCCACCACCTACCCACCCCCATCCAGCTGTGGTAGAGAAAACTCTCATCCAGTAACATCCCATACATACATTTTATCCTTTCACAGCCCGTTTTTCATAGGCAGGCAAAGGCCACAGTCTTTCATCCCCTGCTGTCCATCTTCATTAAGCATTAAAAAAAAAATTCCCTGGGGCAAAACTATCTCCAAAGCTGTTCAGCGTGGGAATATTCCACCCCATCTGACTAAAAACTGAATGGAAAATATTTCTAACAAAATCTGACACCAGGAAACAGCTGAGCCTCTGGGTCCAAGAAAGACAAGAGAGGGAATTGCTGACCAAAGGCGAGGTAAAAGCCACTGCTGGGTTTCTTTCAGCTTTTCTTTTGGTCTGTACCAATGGTGCCCTTGTTAGACATTGTAGACATCTGCAGTAGGGGGCACGATGGCTCAGTGGTTAAGGACGGTGAGATTGCCAGCTGGAGAGGTGACAGCCCGGTTTCGAGACCCGAGCTCTGCGCAATGGGATGAGCGCTGTTCCTTGCTCCAGCTCCTGCCCACCTGGCAGTTCAAAAGCCTGCAAATACAAGTAGATTAATAGGCCTCCCTTCGCTGGGCAGGCAGCAGCGTTTTGGGCGCCTCGGCATATAGTCATGCTGGCCACATGCCCTCGGAAATGGTCTTTGGACAACCTGACTCTCTCAGCCAAGAAACGGAGATGAGCTCATGACCTGACTGACAGGGAAACCTTTACCTATTTATATTATTAGGTTTTATGTAGTTCTTTGCTTTTATATTGTAAGCCTCCCAGGGTTACCCTGTGATAAATTTAAATAAATAAATTTAATGAAAAATAAATAAATAGATGCCCCAACAATCTTTTGAGAGATAAACTCTGCCAAGGATGGGCCATCCGAGAAAATACTGATTTGCTCTGCTGACCATCCCATCAAGCCCAAAGAAAGTCCAGAATGGTATAGGATCTCCTGCCAGGGCAGGGGGTTGGACTAGAAGACCTCCAAGGTCCCTTCTAACTCTCCCCTTCCAAGGGTGGAGGCACAAGATGATTACTTGCTCAGGCCAATCCTACAACTGGGTTGAGGAAGGGGAAGGAAACTGCCACTAGGATGGAAGCAACAGGAAGTAGTAATTTCCAAATCAGGGGAACTAATATTTCTACCCTGTTCTGTCCTGGGGAGACCCCGCTCAGGTATCCAGCTCTGATGCAGAGAAGCACAAGGCCGATGGCCGGAGCCTCTGGAACCAAAGCGGATGAGGGGAGACCGAGGCCCCACCTGGCCTCAGAGCAAGATGGCCTCAAGCGGGACCGAAGAGCCCTTCCCAACCACCTACCTGAACAGAAACTTTTCCTCGCAGAATTGGGGGACAAGGCCTTTGATTCCAGGAAGACAGATCCCAGGGAAAGGCTGGGAGGGTGGATGGGAAGCCAAGTTCTTCAGGGCACTTTAACAGGGATTGCAGTGCCACGGAGGGTAGCCACAGTGGCCACGGATGGCCCCAAAGGCCCCAGGATTCTCTGACTCGGGAGGCTTCTGTGCCACGAGGTACAAAACGAGCCGCAGCAGCAGCAGCAGCTTAGCTCTCCCCAGGAGGCAGGAAAGGGAGCCCACCAGGCCACTGCGGAGGGATCTTGTTTCTGCCGGGGCTGGGGCTGGGGGCCACCCCCTCCCTCCTTTGTGTGAGGCCACCTTAAGAGCGGTGGAAGTTTCAGCCTAAAGCCTAAAGGGGGTTTTCATTGGTTTCATCATCCAAGCAAACAAGCCAGTCGTGGTGGCTGCCCCCAAATATGAAGTGAGTCAATCCGACACTCCCACCTTAAAGGTTGTCCGTCATCCAATTACACCCAGAGATAAAGAGATAATGCACTCTGCCCTGTGTAAGTGCAGGTCATGCAAAAATAGCCTTCAGAAAGAGTTTTGTGTAAGTTTTTCTTCCAGACCAACTTGGTTGCTTAGCAAGTTCATTTCCCTCTGTCCCTCTCCCCAAGAGCGCTGCCTTTGTGCTCAGGTAATCAACTTTGTTTAGACCTAGAGTTACAAATAAAACATGTAGATAGAAGCAGTGGCTATAGGTGATTAACTATTCCACAATGGTAAATATATGCCCCAATAGGTTTCTAAAAGCCTCCACCGAGGCTTGGTTACTAAATTCCTTGGGAAAGTGAGAAACTGCTCAACTTTTTGCATCAGTTAAAAATATTACTCAGTTTTTCCTTGAGAAGGGTATGATGCAACACACTTTATGGTCAAAAGGAAGGAAATGAGTTAAACAAAAGCAAAGCATTTCTTGCAATGGCTGTGATGTCACAAGATGATTCTACGAGAACTTCCTCTGTCAATTACTGTTTCAATACCTGGAATCGGCTTTCCTGTAACTGCAATCTATTTCTTCTTTGGGCCTTGCTGGTTTCAATTGTGCAAAAGAAATTAATGCAATCTATTCCATTTGTTAATCCATCACAGGAAAAAGTGTAAGCATGTGTGGAGAAAGACAGGCATAGCATTAAGAGGGAGGAAAAAATTAAATAAAACGCATTAAATAATTGGGATGTTCCTTCAAGGGCATTTCACAGGTTAACCTGCTTTAATCTCTTTGGATTGGATCACAGGGAGAGATTTCATCCTTTGTTCACAGATATGCCTTTAATTTGTGCAAAACAGGTAAGATCAGCCAGAAGACTAAAACCAGTCTTTGGGTTAGCCAATCCATTGCAGCCTGGAGGAGTTCTGGTCACGTTCTAATCAGCCCACCCGGCCTCTGAGCCTTTCAACCGTAGCAACTACGAGATGTCTGGACTTCCAGGATTCTCCAGACAGCATCCTAGCTGAGGAATTCTGGGAGTAAAAGTTCACGCATTTTAAATCATGCTGGCTGGGGTTTCTGGGAGTGGAAGATCAGATAGATTAACTTTACCATTGATATTGTTCTTCCCTTGTAAATTTGCAGAGAAGACTTATTTTTAAGCATCTGTTCGATACACAAATTCTGCACATTGGGAACCTGGCCCAAGGAGGTAAAAGTGAAGCTTTGAGGCCTTTTTAGAGTGAAGATAAGCAAAGATAGATGAGCTAAAGTCATATGTAGATGGAAAGATCTCCTCCAAAAGAAGTTTTTCTCCCTTTCCTAGGAAGTTAAAATCCAGGGCCATAGAATCATATAGTGCAAGCTCCACTGAGCCTGTCGGCCTGTCTCCCTGGCTGAGCTGTCGCTGAGGACCTCGCCTGGCACCGTATTTCAGGAAGGATGATGACAAAGTGGTGCTTGTTGAGAGGAGGTGACATTGCTGAAAGGAGGCCCTGAAAACATGGAGATCCTTTGCTCCATTCCCCTTGGAGAAGGCGAGGAGAGGAGCCACCGGCATTTTCTTCAGTGCCAAGTCCACCATGGATTCCTTCTCCCGGGAAGGTGATCTTCCAGGTCCCTTTCAACCCTCACATTATATGACCCTGTTTACTTTGGGGGTGTTTAGCAAGACTGGCTGCCAGGCTTGAAGCCTCCATGGGCTGCGCACCCAGACGAAGCCAGATGGGAGCCTCCTTTAGGGCCAAACAAGGTTTTCTATGTTTGGTTTTTGAATGTTGCAGCTTTTCAGTCACCTTACTTTATGATGTTCAATCAGATTTTGCGTCTTCTTTCTTTCTCTCCTGAGAACAGCAGTGACTGTGAGAGGATCCTGGAGTCCATGTGGGCGACAACTTAAGTGTGAGCCAGCCATGTGCTGCCGCTGCCATCAAAGCCGGTGCAGTCCTGTTGCTGCATTAACAGGTGGACAGTATCAAGAGGATCACGTGAAGGAGAGTTAGTGGGGCTTTGCGAGGCCTTGGTAAGACCCCGCCTGGAGTCCTGCATCCAGTTTTGGTTACCATGATACAAGAAAGATGTTGAGGTTCTGGAAGGGGAGCAGAGAAGAGCAACGAAGATGGCTGGGGGCCTGGAGGACAAAGCATAGGATGACCAGTCACAGAAAAGGGGGGGGGTCAACCAAAGCACCCGGGGACAGGACAAGAAGCAATGGCAAAACTAATCAAGGAGAGAAGCAACCTGGAGCCAGGTCGGGAAGGGCTGGATTAGGGCGAGCTGGTGAACTCGCAGAGCCTTAGCCAGTCACCTGGGCAAGAACCAGAAGGAGGGGAGCACCTTTCCCGACCCACAAGTTCCATCCAATGTGCTACAGTTGCCATTAGGCTCCTCCTGGTGTTCGGTGTTTTTCAGTTAGGAAAAATCAGCTGTTTTTTGCACCCGTCTCAACCCTGAGATCACACTTTCCTTGTGATCACAAAGCTGTTGAGTCACCGCCTGGAATTCCCTTGAAACGTGACTCTCTGGCTGCCTGCAGCTGCCTCCGGAGGTGACGGGAGGCAGAGTTTCTCCGCTTGGCCCCTTTCAAATGGGTGACTTCCAACTCCCAGGCCTCGCGGCCAGCAGGCCAGCCTGAAAGTTGCCAGTTCTGAGCAGCACAACTTTGGAGATGTAAGGTAGTTTGCGCAGCTCAGGTCCCCAATCCCTTAGCTGGAAGGGACCTGGGAGGTCCTCCAGACCAGCCCCTACTTGAGGGAGGTGACCTTATGACTTCCTGGACAACCTTTCCTGGAACAACCTCCAGGGATGGGGCTGGGAGGCAAGCCGGTGAATCGTTCCCCTGTCGTCAGGAAATCACTCCTGATTCCTAGCTTGGATCTCTGTTTCATCATCTTCTGCGCTTGGTCCTTTTCTGCCCTGTCCTCGGGGGCTTTGGAACCTGAGCAGATCCTTTCTTCTCTGGGACAGTCCCTCCAACAGCCAGAGGACGGTGGTGTCACCCCTCATCCTGCCTCCTTCATCCCTCAACCACCCATCCTGCCGTTCAGACTCCAAGCTCTTCCCTTCCCCTCCCTTCTTGTTCTTCTCTGCACGATGCCTGGGGCCGCAGCACCTTCTCTCTCTCTCTCTCTCTCTCTCTCTCTCTCTCTCTCGTGGGTAATTCTCCTCTCCCTTATAGTCCCTCCCTGGCTCTTTCAGTCAGAAATAACGTGGCCTTCTTGGCCTCCTCCTACACCCACGGCTGGCCTCCAACTAGTGCACTTCAGATCACGTGTTGGGCTCCACCTGCGTCCTTGACCTCCATGATGAGGCGTGGAACAATGGAGCCAACCGCCTGGAGAGCATCCTCATTGGGAAGCGACCTGGACAGCCAGAGGGAAGGCGTGCGGTGCTTCCTTGCAGCAGCCCCGGCAGCTTCTCCTGCCATTGAGGACTCCTCGCCCCATACCTTTGCCCCACCCTGCCTAGTTCTTCTCTGCTTGCTCACAGGCTGACGATTCAGACGGAGTTTGGGGCAGGCGGGAGGGCAACGGAAGAAGCCCCCTCCCTGCCCAGGGCATCAGCCAGTGAGTCAGAAACACAAGGCAGAGGAGGGGCCAGGCTGGGACAGGAGCCCCAAGTCACCTGGGCAAAAAAGAACCATGATGAGGCCTCCCGGCTCCAGCCCCAGGGAGGGTCAGGGAGGGACGTGGAGGGCAGGCTGGGACACCTGAGGGAGACAAGGGGAATCTGCTGGAACAGGCCTTGGTGGCAGCAGTGGGCCCTCTTTGTGCTTGGAGCCGGTTCAGGACAAGCGTGTCTCACCTCCCGTCCCCTCCTCGGCCGGGCTGGGCTGGAGGGCGGAGTGGCCACGGCTGGGGTGCTCTTCAGGGGCAGGAGAAGCAGCAACTGCTGAGCTGCCCAGGCAAAGGAGGGCCTGGCTGGGGCACATGAGTGGTAACCGCAGTCATGGGGTTAATCACCGAGGCCCATTCACCTGGGAGGGTTGTGGAGGAAGGCCCCCCAGCGTCCGGTGCGGCCATGTGCAGCCAGCGCCTCTTGGCAAGAGACCCTCGCTGGGGAAGCCCAATTCCCTCCCCCCGAAGGAGCCCAGGGCTGCTTCCGGCCTGCGTCCTGTTGGCTCACCAGGCAGGAGAGTCGTGTCATCCGTGGGCTGGGCTGGTTGGAGGGACGTGGGTCAAGGCTTATAAATAAACAAGGGCAGGAAACCAAAACTCAGCTCCTCGTGTGTCATGATCCCTTCGAGAGGAAACACCTTAGTGAATCATGGCTGGCTCAGGGCCTGGCAGGTCCTCCTCTCAAAGCAGAAAGGGAAAACAGGCACAAGGCCAGTTGCTCCTGAGCACAACTGGCCAAACCAGCTGTCCCAGCTCTCCCAAATATTGACACCTGCTTGACAAGCGAGAGAGAAACAGCATCTCCTCTAAAGCCTGAAGCTGGGAATTCGGCTTCTCTCCTACAAGCTCCAGGATGATGGGCCAACTCTTCCCATCTGCTCCTGCCAGGCACAGGGCCAGGTCATTTGAGGAGTGGGGGGGGGAGGTCATCCCAGCTTGACTGTTGCTATGGCTGATCCCTGAGCTCGACATTTTAGGAAATGAAGGGTTCGCCTCCATGTCGGCTCCCATTCCTTTGGCCGGACCTTTGGCCACTGTCCACTATTAAAGCTGGTCCACAGACTCTGTCCTCGCTTGGCCGGAGCCTGGTTGAAATCCTGGCCTCTCTTGAGAGCAGCTCTTCACCCATCTGGCCTCCTCCACACAGGCTCTTGGCCCAGAGCTCGGACGGCTGTGTACTGCAATACCTTTGTGTTGATCACATCACAAAGAAAACAAAACAGAAACCATCCCACCAGCCAAGGTTCCCGGCCAATGCAACCACTGTATAGTTCCTGCTCAGTTCGGGGGAGGGTGGTTGGAAACCCTTTGAAAGGATCATATTTCCCCCCCCCCCCCAGACACACACACACACAAACCTGGAGGCGAACCCACCGAAGTAGCTGAAATGGCCAAGTGCATCTTCCAGGCCTTGAAATGATTTTGTGACCTAAACTGCTAACAGTTGTTTCAGAGTTTTGGTTTTCCCAGAAACCCAAAGTGGTGTGGGGACCTTCAGCATCAGCTCACAAGGCGGGTACACACAGGTAGTATCACCTGGCTTCACTTCCTGCCTGAGATTAAAATCTCACACACCCCCTTGAGGCCATCTCGGCTACGTGATTTTGGAACGTGACACATGGTTGCTACACAAACAGGCATCACACAACAGTGCGACTCACTTCCGGAACGCAACTGGCTGCAAGACTTCATAGCCTCACAGAGCAAGAGCTGCTGACTTGTTCCCTCCCCAGGAGTGGAACAGCTGCAGAGGATGCTCCAATTTTTCTCTTCATCTCACCCATCTTCTCTCTCTCTCTCTCTCTTCAAAGTCGCAACTACGAACTCAATGCTCGCAGGGTCCTCGGTGGGAGTCTGCCTGCAGGGAGGGAAGCCTGCAGGAGGCCAACCTGGCGTCCTCTCCTGGCCCCAGGATGCTTCCATAAATGATCTAGATGAGGGGCAGAAGGGGAACACATCAAATTTACCGACAACACCAAACTGGGGAGAATAGCCAACAGCCCAAAAGATCGGCTCAAGACCCAGAAAATAGGGAACCCTGGGCCGATCCCACAAAATGGGGCTCAGGGGAGAGAAAAGTGAGATCTCGCTCTTAGGCAGAGAAAAAACACAATTTCTCAGTCTAGCTTCCAGCTGGGCTGGCAATGCTGGGACGGGGGTCAGCCGAGGGCAGCCCCTCCTACCTGCCTTGCCTCAGGTGGCTGACCTGAGGCTTCCCCCCCCTCCCAGCAGGGGAAGGGGTGGGGTCTTGAGGAGAAAGAGAACCACCTGGGTGAGGACCCCCTGCAAAGCACCTGAAGGGCACTGATCTCCGCCAATTGTCCTCAACCAGCCCAGGGGCCATTGGAGGAGGAGGCTGGGCCTGCAACTTGAAGCCCGGGTTAGCATCATCCCTGGGATGACCATCCTTTTGAGCAGGGAGAATAAAGGGAAAACTTAAAAGAGCTTCACAATGTATCTATATTTTCTGTAGTGTTTATAACTTTGCTTTACAAAGGAAAATTCAAGAGCAAAACCAAGAAAAACTTTACAAAAATGCATATTCTAATAAAATACCTTAAATCAAACTATAAATTTATTTTAAAAATACAATTCAATTTCCATGCTTTTCACATGAATAGCACCATTCGTATGGTAAAAGGAAATGACTCAAATGAAGGATAAAAGTGAGTTTTTGAAAAACAAACACATCTAAAATGCTCGTGCCAGCCGGGGGAGGGGGCTACAACCCTCTTCTGGCAAGCCCCCCTCCCTTTTAACACCAGAGGGGGGCTTCCATTTTACACTTGTGGCTGTCACCTTGGCTATGTGTCCCCCCACCTGTCAGACAGGCCTGATTGATTGGGTGCTATCAAGTCATTTTCTGACCGAGTGACCACTTGCAGTAGATTTCCTCCATGGTACTCTGCTTCTAACCTGGTCCTTCAAGTTTTCTAATGTAACTGAGTCCACCACCCCTTCCCTCCCTCCCTCCCTCCCTCCCTCCCTCCCTCCCTTCCTTCCTTCCTTCCTTCCTTCCTTCCTTCCTTCCTTCCTTCCTTCCGCCTAGCTTCCCAACATTACAGCCTTCTCCAGATAGCTGGGTCATCAAAGAAAGTAGGAAAATCTGAAGCCAACTCAGCCTTGGCATTCTCTTAATCTATAGCATAAATGATCCAGTTACCTTTTGCACATTTGGACTACACCGTCCAAAGGAGCACCTGTGTGTTTCTGTGTGTGTGTGTCTGTGCAGGATGCATTGCAAACTGGAATGTTTTTCTGGGCTTAGTTATATTTTGCAGAACAAAGCTTCTCCCAACTCTCTCTGAGTTGAACCCCCTTGTGCCGTGCCATCTCAAACTGGAACTGCCTTCCTTGAACTGGTTTCTCGGGGTCGTCTCAGCCTCTTGGCTTCCGCCAGCTTCTTCCATGCAGGAACATTCCTGCCCTGGGCCAGCTCCTGTCTAGGGCCGGCAGTCTGCAAGCTATAGTCTCGACCAGCAGAGACTCTCTGGGAGGACAGAGTCAACCTGCCAGCTCGGAAACACCCACTTGCTGCAGCAAAGCTGAGCAGGGCCTTGGGGAGTCTAATCCGTGCACCAAGGCCAGCGTTTGGGCATAAAACGGGTAAAAGCAGACCGTTTTCCCTGCTCACTTGGGCCCAACTCCAGGGCCGGTGCTCATCTGCATTTCATGGCCGAGGGAGCCAGCATTACAGTTGTGTTGGAAGTTAGCACCCACCCCTCCTCTCCTAGGAAAATGAAATATCCCAGGAAATATTAAAAAGGCAGAATATTTCCCCTAAAAAGAGAAGCAGAAGCTCACCTCCACCTTTGTTAATGGGTGGGCCATTAAGGCCTGGACTGGAGTATTCTACATAACAAAGGCCTTTGCCCATCTCACCACCTGGCACCTGGGAAGATCGCATCAGCCAGCACTCAGGTGAAGCCATGTGGTCCAGGCAAAGCCTACAAGGTTAGCTAAGACCCCGCCCCTGGGAGTCTGACAGCCAATGGGATGCATTTCTTGCACAGGAACAGGAAACACTAAAGTGGGGCCCAACAGAGGGTATAAAACTAAGAGTCTCTCAGCATCTCAGCCCTTTTTCCTTCTTTCTTCAGCCAAGGCAGGTGGTCCTGTCCACCATTAAGCCATCTTTCCAAGCCGCCACCATGTTTTCAGTGTCTTTCATCCCCTTTGGAACTGAACCCAGAAGGCTCTTCCTTCCAACAGTTTACAGCATGACTTATAGGCTGAAGCTCCCAGGACACTCTTAACTTTCCACCAAAGTGGTACCCATGCGTCTACCAACATTTGCATGCTTTCAAACTGGTAGATGGGCAGGAACGAGAGCTCACCCCGTTGCATGGATCTCTGGCCTCCAACGTGTTTCATCACTTTTCCAGATCCACCGCACCCCCAACAGACACAAGCCACGAAGCTCGTCTCTTCCCAAAAATGAAAGGACTCCCAAAGTGCATGGCCCCATTTTAATCTCTCCCACAACCTTATTGGGAAGTGTGGAACCTTACGCTGGTGGGACCCTTGTGCCCTGCTGGAAACGGGGAGAGGCACATGGGTGTCTGGAAACACGTGGAGAGAGCCAGCATTCAGGATAGCTGGGGCCCCCACAGGTTTTTCCCTTGCTGATGCTTCCTCCACCAGGTGCATCTTCAATTGAGCCCTTTGGGGAAGCCACGGGAAGGCCCTGGTCCCTGGCATTCCGCCAAGCAGGAAAGGGAGAGTTTCCGGAATGAGCCACCGGCAGCTGCTCCTGCTAACCATGGCTGCTCCTTGCTGTCTCCAGAGAGATCTCCACAGTGCCATGCAGGAGGGCCCTGGTCTCACTCCACTGAGTGGTGGCTAGTGGCAGGAACAAAGCAGAGCCCGAGGCTTGCAGTGGCCTGCTTCTTCTGGCACATGTCTCTGGCTCCAGGAGAAAAGCATTGCTCAAAGGGGAAACTCTAAGGGAAACCAAGAACTCCCTGCACAAACAGGCTCTTTGTATCTGGGGTGTTTTGCTTCAGCTTCTGCAATGGAAAAATGGCCGGCTTTCCAGTATGCAAGGTTCTTGGCAAGGATTCAGCTCTCACAGCTGCCTCTGGGACAGAAGGGGAGGCTGGCCGAGGCTGCAGCCGTGGAATGAGCTGCGGGTGGCACAAGTGGAGGGAGAGCAGTGAAGTTGGGCACTGCGTCTACCTGTGTTCAGGACAGAAAAGTCCCCCTCCGCCCATCGCTGCCTCTCAGAGCAGCTGGAACTCTGCTCAGCAGCCAGAAAAGGGGGAGGGCGGATTGAGCCCTGACGGCCCCTCTCCCTGGACTCTGCCTGCCGAGCACGCTGGGCTGGGCCAGCCTCCAATCAGTCTGGCCACCCTTTGGGCCCAGGACGAAGGCAGGTGGCCTCTGGTTTCTCAAA
This sequence comes from Bungarus multicinctus, assembly GCA_023653725.1. Classification (NCBI taxonomy): domain Eukaryota; kingdom Metazoa; phylum Chordata; class Lepidosauria; order Squamata; family Elapidae; genus Bungarus; species Bungarus multicinctus. The sequence continues at coordinate 382,587 of CM042837.1, read as the reverse complement.
GGATTCCTGGATGACCATGGCTCAAAGTTGCCCAGAAGTCGGGCGTCATAGAGATTGAATCTATTCCTATTAAGATTTGCTTTGTAAATGAGAACCGCAGGCTTTCTGGGACAGCCCTGAAGGACAAAGGCAGCCCCCCCAACCCCAACCCCCACCCCCGTCTCAGAAGCCATGCAAAGGAAGGAGGGTCACATTGAGAGCAGAATTCGGCTGGGTGGGGGAGAGGCCAAATCAGCCACTGCTCCTGGGTTCTCATCCGGCCTCATCAGGCGCTCCCTTGGGGCAGACCTCCCCTCTCTCCCTCGGAGCACCCCAGCCCCTTCTGGCTCCATCTTAGCTTGGGGTCCTCCTCTTTTGAGAGGGTCACCCAGAGAGACACTCCCCGTCCCGCAAGAAAACAAGGAAGGAAACGAAGAAGCGGAGAAGCAGAGGGAGGAGAGGGAGACTCTCCAGCTCCTCCGACTGACCGGCTGGGCAGGCCAGGCTGCATTTCCTCCCCACAGCAAGTTGGCTCCTGCCGGCTCTGGGTCGCCCCTTGGACTCCGACCAACATTCCCTGGGTGTGTCTCTTCCTTGCCCACTGAGCAGGAGGCCTGGGAGGGCTGGGCAGCACTGCAGGCCTGATCATTCCACTCACAGGTAATGCAGGGCGCCACCCCAAACCAAACAAGCATCCTACATTAATTTTTCATTCATGTGCAAGCACCTCAAGATTTCCAGTAGGTAAGGCCAAATTATATTTATCTAGTGCCACCCATGTGTATTCACACCTAAGAACAGGTTTGTCAACTTTCTTCTCCAAGGGGCTCACCGTCCAAAGATAGAGCAGGAAGACAAAAAGGTGAAGCTTTGAAACAAAACATTTATGGGGAAGGATACCAAAACAGACTCCGACTATCAACCACGGAACAGGTTCCTGGCGGTGTCCCACTATAAAGTGAGGGTTTTTGTCTGCAGCACTTCATCCCCACATTCAGTGCTATCATGAAAACCATGCCAGTTTTTGTGAGGATTCTGCTCTGAGGGTTGGTTGGGGAGCAGGGGGTTCCCTCTCAGGCCAGGTGGGGAAAGGCAACGGGGGTGGGGAGGCCCCGGTCAGGGAGCTGGGCGGCGGGAGGGCCTTTTCCCCAGGTACAAGAGCTCTTATGTGTTGAGCATGCGGTTAGGTATAAATCAAGATCACGGGCAGGAGGCAGAGCATGGTTGATCTTTAGTTTTTTATGGCTTAGCATATTGTGCAAATGCAAAGATATTTTAATGGCATTATAGAAATGCAGAAAAACGTTTCCCTGGGCATTGAGCACCGGCACCCGGAGCCCTTTTGTTGGACTGGGTGCTCCGGCTATGCTGGCCATGGAGAGCGGGCTCTCCTACCTGGCAGAATGAAGGTGGCCTTGGATTTGGCATGAAGCCTTCTCCATGCCACCGTCGCCTACAGTAGCCATGGGTGGAGTGGTGATTTCCTGCGGCCCACGAGGCCCCCCAAAGTGATCGATTCAGCAGTTGTAGCAGAAGGACAGGGCAGGAAAGAGTGGTCTACAGGTAGGAATTCTTCTCTCGGATGCCTTATCCGAGTCAGAACAGCTGCTGATCCGACAAAGGATCTTCTGGGGATTTCCCAGTGAATATGCACGTTCAAATGAAGACAAAAGAAACTGGACACTCATTGACTGCTCGATGGCGCTTGTGAAAGCGCTCGTGTTCTCCTTTGGGCCCTGCAGTCCAGGTGCTGGCGCTTCTCAAGGCCCTTCAGAGTATCTTGGATCGTGGCCCGGTGGGAAAGAAGCTGAAAGAAACCTTGGAGACACGTTGGCTGAGTTTCTTCACACTCTTGATAATGAAATGAACACTAACCAGCAGAGTGCTGAATGGTAAATTAATCAAATGGACCCGGATGGCACAACACACCCATTTACAAAAAACTAGCTAAGCTTAGATGGTCGTTATAAAGTATGACTTAAATTGACCAAAGTATGTTGAGTAATAGCATTGGGAAGGATCTTGGAGGTCTCAGAGCCTACATCATTCCAGACAAATATTTGTTTCATCTTTTTTTGAAGAGAGTGTTGGAGCATCCAGCTTCGAGGCTGTTCCAATGATTGTTCCCACTTTCAGAAAATTTCTCCTTATTAGTCAGCTCTCTAATATTTCACTCATTGCTTCTTGTCCTGCCCTTTGCTGCTTTGGAGGATAGTTGCCCCCCCCCACCACTGCAAAAACCTCTCAAATATTGGAAGATCGATATATAATCCCGCCTTCCTCTTCATTAGACTGGACATGCCCCACTTCTCTCAACTGTTCGTTGTCGGTTGAGCCTCTGTGCCCTTTATCATCTTCGTTGCTTTTCTCTGCCTTTCTAGGCTCTCAGGATCCTTTCTGCATCACGCTGACCAGAACTGGAGCCCGTGTTCCAAGCGAGGTCTCCCTGGTGCAGTATAAAGTGGCACCATCACTACTTGTGATCCTGATGCGGCTGTTCTTCGGTTGATGCAGCCTAGGGTTGCACTGGCTTTCTTGGCAGCTGCAGCGCACGGCTGGCTCATACTTAAGTGGTGATCCACTAGAAGAACTAGATCCCTCCTCTCATAGTTACTACTCCAGAGCCTCCCGAGAGTTGGTGGGCCCCTCACCCGTGCAAGCTGGGACTTCCAGGGAGGGCTGATGGAGCTGTCCCCATCACCCCCAGCAGCGCAGGCCCTTCTGGTCTGATCATTTCTGCAGGAGTGGGCTTAACTCCCGGATCCCTCCCTCTGGCAAGGCCGCCCCACATACTGGGGGTGGGGAGTCCTGCAGGAACTGGGAGGAGTGGGCTCCTCTATCCAACAGGTGCTGCTCTATACGGATCAGGTCTGGGGCCGGCCTGTGACTTGCTCCAGACAAATTGTAAATATGACTCTGAGTTTAATAACTGGAATAATTTCAAAATAAATGAGTAAAACCATTTTTCAAGCAAAACATCAATGCTAGAACAATTTTAATAATGAAATAATTTATTTTCTAACAGTTGAACAATACAGAAGTATACATATACACAGCAAGGTTGTCTAAAACATGTAATTTCTAAAAATGCATGTGCTAACTGTAATTAAAAGCACCATTATATGGCCTTGACACAGGATTTGTAATGATGTGGTATTTACATTTGGAAACTGAATCCTCCCCCCTCCCCTCCCCCTTTGCTGCTCCCTGCTTAGGCTGTGTTAGAATTTGGAAGACTCCAGAACCAAATCAAAAGTTCAGAATTGTAAGTGTTGTTCAGAGCACCATTGCGACGACGCATGTTCACAGGCGAATAGAGAAGAACAGCACAAAACGAAAGCCAGAGACGCCTCAAGCAAGTCAAATTTGGGGGCATATCAGGAGGGAAGAGCAGATGGCTGCCAGGGAGAAAGAGACTTTTAAAGTGTCCTTCAACCAGGCCCTATAGTTAAAATAACAAAGAGGTTTGCTGAAATAATCTTGATACATACATTTTGTAGCATTAAAAGAAATTTATTCTGCTCGATAATTTGGGATAACTATTATTTCAAACAAAAGCAACATTGATTCATAGTTGTACAATGAAGTTCAGGTAATCATAAAAGGAAAAAAGCCACTTGCGTTAACGGGGGGGGGGGGGGGGGGGGAAGAGAGAGAATCCAAGGATGCAACTTACTATTTTTAATTGGGGAGCAAATGCATAACTAAGTATGTAAAAGCAGTATTCGTCCCAATACAGTTAAGTGTCAAAACCTGAATTTGTGACCAAGTGGGCAAAAGGACACCATGAGTCCCATTATATTGCTGTACATCAGATGCCAAAATTTAATTAGGCAGTGAGCACTTAAAAAAATACCCCCCTCCCCCACTTCATCCCTCCCAGGGAACAGAACAGGGCTCTCTCCTCCGGGCTGTGTTTGTAAACTTCACGGTAGAAATGGAGCTCTAAAGAGAAGCAAGAGAGATTCTGGGTGCCTGGAAAGAGAGAAGGCCCGTGGCGGGAACAAAGTGCTAAAATGGCAGTTGGCAGTGCACACCCTGCTAATGCCCAGAGCTCTGCAACCTTGTTTGTGGCACCTAATTACACATTTCAAATAAGTGCTTTGAATTTGAATCAAAAACAGATATTCACACAAACCCTGGAAAAACAGTTCACAAGATGTGTCTATCAGCACCTTGAAAGCTCTGCTTTGTTAGAAAAATACACAGTAATAAAATTTCTGGGTGTTCAACACTCAGGAAAAGATTCACCAGGAAAAGACAATACTTTTGGGATATTTCAGATTGTCACCCTGACAGCCCTGTTTATTTTGGATGAATAAGAGCACAAATTCTCAACTTCCATTTCAAGCCAAGTATCCCCTGGATTTACTGTCTGCACAAAAGTTGCTCAGTGCCGCAGCGTTTAGTGTGATATTTTAAGCGCACCCATGCACACCCACACCCACACAAACATCCAGCTGTAAACACAGATAGAGAAACGCAGCTCCCCATAAATGATCTACAAAATTAATGTTCTGCAGCTTATCACATAATAATGAATGCTGGTGGATCAGTGAATAGGGCAGAAAGGCTGGCCACAGTGGAATGTCGCCTTTGAGGGCCCAGCCTCCACCTTAACAGGGCAGCCCAATCGCTCCGGGGCAGCCTGGCAAGGCAGCCAGTGCAGAAAGCTCTGGCTCCTCTCCCTCCAGGAGGCAACTGGTGTGGCCGTTCACCCACAGCTACACCGCTACTGAGAAGTATGGCACAGGGCTACACAACCCTCTGGAGCGCTTGGGCAGGGTTCAGGCGGGAGGAGCCTGCATGCAGTGGAGCAACTGTCTCAGGGATGGACCAAAGCCACACCAGGAGGGGCCCTCAAAGCCTCTCGGATAAAGTCATCTATTAATTTAGATGTTTTTGAAACATCATAGATAGCTTTAATCTAGCTTCTGAAATTAGTGCATCATCCTTTATGGAGTTGTAATTATTTTCTGTACCAACCACATTTTGAAAGGACCACATCCAGAAAAGTGCAAAGCTCAATTACTGGTTCGCAACAAGGACAACAAAACGAAACTCCAAAGTACTTTACTAAAGAAGAGAGTGGTTGCACCCTCCAAAATCTACCAAATGCACTATGGGCATATCTGCTGTTTCCATCTATTCAGAGGGGGAGCCCTCCTGGCCAGGAGAGGTCAGAAGTAAACTGTGCCCAGTAACTCACAAAAGGCACAACAATAATTAAAAAGAAGAAAAAAGCCCACAGTAAGTCTGGTTACTTCTAAAGAAAAACAGACTAAGTTTACCCTTTCAAATACCTTCCAAATCAAAGGCTATTTTGAACTCTAAGATGACAACATGGAATTGAATGTGAGAGGCAATTTTATGCAACTCATTAACAAACTGAAAGGCCTCTGGCAAGGAACCTGTCCAAATCAAGGGGGTGCCAACTGCAGGCTGGGAGCTTAGTCTCTCTGGAGGGTTTTCAGCAGGGACTCCTAGATGCCAGCCAGCTGCTAGACTGACGCAGGAGGAAAGTCTCCAGCACGGAAGAGGTCAGTGCAGGTCAGCTGACCACTGAGGATTCCAGCTCTTGTTTCGAGGCAGCTCCAAGACATTGATATGGAGCTTTTTAGTTATCCACTTCCCATCTCAAAAACCAGCTTTCTTCAAATAAAATCCATTTTCATATTATTTGCTTGGGTATCTGGTAGTGGATACAAGCAAACATAGAATACACAGTAAAGCGCAATCTGCCCCATAGCCCTTTGAGAGTGAAGTGACAGGAAGTTGGCTGGACTAGAGCTGGCCTGTCAGTGCTGGGGAAGAACGAGCTGCATACAAAGAATCCTTGTGAAAAGTTACTGGCAGCCCATAAACTGGGCAGGTCAAAGCAAAAAGAAGGAAGAGAGGAAGGTTCATTAGACCTTGACATACAAAGTTTCCTAGTCATCTATAAAAGCACAAAATCATAAGAACAGTACATCAGGTTGATATAAAAATGAATAAATACTATTTATAGACCACATTATGTACATTTGCATGTGCTCTACTCAGCTTAAATGAAAAGCGCTGCAGATGTCAGGAGTGCAGAGACAGAGCAAAAAGGGGGCAGAGAAGCAGCAGCCCAACATCCAACATCCAAACCAAAACCACCCATGGCACCTTGGGAGGCCTCCCAAAGAATGGCATTGGGCAAGAGAAGCGCTAGAATGCCAAGAGGGCAGCCATGGAAGTCTCCTCAGTCGTTAATTGAAAGCTAGCGCAGCTAACTTTGTCGCTCAGTTATTGCTGAATTCTTAAGGAAACAGGTCAGACTAGTACCAAGTATACAAACGAGGCATCATAATTCATTTGTGCTAAAGGGGTTGAGATCAGCTTTGTTCATCTCTCTGAGGTAGAAAAAATTGTCCCAGAGACAAAAAGCAAGACTCAGCAGCCCGGAGAGCTGCTAGCAACAAAAGGAACATGCAGCTGTCAATGCAAAGACGACATAATCAAGACTGCCCAAGTGTCGTATTTGGTCACCTGACGTGAAAATATTGAGATCCTACCAAGAGAGGCAGCTCTAAGAGAAAACCACCCCCAACTGCCATTTAGAGCCTCCAGTCCAGTTCTACTCGGCCGGCTGTTCTTCTGCCAAACTGAGATACCTTTCTCAATCCTATTCCCAACCTCAGGGTTGGCTACTTTATTACTATAATGACTTGGGATATTTCAGAATATTTTTTTTAACAGTGACTGGAAAGATTCACTGCACAATTCCCTAACCAGCACATGTTCTTCCAAGCCTGTTGTGTCATTTTTAACTTCTGCCTGCCGCTGGGATACAATGAATGTCAAAAAAAGTAGGGTTTCTTTTACAGTGGCCGTGCCTGACGACCAGCCTGGCTTTATAGACATCACCCTCGGCCCTCCTACCTTCACCCAGAATATTAATTGCCGCACAGGCCCAAAACACGCATGTGGCTGTTACTGCAGCAATATTCCGGGTGCTGCTAAGAATTCTGGTTGGAATGTTCAGTCTCACAGAGATGAATTTACGGTTAGAAAAGAGAAGCTAGTGTGTGCCCAGGAGGAACTTGTAACCCGCAACACTATGCACTGTTTTCAGACTTAGGCAAAGCAGATTTTGGTGATGTTGATGGTACAAGAAGTTTACGTGCAAGAGAATTGTGGAGCGGCCCCACATACTACCTAGCGAAATCCAAGAAGGAAAAAGCAGTGGGCAGGGCAAGGGAGGGGACGCTACTGGCTCCTTATAGGCTGAGGCAGGCCTTGAGATGGTTCTGAGGCTTTATTCTCTGAATGCCAGCGCTCGAATAACCCTCATCGCTGCAGACGCTCTGCAAGCTGCCCCTCTCGTCGGAATCGCTCGGGGGGCTGCTGCTGCTGCTGCTCCAGTCGAGGTCCCCGGTGAGATAGTCGGTGCTCTCCACGTCCACGTCAATTTCTTCTGCAACAGAAAGCCACGGAGGGAGGGAGGGAGGAAGGGAGGGAGGAAGGAGGGGGCAAGTTTGGGAAGGCGAAATGTAAGCAAGACAGCAAACTCAGGAGAGCTTTTTGGCCCAGCAATTCATGCTGGAACTTGGAAGCGTGCACACGAACGGCCATCCGCGCTTCCTCCTCACCTCTGTCTGAATCTGAGCGTTCGGAGGACACGGTGGACCCCAGGCTGTCCATCCGTACGCGCTCAATGCCCAGTTTCTCCAGCTGCCTTTTCAGATGCCGCTGTTCTCGCTGCAACTGATCTATTTGGTGTACTGCTTTCCTGTCGTAGTCTTCAAGTTTCTGTGGAAGGAAAGAGTCACGGGTGGGTCCCCGGACACGAAAGCCAGCCACTCTCCTCAGAGAGTGGAGCTATTCGAGGGCAGCCAAGCTGCTTTTAGCCACCGTCTCTTCCTCTCTTGCCATCTCAGCTACGGTTCTTTTCACACCTTTTGAAGGACCCTGTGAGGTGGAATCTTTTGCCTCAGCCTGTCATGATCTACTTAAAAAAGTGCTCCAGGGCTTAAAGTCTGACTGAGTTCATCCAATGCGATATTAATGTTGACTGAAATGTCAAACATTTATTTTTCTTTCTCCATTAGAAGTGTGATAGCTTTAACTCACCTTTATGTGCAATTTAGCTTTTGTAAGTAAACTCAGGGTAGTATGTCTACTGGATTCTGGCCCGAGAGGCACCATTCCTTTAAGCTTCTCCAGACACAGTCGCAGATGGGCACGCCTGTTAATGAAATATTGGTCACTGATGAACGGTTTATTCAGCAATACTGAATTCGGTAAAATGAGGATCCAGACAGTTGGGGGGCAAGAGGCTGACTTTGTAAACTGCTTAGAGAGGGCTGTGAAGCACCGTGAAGCAGTACGCAAGTTATAGGCTATTGCTAATTGCCTAATACAAGCTCTATTTCTGAATCTGTGTTCTCGAATTAAGATTAAACATGTCAATGCTTAAACACTGAATCACTTTCAACACTTGAAAGGTTGAAGTTAAAAGTGGTTCAATGTTTAAGCAGACTTTCTAGAAATTTATTAAACTTACATGCCGCCCACCTTCCCTAGAGATGACTCTAAGTGGCTTACAATCAATAAAAGCAACAATATGAAAGAAAACAATAAATAGCAACAGTAAAATTGGTTAAAAATTGACAAAAATGGGAAGGAAGGGAACAAGCTGCACAGAGGGTAGAGATGGGCTCTTGTCTTACTCCATTGAGGATGTTCCTTTATCATCTCATTTCTGAAGGCTGTTATTCAAATCAACTTTGCCTCTGTTCTTCTAGGCAAGTTAACTACCAGTAGTTTAGCCAAGCTGTTATCATGGCCTAAGCCACTTCAGAATTCCACCTAGGTATTTATTTATCAAATGTATATGCTGTCCATCTCACTATCCAGTGACATTTGTGGGACAACATCAAGATGCACCAATTTTAAATACTAAATATTAAAAGACAAGAGGGAAGTGTAAATTCTTTCATGTCAAGTTATTTTACTTAAACACTAACAGCAGTAAAAGTTTCCAAACCTAAAATAGCCTGCCATTGTTTCAAATTCTGAATTACATTGTAATGCCTATCAATCTTTCCTGTAATTCGGAGAATACTTTGGAACTCCATAATCTATGATTAATTAAATTAGCCAAGTGGCTTATTCACATTGGAGAGCAATCTGAAATAAGTTTCAAGAAGCATCCTAAAGAGAGGCAGATGTCACACCTCCAGAAGCTCTAACAAGGGCAGGCATGGATATTGTCTCCATGCTGTTCATGTGACACCAATCCTGCAGGCATTCTTTCTTTTAAAAATCATAAGAAACACACAGAGCATCTCATGCGGGCATCAGGCTTCAAGAATATCAACATTAAATTTTGTTAATTGAAGAATGTTCTTTCTGCGCCAACTCAGAAAGCTCAAACTGCCCAAGGAGCTGCTGATCCAGTTCTACAGAGGAATGATTGAGTCTGTCATCTGCACCTATAAGTGTCTGGTTTGGTTCTGCAACCCAACAGGACAGACACAGACTTCAGAGAGGAATTAGGACTGCAGAAAAAACAATTTCTACCAACCTGCCTTCCATGGAAGACCTGTATACTGCACGAGTCAAAAAGAGAGCTGTGAAAATATCTACTGACCCCTCACATCCCGGACATAAACTGTTTCAACTCCTTCCCTCAAAATGACACTATAGCGCCCTGCACACCAGAACAACTAGACACAAGAACAGTTTTTTCCCCAACACCATCACTCTGCTAAACAAAGAATTCCCTCAACACTGTTCTATTACAAAGTCTGCACTACTATTACTGTTAATCTTCTCATCACTCCCTATCACCCATCCCCTCCCACTTGTGACTGTATGACTGTAATTTTGTCCCTTGCATCCTTATGGTTTATATTGACTGTTTCCTAGTATGATTTGATTGCTGATTGTACCCTATGACTATCATTAAGTGTTGCACCTGATGATTCTTGACTCGACAAGTATATCTTTTCTTTTATGTACAGAGAGCATTTGCACCAAAGATAAATTCCTTGTGTGTCCAATCACACTTGGCCAATAAAAGAATCCTATTCTATTCTATTCTATGTTGAAAACACTCCTGACAAAAAAACCCCCCATCCATCTGTAAATATGTTAGAAATGCACAAGGCGGCATAATTCGGGTTATTTCAATTCCTACTGATTCTAAGGGAGAAAATGAGGAACTGAATTTGAGAGCCATCTGCATGACTCTGAAGTGAATGAAGTTCAGAAGTTATTTTACTGGATCATGATTTTACTATTTAAACAATGGGTTTTATTTAACGTAATTAATAAATGTCAGAGAAGTTTACTAATCCTTAATGAAAATCATTTCTATAAATAGTGCTTTATAGTTTGTATTTTATTATATGTTTAACTGAGCAAGCAGTAGTAGTTTTTTGTTTAAATTAGAAAATATTAACAAAATCCCTAAAACTGATTCTTCAAACATAAAATTGGACCCATCCATGAAATGTTTGTTAGAACAAATAATGGAAAGTGAGTTGCCAATCATGAAATAAACCTATAATTAGAAGTTGAAGATACAACTCAGGCTAATATTAATAGTTGGCTTACCTAGCCTTAAGGGTTGTGCCATAAATTCAAACATGTCCTCTCACTATTATTTTTGTATTAAAAACAAAATGAATTCGAAAAGGATTTTAAATGAAACTTTCGAAAGAAAAAGAAACACAAGCCATCTAATATTCTGTTTCCTCAGTAATCAGCTCAGCCAGGAAGCCCACAAGCTGTATCCCACGTCTTATTCTTCAGGTAGAGGCACTGAAAGAGACGCCGCCAATAATGCCAAAGGGCCTCATCAGTAGCAACAAAGGGCAGGACGGCAGCTCTTAAGCTTTATCCTCCACCAGTCCGAATTGCTCAGGATTTCCTGTTTTATTTTCATTATCATCTGTAAAATTGGTTTTTATACCAACCTATTTCTAAGTGTTTAATAGTTTGAAAAAAAGATTCAGGAAAAGCACGTTCCAGTCAATATACACACGATGAATATTACATTCTGGATTCAAAGAATTTTAGTAGAAGTGTATGAGTTTGCATTTGTGGTTAAGTGCTAAATAAATATCCACTACCCAGCTGCTCTAAAGCTTATATTCTTATCTAGCAATCCAAGAAAAATATGCAAGTAATCTTTAACAAACAGATTCAGGTGAGAAACTAATGTCACCAGGCTGAGAGTCTTAAATTTAACTTTAGATTCCATTTGTGTCAACCAACACAGAGGAACAATTTTATATAGAAATGCTAAAGGCTGGTTTGCAACAGTCAACTTGGCTCTCTTCCTGAAGAGCCACACTCCAGACTGTTTAATATATAAACAAGTGTCAGTTGCTTTGAGTAGCAAGAATACTCAATCCACAAACTCTTTCCTCTGGTGAGGGATGTAGTAGATCAGCTGGAAGCGCATCCTGAAATTTTGACATGTCACTTCAGCATAGAATAGTATTCCTCAGATCAAGGCTAGAATTAATTGCTACTAGCTCCTTCTCTTCTCTTAATACTGTCAGAACAGTAAAAACGGAAAGAATTTGGTTCCACTGTTTGTTTCCAGTGACAGAACATGCAGCATAAATAGCCCCTTTAAAAAGAAGTAACAATCAATATTGCAAAGGATTAAGAGCCCAGACGTAAACATTTGTCAATTCTACTTAATGGAGATCAGCCAGAAAAACTAGATTTGCACTGTTGTAATTTGCTTCAACACAGTATGTTATAATTTAAGGATGCTTCTACAATTTAAATATAAACTGTTTCTGAATGCTTACCTATTCTTTTCCATTTCATTATGTGTGGATCTTAAAGAAAAAAAAAGAGGATCAATTAATTAGCAACTATGAAATAAACATGCATTGATAAAAACTAACTATACACAGTAATTTCTATCAAATTGCCATTGCTAATATTTATGTATATCTTGACATAAGGAGTTCATGATGGCACTATTCTCTCCCTTATTTCCCCAAAAGAATCACTAGATAAGGTAGGTGGGCTGAGGGAGAGAGACCCAATTATCTACCAAGAGCGAGAATCACACTGGTACTAATCCAATTTTTTAAGAAATTGTGGTCTTATTGCTCCTACAAAATTTTATAACTGTGAAGGATCACATTAGTTACTCCAGCTATATTACCCCCCATTTAATTGCAATCTCATATTACATGATTTAGAACCTGTACAAATAGGATAAACTTAGCAAGGCTTGTAGTATCTAAATTTACAATATTTCAAATGACACATTAAGTGCAGACTCTGCTATCTTAGACTGTCATAGGACTGAACCAATCTATAGCCTCCCAATATTAATTGAAAATCCATCTCATGAACATTTAAACCATTTTTCCTTAAATTACTTTTGCTAATTAATATTATTAATAAAGATATGCTAACATATAACTGGAACACACTGCAGAAATTACCTCACTGCACTAAATGCCTCTCAAGATTTTATCTATGCTGCTGTTGAATGGTGACTGAGTAATTATGTAGAAAAACATTTTAAGGCCAGCTGAACAACTCCCTGAATTTCCTAAGGTCCCTGAGGAAGAGAAGCAACCTGTTGTCCATAATGCCTGGTCACTGGCTGTGGTGGTAGGAATTTTGACTTCTCCCAACATATTCAAAACACCTGACAACCACCAAGAGTGTTTCTAGTTTTGTACAAGAGTATTTTACCTTGTATGAAGTTACTAATTTTGTAATTATTTTGGTTAAGGCTCTTGTACTATTAACATAGCCCATAAGTTTTTTTTTAAAGTCCAAATGGTTAGTTTTATCAAAGGACTCCAGGACTATACATTTCAGTCTCAGCTCTTAGGAATTCCCAATCTTTTCATTAGAAGCCTTGTCTCATGGATGGCCACAAAAACCGATTTAATCTGTGATCATTATTAGTTCATGGCTCCTAATAATAAGAAAAAAGCCATTTCAGGAATTACTGAAGTGGAAGGAAGTTAAACTCTTTTCTAGCAAGATTGCAATTTCTCAGTTGCTTCCTTCCTGCTTAGCAGATGAACAGAAAAGTAGGAATAACTCTGAAGGCAAATAAGGTCACTGAACTACACTGTAGCAGTAACTTAGACATTGGCAATGTTGGTTTACATGACACTAAATTGGGCCAAAAATTGGTTGAATAGTTTGGAGTTCAGCATCTGGCGCAAACTCCGTCCTTTGTCCTCAGGAGTGGATCACACTGAGGCTCTGATAGCTTCTATTTGTTTGAGCCTGGCATGGCATGCGATGAAAACAATTGGGTTTTATTATCCTCAATTTAATGTGCTGTGAGAATTCACCCAAGTAGTCCTGGGCACAGGATAGAAAACGCCAAAAATGTACCACAATTGCAAGCATTTTGTGTGCAAATCTCCCGGTTTTCAGTGCCTTAATAAGGTATATATTTCCTCCTTAGCCGGCTTTCAGGAGTCACTGGAAAGGAGGGCTGGCGAGCACTTTGAAAAACAGGGGACTTCCAAGAAGCCACCTACGCCTGGGATAATAGATTTTGTGTTCCCAGAGGAGGCCGGGGACCTGAAGATCGCGAAGGGCTTTCCTGAAGCGGGGTCTCCGGAAGCTCCAGGCGCCCACCCAGAGAAAGGGAGCCCATCTCATCCCGGCCCGACGGGGGGGAAGGGAAGGAGGAGGAAGCCGGGCTGGGATGCGGGTTTTCCAGCCCAGCAACCCAGGAAGCCGCCCGGTTAGTAGGCAGCGAAGGAGGGGAAAGAGAAAGGGGCCTGGGATCTCGGGGGCTCCGAGGGGCAGAGAGCCCGGGGGCCAAGCACGGGAAGGGGCCCGGCCACAACCGGGAGACCTCCGGCTTCCAGGCTCATTTAAGGCTGGGCCAGGCCCGGGAGAGGGGGGGGGGATGCGGCCGGGACTTGTCCACGTAGTCAGCACCGGGCCCAGCCTGGAGCGGGGCGGGGAGGGCGGCCACCACGGCCGATTCCCGCCCTGCCAGTTGGGCCTCTCTGGTCCGGCCCTCCTCCCTCCGCTCCGGGGGGACCGCGGGAGGCGCAGCAGGTTCCCAGCCCGGGGGACGGAGCACCCCAGCCGCCCCCACGCCGCCGCCTTACCTGCTGCCGCCGCCGCCGCCTTTCTTGGGCCGGCTCCTCCGCTTGAAGGCCTCCCTCTCCTTGGCGCTGAAGGGCAGCAAAGAAGCGTAGCCGTGCTCGGCTTCTGCGGAGGAAACACGGCGGGGCCCTGAGCAAGGCCGCCCCTCGCCCGCCGCCGCCGCCGCCGCCTTTGTCTCCGGCCCTCCCTCCCTCGCCTGCCGCCCCGGCTCAACGCGCCCCTCCCCCCCTGGGGCCCGGGCGGTGGCGGGGAGAGCCTGCCGGAGCCGCTTTGTTTGCGGGGGGCCCGGGGCGGCCTACCTCGCTCGCGGCGCTCCAGGAACTCGGCCGCCTCCAGCAGCATCTGGATATTCTCGCACACCTGCGCGGCGGCCGCCATTTTGCCGGGCTAGCCGGCTCGTCCTCTCGCTTCCCCGCAACGCCGCCGCCGTCGCCGCCGCCTCTGTTTACCCCACCTCAGCCTGACAGACTCGGCACGGCCAAGCCCGCCCCTGCGACCGCAGGCCAACCCACTCCCCGCCCAGCGCGGCCGCAATTGGGCGGCCGGCGCTGCTTCCGCTCTCCCGTTTCTCTGATTGGTCCTTAAGCAGAACAGAAAACACCAACCAGCTCCGCCCCCTCCTTTGGTCCGGCCATTGGCTCGGTCGCTGGGATGCGCTTCACCGCGATAATTGTACCGATTGATTGGACGAGCTCCGGGATGACGTTTCCTTCGACGATTCCGTCGTTATTCTGCTTTGCTTGCAAGGGAAGCCTCATTGGCCAGCCACGGCCGAGCAACATCCCGTGGCGGCTGTCATAGGTCCGCACGGTTCCCGTAACTCCGTTCGGCCTTCGGATTGGTCAACGCCCCAGGCGCCCCGCCCTGTTTATTGTGTTGGTTTCTGGGCTTGGCCCCGCCCCCGGCCACGCGTTTGTTCTGTGGTTCCGCCCAACCAGAAGGAAGTCAATATCGAGGCAGCGGAGAGCATGCGCACTGCTCGCCTCTCCCACCTCCAGGACGAACGGCCTAAAAAACCCGGGTGCTTCCTTCGGTCGGTTCCCGGCTTTGGATACAGCAAGACCAGCTCCGGTGCGATGCAGTTGCAGGACTTCAACTCCCAGAATCCCCAACACACACACAAACACGCCCCCCCTTAAAAAGCAGGATGGCTAGCAATTCTGGCAGTTTTAATCCACATAAGTGAAGACTTGCTACTGCTTGTCCTCTGCTCCCTCTGCTAAACAAATAATTCCCTCCACACTGTCATAACTATTTACAAAGTCTGCATTACTATTACTATTAATCTTCTCATCATTCCTTATCGCCCATCCCCTCCCACTTGTGATTGTAGGACTGTAACTTTGTCTCTTGTATCATTACGATTTATATTGACTGTTTCCTAGTATGACTTGATGGCTTATTGTACCCTATGACTATCATTAACTGTTGTACCTGATGATTCTTGACAAATGTATCTTTTCTTTTATGTAAGAAAAGAGCATTTGCACCAAAGACAAATTCCTTGTGTGTCCAATCACACTTGGCCAATAAAAGAATCTATTCTATTCTGATCCCAAGGAGGCCTGTCTGTCCCGCAGGAAACCACCACCCTGCTCGGTATGAAGACAGGCCCACTGGTATTTCAGCCACCCCAGCTCATGTGCCACGAAGGAGGCCGCCTGGATGAACCTGGGCCTGGCGGGACTCCCACACACACACACACACAAAAGGAGGGAACCGATCCGAGATTGAGGCCACCACAGCTGAATGCAAAGCCCCAAAACATCATATTTACATTGACGTATCATTCATATATTTATTATAAATAAATATACAATTCCATGGGTGCTAAAATAATTATATAACTGGAAGTTCCAGCTTTATCGGTTCCCAGGTTTTCTCAAGGTGGTTCCACCTGCAAGTTCAGCCCATTTTGAAATGGGACTCTCACCTGTCTGCTTTAGTTCTATGACACCACAGAAGGTAAGAACTGAAGAAGCAGCTTCTGGGATGAGAAACGAAACGTCTTCAAAGAAAAAACCAGAACGTCCAGTTGCCTCTTGAATAAAAGCACCTTTGGGACAACCAGGAGACCTGGATGAATCTCCATAGACAGAAGGTAAGAACAAAACTAAAAGGTCTTATACTTTAAACAAAAGCACCCGTACAAAATACTCTTTAGCAATATTTCACATCCCTGTAGCCAAAACAGAACCCAGAACGTCTTATAGAGGCAATTGTCTGTTCACAACCCTTACATCTGTTGGCTTCTAGGTTTGAGTGTGGGTGGAATGAATCCCATTACCATTCTAGGTCAAAGGAAGCTAAGCATTTGATTTTAATCTGGATTATACCTCTGCTGAATTAATTACTGAAGCAAATGTACTGTTCAATAACACACACACACACACAAAGGAACCCCATTTCTACACAGAATTAAATCCTGTTCTATAAACGTTACTTCCTCTTGAGTATGCTTGCAACTGCAGCAGCATCAAGGGTAAGTTTTTATTATGCCTTTGAGGAAACAAACCCATATTCTTCTGTCAACAATGCACACAGATACATAAAAAGCAGATTCCTCACCATGGCACAAGAAGCAGGAAGTTCTGCATAGCTTCGGTCTGGATTGAAACATAGTGGAAGTCAGCAACCTGAACGCTGCCAGTCAGCTGGCATGAGCTAGTCCGTCCCCTACGGTGCACCAAGGATAGGCCTGCAAGTGCTGAGCAGGATGAGCTGGCAGCCATTTAAGCCCTCAGGACTGCACTGTGTGTCTAGCAGGGGTAGATTTCCCTGATATTGTATGCCACATGCTCAATAAATAGTGGTTTGCAAATCACGCCCTGCCCCCAGCCCCACTCCAGTTATAAACCTTTTGGTGCAACAGCAGTGCTTCTGGATTTTCATAATTATTCTTAAATTCTGCACTGAACACAGAGGCGATGTAATTATGCAAATCAAACATCCCAAACAATACCAGTGAATCCTGGAAGAATTTAAGGGTATGATGCAAGCAACCGAGGGAAGCTCTTCAATCACTTGCTGTTTGAGTGCCCCCTGCTGGACAGAGACAACGACTACAGGATCTGAAATACATCAGGTGGCTAAAGAAGCAAAGGAACAAGCCCCATGGTGCTAAGAACCAATTGTCTTCCAGGTACCATTTAAAAAAAAATCAACAATGGAAAAATTAAGTTCTGTGAACATTAACATATTTCAGGAACCAAATTATTATCAATTTTTGATTCCGTCTTTTAGAAAAGTTGGTCTAGTTCAACTTTACTCAAGGAGACAAGATGTTTCTTTTTTTAATTTAACTGACAATATTTAAAAGAGGAAGCCTACAAATGTGGAATAGCAACATCAGAAAAACCACTCTGCAAAAGATACATTTGAAATGGAGAAAAAAATCACCATCTCAGCCTAGGATATGTAACTTCAAGGAATTATTCACAAAAATGACCTTAACCCTTTTTGGATGAGAAGACAGAACCTCTCGGCCAGACAGACAAGACTTCGGCCAGACAGACGGAGTTTTTTATCGGTAACAACTGCAGACACATCAGGCAATAAAGTCCAGGGGCCTGTTGAATCCACCTTTTCTGTTCATGTACTGCCTGCAACAAGAGAAATAAATAGGAGCAAAGTTTTCCACAATATCCCACATTTCAAAAATTTCAATAGCATTTTTAAATGTCAATGTCAATATACCCAGATAAAACAAAACAGGTGTATTAAGCCTGATATACTTATTGCAGTTAAAAAAAAACCCAAACCACAAAAAGCTGTCTGTCTCTCTCACACACATATGATTTAAGTAAAATCTGAAATATCACCAGTATATGGGACAGATATAGCAGTAGGTTTTGGGGAACTATAAAAATAAATCTTGGAGACAACTCCACGTGCAAATAACCATGGAAATACTCCAAGCTGGCTAGTGGCCACATTAAACCATTCACCCACCGGATGGAAAAGCAAGAACAGGGAAGCATGAATGGAAGACATTCTCCTGGGTCTCCTGCATGCTCTCAAGTCATCACAATACAGAAGTATCTGCCAGATGATGTTTTCATCAAATGACAAAAACAGGGTTGTGCTACTGCAACACAAACATCGTCCCTTGTGTATGTGTGCACGCAGGGTGTTCAAAAATGTAAGAAGTCTCCTCAAAGTTATGGTTGTTTTTTAGATACATTTCATATAGAAGTAAAGCTTCAAGCACGCCATCATGGCTTTTGGCCATGCCCTGCGAATGCCCAGGTGTAATGTTATGATGCACTTATGAAAGAGGCATAGCTCACCCCCCAGTGCGGCTGTCCTTCTGCCTGTGGATGCTTCTGCCAGAAAAGCAGCCCACACATCTAATGTACCAAATAAAAGGGAGCCACGGATTGAGGCAGGCGACAAAAGGAAGGCTAAAGGAGCTTGGGGGATTTTCTATCTTTAAGTGCCAAAACATCTGGATTATCCAGAGACTTTGACCAAGTAGGTCACTGAATGCCTCGGCACAGGAAGACATATAAATGACCCCATACAAAAGGTACAAAAGGCTTTCAACTACCATGCCAGCAATGGACTGGATTTGCAACAGATTTGCAGTTCACGTGGCGTTTGCTGGAATTCTCAGTATAGCATGGAACAGCATCCTGCCCTCAGTGTAACTGCAGCATCCCACGTCAGACTATAGACCACAATGTGATTGGGCTGTAAGCTGGGAGCCTACATCGGTCCAGTATCTGATTTTCCTTCTATAAACAATGCTGCGCTTCAATAGTTAGATGGTCTACACACTGGTTTTTTGAGCATAAGTCTTTTTAATATTTATATTTTATGGCATTTTTTTAATCTAGGTGAAATGTTAATATATATAGCTAGCCCATGTAAGCCATATAGGCTAAATAAATAGATACTTTGACTTGTGGAAAGGAGTTTTCCTTGGTCTTATTTTAGACAAAGATATTTGGGCCAGCTTTACAAATTAATTTTCATTGTGGAATAATTTTACCTGAATCTAGGAAAGACACATTAAATCAATTATTCTTAGCAGATACATTTATTGGACTGAATTCAGGAGCTGGAGGCCGCACCCTGAGTGTTCCTTCCCACAAGAACAGTCTTGTAAGGTAGGTTTGGGTGGGCGGGAGGGACCGTCTCCAAACCCACCAGGGAGCCTCTATAATTCAGCGAAGACAAGAATCTGGGCCTCCCAACAGCTTCACTATTACCCCTGGCTGTTCTGGAGTTAAGTAAGTGCATAGGGAATTCTCTTTCACAAAGCCAGAAATCCTTCGTTTCCAGAAAGAGTTAAGAAGGAACCCAAAGCCACTTTGCAAAGGTTATCTTGACCAAAGGATGCCCCAGCAGCTCCTCTGCTGAAGGGCCCATCTGAGCAAGGGAATAAATGCCAACCTGTATTTCCGTTTCTGCGACACGTTTACAGCATATGCGTTTACAGATCCGTCTACTTTCTTGCCCTGCAAGACAAAGGAAAAAATCAACCCCTTTCAAACCACTGAAAGGAGAGCAATTGTCCTCTCACCAATTTCCTCCTGCACTGCCAGTCCAACATGTTTCATTCTGCATTACTCCCAGACTCAGCAGAAAGTTTACTACCTACTCGGAAACCACAGAGTGATGGGCAGGCAGGCGGGCGAACTTGCTTATCCACCTCGGAGGAAAGGCACAATAATAATGCAATGAAATCACTATGTTTCAAGAAATCTAATCCCCTTTTCTGTTTCTTTAAGAACTTCAAGTGTTTGGAAGTCTGCCAACTGCCACAAAGCCAAATTTAATTATTTCCAAAAGAAGAAAGTCCAACGGCTTTTCTGGTCTCTTTCCTCAGGGTGTTGCTACCAAGGAACCTTGGGAATGGAATCCCCCCCTGTTAAAAGAGATCCTAGAAGGACCCAAAGGGCAAAGACTAGGTATGGATCTGACAGATGACAATGCAAACATAAAGTTTCCTACAGAAAGAAACGATGGCTCACAAATGGAAAAATAATTGGAAGCAGTGGCATCCATAGAGGGTGTGTGTAAAAAAAGACCAGGTGACAGGTATAGTATCATGGGGCAAGCTCCACTCCTTTTTGGTAGGTGATGTCCCACGCTCACGTCCTGGCACCACACTGTTACCTCCCCAGACTTGTGATATCTGAACAGAATAACACTTGGAAGGGACCTCAGAGGTCTTCCAGTCCAATTCCCTGCTCAAGCAGAAAACCAGATACCATTTCAGACCAATGGCTGTCCAATCTCTTCTTAAAACCTCTGGTGTTGGAACATTCACAACTTCTAGTTAATTGTTCTAGCTGTCAGGAAATTTCTCCTTAGTTCTAGGTTGTTTCTCTCCTTGACTAGCTCCCATCCATTGCTTCTTGTTCTGCCCTCAGCTGCCTTCTCTCACAGCAGAGTTTCTCAAAAGTTGAACTCAGCACTCACCAATTTTGTAATTTTTCTGTACAATGCAGACATCCTTTCACATCCTGCTTGCTGCTTGCTACCTTAACAGCAGATGTAGCTTACATACACATTTTAAAATTTAAGGAAAAAAATATGCTTGCCTTTGTGGTGTCAAATGAGCCAAATCCCATCATTTTCATCATTTCAATTTCTTCTTCTGTTTTGCCTTCCAGGTCTTCTTCTGCATAAGAAAACAATGCATGACATGGAGATAAAATATCTCATACCCAACCTGACCATTATCTAATATCAAGTATAAGAAATGATCCTGGAACATCAATACAACAGCAAACTCCTTGACTCAAAAATCAGGGCAACCAAAGCTTTTCCTGTATTGTAGCTGGGCCTGAAATGATCTAAGCTGCAAGTCTACTTACAGCTGGATAGCTACCAGCCTCACCGTGGCCTCATCCGTGAAAGAGATCTATGAGCAGCTGGGCCTAAACCTCACCGTTGGTGGACAGTCTTATTTTTAAAAAGTCACACCATCGTCTTATGCAAGAATGGGAAGGAAGCCTCCTTTAAAAGGTGCTGCCCATTTCCTGGGTCTATCCAGTTAAGATTTTCTAGTTAACTTTTAATACTACTGTGGGAAAGGTCTAGAAAAACACTTGTGGGCTTGATCCCCACAAACATATTTTCCTTTTCTTCAGGAAACTGATCCCCAGATAGAGACCCCATAAACTAAGAAGTTATTGCATTAAGTCCAATGTGTGTTATTGCTATTCTGTTTTTCATTTTATTAATTTGTATTTTTCTGTTTCAATTTTTAACCCCATGCATGCAGTCCTGCAATTTTGAACAGAATATTGTCAGACATGCTCAAAAAATAGACCAAACCACAACAATTGTAATCAGGGAGGACTGTGCATTGGAAACAGGCACTGATTTATTAGAAACGATCAATAATGATGTAGAAAGCTTTTAAGGTTTAAATACAGGACATTAAAAGAGCAGGCATCAACATTTCATTTTTTAATGTGTGCCAGTGTGTTCACAGAAGTATCTTGACCTTGTCTTATGGTAAGAGTCAGCTCTCAGTAAAGGGATGGGAAGGATTTGTGCTCTCCAAGACCAGGAAATGACCAAACAGCCCAGTGCTGATTGTTCAAAGGCTTCCCTGTCCTTCTAGAAGTCCAATGCACAAAGCAAGCAGTGGAAACCAGAACCCCACAGCAAGGTGTGCCACCTGCATTGCTACCTGTGATTTGACGCTCTTTGTCTTTGCTGTCCTTCTTCTCATCCTCTCGCCTTTCTTTTTGCCGGGAAGGAGAAGCAGAACTTGATCTATGCCGCCGAGGAGATCTGGAATGTCAAACCAGCGCAGGTTTCACTTTAACAGCAAAGAAAATTATGTATTTGTATTATGAGACAAAATGAAGAGCATTTTGATTATTTTCAAATAACTAGAACGGGGCCATTAAAGCAGAAGCAAAGGATGCATGCTAGAAGCATAATTGCATCATCAGACAATGATCCCGGTTTTGTTTTCCTTTAATGTGGGAAAGTGGCAGGAAAAAGAGCAGAACTGGACCAGTCTGCCTATCAAAGGAATGGAGTCCTTCTTGGGGAGGGTTATTTACAGTCATTCCAGTATGGGCAGCCTAGCCTAACAGCTAAAGCAAAATACATACAATTTGAATTATTAACACAGAGCTATACATTTGTTGTATTTTTAAGATTTATATGAAATTATATTTCTAATGCAATGAAAACTATTAGACAATACAGTGCAGCAAGTGTAGTATATGTATAAAATGATATCAAAATATAACTAGCAAGAATATAGCATCCTTGTAGAGCTGTATGTTATTAATATTAAAATGATCATCTTGATGTAAATTATCCAATTCTTTTGTTTTGGTTGTCAGACATAAATTATTTATTTGGATACTATTATAAATATTAGTTATGTTTGCAGAATTAATCAAAACCATTATAATCAACAGTCCAATAAATTTGTAGCCATGACATTAATCAATAACTTCAATTTGATTACAATTTAATGAACAGATATTAGAAAAACAGTAATCATGTATATATTTCTTTTTGAAATAACTAATTGGTGAAAGAATCTGAGACTGTACAATTCCTGAAGTCTCTTTAGATAAAAAGTGTTTATTTAGAAGACAGTTTTGATGTTTCCAAATTTATATTACATGAAATAAATAATTCTCCTCTGTTATAATTTCCCACAACAATGGCAGTCGGCAGGGCTATTCTTATTTAAGCTGCCTACTCTTTATGGAACAAGTTAGCCGAAGGGTTAGTTGCCACTGTCACTTTCTCACCTGGATCTTCGTCTATGTGGCGAACGAGAACGACTTCTCCTTCTGTCTCTCTCTCGAGATCTTGATCGCTCCCGTCTCCTCCTCTCTCTTTCACGTGAGGCGGATCTGGAACGCCGACGTTCTTTTTTACAGAGTAAAACAACAGAGGCAGTAAGTCCCCTGGATCAAAGAGGAATATTTCTCCTAAACTAATACATCACACCTGAAATACTGTCACAACAGCAGCAAATTTGATGCTCCCGACACAGATGCTTTATAGACGGCTCCAATGTCAAATAATACTTTGAGGGATCCTTGGTGTTTTCTTACAGAAAATTAAATACTGTTTTTCCCCCTGAGGTCTATGCTGTTATTCAACTCTTCTTCCATAAAAGTTACAATATCATATTCCAGTTAATTTCAATTTTTCTTGGTTTACAATAAGCCAAACAGATTCAAAAGAAAAACACAAAAGGGATGTTGCCATCAGTTGTTAGGTGTCGTTTAAACCACCATTCTATATCCTGCAACGTTCCCTTAAAGATGAAGGATAATAGAAACGTGGAGGATACTGGAGAAAAGTTACGGCCCGTAACCATGGATCAGCCTAAGAAGGAAAGCAGCGCCGCTTGGAGGGTAAAACCAACACGAGCCGTTTTTAGCGCTATACGGGATCTACCAGCTTTCTCGTGAAAACTGCAAATGCCTCCTCTTCAAGGCATTTCAATCCGGTTATTTTTTTTTTAATTTAACCTTCAATCCAAGGAGGGAAAAGGCAGCCCCCCCGCACGCTTGCACCCCGCCCTGGTGTCCGAGTCCCCCATCTCTAGCGGGAGGAAAGCCTCCCTCGGGGCGGCCTGCTCCAAGCAGGGCAAGATGCGGTTGGGCGGCCTCCCCGCAGCGGAGGGAAGAAGGCCGGGAAGCCAGAGACCCTGAGGGCACCCCGACCAACCAGGCCCCGCCACCCCGCTCACCCCTCCGAGGAGGCGACCGGGACCGGCTGCGGCCCATCACGCGCGACTCCTGCCCGGCGAGCGGCCGAGGCGAAACGCGCTTCCGGCGTTTGCTCTCGGAACTTCCGGTGAGATAACGGCCCGCGCCTCCCTCCTTGCACCTCCGGGCGGAAACGGCCTCCGCGCCAGACGTTCCGCCGGGGGAATTGGGCGGCGACGGCTGGGGAGGCCGGAGCTCGTGACTTTGGGCTGACCTGGGTGGGAATTATGGTTTTAGGTACCCGAAGGGCACCATTTTTGGGTGGCTGATAGTCATCCCTAATCATGATTATTGCATCCCGAGTTTTGAATGTATAGCTACAGTGACCACATCTCCTTTATTGTAAAGGCAGTCCTTTATTTCAGAAAATCTTTATTAGAACATGCATTTTTGTAGTTTTTCTTGGGTTTGATATTGAATTTTCATTTGAAAATAAGTTTGTAACAGTTACACTTTTTTATCCTTTTGAACTTCTTTCAGATTTGCCTCATTTTCAGGTTCTTAATTTTCCCCAATAAAATATGGTCCCTGTATTATAAAGCAGTGAACCTGGCTAACATTCCTGCTGCCTCTTTCCCCTCACAACCCTGTGAGGTGGGTTCGGCTGAGAGACAAGCAGGCGCCCCGAGTCCTGCAGCAACTCTTCCTACTTCCATTAAAGGGTCAAAGGATGTCCAGGGAGGAGAACTCTAGCATCCACACATTAGTTTTCCCAGGATGGTCAGCTGCTTTTTCTGGATTTTCCTGGGTGGAACTTGATACCTAGGAACCCTTGGTCTTTGGGCTGAAGCTTGGCTTTTGTACTCCTTTTTATTGATCACCCTGGTCAATATACTAGAATAATTTAATTTATCTAGCCCACCTGACATTCAACTGCTGAGAAAAAGTATAATCTGGAAAATGGAATTTTTATCTTTAATCTTTCAAAACAGACTTCCATGGGCCTGATAGTTTAGCTTTTGGCTAAGTGTCTTGTGCTGGTTCATATAAAAAACAGAAATTTCCAAAACAATTTGGTACTCTGGTAAAAGTTTATTGGTATATGCTTTTTTTTTCTTTTTAGACCAATCAGATGAGACAAAAAGCTGTTTAAAAAGTCTCTTATTCAGACATTTAGCAATGTTAGGCCTAGACTTTTGGAGTCAAGGTTGAGGGTGGCCACACCACTGCCTTGGCAGAATACAAATGCTTTACTATCATTAGATGGTCAAGCAGAAGAGTGTGGACAGCCACTTTTAAGGAAGAAACATGCAGCAGCAACAGCAGAATGGCAAAGCAGCACCGCTGGGAAGGCCTCAGCTGCTAACTCACTAAATTCTTTTGAAGATGGTACCTACTCCAGTGTTTGGAAACAGTACAATATAAAAAGGAAGATATGAAATTGCCAAAGAACACAAACCATCAAGAAATAAGTTGCCAGTCTAATTTTCTCAAGAAATGTACAAAAAGAAAAATACATGGTTTTGTGGAGAAATTGAATGAGAGAGGAATCTTGAGTTGCACAAGTGATTGCCTGATAACAAAATTCAAAGGTAGACTTTACAATGTCAGTCAAAGGCCAAAGTGGGGTTGTCTTTATTTACAGAGGGAAACATTAAACAGCACTTTAAAGCAACGATTGTCAGACACAGACATTTAATTTTGCGGCTCACTTGAGACACATCGCATTATTACATTTCCTTCTGGCTGACCTGGACCTCTCTCTGATAATTGGGGGTAGGTGAAACATCTCCAGGGTATTCGTGCCCTTGTCAGAGCTAGAGTTGATGTTGCCCATCAACTCCCATAGCCACTTTTTCTCCTTCTCTGTGGAAGAGCACATCCAAGGACTTGAGACTACATGTAGTTCAGCCGTCTCTTAATAACAGCAGGCTACGCTTTAATAGTTGAGACATACTCCAAAGGAGCTAACCAATATGATCCAAGAATGAACTGCCTGCTACACAGAGATAAACCTACCAGTAGTTCTGGTTTGATGTTTGTTAGATATCAATCATAATTTCAGCACAGTATCACTGCCTTTTCCTTGTTTTAGAAATGTCACTTTGTTGTTTTGTCTCAACATCTTTGTTGAGATGGTTATCTTTATCTCAAGTTATGTATATTCTGCAGTCACATTGTTTTGCAGGTATAAAAACTGGTTAAGGGCACAATCTCTTGCACTCTGGAATTATGCATCACTTCTAAGACCATACAGAGACCATCCTTGTGCCCCTGTCTTTCCTGCCCATCTTTGCCCACTTCCAGATCAGCTGTGAAACCCTCAGATTGTCCTATCAGCACCAAATTCTTTTGAGAGCCAGAACAGGTGAAGATGGAAGAGGCCAGGCTCTGAGCCACAGATGGGCAGGCTTAGTTTAAATTCCAGTGTGAAAAAGAGCTTAAAAGCATTACTTTTTCATCTTGGATTCCTTGCTCGGATGAGCTTTTCTGTATCATCCCCTTGAAAAAGGCTTACTCAGCTTCACTTGACAAATACCACCTACCTTTTGTGGATTAGGAGTAAAGCCATCAATCATCTACACAATACAGCAGTAATTGAAGTTATTTCAAAAGTCCACACTTGAACAGCTAACATGAAACAAATGTTTCTGGGAACAGACTTGTAAATGAATAACTGCTAAATTGACATGTAATTATATGGTGAGGAATCTTTTTCTCTAACATAAATACCTCTCTTACAAGTCTTATAAAGGGAAAGGAGAGGCAGTTGGTATTTAATTATACATTTACTTGCTTGTTATTTTCAAAGGGCTATAATCCATCAGGAACCTATTTAGTGTAGAATAGATGATGCTTGAGTAAGGGTATCTAATAGGATTTTTTAAGATTTCAGATATTATAAGGAACATTTCACTGTTTTAGCCAGATTTTTTGCTTTGTGGAATTATGCAAAAATTGGAACTGACATCCAACATAGCTGAGAAACGACCCCATCAAAATGAGAGCAGTGGCTAAAAATAATGGAAAGATCCAAGGATTACAACAGGTAATCTTTACAGAGAGAGGAGTTTCCAATTGGCTATAAATAGACTTAATGTGATCATCTCTAAGATTTTAATCTCCCCACCATCTTTCAGTCCCTCCTGTTTCTTAAGGCTCATGTGTGACTAAAGCTGCTATCACACCAGACCGAAAACAAGCCTCCCCTCAGCTGGTCCTCCCTCCTCCTAGCTTTGGGCATGATTTAGCTGTTCCCTTGGCCCCAGGCAGCCCTGGCTCCCCAGATCCTCTTAGGCGAGTGGAACGAGGCTGCTGAGAGCATTTCGACAACGGTTCTCCCCTGCCCCTCCCATTTTGAAACTCTGAAAGGACGAGGAGCTCCTTGGTTTAATGCTTTCCTACAAAATCTTCATCCCTCGGCCTCCGACTCCACTGGCCTCTGCAAACACCCCCAGAGCCAAGCAATGGCCAGGAAGCTTGTGCAGGCAGCTCTGAAGGGAAAAAAAGCATCTTAATTTTGCATTTTTGCAGCACCCACTTTACCCCCCCTTAATAATGGTATATATAATGAAAAAGGCCCTTGTTCATGGGGTGACTTCAATGGCAACATGAAAAGATCGTGGCTGCCAAGAGGTACAACCTGAATTGATCCAAAGATACTGGAGCCCAGCTCAGAAAATCCCAAGAGTCTTGATCCCTCTAACTGCCAGTGGACAATCCATTTACTTACTTGATTATGTGCCATTTTTCTGTTTCCAAGGAACTGTTTTGCTTCAGCTGAAGAATGAGACCAAAGACTGCGCCTGAGCCCTAGTTCATTTTTCAAGAGTCCCTAAAATTTAGGTTAGTCTGGTGTTCTCTCTCTACTATTTCACAAGGCTGTTCTTTGTTGGACTACTTGATAGTAAAAACAGGGGTTGTTGATAGCATTTGTTCAGCTACTGTACTGACACACAAACTGTCATTCAGAATTGATAGCCTCCGTTGCTTCATCCTTGGGTATGCCACTGAAGCAACAAAATCAGGAAGGAAGGTGCAGTTTGATTTAAATATCTACTTGAGTTCTCAACTTATGTTATGCCCATTTCTTTTACTGGAGTTTGACTCTTGGGATCCACAGCCAAGGGCTCAAAGTGATTCATGGACCAAGCAGCAGCGTTTCAACCTGGTCAGTTGGCTAGAAGCAACAGCTTAGAAGGGATCATACAGAGGGGGGCAAACCAAACCCCCCTCAGCCCCCTCCTAGGTGGATTCTCTGTACATGCCCATCATTAAATTGCTTAACAGAATTGGCTGGTTTGTGGAAGTACCAAATAGAGATATTTTTATATTTTGCTAAACATCTCCAGCTGTTTATTTTGCTGAATTATTTACTTTTCAATTTCCTATTGAGAACCAAAGAGAATTTGGTTCTTGTTACAAAAGAAATGAGCAGCTTTTTGCAAAGTAGCAATTTACATTTTGAAGTACAAAGAAAACTTGCCTTTACACCAAGTTCAAGCAGAAGAGGACCTGACTATTTTACTACCAAACAATATTACGCCTTCTCACATGTGTTCCCACAAGCACATACACAAAAGGAGCAATGCAGCATCTGCACCAAGACAAATTCCTTGTGTGTCCAATCACATTTGGCCAATGAAGAATTCTATTCCTATCCTATTTGCTTTCCATGTGAACTCGCTCCCTTCAGCCTAATCTTGACAGCTAAGTTGCCCTGAATTTTATCACAAGATGGATCTCAGGACATCCTTCCCGTGCTTGCAATTTGTAAAATTTTAGGTAAGTCAACCCCAACATATGAGAAGGTATGAAAAATGTCACGCTGAATTGGGTTCAAGTGGGCTGCCTGCTCACTTGCAGCATCACTTGGCCAAATGCCCCAGCAGTTCAAAGGAACTGCTGGTTTCCCCTTTTTCTGTCTTTGGCTACGCAGGAGAAATCACCTTGCGTAGAGGTTTCCTTCTGTGCCGCCACCACCTGGACTTGATCCTGTGGCAGTGGAAGTTGCAAAAGGAACTCTACCAGTTGTATCCACTCATCTTTTCTTTGGGTCATTTTAAATCTTCAGCTATTCCAACCACAAACCCTAAAAGACGCTCTGTAAAACCTGCTTCCTGTTGCTGGGGGCTGTTCGCCTCCCACACTCTCTGGAGAAATAGAAGCTGTTGTGGGAAACATTTAAAGCTCCTTATTATAAGAACAGGAATGGCACAATTTGTTCCAATGGAGCAAAGTCCTCCCCCAATGCTAATTTCCACTTTAAGATGGTAAGCTGTAACCTGTTTTGTCTGTTTGTTTGAGCACCTTAGAATCTGCAGGCAGAAGGCTGGCCTCCTTGTCTTCAGCCTGTTCTTTCAAGTCCTGCCATGAAGCAGTTCGAGGAGATGGACCGTTTCTGGAACTGCGGTTCCCAGCATGACAAAGTGTTCCGCAGCTTCGCTGGAAGTGCTTCCAAGCAAGGGAAGGGGAGGTTACTCTTAGGAGTTTCTAGGGAAAAAACCCTTATTTGTAAAGAATTGAAAAGCTGCTTCCAACAGACCAATTTAAATTAAAGCCCTGCAGCTTTCAGGACACTGGAGAGGGAAATTTTTCCTTCCATTTCACCCTGGGAGTTTTCTTTCTGCAGCTGGTCTGGGTGTGAGCAATTAGGGTCTGCAACAACCTGACTTTTTCTCAAGTCTTAACAGATGCCCAAGTCCCCATTTGAAGGAGACCACTCTGCATATGGCACGGAGTGTGCCCATGCATTTCTCAGGCTCCCTCCCTCGCCTTGTTTTTAAGAGGAAGAAAGAGAGCAAAAGGGGAGGCTGCCCATCTCCTGCTTCTTTGCCCTTTGGAAACAGAGTGGGAAGGAGAATGGCGGGGGAAGGCCCAGGGAGGCTGGGGAGACAGCAAGTAGCCTAAGGGATGGGCAAGAGTCGACAGGGAAAAGCTCACCAACTGACCAGTCCTGCCCGCCTTGACTGTCACTGTGAAATCGCCACTGGGGCAGAAAGGTTGGCGAAGTGAATGAAGCTACGCCAAGATTTTGCGCAATTTCCCAGGACAATCTTTCTGCCCCCGCAAGACCAGAGGCCGGTTTTGCTGGCTGGCACCACTGAGCCAGAGGTACAGAGGGAAGCCAAGCTCTGCCTCCCTCCTGCAGCCGAGCGTTTGTGAGCCATGCTAGGCACCAGGTCGCTTCTCTTGGGAGCAGCAAAAGACCATTTCTGCACGGAATACATATTCTTTAAAGCAGAATGCGATCGTAGCAAACTTTTATCACCACTTCAGTAAATAATTTACGCATAACAATATTCCTTAACAGTGCAGTGAGAAATTATTTCTACAAGCTTAATCCATTGCAATTTCAGTAGTACTCATTGCACAAGTTATTATTGGCAGTGTGTGTGCATGTGTGCAACTATGTGCATGCGTGTGTATTCTTTGCTCTTGATATTCCCAATGGATAGAATAGAACATACGTGACTGACATGGAATAATAGCTGGATGCGATGCAGGTGAGATGCACTCCAGATTTCTGACCCGCCTGAGACCACTGCAGGATGGGGTTCCATACTTCCCTTTTGATGGCAGGTCAGAAGAGACTCAGTGGTCAACTTGAGAGGAAACTTTTTGATCTCAAAAATGGGCCGGGCAGCAAGGAACTTGCAAAGAACTGCTGCCTAATCTGGCACCTTCCAATGATTTTGTATCCCACCTGCCCTCTTTCCCTGTTGGGACAGTCATCTATGCAATTCAGAATCTGCCCCAACTCAAGACACACCGGTGTGTCCTCAGCCCCCACAGAACTCTCTGCATTCCCTTTCCACATCTCCTTCACTCACCCAGATTTGCTTCTGCCGTGGTCTCGGGGGGGGCTGCTCGGAGGTCTCTGGAAGATTGCACCCTTCCTGCAACCGCCCAGGGTGGCAATTGCTCGCTGCCCCCTGCCTCTGGGTGTGCTGCCCCACAGTACCCACCCGATTCTCAGAAAGCCTTTGGGGCCACCCTGTCGCAGGTAAAGGAGGCTGGGGGTGCTGGAAGGCCTCCGGGTCAGATCACCCCACAATAAATACCAGGTTTCTCTGGCAGCTGCCTTGCAAGCCGTCATTCTGCTTCTGAAGTTCAGAGCAACTTTCATCAGGGAAGATGTGGCCATTTAACAGGTGTGAAAAGCACCCCTGCCCCCTCCTGCTTCGCGGACACCCACCGGCCTTCAAGAAGCCCTTGGACGGTACCCTACGGCTTCCCGCCTTTGTGCAAGAGCAACAGGCTAGAAGTGGCTGATGGTTTGTGAAAGGCGCCCTCTCCTTCCCCCCGGAACTTAAGTTGCCTGGAGATTTCTCTCCAGGGTGGTTGCATCTGTGGATCCACAGACACCGGTGGGAGAGGGAAGAGCCCCAGGTGCTTCCTGCCTTCCCCAAGGGCTGCTCCCCAAGGCAGCTCCGAGAGGAGGGCCAGGCCAAGCCGGGCTCCTCCTGGGGGCATTTTTAAAAGAGGGGCCGTTGCCGGGGAAGCTTCCCCCGTTATCCTCGTGGTGTGGCAGCGAGATCGGAGGGGATAGCAGAAGGCGGGAGGAGGAAGGGGAGAGGTGGCGTGCGTGCGTGGGGGAAGGGGAGGCCTCAGGATTCCACCTTCTCTTTCTTCTTGCTCTTCTTCAGAAAGGAGGGGGCCCGGAATTTCTTCTTCTTCTTGGAGGGGGACTTGGACGGGGACCCTTCAGGGCTCACAGGCCCACCGGGGACCGACTCGGTTTTGTCCTTTGGGCCCTCGGGGGTCTCTGCGTTGGTGCTCAGCTGGCTGATCCCCTTGCTGAGGCGCTCCTCAATGGTTTGTTCATCCTCTTTCCCGTTGACCTCCGGCTCGGCCTTTTCGGCTGCGGCAGGACCAGCAGGCCCCTGGCTGCCGCCCAGCTTCTTCCTGCCTTGAAAAGAGACAGAGGGGAGTGCTGAGTGTTTACACTGAGAACCCGGCACTGCAAACCCCGAAGGCGGAGGTAGGAGACGCACCTCGGGTCCTTGGCTTTCGGGCAGGCTTGCCAAGGAAAAGGCAGGGGGGCCGGGAGAAGCCAGGCCTGCAGCAGGGACAACTACGTGTGTGTGTGTGGGGTTGTTTTGGAAGCCACCCTGGAGTTGGCCCTGCACAAGCACACGGAAAAGGGCGCAGGGCTCCGACCCTGGGGCTGCTCTCCCGTCCCACCCTGGGCATTGCTGGTCTAGGGGGTGAAGTACAAAAGGAGCCTCCGCAAGCCAGCACCCAGGGAGTGGGCTGCCCAAGGCCCTTCTCCCTCAGCGGCCGATGGGAAAAGAGCCCAGCGCAAGGCCAGGGGGACTATTTGGGGCGCCTGGGGGCCCAAGGGAGGCATCGACCAGGCTCCTGGGAAGCAGGACCAGAATCAGGCAGTCCACAAGACCCCTGACTGTTCCAATGGGGCTGTGTGTGTGGCAGGAGGGAAGGGCCAAATCCCCCCCCCCAGGGGCTGAAATCCTGCTGGATGCTCACAACCCGTGAAGGCCCCCCGTTGCCTCCTGAGGCTGCGGAGGCTCCTGGCAGATGGAGCGGAGCCCCTTTCTTAGCCTCCCCTCTCCTTATTCTTGCCACTTAGGGAATCGCCCTGGGTGGGACGCAGCCGGTTGCTGGCATTTTCAGCGTTTCTGCCTGAAGAATCTCTTCCTCCCCAGGCAGGGCGGGATAGGTTTTGAGGGCTTGTTGGCAGGCACCCAAAACAGGGGTGTAGAAGACTGTGAATTAAGTAGTACCTAGATCACAAACTAGATGTGATTTAAATCAAATTCTCCATCATAAACATTTCACTCTGTATTGAAACATCACATGCCTTTTTTGCTATGCCCATAGCTTGTTTGGGGGGGGGGGTAGAATGCCATTGGGCATTCTTGAGGCCTCAAACAGTGTGTGGGTTCATGCTGCTGTAGGTTCATTGGATCAGCATACCTGCCAAACAAGTGAATATCCCACTGTTAATGGGGGCTGAAAGACAGCTTTGCCTGGAGCCACCTGCTCAGGTGCCAGCAGATGTGAGCAGGGGTGGGATCCGACAGGGTTAACTACCAGTTTGGTCATTTACGAGGTTTGGTGATTTATGATGTGCTTCCCTGCAAGCTGCTGGCACGCGCCTATAAATCGTCATCAGCATGCTGCATGCAAAGAAGCAGCCTTTCAAAAAGCTATTTTTTCCTGCTTTTTAAATTGCAGCTGTGCCTCGCATGGCAGCTGAAGTTGAAAAAAATCAGGAAATAAAGGTCAGGTAAGAGCCCGGGTGGGCATGTGGGCAAAAACATCAGCAGACATAGAACCGGTTCTATGTCTGCTGCTCTTCAGAGCTACCAGTTCTACAGAGGTGGACAGAACTGGTAGAAACCCACCCCTAGATGCAAGGTCTTAACTGGGGCTTCTACACTTAGAGCCTCAGAGCTGCAGAATAGCAACTGGTTTCTACCTAGGACTACAGACATGTTCTGTGGATTATTGATGGCCCAGAGAGCAACGGTGCCCACTGCAAACATTCAGGAAGCTTGCACAATTAGGAGAGAATGGATCTCCCCCGCTCCACATCAGGCAAAGGAAATTATCTTGAGGACTTCAACTGGCTCTGAGGTTTGGTGATGCCCAGGACGGAATGATAGAAGGCGAACGGCTGTGCCAGTTGCCCTTGAACTGGGGAGCCCCTGAAGCTGGTTCCTTCTTCCTCCAATAGACATGCATTTTTTAAAAGGAAAAGAAACATCTGGAAAAAACACCCATAATTACAGGCTCTTTGTCCATCGAGTAACAGGTTCTTAAGGGAAGAATTCCCAGAAGGGACTATTGGGTCAACTTCTTCTGTTGGGTTGACTAGAAGTCCCTAGAAGTTGCCACTCAGCCTCCCGGGAGATTTGTGCTCCTTTGGAAGCAACTCCTTCCTTTGCTGTAGATCTCTAGAACATCCAAGGCTGCCCCTCCCCCAACCCTTCTACAAGCTTCCTGCATGCCAAGCTAAGTCACTTCTGGCGGCCATCCTGCCCCCCAATCTATGACCCCCCCCAAGAGCCTTTGCTGCTCCAGCAACGAACAGGTGGCCTTGCTCAGCCCAAAGACGCATCCCCCTCCCTCCGCAGGGAGGCAGCTGGAAAGGGAGAAAGCAGCCTCTCTATACTTACTAAAGTGACAAGTACTCAGAAGCAGAGGCAACTCCTTGGGTGAAAGCAACACATGGAAAGAGAAAGGAGACATTGTGGAGACAAACACGCCAAACACAATGCGGCAGAATGAGACAATGGCAAAGAGAAAGGGAGAGACAGAGACACAGACACACACACTAGCCCAACTCTTCCTCCCACCTGAAGGAGCCACACCTTTCTAGGGTCACAGATCCAACCCCAGAGGAGGAAAATGCAGAGTTCCTGGCCAATGGCTTCCCCAATCTTTCCTTCTTCGGATGAGCAATGACCATCGGAAAAAGTCTCCATCTTTTATTGCCAGTTCTAATTCAGTCCAAGGAAGGAATTTGTTTTCAACAGATTTCTTTTGAAGGACAAGATAATGTGGCAAACCTCTCAACCCTAACCCTAAGCCTTGTACTCCTTTGGGGACAGGTGCCTGGTTTGGCATTTGTGGAAGGCTTCTCTAGCCAGTGGCTGTTCCCCCCACCCTCCAAAAAGAAATCCCTGAGGGAGGGAAGCTATCCAGGGAACTCCTTCCACCGAAGCTCTGTGCCTGGGAAAAGGCGAAGAACTCTTCCTCCTCCACATAGTGACATATGAGTTAGGAGTCTGAAGCACTTCAAAGCAGTGTTTCTCAAACCTGATATCTTTAAGATGTGTAGATTTCAACTCCCAGAACTCTCCGTGTGCCAAGTTTGAGAAACACTGGTTTACAAACTGAATGCAGAGCTGGATGCACACAGCACCCTCAGCCCTGGTGGTGCAGCCGTTAGAATGCAGTATTGCAGGAAAACTCTGCCCATAGCTGCAGTTCGATCCTGACAGAGCTTGAGGTTGGGTCAGCCTTCCATTCTTTTGAGGTCAGCAAAACGAGGACCCAAGCTGTCGGGGGCAAGAGGCTGAGATTGTAAACTGCCCAGAGTGCTGTAAAGCTCCGTGAAGCTGTGTATAAGTCTAAGTGCTATTGCTACTGTTAAGCGACAGTGTGGTCACTAGTGGAAGTCAGCTGGGACACCAGACTGCACCTACTGTGGTGCAGGTCAGACCAGCTGCACATTTGATTTTTTTTAAATGTGGATCTTAGTTTTCTAGAAATTAGTTAAAGCAGGTTTAGCTGCTTTCTCCAAAACCAAGCTTGATCTCTGTTAGCTTTGCTACATCCAGAAATGCAATCTGGGACACTGGCCTAAACTCTGGACTTCATGTGATGTTAAACTAACACAAACGAGACTTCCAATAGCTGACAGCAATGCGTAAACCCTGTGGCTTGGCAGTAAAACAACCCGGTGAAAGGAAGATGGTGGGAAGCTATTTGCTGGAAAGAGCTAAGGACTATTATTCACTCATTTTTTTATAATGCAGACTGCCCTCATTCTTCTCAACAGCCTTAATATTTTGTGCAAGGAGGAAAAGGCGAATGCATGACTGCAGGGCAGTGTGGGTTTTGCTTCTTTCTCACACCAGAAAAACCCATCCAGCAGGTGAGGGCTAGGAAAGGGGCAGATGATTCCCTGACAACTTTTGAGCTTCGTTCCTTAGCTTATTTGCATTCTATCTCCTTCTATCTTCTTAGGAAGCTAAAAATTTCATGTATGTATTTAAATTTATAGAAATTCTTATAAAGATTCCTTGGAGAACTGTCCAAGAAACAACGTCTGGGAAGACATAGCAGACTGAAGATGAGTCTGTGAAAAATGGAGCAGGTGACTGCAGTGGAATGAGGTGCCCAAGAATGGACCGGCTCTTTGGAATTCCTGTCTGGACCTGGAGAGGACTTGAGATGGCCCCGAAGTGCTCCAGACAGCTGCTCCTTGCAAGGAGACTGCAAGAGACCAGCCTCCGGCAGGCTTAGAGTTCTGGGAGACAAGGGAAGAACCCTCTTGCTCAAACTGCAGTCAGCGTTTTTGAAAGGATCCCAGATTTGCATACTTGATTTTCTAATCACTTTTGGAAGTTACTTGTTTAACTGCTTTTCAACTGTTATTAACCTTTGGACCAACAGGTTTGACAGTGCCAGGTGAATTTCCTTCAATCCTTAGTGAAAGAAACTATTAACTACAAGTTAACTACAAGTTTAAGAAATTAAGAATATATTTTATTTTTGGAACAAATAACAAATGTATGAAAAGAACTTTGACTGTAGAACATAAAACAACCTAAGGGTCCAGGTAAATTTGAAATAATTTTTTTTGAATTAATTATAAGAAATCTTTCCCTTAGGGGAATGCTTTTGTTTTGATTAAAATATTATAAGATAATACCTTAAAAATTGGACTGTAGAGGAAGTGAAAGATTACAATTTTTAGAATACATAAGGTTGACTTATAAATACAGAATGGAGCAAAATATTTTAACATCAGACATGTGAAATAATGTGAAATAATGTGATCCAGAAATTAATTTTAAAAATGTCTGCCATTATAGCTAAAACGTGTCTAGCAGATAATATGGAAGAGGAATAAGTTTTTAAAGAAAAGATTGATGTGAAAGTGGATTTACAAATGACAGACTAAAAGAATGACATGGAGAAAGAAGGTACGCTGGACATACAAGATAAACTGGATGATGTCTTAATAAATAAAAGGGGTATGCAAATAACAAACTAAAAGAGTAATTTGGATAACTATCTATTGGATAACTATTGGATTTACAATAGAGGCTTGTTAAAGCTTTGAAGAATTTTCTGAGGAGGGAAAGAGAAAAAAAATGAAATGAAGATTTATAGAAGTAAAAGGAAGAAATGTAAAATTGGTTTATTTGACCTAGCACAAAATACTGTAAATATATTGACGGACTTTTGACCAGGACGGAATGAAAAGGCTCTGAAGGATTGTTTAGAGGTAAGAGATGGGCTATAGGAAGGTTATCTTAAGAGAAGGAAGTTTTATATATATAATATTATGTGTGTGTGTGTGTGTGTGTGTGCGCGTGTATTTTTATTTTTTTTCTGCACTATTTTTCTTATTATTTTACTTTTATGCTTGTATTAGTTTTATTGTTGTAAAATTTTAATAATATTAAAATAAAAGAGAATTGTCCAGAAAGTCAAGATGGTAGCCTCAACTCTTCTCATGACTGAAATCCCACCCTGACTTTTCTGACATACTGAAGGACACCTCAGATTCCCCCTCAATCCGTTCTGATGATTATTATGGCAGGTGATCCAGCTGACCCACTAAGGCTATTTTGTTAGCCATGGTGGCCAGACCAGGGTTCCCTCTCCTCTACCTCTAGCCAGCTGTCAGGCCAATGTAATCTCTCTTTACCCTCCCACCCACACTGGTGGCCATCCCTCCTCTGGTGTCCAGCAGTTCTAGAGATCCTGATGGTCCTCGGATGTTTTGGCCGCAAAGGCGCTCCTACCTTCCGCAGCTTTGGAGGGAGACCTGGCCGGGCTCCTTGCCCCAGGCTGTGTGGGGCTGGCAGTGCATTCTTCAGGGGACGTCACTTCCTCCTCTGGGCCGCTGTCCCTCTTTTCACCTGGGAGGAGATGGCAGAAGAGAAGAAGGATGAGCAGCTCAAGACTGGAAACAGAGACAGTGGAGTAACAGTCGTCTCTCCTGAGTTTCTACCCACCACCATTTTGGAGACCCTAGAAATGCTCCCTGGTTTCTCTGAGCTGGTGGTGAGCTCAACTGTCCCTTCCGGCGTTCATGGCAATCCTTCTCAAGGACTCCTGCAGCCTTAGTAGCCATGAGCACCCAGGACATTTACCGTCCAGCCCCAGCTTCTTCCTTTCCACCTCTTTCCTGTACTCCTCCAGTTCCTGATCGGTTAGCTGGCTGAAGGGGTTGGGGGGCTCGGGCTCAAGAGAGGCCTCCACGCCGGAGTCATCCTTCATCTCTCCATCGGCCAAATGACTCTCAGTAGACTGCAAGGATACAAAAGTCACGCGTTGTAACTATCCCCTGGCAGTTTTCATGCCACAACTCCCCACAACTGAGTCTGAAGCCAACTTTCTAACGGCAACTGTGATGTGTTTGTGGGGCTGGCTAGTTGTGTGCACACAATGATGGAACCAGCGATGCAGAGGAGCCTTTGTCCCCTTTGCACACACACCATGACACGGCCCGTGGGCGTGGGAGAGCTGCGG
The DNA here is from genome assembly GCA_023653725.1 of Bungarus multicinctus. NCBI lineage: Eukaryota > Metazoa > Chordata > Lepidosauria > Squamata > Elapidae > Bungarus > Bungarus multicinctus. The sequence goes on along the minus strand of CM042837.1, from coordinate 344,617 downwards.
TTGCAAGGTTGCACCCCGGCAACGCTCCTTTTGCCATTCAGCCAAAAGCAGAAAGCGCCTTGCGCTTCCCTCGCTTTGGCCCGTTTCACATTCTGAAAGTTGCACTAGATGAGCCCACCCTTGTCTCTGCCTGTCCTAGTGCCCCATGGGAAAGGAGTCAAACCCACTTCTTCCCATCCGATACACCAACCAAAGAAAATCAGTGGCTGACCCAGCAGAGGGACTGGTAACCAGGGCCCGAGAGGCCTGGCAAAGCAAGAGCCAGATGCTCACGCCTCCCAGAAGGTGCGCGGTGAAGCCTCCCCCTCTTGGACCCAGAGCTGAGGGTGGAGCTTCCCCTCAGTGCCTCCCCAGCCCCTCTGGGGTGTTCGCTGCCGCCGTTCCCCATGGCTGGGGCTGAAGAGGGCTGGGAGAGAGCAGCACAGGCTGGGAACCGCCAAGCCTGTACCCCTGCCCCCATGCCAGTGCCAGCCTGCAACACCTACCGGGCTCCTGCTCTGCTCTGCAATCACGCTGGCCAGTAGCTGGGACTGGGGCCCGGCCGATTTCACCTCCTGGCGGTTCTGTTCTCGGATCTGCAGGAAGACAGACAGGCCTGTCATGGGGGAGGAGCTGAGTGGGAACAGCCCCTGCCCTTGAAAGGCCAGGAAGGGGGAGGCAGACGCCACCAGCGGGCAGAAAGAGGCCTCGTGCCAAGCAAATGGGGACATGGGGAGACTGGGCCTGCCTGAGAGAGAGGCCCCCTCCAAGCCACCTGCAAGCCTCTCTGGCCCCCTGCTCAGCAAAGACCCAGGCCGGGGGGATCCCCCCCTTAAAGAGTTTGCCTCTGGAAGAAGCGGAGGGGCCAGATTGTTCCCTTTGCTGCCAGGCAAGCAAGAGCTGCCGCCCTAATGGAGAAGCCTGGCAGCAACACCTGGCGCCCAGGGCAGGCCAGGCACCACCAGTCCCATGACCTCCCCTGCCTCAGCTGCCCCCTGGTGTCATGAGGCCAGGGACACAATCAGTGTTGTGTGTGGCCTGATTCTCCCCTTCCTCCTTCCACAGAGGCCGGGCAGAGGGGGTGACACCAGAAGGCAGGAGATAAAGCCCAGCTCCAAAACCCACCCAGCAGCAAAACCCACCCAGTCTTCCAGGGCTGCAAGTGCAACAGAGGAGGCTGGCTTGACCAGGGCACAAATTCCAAACCAGGTGGCCCCTTTGGCTTGCAAGGCCTGTTTGGTAAAAGGCCGCCTCTCAGCAGGCCCTGCTGGGCCTTCGCTCAGCTGGTTCCTTTGCTCTGCTTGCCAGGAGCCCCAAAGGGCTGCTTGGTTCTTTCTCCCTCAGAGCCACTAAAGTCAGGGGGAGGGGGGGGAGAGAGGAAGGCCAAGCCCCCTGGGGGCCTCCATGGCTTAGAGCCACCCCAGCCACTGACCTGCCCCTTCACCTAGAGCCTCTCCTCTTTCTGGGAAGCCCCGAGAGCAGCTAAGAGCAGCCCAGCTCCAGGGCAGAGGGGCCCTTTCAGACAGCGACTGGAGGAGCCAAACCACCTTCCTGTACCTTGTTCCTCATTTCCAGGACTTCTTGCGGGTCTGTATAGAGAGGCACAAACTGGTTGGGGTTTTCAATGCGGATTGGCATGCCACTGCTGGACTTCTCCACGTCGTCCGCTTTCATCCACTGCAGAGTGCGGGGACAACAAAACGGAGGCTGGCTGAAGAAAGGCCAAGGGGCCTCCCTGGAGCAGCCCTCAGAGTCCACTTAGGAGCCCCGAGTTTGGAGAGCAAGTCAGCCAAGTCAGCTTTTGCCTCCCAGCAACCCTTGATGGCTGCCTCCGCCCTGCTCCCCAGAAAAGCCGGCGGAGCTCGAGAAGGAAGGGAAGGGGGCACCTGGCTTCCTTTAGCCACCTAGGCAATGCTCAGGGCTGCCTAACATGGTCCGGCAACTCGCCCAGTGTGGAGATCAGGCCACCAACACAAGTTGTGCTAAATGTTTTGATAAGAAAGCAGGTTCTGCAGCTGCATCCATAACTGCAGTTGGGAAATGCCATCTTTCTGGGTGCAGAGTTCAGTCAAGGCAGGAACCGCCAGCTGACCCTTCTGTCCTTCTATTATGCAGCTGCTCTGATCCTCTGCAGCCCCCTGGAGCAGCCTTGGACTCTCCTGTGTCCAAATTCTCCACCTGCTCACCCACCCCGGCTGCTCAGCCCTGGCTCTTCCTTCCATGTCCACCAACTTCACCCAATCCTGTGGTTTCCCAGCTGGGAACGCGCTCTACTCTGGCACAGGCCTCTGGGAAGCCCACAAGCTGGAAGGCAGGCAACCCAGCCCTCTATTGCATCGGCTCCAGATCTATGATACTACACCTGCCTGGGAGGGGCTTCATTTGAAGGCAGGCGCCACCCAGCAATCCTGCCAAGGGAGTCTGGATCTCCGGAATGCGTCTCCTTCTGGGAAACAGCTAAGGTCTGCCACAGCAGTGAAGAGCCACTCCGACCAAGAGGGAGGCACCTCTACCAGGTCTCAGAAGATCCAACTTCTAAACTTCCCCAGTTCCCTTTGGGCTTTGTTGTCCAAACTACTTTGCCAAGTCCTGAGAGGTCTTCCTCAGAGCTGGAAGCTCTATCAACTCGGCTGGCTTTTTGCCTTCCTGCTCCCCATATTCTCGGATATTCTGCCAACCTGCTCTGCTGCACGGCTCCTAAATCTATTCCCCGTCAGGGGAATCAATAGTTGGGCACCCCCCAATTTCTACAGTCCCCAACGGGACGGTTGTCCTTCCTTGGCTACCCTCCTCTCCTTGCACAGAGGGCAAGAAGGTGCCCGCTCCCTTCTAACCGTGGCTTTGGTTCTCTGGCCGCTGGCACTGCCTAGGCTGTCCTCAGCCACCTTCACACGCAGGTAGGTGTTGGGCGTGTTCAGCCAGCGGGTCTTCTCCTTCTGCTGTTTCTGGGCATGGTGCCGGAGGGTGGTGATGGGGCCTGCCTCCTCTTCGAAGACAAAGGCGGTGACGGTGGCCGGGATCTCCACCTCACTCTTGTGCCTCGCCTTCTCCTGGACAAATGGGTAACGGTAGGCGTAGCCAGTCCGGTAGCCCTGGGAGGGAGAAAGAAGACACGGCACATCGCTGCTCCTACCAAGAGCCTGCTTGCCTGCCACACATTTGCCTGGGATCCAGCTCTTGCCAATTCGAGCATCTGGAATGGGACTCAAAACCCTGAAACGACTCCTGTTTTGTAAAAATTCTTGGGCGTGGATTCTACATATACACACCTGTGTTTCTGTATGTGTGTGTGACATTTCCAATGCCCATATTTACCACCTCTGCAGCCTCACTCAGTCACATGACACCTTTACAGTCAGTATGCATTGCCTGTGCCTGACCTGCTGTTCTGCCCCCCCCTCCCGCCCCCCCTCCAAAAGCAGAAAGGAGAGATTAGCGGAAGAGATTACAAAGATTAAGCCAGCACACAATAGGGAATACATTTTGAAAGCCCTGTGGAGGCAGCACTGGCAGCCTCCAGTGGGCCACATAAACAGACCAGTGTTATTTTCCATTGTATGCTTGCCTATTCTCTTGCAATATCTTCTTCTCTAATTTCTCCACTCTGCAAAGTGGGGAGGGGAGAATGCTGCAGGCAATCTCTTTTATGCCTTACTTGTATCCTTACAAAGCAGAGACATTGGGGAAGATGGGATTAGAAGAGAGTAAGGATGCACACAATGGGAAACCCTTGAGCTGCCAGCCCAAGTATGTTCCTTTCAATGTCTATTTCCCATTGTGTAAATGCAGTTATTAATTTCCTTCTTATTAATTATCCCAGCACCAGGGTCAGCATTCCAGGGGAAGGGAAGAAAAGGGAAGCACAGTGGCAGGAATGTGGCTTCCTATTTAGCAACTGGTTTGTTTACTGATAGAGCTGCAGGTCCCAATTAAAGCTGCTGAATAAGGACTAACTGTACCTATTTTGTCTTGCAAAACTCTTTCAATTCTGAAAAGAAAAAGGGCCCTGGAACTTCATAGAGATGCTGGAAGACCCCACAGAGCCCTGAAGTGAACCCAGCAATAATCTATCATGGGTGCTTCATGTGGAGATTGTGTGTTTAATGTGGCCCCTCATTGGCTCAGATGTCAGCTCCCATGTCTGATGGGCCAGCAGAAGCACTGCAGAACCCGCCTGCTCCAGCTTGCCTCTTTCCCTCAAAGGCCCACTTGGGTTTACCAATATCTGCCTGGAGGAATGCCAGTTTTATGACAAGGTCAGGGGACGTATTGGGGGAGCTTCTCTGCTCACAAACTCACTAGGTTGTCCAGCATCCTCATCAGCGCTTCAAATTCATGCTCTCCCAGGCGGCTCTTCTGCATGGGCCCAAAGGTGCTGCCAGCCCATCGGACCAGTCCCACATCATGAGGCCTCTGTTTCTCCCCCTCCAAGAGGATGAGGTGCTCAGGTCCACCAGCGCTAGACAAGGCAGCGACCTGGGGGAGGCAGATGGCAAGAGAGAAGCTGAGAGGCCCAGGAGGAAACAGCAACTGCCAAGCAGGGCCCAAGGCAGAAGGCAGCCCGAGCCAGCATCGTTTTCTGTGCATCGCTTCCTGACACCCCCAGCCATGGTCTGCAGGCTCCAGCCATGCTTCCAAGGCCCCCTGGTCATAGTCAAATAAGGGCTTCTGCTCCTCTAAGTCATGTGCCTGCAGGCCTCACTTTATAACCATGGAATCAAATATAGTCTTAGTCAACCAGAGTGTTAGCAAGCATATTGACAACGCGCATCATGTGGCATCGGGAAGGAATGAAGAAAGAAAGGAAAGGAAAGGAAAGGAAAGGAAAGGAAAGGAAAGGAAAGGAAAGGAAAGGAAAGGAAAGGAAAGGAAAGGAAAGGAAAGGAAAGGAAAGGAAAGGAGAGGAGAGGAGAGGAGAGGAGAGGAGAGGAGAGGAGAGGAGAGGAGAGGAGAGGAGAGGGGAGGGGAGGGGAGGCGAGGGGAGGCGAGGGGAGGCGAGGGGAGGCGAGGGCAGGGGAGGCGAGGGCAGGGGAGGGGAGGGGAGGGGAGAGGAAGGAAAGGAAAGGAAAGGAAAGGAAAGGAAAGGAAAGGAAAGGAAAGGAAAGGAAAGGAAAGGAAAGGAAAGGAAAGGAAAGGAAAGGAAAGGAAAGGAAAGGAAAGGAAGGACAATCTTGTCATGTGCGACAGGGGAAATCCACACTGGAGCAAGTTACCATGAAGATGAGAATATCACCAAAAACAGCCTATTAGGAAAATGTTTCCCACAACTAATTGACCCAAACCTGCTCCACCTCCCTCCAAGCAAGTAGCCATCATAGTGTCTTTACAGGCTAAGAAGAAGGGAGAGAGGACTATCATTTTTGCAGGCATCCCCTGCTGAATGGAACCCTTCCTTCCTTCCTTCCTCCTCCCGTGAGGCAAAGCAAGGCAGAAGGCCTGCGCCTTCGTTTGTTGTTCCGGAGCTCACCTGGACTTCACAGGCTGCCTGCAAATGGAAGACCTTGTAGAAGGCTTCTTCCACCGTGTCTCCAAGGGTCACCAGGCCATGATTTCGGAGCACTAGAACCTGCCCAAAGGAACAGCAAGAAAGAGGTTCTGATGCAAACAGCTGAAGAATACGAAAACTTCATCTGCGCTGCGAGTTCTTCTCTCTCATGTTCTAATGCCAGGAAGTATAAACCCCACAGGCCACTTTGGCGACAGGTTTAGTTGAGACCCAAGATTACATCAGAACGCAAACTACACTTTGCAGGCCTAACCTTGCAGGTGGGTCCGAGACGTTTCTGCAACTCAACTCTGTCTGCCTCTCCCTCCATTTCACCATTGAAGTCAGAATACACCATGTCACCTGCCAGCAGTGCATCGTGGGAAATTGGCAAGACACCCTGTTTCATGGCGGAGACCTGAGAAGGAAAGAAAGCAAAGATTCCCATGTTTTAGCTGTGCATAAAAAACTCCCCACGTGCTCCGAATGCCTTTCCGGTTCAAACAGAAAACTATCCAGAATGCAACCGTCATCCTTTTTTAAATGTTATAATATCCTGCAAGATGCAAACAGAACCGTTGGCCAGCTGACTTGGAGTTTATACCCTCCATACTTGGAGTTGTAGCTAACTAAAAAATGCCGCCCTCCAGACCTCGGGCTCCTTCCCACGACTGCTCCGTGTTGTAAGGAGAGCAAAAGCAAGTTGCCTTCAGCTCCCCTCAACATCCCACTCTTGATGGCTCCTTCCCAGAGGGCTTCTCCTGCCTTCCGGGTTCCTTGCTTGATGGCGTCGCACGTGCTCCGGCTACTTCTTTCCCCTCGGGGGCTGCGCAGGGCACCTTCCACAAAGCATTTCTAGGCCAGCTCTGGCACGACATCAACATCTAGCTTCACGCACTGGGTTGCATCTGGCTTGCCAACTATCCCAGCACACCCAACCCACACAAAACAGATCTAGAGTGTAACACAATGCGTGACCTGTCCAACACCTGTGAGAATTGCATCCAGAGGGCTGGAGGAGGCGAATGGAAATGGGACTCTGAGAAGATGCCTGCCTTGTCCATCCATTCACCTGAAGCTCTGTTCCCTGGGTCTCAGCATTCTGCTAGATAGGTGGACCCCCGTCCTGCCCCCCGCCCCGCCCTTACTGCAGTTGTGGCTGGTGTGTGCAGGTGGATGATGCATCTCACGTCAGGACGAGCCGCATAGATGGCCGAGTGCAGGCTGAACCCTTGGGGGTCCACTGGGAAGCTGGTGCTGCCTTGCTCCACCACCTTCCCCAGGATGTTCACTTTAACCTGTGAAGGAAAGGGGGACACCCGATGAGGAGAGGGGCACCTGCCTCAGTCTGTGGGGGAGGGAGGCAGTGGTGCCAGAGGAACCTGGCTGGCTGTGGCCCAGGGGTTCTGAAGCGCCGGGCAGGACTTAGTGACCAAACAACAACAAACACAAGCAAAGAGAGAACAGGGTGTCACAAATGCCAAACTTGAATGGGCTCAAACGTTCCCTTGCTGGACAACCCCCTCCCTTCTCCCTGGTCCATGCCTAGGAGACCTATTCAGGAGGGAGTCTGAAAGATCTCTGAAGGGGGAAAGAATTCTGCACACGAGGCTGACATTGCACGACTGGGCACCCATCCTCCAAGGGGCAGCCTGGCTGTGAAATTCTAGAGGGGGTTTTGTCACCTGCCCCCGTTTTTCAGGACAAGCAGTTTCACTCTGGACAGGCTGCTCTTAAAGACGCCCGTGAGCGAGAGACTACAGCTGGTTGCAGAGCTCCAATCTGCAGTCGCGAGAAGAGAGTTTTGCATTCTCACCAAGCTGGATGCCGTAACTTCATGACAGGAAAGGCCTTCGGGACAAACCAGGAAATGTTCCTGTTCTTTGCTGACTCTCAGCTGTGAAAAGAAGGGGAAAAATCAAAACTGTAAACAAGGAAAAGGGGAAGAAGGAGTAAGTAATCATTATTATTATTATTCAAACAGACTTTTTGGACTCTCAGACTGGTAACCTCATGACTACTGCAACACACTCTACATGGAGCTGCCCTTGAAGACTCTTGCCCAGGTGTCCCGGCTGCTTCGCAACTTGCACTGGTTGCCACTGGACTTTCAGGTGCAACTGAAGGTGCTGCTCATCAGTCTTCCATAGCCTTCTGGCTGGTGGTTTGAAGGGCTGCCCGTCGCCAACAGTTTCTGCCTTCCTCACAGCCCCACCAGTAAAGCAAACAGGATCTTACTTTCTTTACGGCTCCCTAAGCAGAATCTTGCCAGCCTGAAAGTACAAACCTCCCACTCGCCACTTTTAAGAGCCTGCAGCAGGCTGGCCTACATGGTTTTGGTCTAAGGAGCTGTGCAAGAAAACGGGCTGCTTTCCAAGAGCAGAAGCAGGTGGAACGTGGCTCTGAGTTCTGCTTCTCCACCCTGCTATTCTCCAGGGAGACTGGGCTACAAATTCCTTCACGCCAGCCAACACCGCTCTTGCCCAGGCTTAGTGGGGAGATGGAGTTATCCACCAAGGCTTCCTGGGTTGCTGAAGACTAGGAGAAACAGAAGCGTCCAATTCTTCTGCCTTGGCCTGGGACACCCTGCCTCAAGAATATCAAATAAGCAGCCAACAACAGCTCAGTCACTGGCTGGTCTGTAGCTCAATCCTGGTTCTCCCTGCTCTGCCTAATGACTCACGAAGGATCCCCAACAATGATCTGTTCATTCTGCTGCTTGGAGAGGTCCTTCTCAAAGACAATTCCTTGCTGTAAGCTCAAAGTGCAACCTCGTTAAAAAAAGAAACCCAGTTTTACTTCCCCCTGTAGCAAAGGCTGGGCCAGGAGAGAGGAGGACTCACCGTGACTGTGGTGCCACTGAGCTGTGCCCAGCCATACAGGTCCAGCAGCCGATAGACCCCGCCCACTTTGCAGCGCATGAGCCGCTCCCCTTTGGCCAGGGACACAGAATCCGTGCTGTGGAGGTCGTTGATGGGGGTCACCGTGGAAAGGTCTGCAAAAGAAACCAGGGATGGAGTTGCCAGGAAATGGAACTGAACAACATGAGGAGGAGGAGGCTTTGGGGCTGGACCACTAACTCAATGGGCTTCCTTCTTCATTGTCGCTCCAGAAAGGCACCCTTCTTTCTCTTCTGGGCTTGCTTCAAAGTTAAGAGCAGATGCGCAACTGATCCTCTTGCGGACGCTTGCAAGCCCCTGGTGTTCAGGGAGTGTATGCATTTTTCCAAAGAGTATGTTTCTTTATACTGCAAGCCAACATTTCTCAATCTTGGCAACTTTAAGATGTGTGGACTTCCAACTCCTAGAATTCCCTGGTGAGCCCACCAGCTTCTGCCCCACAACCCAATTAGCAGCATGCAGCATTTGGCAAAGAAGGCCAGGGCAGCAGGAGAGGCTGCCTCTTACAGCCCAAGCCAGTAGAGGGTTGGGTAGCCCAGAGTGGAGACCCCTGTGGACTGATGGCATTTGGGTGTTCACTGCACCCACAATCTGCTGGGCCTTCAAAGAACAGAAGGCCACCAAGGGGCGGGTGGGGGTCAGCCCTGTCAGCCCCTCTGTAACCTGGAGGCCCAGGAGAGAAATTAAGCTCCAGGAAGAGCAATCCAGCCATGGGCATCCACACAAGCTTCAGAGGGAGCCTCTGGCGGGTAGCGGGGCCAGGTGACGGCCTGGCACAGAGCTCAGCCAACAGGGAAAGGGGGAAGGGTGGCAGTGGAGGAGGGGGAGGGGGAGGACCACCTGCTCGGAAACGTGTCCCAAAGACCCCAGGTGGGAGACCAACGTACTCAAGGGCGACGGAGGAAAGACAGAGGGAGCCGTGGTGGCCATGAACTCGGCTATCTGCTGAAGGGCCCAGATGTTGGAGTTGTTTCCTTTCTTCATCTGCTCTTGGATGAGGCTCTCCAGCTCCTCCCTAAAAGACTGAAGACACCACAGAATCACTCTCCAGGTAGCCCAGGGGGGCTTTGCAGTTCAGGTGCTCTGGTCATGTGGGCACCTGAATCTCAGGTGCTCTGGTCATGTGGGCACCCGGATCTCCAACAGGCCAGTGCGTTCCCACAGAGAGGGTCTGCTCCGGGTGCCGTTGGCCGCTATGTGTCGTCTGGCGGCGCCGAGGGGTAGGGCCTTCTCTGTGGGTGCCCCCGCCCTCTGGAATACTCTGCCACCAGAGCTTCGTATTGACACGGACCTGAGGGCCTTCAGGCGCGCGTTGAAGACCTGGCTCTTTGAGCAGGCCGGCCTGGGCTGAGATAATGGTTTTAATTTTGGTCTCCATGGTATTTAAATTTTAAATTGGGGTTTTAAGGTGGGGGGGTGGGACCTGTTTAGTTTTATTTATCAGCCAAATTGGTTTAATACTTTTTTAATTTTTGTATATTTGTGGGTTTTTAGATAGGCTGTACACCGCCCTGAGTCCCCTGGGAGAAGGGCGGTATATAAATTTGATTAATAAATAATAAATAAATAAATTTGGAAATCAGGCGGAGGAACTCCCGGAGGCTCCCCTGTGATAGGAAGTGGCCCTTCAGGAACAGGAGAGATGGAGACTAAACCCTGAAACCCCATGCAAGGCGATCCTGAAGCCTCTCAGTGCCACGCTGGATGGGGACCGTGGCTTCCTCTTCAAGTCCAGCTGCCAGAAGATTTGTCTCTTTAAGATGCCATGGGGCACTTTGTGGGGTCACCCACTGCCCCTCACTCCATTCTAGAACCACAACTGAGTCCACAGTCCTTTCACACAAACTTCATCCCCATTTTTCTCCCAAGCTTTCTTGGTCAGGCTGATGTTGCAAGGAATGGCAGAAAACCGTTCTGTTCTTACTCTTAAACAATCCCCACCCTCACCTCGTGTGTGTGTGTGTGTGTGTGCGTGTGTGTGTGCCAGTGAAGTCCTTTACTGGGCAATCCCTGGGCCTTAAGCGTGGAATTTTATGGGGACCCAAAAGCATCCTTCTCCACTAGACCCCTCCTCCCAAATTTCTCTTATTTTCCATTAACATCTTAGAAGCAGGAAAACGCATTTTGTTTGGTAACTCCAGGAACCTTCCACCTGGAAACAGGGCTGGGGTGAAAATCTACCAACAAGCCCCTGCGGTTCCTCTCTTCCACAGCCCTCCTGGGCCACCCCAAGGCTGGCAGTCCTGCCCAGCATCTTATCCAATGTCCACACCCAAAAGCTCCCCAGAATCACCAGGAATCCTGTGGAGGATCGCTGGAAGAGCACCACAAGGAAGCAGGGCAAAGCCATGGGAGCTGCGCCGGCCAAGAAGGGCCAGGGAAGAGGAAGAGCTTTCTATCAGATTCGTCTGATTTACCAGTTGCGCCCCTTTCTGGATCTGGGCGCACTTCGCACAGTCACTTCCGCCCTCGTCATCTCCCGCCTGGATTATTGCAATGCTCTCTACATGGGGCTCCCCTTGAAGAGTCTCCGGAGGCTGCAGCTGGTCCAGAATGCAGCCGCGCGGGTGATCGTGGGTGCTCCTCGGAGCTCCCACGTTACACCGCTTCTCCGCAGGCTGCACTGGCTTCCTGTAGCCTTCCGGATTCGATTCAAGGTGGTACTGACAGTATTTAAAGTGCTCCATGGCTCGGGACCTGGGTACTTACGGGACCGCCTGCTGCCATCATCAACCTCCCGCCGCCCAGTACGCTCCCACAGGGTTGCCCTCCTCGGGGTACCGCCGCCCGGCCGTTGTCGGTTGACGGCCCCGAGGGTTCGGGCTTTCTCTGTGGGAGCCCCCTCCCTTTGGAATGATCTCCCCCCGGAGATACGGGCTATGACGGATATTCTGACCTTCCGGCGCGCAGTGAAAACCCTATTTTTTCAACAGGTTGGCCTGGCCCAGTAACTGTATTTTTAGTTTTTTAACTTAATTTTAATCGGGGTTTTATTAGTTTTTAATTTTTAACTCTATTTTTGGGTTAGACAGCCGGATCAATTTGGTTTAATTTATTTTAATTGTATTTATTGAGTATTTATTATGTGTTTTTAGTAGGCTGTACACCGCCCCGAGTCCCTTTTTGGGAGAGGGAGCGGTATAAAAGTTTAATTAAATAAATAAATAAATAAATAAATAAGAGCAGCTCTTCCCACTTCTGTGGATGCTGCAGAAGCCACCTCAGCTGGGGCCCAGGAACCCTTAGCCCAGAGAAAGAGGAGAGAGCCTTGCGTGCAGCTCTGGAGACCACAAAGCTGAGCGAGGCCCCCGGGTCTCTTCTGCTCCCTCCTCAGCCCAGGGCAGAGCGCTAGGGGTTCTGTCTCAAGAGGGAGCTTCGGATCCTAACGTTTAGGGCAGCCCAGCCCAGCGCAGGTAAAGGTCCTCCTCTCCCCTCTCTTTAACTCTCTACCCGCAGCTCGGGGACCCTGGGAGGGGGGACTCTACTCACAGGGCTCTGCAGAATCATGGTGACTCTTTTCTTCTGCTCCATCAGGTTGAAGTCCTGGCGCAGGTCCGCAGCCATGTTCCGGATGCGCAGGTACTCGGGGTCGTCTTCGGAGAACCGGTCAAAGGAAGGTTGGCTTTGGGCAGGGAGAGCAGAGACCTCCTCGGGGATGGCTCCGTCACTCATTGTCAAGCTGAGGGTCAACTTGGGGAGCTGCAAGGAAGCACCAAGAGCTGCATTTCAGGGGGATGACGGGACAGCCGAGCCAGCCCATCGTGGGCAAGTGGGCCTCTGCGGAGGGACTCAGGTCTGGAGCTCCACCCTCCATTTGGCCAAACCGATTTCCGGAGTGGCAGCTGTGTCCATCGCTTTGGCAGCTGGAAAAGAGCCATGAAACCCGGATTCATTTGTTAGGGGAAAGTCCTTGCCTGCCTAGAAACACAAGCAGTCCTCAACTTACAACGGTTCATTTAGTGACCTTTCAAAGTCCCAACAGCCCTGGAAAGCAACTTGGGACCATTTGTCTCACTTATGACCGTTGCAGCCTCCTCAGGGCCACGGGATCCAAATCCAGATGTTTGGCAACTGTCTCATACTTATGATGGTTGCAGTATCCCAGGGTCACGGGATCCCCTCTTGTGCCTTCTGGTGATTCACTTAAGCACTGTTAACAAGGAAGGTCATAGAATAGGGCATAATTCACTTAAATGTCTCACTGAACCACTAAACGTGGGGCCAAGACTTATGGTTGGCCTCCCTCCTCCCTGCCACTCCAGGACAGAAGTGCTTCTGCCACCTCCCACATTCTGGGGATGGAGGCATTGGGCCTATTGCCTGGTTACCCAGATGGACCAGCCATGTAAAAATAAAGACTGGGGTTAAAGGAAGTTGGGAGCTAGAAAAGATTCCTTCCAGCCCAAGAGAATTTGCTGGCTCCTAAATTTATTGTGCGTCCTTCTGTACTCGCCTTTTCCTAGGCTCTTTTTCAAGGAGATAGGCCAGGGGAGCAGAGGCCCTGGAGAAGGAGAGAGGAGGGCGGGCCTGGGGGTGGCTCTGGAGGGGCCCTCCCAGGAGAAATGCCCTGGCCCTCTCTGCTGGCTCCCCTCCCAGGAGGCCCAAAGGTGGGGGGCCCAGAGGGCGGGCGGGGCGCTGCTACCTACTGTTTGATGAAACCTCTCTGAGCATCTGCCTGGAAAGAGCCAGGGAGGGAGGGAGGGAGGGCGAGGGCTTGGAGACACGGTGGAAGGCATTGCTGGGCTCAGGCAGCAAGTCAGAGGCCCCCCAGCCTCTCCCGGGCTAAAGGGGACAGCTTTCGAAGGGGCCACATTGCCACCGGGGTGGGGGGGAACCACGGCCAGGCCAGACACCCGGATGGCTGCCTGGGTAATGTGGGGAGATGTTTCCATGCCTTCATTTTATGCCATTCTAAATCACATTCAAAGAAGCCAGAAGAGCCGGTAGAAATTTCAACATGACAGTTGACCTCTCCTCTCCTTAGATGGGAGTTTTTTGCATTTTCTAATCATGAGAAAAAATGTTATTTGCAACAGCAATTTAGGCTTTCTGGGCTCTGATAGGTCGGATTAATTAAGAATGAATTACCTCCCATGATAAAAATATGGAATTCTCCTGCAAGAGCAACAACTCAACCTAATTTGCTAGAAACTAGGAAATCATTTTGCTTTGCACTTGTCCATGTGCAAAAATATTCCTTCTATTCTAACAGTGAAGGAGAAAATATAAGGAGAAGAAGAAATCTCAACACTTTTTTTAAACGAAATCTTTCCAGTGCCAAAACAGGAGTAGTTTTAGAGGTCCTTAAATGGAGGAGGCGCTTGTGTGGAACAGATTGGATTGGATGGCCTCAGGAGTCCCTTCCAACTCTAGGATTCTATGCCCCATTCCAGTCAGATCTGGTCGGTCATAAGAATACTTTGTCTCTCAATGGGCTCTTTCTCTACAGCCCCATCCACTCCTAAAAAGACGGGCCTCTGAGGTTGGAAAAAAATGCTCCCCTTTGATTCCACGCCAGCCCTTTCTGTGTATTTGAAAGACAATCTCTGAGCACACTAACCAGAGCTCCCGAGGTCGGAGGGCGTTTGATGCATCTCCTCCTAACCTTCAAGGGGGACTTGGTGCCCGGCCTTCCTGGGTCCCCTCTGTTGAAGCAGAGAATTCAAGTGGACAAAACCAGCCCCCCACCCCCCAATCCTGCTTCTGCTCCCCGCCTGAAATGGACAGGAAGGTTTTCCCAGAGGAGCGGGTGGGTTGGGGTCTGGGCAGAGCCAGGGTCTGAGGTTCTGGCTGGGAAACCCAAGGAGGGTACAGGAAGGAAGAGGTGCAGAGCCTACTGGTCTTGGGGGGGCTTCTCTCTTTTCCTTTCCCATCCGTGGGGTTTTTCTCCTCCTGTCTGAAAACTTGGCTGCAAATATCTAAAGAGGGCCCATGTTATATCGGTGGCAACTCAAAGCAACCAGAGCCCTCGACTCATTAGACTCGCTTGGCCTCTTGCAAGTGGAGATGCTCCGGATTCTTAATGGCACTTCACGCAAGAGACCCGATCACATGACCAGAGCTATTCTTGCAGAGCAAGTGACATTCAAGTCCCCCTGCTTGGATCCTGATTCAGTGGAGGGAGGGGAAAACTGGGCGTAGTGGTGTTCCGCAACACCATAACCACCAAAGATTTTCAGCTACAACCTACCTGGCACAAGGGGAGTTATTTCATGAAGTCCCTGAGAGAGAAGCCCTTTCCGCCTGCCAAACACCCTCCCTCGGCCAGCCTTTGGGCAGCGGGAACTTCCCCAGGGCAGCTGCCTGCTGACCCAGAAGCAGCCTCAGCTTCTTTGCTCTGCGTCTGCTGAAGGCATCTTGGTGCCCCTCAGCAAGCAAGAGGCAAAGGCAACCTCCCCCCCAAGCTGGCCCCTTCAGATGTGGTGAGGATCCTCCAAACGCCAGGGGCGGCTGGAAAGTCTCTGGAGAGGGCAGCCAAGGGAAGGTTTCTTGCTCCTTTGCCGCATGAGGAGGAGCAGGAGCAAACACAGTCCAGCTCTGGCAAAGGCCGGAGATCAGCACGCGGGGGCTGGAGCAGCCTCTGGGATAACCCATCATTGCCTGCAGGGAGTAGCTTAGCCTGGGAGCCTTGACCGCATGCTTGACAAATGCTTTTGCTTCATTTTGTAAAGCTTGGATGCCTGGAATTCAAAGTAGCATTAAGCTATCAGATCCCTTGCAGTTTGCCTCTTGCGTAAAGAGATCGGCAGGTAATGCTGTCAAGGTAGCACTGCACCACATCCTGCAACCTCTTGAATCCCAAGGAACCGTGCAAGGGTCCTGGCATTCAGTCACCTCATTCCAGAAATTCTTCTCCCCAAACTGATTCAGCTAGTTGTGCCTGACCACACCTGTAAGTGGAGCATAAGCTTTCTATCCGATAGGAAGCGGCAGGTGATGCTGGACAAAACCACACCGGGTACATGTACAGAAAGTGTGGAAATACCGGACTTCCGGTGGCGTTGTCGATGACGGATCAGAGACCGCGATCATGCACGGCTTTGATCCATGCTTACCCTGTTGGAGGGGTCCTTGAAGGACCAGATCCATCTGACCCACCTTGTAGGGGTGGGCGGGAAGAGGGGAAGACCATCAGCTGGGTTAAGGGGAGCAGCATCTCCCCTCCCTGGCCTGGCAAACTCCCCTAGAAAACAGGGAGAAGCGGCAGTCCTTAATGGAAGCTGCCGGGACACAAGTTTTGTGTTGGAGAGTGAAAGTGATGAGTGGCGTGTAACTGGATAAAAGACTTTGAATATTCTTTTTGAAAACCCCGAAAAAGCCAAAAGAAGGAGCCCTCGTTTGGAAGAGTGGTAACGGCGAACGAGAAGTAAGAGGAAAATATAAGGTAAAGAAAAAACCAGAAATAAAAGAAATATACAATTAGAAACTAAATTTGGAACAACATATAGAATTGGACATTAATCAGGCATTAGATAAAATGCTGGACTTATTCTGAACTGATAAAATTTAATATTAATACTACGGAAAAGTGATTTAAAATAAAAGAATTCTAAGAAGAAAGTGATATAGAGAACCACCTAAGGGTTAAAGATTTCCTTCTTTTATGTTTCTATAGAAAACTATTGGTTGTATAAACAAGATCCCCAGAAGCTCATAAAAAAGGAGGGATTATAATAAAATATAAAAGAGCGCAATACGTTGGGATTGTTCGAAATTGATTGTGATAAGAAAACAGAAGAAAGTGAGATAAATGGAGATTTTTGACAAGGACTATAATAGAGAAACTTGACCAAATAAAGAATAACTTTAATAGACCAAAGAAATGGAAGAAATAAGCAAAGAATTTAAATCGGAACTCCCAACAGTGAGAGAGATGCTTAAAGAAAAAATGAGACTGGTAGAGATAATGCTGAGTAAAGTAATAGCGTCACAGCTTGCAAAAGAACAAAGGAAGTTCAGAGAGGACAAATTAAAAGAGGAAAACAACAGCCTTGACGAATATGAAGAACAAGGACCATTGTCAAAAGACATAAAAGGATTTAAAACAGACATTGACAACAGAGACAGCAAATAAAAGAGATAAGACACCCAAGATTAAAAAGAAGGAAATATACAAGAAACTCCAAAAAAGAGAACTGAAAAGGGGGGTGGGGAAAACATGGCTGACAGGCAGAGGGAAAATAAAACCAGAAGGAAAAAAGAAGAAAGATTAGGGAATTTTTGAAAAGGGAAATCTAGCCAAAGTTAAAAGGAATGTTAAAGTTATGAGATTTCGAGATAAGGGTTAGGGATTGTACAAGGGGGATACCACATGGGAATGTATATTGGCATTTAGTTTAAAACTTCCTGGAAATTACTTTAGGATTACATAACTATATAACTATCTATTATATATATATATATAAGGAGAGAGCCAGTGGTGTAGTGGCAATTACAACTGCCTCACATGTAATACTTCCCTGGTTCGAATCCCAGTAAGGGTATGGCTAGCTGAAGAGAGCTAACTAGCTCGAAATAGATCTATACTGGTCTCCCTTATTTATTATTTAAATAATAAATTTGTATTTGTATTTGTAATACAAAGTATATATATATATATATATATATATATATATATATATACTTTGTATTATATATATATATTATATATATATATAAAATAAAATTTTATATATATATATAATATATTATATATATATTATATATATATATAAAAACTGTATATGAATTATGCTGTTATGAATCCTTATATTGGAGGAATAAAACAGGGGAATGGAAATATATTAAAAAATATAGACAAATTTTGGATAAGTGGTAAGGAAGAAAAAATATGATTACTAATGATTATAAGAAAAGTGAGATGTATTAACATATATAAATTTTGGCTAAGTAGAAAAGGAAAAAAATATTAATGATTGAAAGAAAAGTCAAGATGAAATGAGATATATTAGGAAGTCATTCCAGCGATTCTAGGGGGGGGGGAGGGAATACCTTAAAATATATGTTTTAAAATGTACAGCTGATTATTTAATGTTAATATGCTTAAAGTTGGGGAATGAATTATTAAATTAGATTGAGGGGATGTACCATGTGGATTCTAAATGTATTGGTTTTGTTTTATTCTTGCTTTTTTAGATTGTTTATTATATAATTGGTTTAGGGAAAATTAAGGACAAGAATTATGTGTAATGTTAAATAAAATAGGTGGAAAGCTAAAAACAGAAATAATAGGGGATAAAGAACTGGGAATCTATATTTGGATGAAATGATATTGATACTGAATTAATGAATTGAAATACAAAATGGAAATTTATTTAAAGATAAGTGAAATGGATAATGATATGAGATGATATTATATAAGTTTGGTGGAAATGAAAGTATGATTATGTCTAAGTGTTATAATCTGGAACCACATTGCTCATGTAAAGAGATGTGTAAAAATTAAAAAACATTTTGGGAAAGTGTGGAAACATCTGCAGAGTGCCTTCTGCTGCCCAAGAGGAAGCACTAGGCCAAGTCCTTTGAACTGTTCAAAGGGCACAATTCCCCCAAAACAAAAGCCCTGCATGTAATTGGGGGCCAATGAACTGTGGGTGCCCCAGGGAAGAAGAAAAGAGAACTGACGTTGCTTCTTCTGTACCTAGGTGGATCTTCTCATAAAGCTTTACTCTTGGTGAACCCTCTGAAGCAGGAATTCCTTTTTTAGAATGTGCCAATTAGGACGGCTGATAGGAGCATTTACCGACTGGATGCTCCTCCTGACGCCTATGTGGAGTTTGCAGCAGATATTTTCTCTTTGCGTCCTGATAGCGAAATATCTCTCGCTGCCTAGGATTGAACTCTCAACCTTCCAGGTGGGAGGTGAGAGTCTTCACCTCTAGGCCACCGCGCCGCTCTGCAAATCAGGCTCACGATGAACAATAGACAAAATCAACATTCTCACAGCATAGAAAATCATTTCCCTGTTGTGCTCTCCTCACCCAGGGAGGGATTGGCTCAGACTTCCTGCAAAGGAAAGGCCCCTCAATGTACATTGAACAGCTCCCAACTGATTCCTATTGCGATGGAGTCCTGACACGATTTATTTATTTATTTATTTTTGGGGGTGGGGGGGCTGGACCCGCTTTGGGATCCTGGCAATAGCGTGAAATGGTTGAGGGAGCCAATATTTCCCAGGTCCAGGCAGCTCCTGGTGACGCAGAACTGAAGCAAAAGTTGGGAAGGATTTGAACCAAATGCATCGATACAGATTTTTATTTCGGCATCCAACCTTTTCAACTTGTTTGCATCCCTGACTAAACGGGTCCTCAGTAACCCCCAGACAGGCGTAGTTGTCCCTTTGCCCATCTTTCTGATTCAGGGCCTGAAGCCACCAGCCTGATGTGTCCAGAAGGGAAACGGGGCAGCCGCCCTTCAAGAGAAAGGCCCCTTTGCCCGGCTCTGAGAAGTCCTGGAGCATAAAGCAGGTCTGTGGGTTTCACGCCTGCAGAGGCACAATTAACTTTTGAGATATTGCTCTGTGCAGAAATGGCTTTTCCTCCCTTCCCGCCCTGAGCTTGGCATTTAAAGGAGTCCTTGGACGGAGGAGAAAGGCCACTGGTAGATTGAAGAGCTGCCCTCCAGAGAGCTCACCAGTCCCAGGGCCTGGAATGGATTTCTAACCATGAGTCAATCATTTCTATTCAAAATGTGCGCCCTCCTCCTAACGCCCATTATCTTAGCCACATTGAGCCTCATCCTAGCTTCACATTAATACCAGAGATGGACTTTATGATGCTCGGGGCACATGCAGCCCTTGTAGGAGGAGAGACAAGTTAGCCCAGGGCAGCAAAAATTAGGGGGAGTCAGGGACCCCCTTTCCCCACTAAAGGTTTGTATTCAAAAGTTTAGATGAGTTGGGAAATCCGTTTGATTTTTGAGGCACAGGAGCATTTCTTTCTTCTGGATTGAAACTTTTGTTTTACGCCAATTGGCTAAGCAAAAAAAAAGAGGCAAGCAAACATTTAATCTGATCCTGGCTTTAGAATCCAAAAACTAGCTCAGTATTCCAGGATTGGCAGTGTGAGACATTCTGACTCCTTCCTCTCACAACCAACATCCCAGGGGCTGCCTTGCCTGGCAGGTGGCTTTTATTCCGGCATATCCTACTGCACCTTTACACTCACTCAGTATTTGAGGGTCTGTCACAAAGAGGAAGGGGTCAAATTAATTCCCCAAAGCAGCAGAGGGCAGGACAAGAAACAGTAGTTGGAAACGGATCAAAAAGAGAAGCAACCTGGAATTAAGGAGAAACTTCCTAATAGCGAGGACAATTACCAGTGGAACAGCTCACCATCAGAAATTGATGGGCGCCCCATCACTTGAGGTTTCTAAGAAGAACCTGGATAGTGAGATGGTATTGGTTCTCCTGCTTCAGCAGGGGCTGGACTAGAAGACCTCCAAGGTCCCTTTCAGCTCTATTCCTATTCCATTCTCTTTTATTCCCACCCCCCCTTGAAGTGAGCAGGGCATGAAGGTGCTGATGGGGGACTTGGGTGGAAGGGTGCTTTCCCTTCTGAAGGGCACCATACAATCCCATCCTGGCCAGCTTGTATCTAAAGCTCCTTTTCGGACCTAAATTAGGTGTCTACGGGAAGAAACATGGGCTGGCCAGACCTTCCGAGACCCCGCAGGGGTTGGCGGCTTTGCAAAGGAAGGAGCCTGCTGGGCAGAGGCCTCACCCTGCCCTCCCAGGTGAAGGGAGGGAGGCCTGGCTTTCCTCCTGGAAGAACGGAGAGGAAACTAGGTGTCATGCCCAGGGTGCAGGCTGACTCTGAGGGAGAGGAGGAACAGCCGACAGGGAGTGGGAGTGTGACTCCGGAGGTTGTGGAGAAGGCTGGGGAAGGGCAGAGGCCGGCTAAGCAGTCAGAGGAGGACCCAGGCCCATCCCCTCTCCATCCTAGGGCACGCAGGGAGGAGAGCATCAGGGAAAAAGGTGGTCTACAATGGAGGAGAGGGCCTTGATCCTCTTCATGGGCTGCAGCTGTGACAACTGGATAAAGAGGACGGACATGCGTATGGGCCAGTGGTGGAAACAAAGCATGGAAATATCTCTATATGCTCCTCTCTGAGTTTGGTGTCCTTCCCAGTGTGTGTTCTGATATCTATGGACGTCTTCCAGCCCTTATCTTGCTTAGTTTGTGTTGGTTTTTACTCTTTATAATTTATAGGCATTTTTAGTTTAAGCGGCATTTCCTCCTTCTTGTAACTGCTAGTGTGGGAGTTTTTGGTCTCCAGTCAAGGATATTTGGAGCTTGGAAGCAAAGTAAAGGAATAAAAGGGGCTTCACCCTGTTTTTTGGTGACTGTGTTCATTTTGAATCCCACCCTGGGTCATCACACTAGGCTGCCATAGGAGCATCAGGGTGGCAAAGAGGACACGGTCAAGCACAGCACAGGCGACAAGGGGCAGGGCTGCCATCCTAACCATTTTTAACTGCCCAAGACATACCTTAAAAATAGTTCTGGGAGTTGAAGCCCACCCATCTTTAAATGGCCATATTTGAAAAACACTGCTCTAAAAAGCCACATACAGAAACCTCCGGGTAGAAGGGGCCTCCGGGGTTCAATTCCCTGGTCAGGCAGGAGACCCTGCACCATTCTGGAGAAAGGGCTGTCCAGTCTCTTCTTAAACGGCTCCAGTGATGGAGCAGCCCCAACTTCTGCAGGGAAACCGCTCCCCTAGTTAATTGTTCTCCCTGTCACTATTTCTTCTTAGTTCTGGATTGGATCGCTCTTTGATAAGCTTCCATCTATTATTTCTTGTCCTGCTTTCAGAGGCTTTGCAGAATAGGTGGACCTGGGCTTCTTTGTGGAAGCTCCTTAAACATTGGAAGAGGGTTATTTTGTACCCCCCAACTGTTCTCTTCAAAAGGCTAGACGCACCGAGTTCCCTCAAACACTCCTCATACCATTTGGTCTCCAGACCCTTTATAGCAACAAGACTGGTGGCAAGCAAATTTAATAAACAATATCATCTTCGTTGCTCCTCTATGCACTCTTCCTAGGGTCTCGGCATCTGTTTGGTATTGTGATGCAGTGTTTTAAGGGTGGTCTCACCAGTGCGGCATAAAGAGGTATTATCATTTCTTGTGGTCTTGAGCCACCAGAAGCGAGTCCAGCCTTGGCTCCCCAAAGGCTTCTGCTCTGAAGGAGAAATCAATTCCTCAATCTCTCGGATTCCTCCTCCAAAGAACTGAGGCAGTGGAGTTCTCTGAGCTTGGTTGGTTGTGTGCAGACATTTCATGACCCATCTAGGGAACATCATCAGTTATGAGGGAGGGTGGGGTTTGCTGCTTCCTATTGATCTTTGTACAGGAGCTGCAGTACAGTAGCAGATCCATCTAAGGGAGCCTTGCTCAAGGAGGGGGGCTTGGAGCCCCAGAGCCCATCAGCTCTCTGCGGTGAAAGCCAGCCTGGAAGCTGGACTCCCTGCATCTCAGTTGCCCTTAATTATGCGGCATTTGTTGACAAGAGAAGCCTTCGTTTCTAATTGGCCTCAAAGGGAAATTAAGCTGAACAGCTGACAGTAAATTACAACATGTGTACCGGTGTGTGATTCAACAGCTCGCAGTACTAGCAACTGAAGCTAGACTATATTTAATTCACAACAAGGATTATGTTGGTATAGTAACATCGCTTCCTTTGCAATCTGACATAACATGTATTTTGGGATGCTTTATATTTTTTTGTCTTTTGCATTTTTCCTGAGATGGAAATGATGTGCCTATTCATTTCTATATTACATCTATACAAGCAGATGAAGTGGCTCCCAATAAAAATATAACTGGATTCATGTCACTAAAATATTACAAAAATGATTACAATAAAAAGCATTTTTAATTTCAGATTCACTTCGGTATATTTACCTTCCCACAATTTCAAGACACAATAAATAGATTTGCTTTCTAGCTTTCTTCATGGGTGGATTTCTACATGGTGGGCCAGCATGCGCACATGAAGCTCTTCGCACGAGCAGCGGGCACTTGCATTCGTGCACAAAGCTCCACTCATGTGAGCAGAGGGCGCTCACTCACAATGCCCCCTTGATGTGAATGGAGCTTTGCGCGTGAGCACAGGCGCCCTCTGCTCGTGCGAGAGGAGCTTCTCAGGCAAGTGCAAGGAAGCCAGGACTGAGGGTTTCTTTAGGGTAACATGACTTCTTTTTGGCTGACCTTTTTTTAGCTGCGCTTGCAGTCTTTAAAGTGTTACCATTTTCATATTTCTTGCAATGCGTCTCAGGGTTGGGATCTGGGAGGGGGGAATTGGCCAAGTGTGTTTTGGATGCACCTGTAAATACCACTGACTTGGGCAGGTTTGCCCAGGTGGGCAATAGTGGTTGCCAGAAGGCCCATTTACTGCAATAAAATAAAACAATAATAAAAAAGTTTCTTTTGACATGTTAAAGAACAAGAAAAAAGTCAAGGAAACGAACAGTCCAACAAAAGAAGAAGATGGTAAGAAAGTGAAGGGCAGCAGGGAGGAAGCAGAGCTGCTTAATTCATTCTTTGCAGGTCTTCACACAAAAGGGGGGAAGAAGTCCAGCCTATTAAAAGCAACACCATAGAAGACAAAATAGGCTAGAAAATGGCAAGTGAGCACCTGTCCACTGTAGACGAGTTCAAATCACCAGGACCAGATGGATTACATCCCAGACTTCTGAAGGAGCTGGCAAGTCTCATCTTGGAACCACTGAACCAAATCTTTCAAAGATCCTGGGGAAAAGAACAGATGTGATCCCCAGCTTCAAAAAAGGGGGAAAATGCATCCAAGAAACTACAGACCAATCAGCCTGACATCAATACCTGGGAAGACCCTGGAAAAAATAATCAAGCAACAGATCTGCAAACTCCTAGAAACAAAGAAAGCTATTCCTAAAAGCCAACATGGATTTGTCAAAAACAGATCATGCCAGATATTCTTATTGCCTTTTTTGACCAAGTGACTAAATTAGGTAGAAAAGGCATTTGATAAAGTAGACCACAACCTGCTTCTTGGTAAGATAGTAAATATAGGATAACAGCATCACCACCAGGTGGATTTGTGACTGGCTAACCAACCCCACTCAGTGGAATTACACTGACATGGAAGCATGCAGTGGGGCTGAAGAGCAGTAATTGTAAGAAGGATCTAGCAGTCCTAGCTGTAGCCTCCAAAAAAGCCAATGCAGTCCTACTCTGTATTAACAGGGTGAGAGTATCAAGGTCATGTGAATTGTTAGTAACATTTTAACCTGCTTTGGTAAGACCATAGTTGGACTATTGCATTCCATTCTGGTCACCACGATATAAAAGATGTTGAGTCTCTAGAAAGAATGCAGGGAAGAGCAACAAAGAGGATAAGGGGGCTGGACACTGAAACATATGAAGAACGGTCGCTCCCCTGTTTGAGTGGGGGGGTGGCCTAGAGGACCTCTGGGTCCCTTCCGTCTCTGTTATTCTGGACTTAATGGAGAACAACTAATGAAGTGGGTTCCTTTTCCTCTCCACTTCCCTGGTGGTTCAGTGAAATGCCCTCATCCTTTTTCTGGGAATTTCTCACTTCTAAGTGGAGCTTCTTCTTTCCCTGGATAGAAAATGTTCTGAAAAGAGGCAGCCACAAAGAGGTTTAACGGACTGCAAGAGCTGAAGGGTTGGAAGAGGGCTGAAGCCGTAAGAAATGCAGGGCCTGGAGTGCTGGTGCCTTTGGTTTAGCCAAGCCTAGAAAGCAGCAGAACGCCTTGGGAACGGACTCAGGTTCCAGCCTTCCCTTGGATGCCTTTGGGCCAGCTCTTCCCTCTCAGCCTAGTCTACCTCACGGGAAGGGAGAACATTTGGTCGACCCTCTTCAAGGCCCAGAATTAATAAGTAAACAACAAGCTTGCATTTGCTGGGAATTCTGAAGTCCTTCCTGAGCCATTTTTTAATTCGCCTGTTCTACACCCTTGGTGGGAAGACTCCGTGAACGTTGCTGGATTCTGGGCATGGATTAGCCTGAGGAAACTGTAGTCCCATCTGACATGTCCAACTCCAGGCCACCAAATGGACTTTCGGACAAACAGCCAATCTCAGCTGCACTGCTGGCTGACCGCTTTATCACTGCAAGCATCGAGTCTGTCTGGCCTTGTCCTGTTCCAAATGCGGCATCACAATTGCTAGCAAAGGGCACTTTATTATCTTGACTGGCCAAAGAAGCTTATTATCTCGGCTGCAGCTACAGGGAAACCGTCTCTTCCAATCTGCAGTCATGAAAAGGAGGCTCCTGGCCCACTTCCTGGGGCAGCAAATGATCTGGGAATCTCTCCGTCCATCTAGAGAATGAAGAATGGACTTTTGGCCACAGTCAAGATCAGAGCTCTGGTTTACAGGATGTCCCATCACTCTGCAAGGCTAGGAGGCCACAAGGATGAGGAGAAAGACTGGGTACCTGGAGGAGAGGCAGCCTTTCTTGGTCCTGAAAGAAAGCTGAACCAAAGAGGAATCCCAGCTCCAAATTAATCCTACTGGAATCCATTTACAGTTTTCCACAGGGCCCGCTAATAAGGATCTTATTTATTCATTTACTGAATGTAGAGGACACTCAACTGTAAATGACTCAGGATGGCCTACGCTTTATAAAAGCAGAGAACATTGAAATAAAAGGGGGGAGGAATCATCCATGAACTCCAAGCACCAAAGAAAAGCAACAGGGCTCAGAAACCATCCTACCCAAAACCTGGAAGAATATCCGGGTTTTCAAGGATGTTCAGGATATCCCTGGTGTGAGACCATATGGATCTCATCTGATCTGGTGCCACATCTGGGCCCGAGCACTCCAAAGTTTCTTTTTGAAATCGGAGCCAAAAATGCAAAGGCTTATCCTAGAATGTCTGATATGTAAGCAGAGTTTAAACATTTAAATATGTATACTACATTTTCCTACTACTAAGTATCTGCTGCAAACACCACATGGATGGCAGGAAGAGCACCTGGCCAGTAAGCACTCAGCTCCATCCAGTTGGCCTCGACTCCGCCCTGAATTAAGGGCAACAGGGATGTAAAAAGGGAGTTTTTAAATGACATTTTCCTACCAGGGAGTCCGCCTTCTTTTGCAGAAGAGAAATTTTAAGTCACTCTCAAACTCAAGTCATCTCTCAGCCATACCCGGGTGACCCCACAGCAGCATGACTATAACTTCCCTGCCACGATTTGGAAATGGGCTGCTGCTGCCTTTTTCCAGATGTTTGTGCTCTTCTTAGCCTGAAAGATCCCAGCAGTTTTCCACCAAAGTACCAAGGAGTTCTATTCCCTTAGCATTTCATCCTGATCAGCCAAGGTTGGCTAGCACTGCATTCAGAAGATGTACTTCAAGGTCTGTGTCCCCAGGACAATTCAAAGTCACACTTTGGATGTATACAAAGGGTCTACATCCTTCTGAATCCATAGAGACTTACTTCCAGGACTGGAAATCATGCCATCATGTTGTTTTAGCCTAAAAGTGCTGTACACTACACAAGGAGCTGAACTGGGAGATTTGGAGAAACCCTCTTAAGTGAGGAGTTGTGCAACTGGGTTTCCCAACCATTTCTGCCATTTCCATGGGACGCAGCAACTAAGAGGAGTGAATGAGAGCTTTGGGAAAGGCGGCCGGGTGGGGACACTTTAGATTGTGACCTACTGTAATCAAAACAGATTAACTGGGATTGAAAGACTGAACATGAAGGGGAGGAGAAAATCAATACGGGCACAAAAGAGGAGAAATGGAGGGGTGGAGCAATTGCACAAAATCCAAGCTGTTTATTTCCCACATGAAAATGCCTGCCTGCCAAGAAATTACACTTTCATCAGCACCACCTTTGTCGCTGCTTCTGATGCTGCATAAAATAACTACTAGGTTGGCATTTGTAAAAAGCAAAAATCTATGAAAAAAAGAGGCAAAGAAATCCATCCCTTTGCAGGACTGGATCAGCCACTTAAAGAATGAGGACCAATGCAACTTTGAAGAGAGGCCAGTGGCTCAGAAAGAAATAAAGTCTCTTGATACTGACTCTGTATAGCTGTCACTGAGCTTTCTGGCTCGTTCACTAGATGCATGTTACTCAGCTCAACACATCATTCTGGAATTTCCCCCAAGTGTTATTGAGCAGGGCCAAGTAAACTGCGCTTTCATTCTGTTCAAGCTTGTGTGTGTATGGGGCGGGGGGTTTCACCCCTGCTTTAGGGGCAGGCAAAGAGACGGGGCTGCTTTCCTGGGAGCAAGAGGGGAATCTCCTCTGCGTGACAGAGAAGAGGAGACGCTGCTGAGAGGGAAGAAGGCAAGAAATCTCTAGACAGGCAGCTACTTCAAAGGTTATCTACTCTTCAATATTATTTGACTAGTTTATTAACAATTTGAACTGTAGGACTGATGGCTGCTTATCCAATTTGCAGTTGACATAACATTGCGAGGTCTGGCCCACGCCCAAAATGACAGAGGAAGATTGCAGACCAACCTAGCAGGTTGGAAGCTTCAACGGGGAGAAACGTAAGGAATTGCATTTCGGGACACACAAACAATATGGGGGATTCGTGGCCTGGAAGCTCAGCAGCTGAGAAGGACTTGGGTGTGGACTCCGACAACCAGCTGAATGTGACTCAGGAATGGGAGACAGCGCTAGAAGGGCGGCTGCAGATTTGGGTTGTGTTAGAAGAACAACTAGCAAAAATGCCCAAAGTTGTCCTTCCCCTCCACTCTGCACTTGGAGACCCTGCACGATTCATTGCAACAGGTTGGACTAGATGATGCCTGTGAACCCCCCTTCCATGAAATACATCCCTCCAAAGCTCTGAAGCCATGGAAATCCTCACAATCCATTAACTTAATTTCTGTTCAGATCGGTATATCTACACACATAGCAGCAAGTGAAGCCCACAACTGCAGTAATAAAGGCTATCAAGCATGCAGAACAATGCCAACACTTCTTACACTCACACTGCAAGACATGCCTCAACATTCACATTTTAAACCAAGTGCTGCATTTGTTGCAAAGACTTACAAGGTACAACAATAATTGAAGCCACTGCACTGTCACACAGCTGGATGTGGGTCCTGCATCAGCCTGTCTCAAACTATCTGGCAGTTAAAACCCATTCTACCCCTTGATAACTGCCTATTAATGTTTGAATACCAGTATTTTGGAAAAACACATTTAATAATGTATCTAAAGTCTAACTTGATCAATCATGAGGGATGTTATTCCATGCATACTTGCACCACTAGCATCTTAGTCAACAGCATTTTGTTTCTGCAACACAACCTGCCCAAAGAACTCATGTGAACCTCTTTCAGCTTCTCACATATGTTCTGCTAGTTGTGAATTGGTAGAAAGAGAGCTTGTTGTATTGGATTGAATTCTGCTGGATTACACCTTCTCCACAGTCCCTGGCTTCCCTTGTTGTCTATTCTAAACAAACTTCATCAGTTTCAGTCTTCTAGTCCAGCCCCCGGTCAAGCAGGAGACCCTGTCCCTCCCCAGACAAATGGGGTGTCTCTTCTTAAAAGCCTTCAGTGATGGAGCCCCCACAACTGCTGGAGGCAACTTCTCTTCCCCTGGTTAATTGTTCTCACCGCCAGGAAATTTCTCCTTAGTTCTAGGTTGCTTCTCTCCTTGGTTCGTTTCTATCTACTAAGTTATTAAGCAAGGATTATTTGTATTTAGCCCAGACTAGCACTGAAGACATCTTACTAAAGTCTCTATAGCTTTTCTCCTTGATCGTGGGATTAGACACATATATTAGGAATGGAGGATGAGCCATATAGTTTGCTCAAACATGATTTCTTCACAATTGGCTATATTCACACCTCATGCTAAGCAGGCGCTGGGGTCATAAAACAAACTCAGCCAAGTTCACATTAACAATACTAAACCTCACAATGGATGAGCCCAACCTAGCAATCTTCTTTTCCTCACTGCTCAGCTGCCCACCGTGGTCCCCATTCTCAGGCTATTAGACTGAGATTGATCACCTGACACCATGTCAAAAGCTTTGGGGCCAATCCATTAAACAGCCACCCACAGAGAGTAAATTCTAATTATGAAAGACAAAAAGTCAAAGTCCCCCTTAGGTTCACCTTGACTTTAGAATTGCCAGGTCCATATTGTTTTCTTGGCAATACCAACCTTGTGCTCCAGAAATGAGTAAGAAACCGAGTAGATTGAAAGGGTTGCACAGCTAGAAATATTTTTATGGAATACAATGATCATTTCTCAGCTAAACGAAACAAATGAAACCATCCAAGCACACAAGCTCACAATCGTGTATATGGCTCTTAAGAGCAGAGGCGATCTCAGGGTGAGCACAAGGGCAGAGCTCCTCCCAGAAACCTTCCTTGCTTTCCTGATCGAAAGCCCACCTCAAGGTGCCTAGCAAGCACTCAGGGCTGCTCCCGCAGGCAAATGGCCACTTTGGGCATTGAGAAAAAAGGTTCTCTTTCTGGAGGAACATACAGCAGTTCCCTTCTTATCACAACACATTAATTAATCTGTCCGACAATGTGTAGCATAATTAAAACTATATAAAATTGTAAGCGTGGGATATCAGTACAGCGTATATTGAGAGTGTGGCCATATACCCCTCCAGAGATTAATTTTACACATTTAAGTGACAAAAAGGGAAGTCAGCTTATTTAAATATATTTAATTGAACATTACATTTAAAAGTAATTATTTTATTAACTCGTCTTTGACCTGGGCCTGCATAGTTTTGGAATTTCAGTCCTTGACATGCCAATAGATAGGTTGGCCCTCATTTCTTCAACAGCAACTGTGCACCCAGGTTTAATACCTAGTGAACTCTCATTCTTCAAATAATGTTCTTTGCTTCCTAATCGTTATTCTAGAATTACAATTGGTTTAGAAGAAAGAATAATGCTAAGTTCTCAGCATTACAAGATTGCCTTTATATTGACCATTCAAGGAGGAGAGACGAGACAAAGATCAAAAGAACCATCAAACAGAAAAGGCAGTTTTGTCAAACCATTTCCATGGCCCCAGAGGAGGCAAATTGTCCACTGTTGGGGCCATGGCCAAAGAGCTCCAGGGCGGGGTTTTCAGAGCTGAAAGTCAACTTATTGACTAGCAGCAACATGGAATTTCCTTTTTCCATATAACTTTTTCAATGCTCTTTAATCTAGAGCTCAACTTACAAAAATAAAATGCAAAGAAAACTGAAAAATCAAGAGGATTTTAGTGCATCCCAAAAGAGGGAAGAACTTCTAAAGGTCAAGGATCCCCTTTCTCCATGTTACTGTGTTTGTTTTAGGTTTGTCTGGTGAGCTCCCACAGAAGTTTCCAGAATAAGCTGGACTGATTATCACGTTTCCATAGTAACCAGATATGAGTGTCTTGTGATGTTCGATGTACTGCGCATGTGTGCAGGGGAGGAGTTTTACTTCACTTTCACTTCACTTTCATTATACTTTCATTTTTTTATTATTATTTTTTTCCCTGTCTTTTGTTTGCTTCTCAGAGTGAACTGCTTTTTCTTTTGTTCTTAGTTATTTGTAAATAAAGTATGCTGGCAACAGAAAAACATGATTCATTTCCTCTAATTTATAAAGCTGAATTTTTTTGCTTTGACACTCCAAAGGGGAGATGGAGCCCCCCAGGCGTCAATAAGCTTCTCCTGCCGGGGAAGGAGGCTGGGGTGAAAAGACCCAGGACCTTTCCTGGTTCCAGCAGAGCTGGAGTTTTCTGCTCCCAGAATCATTGGGGGGGGGGGGGGGGGGAGGAGCCTGACTGGGAAAACCTCCACCTGCCTCCAGCTGTGGCTGGGCCATTCCCTTTATGGCCCCAAGGGAGCCAAAGCCAGAGTCTCTCCTCCTGTTTGCCTCTGGCCGAAGCGGGGGGGGGGGGTTCGTAGCCCAATTGTTCTCCTGCTGGGAGCCAAGGGGTGGCCCTGGAAGCAAGCAAGTCATGTGGGAAGGTATTGGCTCCCTCCTTCTCCCTTGGGGCATCAGAGGGAGGGAGGGGCAAATCTAGACCGATGCAGGTAGTCCTCGACTTATGATAGTGGAGCCCAAAATTTCTGTTGCTAAGTGAGACATTGAACTATTGCCCCATTTTATGACCTTAACTGAACCTGGCTCCCTCATGCACTTGGCTGGCCAGGAGGCCGCAAAAGGGGACCCGTCACCCCAGGAGGCTCCAAGCGCCGTAAATGGGAGTTTTGGTCGGGTGACCCCGGGGGGGGGCTGAGTCATGACCCCGAAGGTGGGGGGAAGGTCATCATTCACTTTTTCTAGTGCCGTTGAAACTTTGAACGGTCACGAGATGAGGTGTTGGACGGCCTGCACTCGCTCTCCATGAAGTGGGGCTCTGACCCAGCTGGGCTGGAGCCGTTTCCTCCTCCACCTTCCTTGCGATGCCGGCCGGCCGTGTTGCAGGGCCCCTGGGCATGCTCAGCTCCCCTTCACAGGCTGAAACCTGCGTGCACAAAACTCTCCTTCCTTCCCTTTGAAATGCATCCTTTGGATCCTACGCAACCTTTCCTCCGGCAGCTGAAGGCGGAGGGAGTGGACGGCTGCCTTACGCTCCACAAATAAGCAGACAAGAAGTTGCTCCATCAGGCTCTCTGGGCGGTTCCTCCCTGGGGTGTGTGTGTGTGTGTGTGTGTGTGTGTGCAGATAGAGTCCAAGACTGCTTAGTCGAAAAGTTCACCTTTCCCAAAGTGAACTCATCGTCTTGGGCTGAAGGTTCACCTGGTGCTTGGAGTTGGGGGAAACTACATTAACCCGCGTTCTCGATCCGAACTTTGGAAGGGGGCAACTCAGGCCAGAGGCTCCCATCGCTTGGGACCAGCCAGGGTCAGGCGCTCAGGGAAAGTCCCCTCCAGATACAGACTTTTGTTTTCCTTACCATTCAGGTTTTAAATTGCTATCCAAATTGCCACAATGTTAACAATTTCGAGTCTGAATTGTATAAATACGCTTGCACCCACTCATACCTGCATTCTGTAGTCCATTAGTTGCATCTTATGACACAATGAATAGCCCAGGATGGAGAAAAGCAGAATGTCAGCTTCCACCCCCGCCCCGCAACCGATCCTAGGAGGCCCAGAAGATTTCCGTGCTTGGAGCATTTTTCCAAAATCAGAGACTTTTTTTTAATGCAAAATTCTTGCTCTATCACCGACACACACCCAAAGTCCCCCCCCCCCCCCCCCCCCCCCCCCCCCCCCCCCCCCCCACACACACACACACACACACACACACACACACACAGCAGTTGGGGCAGCTTCCTCTGACCAAAAGCCCTTCCATCTCCCTGCAGTGGAGCCAGGAAGCCCATGCAGCTGGGAGGGCTGACCCCAGAGAAGGGGGAGAGCAGCAGCCTTCTGCTTCCCGGCCCAGATCCTTGGGGACCCAGCCAAGAGCAGCTCCAGCAACTGCCGCATGTTCTAGGGAGAGCCAGGAAGAGAGATACTGCTCTGCAGAAAAAGCAAGGGGAGCCTGGCAGCCCCGAGGCCCCTCCCAACCCTTTGGACACAAGAATAAAAGAATAACAGAGTTGGATGGGGCCTTGGAGGCCTTCTAGTCCAACCCCAGCTCAAGCAGGAGACTCTCTATACTATTTCAGACAAGTGGCTGTCCAGTCTCTTTTTGAAATCTTCCAGTGTTGGAGCATCCACAACTTCTCCTCCTGGTTAATTCTTCTGTCAGGAAGTTTCTCCTTAGTTCTAGGCTGCTTCTCTCCTTGGTTGGTTGGCTTACCTCCCTCTGTGTAGATGTAGTTCCACTGATGACTATACACGGAGTACGGTTTGTCAGCCAGTTGCAAATCCACCTGGTGGTGATGCTGTCTTTTCCACATTTTTCTAGCTTACCAAGTAGGTTGTGGTCTACTTTGTCGAATGTCTTGCTGAAGTCTAAGTATACAATGTCTGCAGCATGTTGCTGGCCAACTGATATAGTCACTTGGTCAAAAAGTGAAATAAAACTTGTTTAGCGTGATCCATTTTTGAGAAACACCCGTTGGCTGCTGGTGATGATTTTGCTTGCTTCTGTGTCTCCGCAGACCTGTTTCTTGATTATCTTTTCCAGGACCTTCCCGGGTATTGATGTTTGGCTGACCGGTCTGCAGTTTTTTGGGCCAGGGCCAGGGCCATGCAGCCTTGGGCATCGGCTCAGTCCTGAAACCACCCAGCAAATCCGGCCTCTCCTGACGAGTGTATTTCGCCTTTGCACAACGTGGGTTATCTAAGTAGCAGTGTGGATCTCGAGCGCTGGCCCCCTGCCCCTTGGCCAAGCTCAGAAGTGGACCTTGGAGCTGCCGAGGAGCCTCCTCTCCTCCTGTGAGGAGCAAAGTCCAAGTGAGAAGGGCCCTGCCCAGCTCTTGCCCCCATCATCTAGACCAGGGTTGCCAAACTGCAGGCCCACAGGCAGCATGATGCGTCACGGGCTGGCCACGCCCACGCCCAGTTTAGCAAAGGCGAGAAAAGGCCTGATACATCACATGACGCTGCCATGACGACGTGAGTTTGACACCCCTGTTCTGGAGCTATTCTCTCCCCTCCCCAGCAAGCTGCCACCTGCGACTGGGGGGGGGGCATGGAAGGCCCCTTTTCACATCTACAGGCACAGCTGCTGCTGCTGCTGCTGCAGATCCTGCCCTGCCAATGGCTCAGGTTCCCTTCCAGATGACTCCCTTCTACTCTCCATGGAGTTAGAAATCAGATTTCCTATTGGAAAAATCCCACTCCAGAGGCTCCCCTCCTGCAGACTACCCTCCTCCTCCAATGGAACGGCCATAATTATGACTCAACGGAATGAGGGCAACGAAAGGACCTCCAGGCCGGCCGTGTCTCTCCTTTCAAAAGCAGCTGCAAGCGGAGACTCTTCATCATTCTGCATGTGTGTTTGTTGCATTGTGGCATCAACTAATATCTAAGGCTGAACATAACCATGGAAACTGAGACTGGCTTTTTCTAAGGCACAGGGAGCGCCGGCAGCTGGAACCTATCGCGGCAAGGACATGTTGCGCAATACCAGCCCTTCATTGAGGGTGATGTGACAAGGGAGAGGCTCAGCGGTCCTTTCTGCAGGCAAGGCAGGAAAGGAAGCAGTGGAGGCCAAAGAGGAAAGTTGACCAGACTGCCACGGCCCTCAGGGCCAGGGACTGGGCAACAGGGAGAAGGCCCAGCTAGACCCAGGTAGCTAGGTGGCAAAATTAGCCCTCGAAGAGTTTTGCACTCCAGCGGTCAAGCTCTTCACCGGTGGCAGAAAGAGGAGACACAGATCACCTGGATCTCCCCATAAGAAATCTGCTGCATATCCCTGCCTACCTTTAATTGTGGCATATGCCTCTGTAGTTCTCCTCGTGGCATCGTGTTCCCTTAGACACCCTGGCCAAGCTATGGGAAGGCTTTGAGAGTACACAAGGGAGGCCCCCGTCAAGGCCGGTTGCGAGGGAGGAAGGGCTCCTCACGGGAAAGAGATGCCAGCAGCAAAAGTCCAGCAGCCCTTGGTTGGGCAGCCATTTGTCTGCCTTCCTAGAGTCTCCTGCTTGAGCAGAGGGTTGGACTAGAAGATCTCCAGGGTCCCTTCAACTCTCTTATTCTGTAGCTCAGGATGAACCAGGGCCACTGAATCAATCCAGTAAGCCGCCATTCCCTGAACCCTGGATTGCCTGTGCCCATCCCTGTACGAGAAGTCTCCGACGAGGCGTCGAAGGACGCTGGTCCCTCCGCGTGACGGGAGCTGTGGGGGAAGGAGGCCCGCAGAGTCGGGGCTTCCCTGAACCCCACAGCTAGGCTGCCCCACTGGGATCGCACGCCCCAAGCTCCACTGCCCGGCTCTGCCGAGAGAGGAGGAGAAGCAGCAGCGGAGCCGCTTCCAGCTGGGCAAAAATCCCCGGCTTTGAGGGCAGCGGTTCAGAGGAGAGCGAGAAACGCCGCCGTCCCGTCCCCCGGCTCCGATTCGGCTTCCCCCGGCAAAACGGACCGAGAAGCCGCGCCTCCCTCGGCCACTGCGTCTCCACCGACGCCCCTGCCGAGGCCCAGGAAGCAGCCGCCGCCGGCGGAGAAGCCGAGGCCCCCTTTCTCCCCCCCGCAGGATGACAATGCCGTCCTGGAAACCAGCAGCCCCCATCGGAGCCCGGGAGAGCCGAGCTCACAGCCGCCGGCCCAGCTGCCCCTCGCGCATCCCGGGCGGCTTCCGAGCCAACCGCTCGGGAGGCGCATCTCCCTGAGGGAGCCGCCCCGCTGGCTTGGCAGGGAAGAGCAGAGGGGGCAGCTGGGACCCCCGCAGTCCAGAGACAAAAGGAGGGAGGGGCGGGCGGGGAGCCGGGCCGGGCCTGGGGGGCTTCAGGCCCTTTGCCCAGAAGAGCCGCTCGGCTGCCAAGCCCCGGTCGGGCGGAGCCGCTGCCCGAGAAGCTATAGAGACCCCCGAGATCTCCGAAGGGCCCCTCAGAGGCGCCTCTGCCTCCGGCCAGTCCGGGGCGGGCGCGGGTGGGCAGCGGCCGGAAGGCGCCCGGTTCTCGGCCGGCTTGGCGCTTGGTTGGGGGGGGCGCTTCCTACCCCCTGCAGAGCCGCTTGGGGAGAGCCGCCCCCGACCCGCTTCTGCCGGGCAAAGGGGCCTCAGGCCCCAACCGCCCCCGCCGCCCGTAAACCTACCGCACATTTGCCAGGAGGCCGCTGCGAAAGGGGCGAGGGTGCGGGCGCGTGGGCCGCCCTCGCAGGTGCAGCCGCGGCTGAGGCAAAGCCCGTCCCAGGCAGCGAGCGGGCCGAGGCGAGCCTCACAGCATCCCGCGGCCGGCTCCGCCTCACCTCACCGCCGCAGCCTCCGCCACGCCTCGCCCGGCGATCCTCTCCCGCGCCGCAGAAAGCCGCCGCCGCCGCCGCCGCCGCCACCTGCAGCCGGCTCGGGGCCGCCAGGCCGGCGACGACAAAAGGGCGCCTCCCCGAGCGCCCCCCGGCGGCAGACGGGCCCAACAGCAGGCGGCGCGGCGCCCCCGCCCGACCCCTGCCACGCCCGCCGCCGCCGGCCTGAGCCGGGCTCTCCGGCCGCCGCAGGGTCAGGCGGCGACGCCCACAGGCTCGGGGACCCCGCGCGGCCGGCCGAGCGAGCCAAGAGGGGAGTCTCGGGGTCACCTGCGCAGGCAGGCCAGCCCCCCACCCGCCCTTCCCGGCTGCTGGTCCGCCAAAGCCCCGCCCGCCGCACCTGCTCGGCCCGCGGTTCCCGGCGGAGAGGCGGCCAGGCAGGGCGGCGCGGCCGCGCGTTCGGAGCCCGAGGCGTCTCGGGGCTTCTCCGGCCGGCGCTGGGCGCTGCGGAGGTGGGGCCGAGGCCGCCGCCCGAGGAGCGCCCGCTGCTTTCCCTCGCCAGGGCCGGGCGGTGGCGTGTTGCCCTGCGCCGCGCGGCCCCCGCCTGGCAGCGCGCTTCTCGGCACGAGGCAGCCGGGTTGCCCAAGGAGCCCGGCCGGCCAGGCGAGGGGAAGGCAGCGAGGGCCCTGCCGGGCTGGGAGGCAGAGATTCGGCCGAGGCCGTCAGACGGAGAGACGGCTGGTCTGTGGCCGCTCAGCGGCCTCCACTTGCACCGCCCGCGCTCTGCTCAGGTGTCCGGCTGGGGCTCTGCGCGCCTCTCCGTTCAAGAGATCGCGGTTCTCTTTTTTTAATCCCTCCTGTAGCTCATCTGGATGCGGTTTGTAATCCACACGTGCCTTGGAAATGCCAGATGAATAAAATTTGGAAAGTAACGCAAAATCTCAGCTTGAAAGGAAAAAAAATAGTATCTCAGCTATTTTTTTTTTAAACGTCACCTTGTTAGCTTAACAAAAGATGATACACGCACACAAACATATATTTGCAATAAAACTATTCTTTCCTTTCAGCCTCCCCGTTTTGTTTTGGGGACCATGGAATGGTTTGCCCACATTTTAGAGTATTACTCCAGAAACTGATCAAGTTTGTTCCCTGAATATTTCTTCACTCCTTTTATGAGTGAGCAGTTTTAAGCTTCCTTCTACATATTTTATTGCTCCCCTTTCAACATTAGCTTTTCCTAATATTTACCTTTTCGTTTTGGTGGTAAAACATTTTTTGAAAATATCAGTAATGTCAGGAAATAAGAATTCATTCAATTTAACGCTTCACGTTAGTTTAATCGTTTTGAAATCCTGCTTTAATGTGAATCCGCTTCACCGCCTATTTTATTTTCCCTTAGATGGCCAGTAGGTGGCAGTAGCGGCATTTGCTTCTAACGTTTTCCTTCTGATCTGCAGGGCTTCTAGAACGAGTGGGCAGGGGGACCTTGGAGGTCTTCTAGTCCAACCTCCTGCTCTAGCTGGAGACCTGAGGTCATTCCGGACATACTCCTGCTGTCTAATCTGTTCTTGGGAACCCAGCGATGGAGCATCCACAACCCTTTTGAAGATGGAAACCATGTCGGCCCTTTTCCGCTTCTCTGGCCTTTCCCCTGAGCTCCAGGGGTGACTCTGGAGTCCTCCTGGGCAAGTGGTCCTGAGATTGCGCCTGCCAGCTCCTCCGGGGCCTTTATGTTAGGTACCATTTAGGTAGCTGTTCAGTAAAATTTATGGTTTACTTTTTTTAAATTTCCAGTAAGGAACCCCCAGGAGGTAATTCATTTGCAAATTGGAATTTCTAATAATATACTTACAACATTAAATGCATTTGAGAAGCCAGAGTGCTCTGCCCACACAGGCCCATCGTGAACCAGCGAGGAAAGGCTGGCACTCAGAAGCCGGCATCCAGTGGCTTTTCGGGTCTCAGGATCCCGTCCTCTGGTGCCCTCTGCCTTTTGGCCAGCTTTGGTTCTGCAATCCCGGCCAGAGTTTCACTCAAGGAATCATCAGCAGCTCAGAAGAACAGACGGTTTTAGGCTGTTCCATCATCACATTAGCTTTAAGGCACCCGGCTAGAAACCTAGGTCCTGCCTTGTTGACTCCGCCTTCCATCCTCCCAAGGTCGTTAAAATGAGGACCCAGATTGTTGGAGGAACTAGGCTGGCTCAGCGAACGCTGTGAAACACCGTCAAGTCGAAGGGCTACTGCGGTTGCCTTGGGCACGAAAGACAACTGGCTGACTCTGAGTCAGTCCCCACTTCCCCAATAGCCTGACCCGCCTCACGGGGTTGTGGCAGGGTCTTCGCCGCCTTTCCCCATTGCCCAAGATAGGCTCCCCCGGAGAGCCTGACCCTGGCAGAAAATGGGTTTACTGTGTTCAGCGTTGTGGCTCTAATGACTGACTTGCTGCCAACTGTGGGGTCCTAATTAGGGGAAGCTTAAATGTTTGGGTAAACTTTGTTGTCTCCCAAAAATTTAACCAGCCAGTGAACACAAGAGGGCAACAGACATACAGGCTTTTTAAAGACTATGAACTTCTTGATAGGAGGGAATGAAGTCGCAGGTATTTCTGCAAATTGAAGGATTTTCCAGCCTTAGTGAATTTTCTTCCAGTGATTCTACAAAACAAGAATACTAGTGTGGCTCTTTTATTAACTTTTAAACCCAAGAAGTGCTGATGAAGAAGAGGGTACTCAAAAGTGCTCCTTGTGATGAAAAGATCTTCTGTTGATTCATAAATGGGTCTCTGAAAGACAATTTACACATATGAGTTAATCTTTTGCCTATGGCTAGCTATCACCAAAAAAACAACACCTGGCTGCTCTACAGAGCAAAAAATAATAAATAAAATATATACAATAAGTATAAACAGAAGAAAATATGGAATAAAGTAAATAGTTTTATTCTATCTATAAAGGTGGGATCATACAAGTAGCAACACAGATTTTTTAAAAAATCACATGAAAATTGTCAAAGCGATTTGTTTAAATTTGTTCTTTAAAAGCCCTGAATAGATTAAAAATTGCCAAAAGAATCTACAAGGCAAAGGGGAATTTTCTCTACAGCCATTCTTGGCATCATTAGGAGGGAAAGGCAAATAGCACAGCTGAGTCACAATGCCCTTATTCTAATCTCCTGAGACCACACGTGGCCACGGTATCCTAAGAAGGATATGAAAGAGCTCAGAATGGTGCAAAAAGGAACAACCAAATCACTGGTGTGTGGGTGGGTGTGCGTGCGTGCGGACAGCTGGCCTTAAAGGAAAGCCTACCCCACTGGGGCTGGAGTTCGGAGGCCCGTCAAGAGATCACAAAGGCCAAAAGAAGCTCTCCTCCTTTTCTTCCTTCCTCTCTTTCTCACAACCTGGGATCTCCGGGTCACCCTAAAACTAAGTGCAAGGCGATTCAGAGGGAAACATTTCACACAGGGTGGTGTGAAACCATGAAATCTGTCCCCAGGGGTTGTGGGAATGGTGGGCCCAGGGAGGGTTGTAGGCAGGGCGGCTCTCCAAGGGAAAGGAGATGGATGGATGGATTCTCTGCGATGCCAGGCGGTGGGACAGGTTACAGGGGGAGGTATCCAAACTCGAAATAAGGAGAGACTTCCAGAGCACGGGAGCTATTACTCCCTCGCTGGGCTTTCTTTGTAGGTGGCAGGCAGCCTTTGGTCTGGCCAGACTAGGCTTGGTCTTGGTCTTGACCTGCAAGGTGCCCCCCAGATCTGGCATTCTATGGGTCATTCCTCCTTTGTGCCAGCAGGTGCAGCGATGGCTCTAGAGCCTGGTGTGAGTTGCCGTCTGGGCCCAGGCAGCCGATTGCTGGGAAGTGGCAGGAGGAAGTCCAGGCTTGGCAGCTTTCCCAGATACCCTGTTGGCCTTGCCTGCTCAGAAGGCTGGGCCTGGCGAGGCTGGCCTGGGGCCACTGGCAGGGGGCGCCAGTTCGCCTCTTATGGCTCTGGTTTCGCTTACAAGTATTGGTAAGTTTTGGATCTGCTGACCTCTCCGCTCCCATTCAATACATTCCTAGGAGACTTACATGGAAATAAAAAGTGTTGGGGAGAGGAAAATCAGCGTCCCATCACTGCCCTCTCTCCCCTGCCACCTCTGCCCATCGGGCAAAGACCGACTGAGATGCCCTCCTGCCACGGGAGCAGCAAAGGGCCCCAAAGAGAGGCCAGGAATGCCCTCCGGCTGCCCTTGGTCTCGCCACATCCTGTGTCTAGTCCTGGACTAGGTTGGGCTTCCTTGCCTGGGCTGGCATGCCTTCTTTCTCCCCAAATACCTGAAATAAGCCTAAGGGGCAGGTTAGCCTGAAAAAAGGCTCTCCTCTGAGTTCTCAGAGGCTGGAGGTTCTCTCAAGGCCCCTCCTCCTCCTCCTCCTCCTCTGCTACAGTCATGACAAATGGCGGGGCGGCTTTCTTGCTGCCCTGGTTGGGAGGAGGGAACCCACCCTCTCATCTGTAAGACGGGGGAGGGGGGCGCTTTCTGTTTCAGGATAAGTGGTTATGTGCCAAGCCACCTCTAAGAGCAGAGATTAAAATGCACCACTAAAATTAATGGAGCAAAACTAAGTTAGTAGTCCTCATGCTCACTTAGTTAACAGGCTCTAATCAGTTTACAGGAAGCACCTTTTCCTCTTTGCACCCCGGTCCAGAGATGAAACCCTGCTGGAGCCTTACCCGCCACTCGCTCTTGGTGAAGCTCTATGATCCCCATGTAAGCAGCAGGCAAGACGGTCTCCCCCCAGGGACCAGCGAGGTCTGGCATCATCTGATTGGCCCACACCATCTCGAGGCCATTCTCGGTCTTGACGTAACAACCGGGCCGCTGGGATGGGACGGGTCTTGGTAGGCACCTCTCGGAGGGCTCCACCGCTGATGCCGGCCCAGGAGGCGGGCCCTTGGCAGCCTCTTCCCCCTGAGGAAAGCAGGAAGGAGATGACGTGGCTGGAAGGGCCACCGGTGGCTCAAGAGGGAAAGAGCCGGCAGATGCTCCCCGGCTGAGGAAAGCCCCAGGGCAGCTCCTTTCTCAGCAGCTCAGGATTGATTCAGCCCCCTGCTGGTTGTCCAGCCTGCAGCCCTTTCTCCTGGCTCCCAAAGTCATTCTGGCATACCGTTAGGA
This sequence comes from Bungarus multicinctus, assembly GCA_023653725.1. Classification (NCBI taxonomy): domain Eukaryota; kingdom Metazoa; phylum Chordata; class Lepidosauria; order Squamata; family Elapidae; genus Bungarus; species Bungarus multicinctus. Next base: position 304,305 of record CM042837.1, on the reverse strand, counting down.
GAGGGAAGGCCACGGGGCTTTGAGGGCTAGGAGGAAAAGCAGCCAACTAGGCCACAGGCAGAGAAGGGGGGCTGAAGCCCAGGCCGAGACACCACAGAAAAGGTCTCCTCCTCTCATTCCCATGAAGCGAAGGAGGGGGAAGCGCAGTCAGACTAGCAAGATTCTGTGACTGCAGCTTTGGGAGGAAAGTCAGGGTCTCCTACAAGGCATCGATTGGCTCCTTAGTCTAGTCTACCTTCAACAGTTGACAAATTCCAAAGCTGCAAAACTGATGGTGCCATTTCAGGCTTGGTGTGGAAATGCCATTTGAACATTTCACATGTGGGCACCATTTACTTTGGGAAATGACGCGGTGGTCCTTCCTGACATCGAAAGCTGTGCAGCCCCAAATGCCACTTCCTCATCTTGGGCGGGCCATTGATCAGCCCAAGCATGGTGGAGGGGAAAAGAGACTTCCAGGTGCAGCCCAGTAATCGGATATGGGACAGTGCGATGGGGCATTGCATGCCAGGACAATGAGAGGTGGGAAGAGCTTCTTCTCTCGTGCCATCACTCTGCCAAACACTGAATTCTCTCAGCAGACAAAATAACAATAGCACTGAGGCTTAAGTGCCGCTTCATAGTGCTTTACAGCCCTCTCTAAGCAGTTTACAGAATCAGCCTATTGCCCCCAGCCATCCGGGTCCTTATTTTACCCACCTCAGAAGGATGGAAAGCTGAGCCACTCAGAATCGAACTCCTGGAGTGAGCAGTGAGTTAGCCTGCAGTACTGCACTCTAACTACTGGGCCACCAGGGCTCTCAAATACAATAAAAGTACAGCAGCTACTACGGTTTTTGTCTAATGTGTATGTATATTAACCCTTAGGGTGTGGCTGCAGTATTATATTTTATTATTTTTTACTTCCCCTTTTTATTGGTGGTACACTTTTGTATTATTATATTCTGTTGTTTTGCAAATACACTGAGTGCTTCCGTACTGGAGACCAATTCCTTTTGTGTCTAACCACGTGGCCAAAATATAAGTATATTAGAAATGTGTTTAACAATTTTTGCCTTAACTGACATAATCCAGAGGCAACTTTGGGAATGCCACAGGAGTTGTGTCCAGCTTTGGGGTGGAAAGTCACACGTTCCCAGGGCCTTGGACTGTTCACTGTATTCTCGGGGATAGGAGTTGTTGGAGGGCTGGTTGTGCACACTTTCACTCCGACTTTGCTGCTCGATACCATTGTGTCATCATGCTTATTTCAAGCTTTTAATCAGCATAAAGTGCCCTTTCAGCTACATTTTTAAAAATTAAAAATGCGTATATGAAAAAGAGGCTCCATGGCTTGGAACTTGCAAAAGAGTCCTTGCATATTACCCAGTGCAGGATCAGACATTTAGTTCACAGAATGGTGTTATCTTAGCAAGACAGCGGTTTCGCACCTACCTTGAGCCCTCCGGTTTCTTTCAGAATCAAGCGCAACAGGCGAATATATTCAGCCGTGGCTTTAAGCATGTCCACTTTACTCGGCTTCCGGTCTTTTGGAATCAACGGGACAATTGATTTCAGTTTGGAGAAACCACTGTTCAGATTCCTGATCTGCTTAGACAAAAAAGGTGAGGTGAGGTGAATGATCAGTCAGCTGTAGACCTTGCGGATGCTTGTCTGTGTGAGGAAAGAGAAAAGTTGCGCATGCAATTTCATTAGAAGGGACAAATAAAACCATGAGCTTAAATAAAATCATGTAGTTTAAAAGGCAGTTTGAATTCCGAGCATTCAATAGCAACTGTTAAAAAGTTTTAGAAACATGCCAAACAAGATTCTTAAGGCTATGTAGTGTTGGCTGTCACTCTCAATCCTTTTGTAATGAAGCGTCAGGTCAGGCTAAAGACATGATGAGAGTCTCTTTTACATGGTCTTTCCCACCACTATTTCTTTGGTTAGAGGTTTTGGAGATGGTTCACATATCATGCTAAGCCAAAAATGCAGTTGGCTTGGTGTTTCATGATTTCCACCACAAAAGTAAAATAAAGCTGGTTGTGTGAATCTATTCAATTACATCGTATTAGATAAACCCCAAACAAACCATGATCCAAACCAGGACTGAAAGGGCTACCAGAGGAGAGGAGGGCAGTCAACTTTTGAAGCTATTGATAAGAACTCGCTCCAAAAGTGCCAAGAATTGGTTTATTGCTCCTTTCTCAGAAGAACTGGTAAGCCCAGCAGTTCCAGAAAAGTCTGGGTTGACCCCAAGCCCCCCAAAGGGTGCCTCACTAGCTGCCGATCTCCCCCTACCACGTCCACCATGACAAAAGCCCATTCCTCATGATTGTTGCAGCCTTTAATTAAAATGATTCATAAAATAATTATTGAACGAAGTAAAAATAACATTAAACCCATTGTGCATTAACATAAATATTCCCCATGAAAAAATCCTTGTTTTATTTTTGGGAAATACGTTCACTATCTGGCAAATAATTTTGACTGAGGGGGCACTGAGAGGGTCCAAGGGCCTCCAGAGACTCTGGGGCCAACTTCAAGAAAGACTACTCCAAGCGTCCTCGCAGGCCTTGGGAAGCAAGAACAGGCAGCAGTACCCGACTTGTGCAAATTCAATGCCTGTTTTTGGAGGCATCATGAAAAAAATCATTTACTGAGAAATTTTCAGAAGATGGGCAATCTGGGCATTCATGGTGCTTTTTGAAGAGCAATTACACATGTGACCCTCTCCCACCATGCAGCTTCGACGGGGGCCACAGTCCCCAGGTGGGCACCAGAGTTTGGACAAGACAACTGTAACCCATGGGGGCAAGTATGGAAGAGTAGCCATTTAACCTCTAAAGGTGGATTCTTCTCTCAAACACAACAGATTACAGATATGGCTCCTCTTAGGTGTGCAGCTGGCCTTGAACTATGGGGGTGGGAGTATTTTTCTTCTTCCCATGGGAGGAGAGCAGGGATTTCAAACTCAGCCTTCTGTCTCCTTGGAGACTCCAGATGGGCAGGGATTGCAATTCTCAGCCAGCTTGCCATCGCAACACATCTGGGAGAGGCCAGGTTGGGGAGTGCTCAGGGCTGGGACACAAGGCAAGTTTGCATCTGCTTTCTGCCTGCCTAGACAAGCCTCAGCCCTATCAACCAAGCAGAGACCAGAAACTTCCTGGGAGGAAGATGGGCCAGGGGAGCCAGTGGGGAAGGGCCCCCTGCCTGCTTACCCTCTCTCGCTCTTTGGCATTAGCTGCCCGTCTCCGGCCCAGGACTTGCTCTCGGTTCTCAGTGGAATAGTAGTAGCCCGATGGCTTCCTCTTCATCCGTGTAATGGGAGCCATGAAAGGCAGGGGGCCAAACTGCTTGCTTAAGATCTCGCCCAAGACTTCAGCTGGAGGGACCAGGAAGAGCTGAGGCAGCTGCTGAGAGTCCCCACCAGAGCCTTCCTCGCCCATGCTTGCCCTATATTGCAAAGCAGAGCCCTTCGTCATGGGAGCAAGGCACAGGTGGCGAAAGGGCTCCCAGCTGAGGCTGCCTTTCAACTTCTTAAGGGGAAAGGGGGAGAAGGGGAAGGGAGGGAGCCGGGTGGCCTGCAAACTCCCCAGAGGCCATTCCCCTCCTGCAGCTCCAGAGTGCCTGGGCTTTAAGGCCTCCCTGGCGCTTGGTTTCACCTCACAGCCATCACCCAAATGGTGGGAGGTAGGAAATGGGAGCCTGCAGCCCCTCCCTGCATTCACCACAAATAGCCTGGCTGAACTGAAGCTCTCACCAGCCCCCATAGGCCCCCTTGCTGGAGGTCAGCAGCTTGGCTAATGGCTCACCAGGTGTTCAGCCTCTAGCCAATTAGAGGAGAAAAATAAGTCTGCAGTAAGTTGTGTAGGAAGTTAGCACTCACTCCACTCCTAGGAAAATGAAATATCCTAGGAAATATTAAAAAGGCAGAATATTTCCCCTAAAAAGAGAAGCAGAAACTCAGCTCCCCACCCACCCACCTTTGCTAATGGGCCATTAAGGCCTAGGCCAGGCTATTCTACATAATAAAGGCCTCTACCCATCTCACTACCTGGCTGGGAAGATTGTATCAGCCAACACTCAGGTGAAGCCATGTGGTCCAGACAAAGCTTACAAAGTTAGCTAAGACCCCGCCCTTGGGAGTCTGACAGCCAATGGGATGCATTTCTTGCACAGGAACAGGAAACACTAAGGTAGGGCCCAGAGGGTATATAAGGGTCTCTCAGCATCTTGGCCCCCTTCTTCTCTTTTTACCTTGGAACTCCAAGTCTCGTGGTCCTGCTGTCCACCATTAAACCATCTTTCCAAACAGCCTCCATGTTTCCAGTGTCTTTTTCCCCACTTGGAACTGAACCCAGAAGGATTATTCTTCCAACAGTAGAAAGCAAGGAAAGTCAGAAAAGTCAAGATGGCGACCACAAGGGACCAACTGACGGTGTTTGGACCAGAACCCCCAGCCCGCCTGGGCATTTTGTGTCCCATCAAAGCTGCTGGATCACCCAGGCTTCCTTCCCCACAGGTGGGTTTTCTCTCTTTGGAGGACCTCATGGAGCTGGTTTTATTCCTCAACGAAGGGAGGTGGAAACTTTCCCTTGAAGCCAGCGGGAGGGCAGAGGCTGGGTGGTCAGCGGCAAGGCCCCACTGCAGGAAGGCTCATGGCCCCAGTTGGCAAGGGGCAGTTGGGCTGCCTCAGCCCCACTGCAGGTGGGGCCCAACCCCTCCCTCTTGCCAGGGTGGCTGCTGTGGGGAGCAGATTTCTTGGGAGAAGGCAGGATGGAGTGGGATGAAGTGCGGGGGGGGGGGGAGCTGCCAAGATTCTCCCCATAGTGAGGAAGAGGCTCTTGAGCCCCCTGGGCCCGGTGGCTCTGCCTGGGGCTGCCCAAGGCCCAGCTGTAGCTGGTTTGGCCTGCGGGTGCCATGGTGGGGGCGAGGCTTGCAAAGCTCCCCCCCACCCCCGCTTCTCTGGCAACCAGCCAACCCAAGGAGGCTGCTTTTGCCCTTCGCCCTGACCGCCACCCAGAATCAATCTCATGATTTGCCAGGTGGAGCAAACATGGATAGGACCTCCAGGGACGCAGAGGGGCGTCCAATGTGGGGCAAGACTAAAAGGGGCCCTCTCTCTCTGGCCGATTGCTGCACGGACCACCTTCCCGTGGGGCAGGGTTCTCCCCCAGGCCCCCGCCTGCTCTGCCTGGTTTCGTTCAGCCCCCCTCCCCCCTCCCAGCCTTCCTTCCTTAACCTGACTTGGGATTTTCCTCAACCCAGAAAAGCGGGAATCTCCATAGCGGATCCTCAACTGCCCCCAGATGAAGAGACCACCAGCTCCACACGGGAGGCTGAAACGCGGGTGGGGCTGATTGGCAGCTCTGTGTATTTTGTGCACAGAGCATCGTTTCAAGCCCAACTTGGGCTGCTGCTCTGAGGGTGGGAAAAGTGGAGTTTGCTAACCAGGCAATAAACGTGGTTTGGTTTAGCGTGTTGTAGGAGCCCAGCAAGTCCTCCGTCCTGGAAGGGCAGGAAATCTGGCTAGGACAGAAGGAGCGGCGCCCTAGGGAATTTGATGGGCTGAATGCAATATCGTAGATTCAATAAACCATGTTTAGCAAACCATAATTTAATGTGTGTGAAACAGGTGCCAGCATAATTCCCAGAGGGCAAATATTTTACATTGATTAAAAAAGTAGCATCTTTCACAGTAAATGTTAACTTTTCCTGCTTCTCCAGTTCTGTAGTGACTCTGTCTTGACATTTCTATACTTGGGAAACATCGTTTCCCCCTTGACTTTTCAAGAAAGCGAAACAGCCGAAGGCTCTGGATCCAGTGGCTTCCTATTTGCAGCCCCAAGCTAGCCAGCTTGATCCTTCAGGAAGCTCCTCAGCAGGAAAGGAAGACGTGCCCTCCTGATCCCTTTATGGCTGACCCTCTTCATGTGTAGACATAGAATAGAGTTGGAAGGGACCTTGGAGATCTTCTAGTCCAACCCCCTGCTCGAGCAGGAGATCCTATACCATTCTGTGCAAACAACTGTCCAATCCCTTCTTCAAAGCCAATTGGGGCATCCACCCCTTCCTCTGGAGGAAAGCCATTCCACTGACAGGAAAGCATTTCAGCAGTTCTAGGTCCAGCCCCATGGAAGATGGAGGTCAAAATGAGAAAGGGTCAGATACGATACAGGTGGTTCCTGGGTATAAATTATGGCTCCTTGTTGATAATTTATTTGGTTGCCTTTTGAGAGCTTAGTGGATGTTGTCTCCTTAACAGCAAACCCTGCGGGGCAGGTTGGACTCAGAGTCATCCAGGGAGATTTCATGGCTGAATCTGAACCCAGATCTCTTTGATTCAGGATCAACACCACAAACCTTGCACTACATTGCAATACAAAAATTATTTCGGGCATCCTCCCACTGCATCTGCCCTTTTAGTCACAGCTGGGGTTTCTCAAATGAAGGCTTTTATCTCACCAACTTCTTAAGTGGAGTTGACTTAAAAGAACAGAGTCAGTGATAACAGCAAAAACTCCCCAGTCACCCTGTGGGTTTTTCTTCCCCTCTGGCTTAAAAATGGAGGAGAGGAGAAATGGAACAAAATGTCAAATATTTCCCAATATTTGGGTTTCTACAGTACATTGAATTCTGATTTTTTTAAAAAAGTCATATTAGGTTTCTACAACATAATTTTACTTATTGTTTGGTTATGGAAAATTGAACAAGTATTTTATAAATAGCTCTTATGAACATTTTGCTGAAAATGGAAACAAATTGCTGATTTATGGATTTGCCAATTAAAAAGTGTTGAATATAAGAAAGAAAAAGGAAATTAAGTGTAATTTTAAAGAAGATTGAAATACAAGTTTAACTTTTTTCTATCAATATAACTTTTGCACTTTTATCTTTTCCTTATTTTGTATTTCACATTTATCTTTTACCTATAAAAATAATAAAATAATAAAAATATAAAAACATATTAACAGAATAGAATGGGAGCCTCTCCCCTTCAGCATGATATGTTGTGTTGGACAAAATGCTTCGGTTGCTGGGATCATAAAGACTTGGAAATAAATAGTTGGACTTAGAAATAAATAGTTGGACTTAGAAAGAAAGTTCCATAACTTTTTTTTCATATTCTTCAATAAGAATTCTAATTCTAACAAACTAAGAGGGTGACTTACATAATTGTCTTGTATTTCTTATAGTCACATTGAGTTATGAATTTGTTTGTAGTTAAGAGATGGAAGGAGAGCAAAGTTAGTGCCATGCTTAAGCTGACGGGCTAGAAATGGGAAACACCTGCAGGTTCTAGGCCCACATTGGGCACGAAGCCACTTAGTTGATCTTGGGGCAGCCGGTCTCGCTCACCCGTATGAAGGTGGCAATGGCAAACCTTGCCAAGAAAACTGCTGGGACTTGTCCAGGGGGCCTCCAAGGACTGGACCCAACTGAATGGAAGAGAAGGGAAAAGAGAGTGAGGTGGAAGAGGAGGAGGAGGTGAGGTTGTTGTATTTTAAGAGGCAATGATAAGTTTATACTTGGTGAAGGTGGGATGTTGCTTTTTATATATTCCTTTATTATAGTTCAGCTCCCTCTGCGACAGTCTGTTCTCTTGGGGAACACTTCTGGCTATGAAGGTTTCTGACTGAAACCGCTTTGCATCCTGCTGACGACTCAGGTTTATCCTCTGACATTCAGACCCTTTTTGCAGGTCCCACTGCAGGGAGTAGCCTTTCCACTCCAACCTTTCAACTCCCTTTTTTCCTACCAAATGGAGGCATCGGGCACCCCACCTTCTTTCTGTCACTTTGATGGTCCCATCCATGCCATTTATGATCCTGCAGGACCAGGCAAGGCCCAAAAAAGAGCCCAGAGATATGAGACTCCAGGTTTCTTTCCAACCTGTTGAGGGCTCGTTGTGGTGTGCTCAGACCGCTAGGAAGTACTGTAAGCCCCAGACCCACAAGGTCTGAGGAGGTGAATACAGAATAGAATACAGAACAACAGAGTTGGAAGGGGCTTTGGAGGTCTTCTAGTCCAGCCCCCTGCTCGAGCAAGAGAGATCATTTCAGACAAGGGCCGTCCAGTCTCTTCTGGAAAATCTCCAATGATGAAGCAGCCACAACTTCTGGAAGGAAGCCCTTCCACTGGTTAACTGCAGGAGGTAAAAAAATAAAATAATGCTTATAGTTCTGTAGTTTGAAAGTGCAAACAAACAAGAAAGGAACAGCATCCATGGTATCATCGCCCAACCCATATCTTGTCATCTTTTCTTCAGGATCTCACATCAAAATGGAAATAGTTTGAAGTTCTGGGAAGAGAAGAGTAAAGCAGGGATAAGACGATCCTCAAGTATCTGAAAGTATCTGACAGAAAAAGGAAAGCTGTCCTGTCTTCTTTCTTGTTCCAGAGAATAGCACGTGGAGTAACGGATTTCAGTTAGTGGAATTGGAAGTCCTGGGTATGGAAGCCCTTCCCAACAGTTCCAGATATTTGAATCTGGATCTCTGCATGGTGTAGCAGAGGAAACCTAAGGACCAAAATAATTCTATATTTTAGACATTCCAAGACTTTCCATTTTGTTTCGGCAAAAGAGCGGTAACGGCTGAAGTTGCTAATGTAAGAACAGACTGTGCTTAGGCAGACAATTCTGTTGCACGCTCCTTGAGCAGATCTCTCTGACTCTCAAGGCTGGGAAAAGAACACAGACGTGGAAGAAAGTGACACAGAATTTAAACCAGAGACTAGGCATGGGATGATAAGTTTGATTTCTGGGTTGTGCAGTTGGCATATTTTCTGCATATAAAATATCTGCTGACTTAAAATAAAAGAAGAAAGGAGGGGCTAAGAGGGCTGGGGAGCTTTCAGCTTTCTCTTTTCAAACGGAATGCTGGAACCAATTATGGGTTTCAGTGAATCCTAGGACTGGAGAGCTGGAAGGCACCAGAGGGATGAACTCTGCATGCAAGGTGCAGGAAATCCATGCGTGGCCTTGTCAAGAGGCAGCTGCCCAAGAGGTATCTTCTTCAGGCCTCCAGAGAGAGAGAGCGCACAACTTCCATGGGAGACCATTCAGTTGGGGATCAGGCTTTTCCACCAGGAAGTTTTCCCTATAGAGTATTGGAATGGAATCTTATTCCTGTTCCTTCTGGTGCTGGTATCTGGGCTTGGAAAATAATTCTTACCCTTTTCCTGGTACTTTCCCTTGAAGTGTCTGGACCTGCTATCAGCTCTCCCCTCCGTCCTCTTTTCTCTGGAGAGCTCTGGGAGGAAGAGGAGAATTCTAGTAGTAGAAATAGTCGTAGCAATCTTGGTCAAAGTGTGAATTGGCCAGACAAGTGCTGGATTTCAACTAAACTATTGCATTCCTCACCCTTAAGCATGCAAGGGACTTTCTAGCCAACTTATCAGCAGCAGGAAAGGGAGAGCTCAACCGGAATCCACTGCTGGCCTGCTTTGAGTTCCTTGATAAGGCTACCAGGTAGGCTTCCAGGAACTTTCCATCAAGGATGTGAGGCTCAAGCATGACAGGGTCAAAAGGGAAACCTCTACACACACAACGAAACCAGCTCTGCCGGCACTACAACATGAAGAATAACAGTGATGGGGGAAGGGTGTTGCCTGCTGCTGATTTAGAAAGTTTGAGAAACATTTGGATCCCAAAATAAATGATTTTCATGCATGCTTATTGCATGCTTCCCCTGGCAATTCTGTCTTTCCTCTTCAGTGCAAGCCACCCAATTCTGGGGGTTCCCAGCAGCCACGAAAAGCAGGGTTTCTGCTGCTCTGGAGTGCCGACTCTTCCTGCTTCTCAGTGGCTGGACACCCTCCCGGGGGCAGGAGATGCTTCCAGCCAGTAGAGCAGCTGCCCTAGGTGTGCTTCCTTGGGGAAGGGGCAGCTGATTCTCTTGCTTGGCCCCGCCTGCCTTCAGGGAGGTCATGCCAGGGCAGCGCCTGCCTTCCTTCCTTCTTTCCTTCCCGCACTCTTCTGCCCCACCCTCTAATCTCACTGGGATGGAATTAACCTAACGGTGCAGCGTCTGGGCTCTGCTTTAAACCGCTTTTCCTCCCCCTGCTCATTCCATGGAGGGCAAGGCAGCCCCTCCCCAAGGCATGTGCTTCAGGTCACGTCCCTCCTCAGAGAGGCTGGATGGGGCACCGCCGGTTACTGACTCAGCCAGTGGTGTGTGTGTGTGTGTGTGTGTGTGTGTGTGGATGTTCCCTCCTGCCCCTTTCCTGCTTCTTCTCGGCTGTTGCATCCCTTCCCATCTGCTCCACACCCAACTTGGAATCAGGTTTATTCAAAAGGTGTCCAGGTTCTTCTGTGCACAGGGCCAGGCGCTCTTGCTTCACCCCGCCCAGAACAGATGATCTGCTTTGGGAGTAAATGGGCAGCAAAGGCAGCACACACCCCTCCCCTGTCCTTGCTCTGGGTTCAGGGAAAACCAGGTGGACCAATCAAAATACGGCACAGGGTCCTCTGAGGGCCCCCAGGCACCAAGCCTTCTGGGCCAGTTGGACAAAAACATGCATTGTGCATAGAAAACTTTCAGGGTTAGTTTTCCCTTTTTGAAAGTATAAAATGACCCCCGGACAACTGGCAAATAGGATGAAACAGCTCCTAGTCCCCATCGTCCCAGAAATGTCTTATGCCCACAATCTTGCTCTGGGCTTGCTGGTGCTCAGCTGCTAAGCAGGCCCCAGTTCTGAGCTGGGCCTGGTGCAGCCACCCTTCCTTGCTGAGGCCTTCAGCCAGAGATCCAAAGGAAAGGGGCTCCCCGAGGCAAGCGAAGGAGGCTTGCTTTGTGGTGTCCTCGCCCAGAGAATCAGGCCACCCCAGGAAGGGCTTCCGGAGCCTTGCCCAGCATGGACCCCGGGTTTCCCTCAAAAGGAGAGGAGCCAAGACCAGAGCAGGAGAGGGAACTGAATGTCATAAGCTAAGTTTGGGTCACTGTTCACCCATCGCGTATTAATGTGGCTTGTTCTCTTTCAACCGGAAAGGTTGGGCGAGCCACGAGGGACAAACTAATTCTGTGCCAAAATCCATCTATCAGTTTCTCAAACATTTCCCTCCTCTGAGAAATGCATCACACATAAAGTAGGTGTACTTGGAGCATGTGGGGGGTGGGTGCGTACACAGAGACGTGGCCCCCTGCTGCCAGTGGGCAGCCTGTGTAAACTGAAACTACTATGCCAACAGATGTTCCATGCCCAGAGGTAGTCTACCTCTGAATGCCACATGCTGGGAGCAACACCTGCACGGCTGCTCAGAAGCTGCCCAGAGTGGAAAGAAGTTGCCGTGAAAGGCGGAGGCCGGGATGTGCTGTGTTCTCCTTAAGAAGCCTTGCTGAAGCTTAAGAGTTAAGTCCTGACTTCCTTTAAGCCTTATTAACCGGGAGGAGCTCAGGTGGCCCAGATGCTTCTGCAGGGATCCATCCAGACTTAAAGCCAGGGCTGCCTCCAGACAGCAGAGGCCCGGGACGAAGCACGTTTTCTACCCACTTGCTCTCAGCGGAAGGAAAAACCGATGGTGAAAGAATCTGGGGCAGCTCCAAGGTCTCGCACAGGGGCTCCCCTTGGCAGGTGGCCCAAAGTCAGCAAGCCCCACAACCTTCCTTAGCACTTCGATGGTGACGTGCTGCTCTTTCCCTCAAACCACTGAAATACAACCCATCACAGAACCGGCAGTGATAATACAGAAATAGGAAAGCGGCTTCCTTTTTTCAAAAAAGTCCCAAGGCCCCTCGGTCCCCAGTGCTGCTGCTCTGAGCGGTCGTTGTGGTTTCCCACCACCAGTGTGTGAGCTGGGCAGTGGCTGCCAAGAGGAAGAGCCACAGCCGAGATGTGGCGCTCAGAGTTTTTTCCCAGCCACCAAGCACAGCCTCCCTCTTTGCCCACGGAGCGGATTGAATGCACACAATCCATTCTGCCTGTGCAACACGCTCAGCCTCGCCCAGCTGGTGACCTCAGCCAACCGCTGCCCCATAAATGCTCCCGGAGCCGCCCTTCTCCCAGGTCCTCCTGAGCTGCCGGACAGACACCAGGGCAGATCCCCTGTGGCCTCTACCAAGAAACCAGGCAGGATGGAGGGCAGGGAAGAGGCTAAGGAGCAGATCCTCTTCCATCAGGTGGGTGTTTATGTTTGGGGTCTTAAGGAGAGAAGAGCTTTCCTATTTGCCCCACAATCAGCTCGGCTTCAACTTGAACATCTCTCTTTCCATGATTATCTGCCGCCAAGTTGGTGTCGACTCTGAGCAATTGCAATGGGAAGGTTTTCTTTATGAAGATGATCCCTCAACTGCCATTTTGGGTCGTCCAAGGGAGCCCCTCCCCAGTGTCTCCCCCTTGCTGCTGCTGGTCCTCTTCTTCCCTTTCCCAGAGCCTGTCTTCTCTGGGTCTCTGCACCAAGCAGGATAATGCAGCCAGGCCCTTGGGGCCTCAAGGGAGAACTCTGGCTCGGTGGCTGCAACGGAGCCTCAGTGGCTTTTCTTGGTCCTTCACAGAGTTCTCGGGGTCTTCTGCAAGGCGAATAGTGCCGGCATGATTTTTTTCCTGCTTCTTCCGGGCCCCCCTTTTGCCTTCATGGCCTGCCTTGACCTGCCTGATCCCGATCTTTGTAGGGGTGACGTATCTTTCCCGAGCCCTTCATGGAGTCTCTCCCAAGGGCTGCCAGCGGCCTCTTTCTTGGCTGCCACGGCAAAGGCTTCACCCCTTCAGGGCCTTCCCTGCCAGTTCCAAGGCAGGTGTGCCTACCTGGTTCTCACCCAGATTCTTCTTAGCCATCTAAATTGTGGAGAATTTTTTGCTATGATTTTGATAGGTTTTTTTTAAAGTAAATAAATAGTTGATATTTTTCTACTTTTAATTGACTCTACCCTTCCTTCCTTATACAAGTCTTTATTCAAATAAAAATATGAATAATAGTTAGCCATGAAGATTAGATTTAGATTTTTTAAAATCTCGCCTTGTTTTTATGAATAACTCAAGGCAGAAAAGGGATCTAATACTCCCCATAACACCCCTGGGGAGGAGGTTGGCCTGGGAAAATGCGACTGGCCCAAAGTCACCCAGCCAACTTTCATGCCTAGGAAGGGACTAGAACTCCCTGTCTCCTGGTTTCAAGCCATTCAGGTGGCTTCAAGGTTTCTTAATCACTAGAGAAGGAAAGTGGTTCTCTCTCTTTCTCTCAGTGTGGGATATTCCTACATGTACATGTACATATTTAGGCGGCCTTCAGTCATGACCACAGCTGGGACCAAAATGTCTGTTGCTAAGCAAAGCAGCTGTTAGGCCTGACGGGGTGACTTTGGCCGCCGTTTTTAAGCAAACCATTGGCGCTGTTAAATGAATCACCAAGTGAGGCCACTCAAGCTCCCCCCATTGGCTTTGCTTTGGGGAAGCCCTCCTGGAAGGTCCTGTGGGGTCATACTATCAGCCCTGGACACTGCAGGCATCAATGCAAGGCTCCAAATGTTGATCGTGTGACTGTGGGGATGCTACAATGGTTGTAAGTGCGGGGACTGGCCGCAACTCGCTTTGCCAGGCCTTTATATCTTCAAATGATGACTAAGTGGAAGGTTATAGGTTGAGGACTCCCAGTTATCTCAGGAAGATCCAGGCAACTGATCTTACTAAGCAACCCCAACTCCCTGTGGTAAGTAGTGCTTGTCACTCTGACAAGTTCAGGATGAGTGACACATCTTGTTCAATTGGTGGCCCTTTTTTACTCCAAATATTTCTGGTGGCTTTTGGAAAACCTCTGAGAGAAATGCAGAGTTTGGCAAAGCAGATCCTTTCCTCGTAGCAATGAAGAGGAGGAGGAAACCCAGGACTTGCAAGGCAAATGTATTCACTGCCCAGCAGGGAGCCGGAAAGGTCTACGTGAGGCCAAAGATGAGAAGGCCGAGGCCAAGGAGGAACCCCGAGTGGAGGGCAGGGGTCCCCCAGTTCTTCAGGGCAGCCGGCCCAGAGGGGCTGCTGGCCATCTGGGGAGTGGGCGTCAGCCTCAGCCTCTTCAGAGGGACTTCAGTTTCTGGCTGAGATTGTGACCCTGCACTGCGCAATCTGGCACTTCTCTCTTTGCTTGAAACAAAAAACTTCTCACAAAAGTTATGTAACAAAAATTCCTGTTTTGCGATATGCAGTGGCAATGGAAGAAATGTTGCAATCAGGGATATTCAGGGTGTGTGTGTGTGTGTGTGCGCATGTAAAACACTCCAGCACTTATTACGACAGATGTGATATTAAATACTGTAGGGCCTCATCCACACCCTTTGCCCAGAAAACTTGCTTGCAAAATGCAGCCTGAGGACACCATGTGCAGTAGTATACAGAACATGTGTTTTTGTGAGCTAATTGGATGCTGGATAGGTTAAATACATAAATGTTTTAAAGGGGAATGCTTTATTGGAGCTGGATCTTCCTTGGATAAAAGAGCTATGGGACCAAGTTGGTGGCAGCAACTGGATTTTAGCAAAACCTTCGAAGGGCTTCCTCTGCCTTACTCAGCCTTCTAAATATGCTGGACTACAATTCCCATAAGTTATGCAGGCTAGAAGAGTAGGTATTAATGATGGGGGATGCGTTAAATATTTGAAAGGTTTATAATTCAAAATTATGAAAAAAAACCCCACTTTTCCTACAACACAATCATATATAATTCCATTGAATCAAATTCATGTCACCAATTCTTGCTCCTGGTTTTCTGGGTGCGGATCTTGCTGTCAACCAGATGATAACAACAGATGGACATGCTGCCACCTTCCTCAGTGAACTCCCTTAATTCTCAGCCCTACGTGTGTAAAGTATGGGAATTGTTACACCCCCCCTTGGGAAATGAGTTAAATGGCATTTGGTTTGATTAAAAGGTGCAATCCTGTCTCCATTTCTAGCACCTTCTTTCAGCACATTTGTCTGTGTCACCTTCTTCTTCTCTGGAAAGGAAGTTTGCAACCCTCCTCAGCAGCTGCTTGCCAAATGTTTTCCTGTGAAGAAAGTGCCCTCCCTCCCCCCCAGGGTGGGTACCAAGTCTTCTGTGCCCCGAAGGCCCCACCTTCCGGAGGTGGAGGTTAAGCAAGCCCAGGGCTGCAGTCAAGGAACAAGTCTTGAGCAAGGTCAGCTGGAGGCAGGAAGGAGCAGTGGTTGCAGTGGCTGCCTGGGTCGGTCAGTAAAAGAGCTGTGGCTGCCCCCTTTGCCCCCTCCATCTCCAGCCAAGGTGGGCATCCCCTTGGAGCAGGACACCCATCTGAAGCCGCCCTGATAATCCAAGGAGGCGGGAGGATCCTGCGCAGTGAGGCACCTGCTACCATTTTGGGCTGCCCCTGGGACAGCAGGTGCGGGGGGCTGCAGAAGTCTCGTTCCAGTCCGTCAAGGTCCTTTTCTGTCTGGCTTCTATCTGGAAGAGTTGACATCTGCCCCCCCCCCCCCCCCCCAAATGCGTCTTTCCTTCAACCCCAAAGGAGAGCGAGCACAAATCAGGCTTTAAAGCCGCCTTCCCGCTGGTAGTGATATCCAGAAGTGGATTTCTAGATGTGGCGCCCAGCTTTGCTCTCGGCGAAAGTGCCAGGAGCGGTTCTAGTGCGGGGGGGGATCCAGGTCTCCTTCGGGGAATGCATGCGGGGCCACAGGCGGCGCTTAGAGGCGGTTCCTCTTTGGCTCAGTTGGCTTTAAAAGCCCGTTAACAAGGAGCCCAGAAACGCGGCTCGAGTTCGCCTTCGACACCGCAGCGCCTGCCAGGGAAGCTGACACGGGTCCTCACCGGCTCACTGGCAACTGCTGGGCGGTTCGGAGCAGGGCCGGAATTGGAGGCGCTCAGCCGCGCGCAGGGAGGAGGCGGCTTCGCCTTCCGCAAAGCCGCCTCGGGACTCCTTGGGGAATCCCGGCTGCCGTTGGCAGGACAAGCGAAGGGGGGGGAGTAACTGGACGAGCCGCCGCTCGCAAGGCAGCACTTCGTTCCCGCCTGGAGCCCCGACCGGCCGGGTGGGCGGGAGATTGCATCCGTCACCCAGGCAGCGCCCTTCCCGGGAAGCCCAGCAGGCGCGGGAGGCGGTTCCAGGGCCCGCCAAGGACGGGGCTCCCCCGATAGCCCGCCGGCCTTGCGCCGCACTTCCTCGGAGCTGCCCCCCATCCCCGGCCTCCGCGAAGCTCTCCGGGCACTGCCGGGGCCCCCGCGAGGAGCTCGCAGAGATGCGCGGGCGCTGGGCGGGCGGGGCGGCTCCTTCCTCCGCACGTGCCGAGAGACACGCCGCCAGGCGCCCTAAGGAAGGGGGGGAGCCTCGCCGCTCGGTCCCCGGAACAGCCGCTCCCTTCCCCCCCCCCCGCACACACCCTCCGCCCTCGGCCAATGGGCGGCGGCGGGCAAGGTGCGTCATGCGGAAGCCGGCCGGGATGCCTGCTTAGCCGGCACGCCTCGCCAGTCACTTGCTCTGGTCGCGCCGTCCCAGCTCCGCTACAGCCGTTGCCGCGCGGGCTCCTTCGCGTCGGGCTGAGGCGGCTTCGGGCAGCAGCGGCGCCATGATCGCCTCCCATTTGCTGGCCTACCTGTTCACCGAGCTCCACCACGACCAGGCGCAACGGGTGAGGCCGGGCGGCACGTGGGCGCAGGCCGGGTGCGCCTCCTCTGCTCCCGAGCAGCGGCCGGCCCGGGGCCCCGCCTCGCCGGCCCAGGCGCGCCCGCCACGGGCCCGGGGTCGCGGGGGCGCTGGGCGGGCGGGCGGCTGGCGAGCCAAAGCCTGGCGGGCTCCGTCCCGAGGGCAGCGGCTGAAGAAGCGGCGCGGCGGCCGGGCCTGAAACGCGCCCGGCAGCCCCTCTCCTCTCCGGGAGCGGCTTCGGGGCTTTCCCGGCGGGCGCCTCGCCCAGAGCTGCTCCGCCATCAGCGCGAGCGGGGCGGGAAGCGGCTCTTCGGCCATCGGGTCGCTCGCCTGAAGAAGCGGCGGGGACAAACTTCCAAGGAAGCCCGGGACAGCCGGTTGCGTCTGCGGCGTTTCCCGCCCGCGCTCAGGCCGGGGAGCTGCTGGCCCTCCAGCCCCGGCGAGGAGGAGCCCGGCCAGAAGGGAGGCGGGCGGGCGCAGCTGGCCTCTTTTCCCCTTGCCCGAGCGGCAGCCGCGCCCCGAAGCCTCCCCGGGACCAGCCCAGCCTCCTTCCCGGCTCCCCGGCGGCGGGTGGCCGAGAGGCGCTCTGGGCGCGCCCGCTGCCCGCATTCAGCCCGCGAGCGCTGGGCGCGGTCCTTTCAAAGAGGCTCGCTGGCCTCCCGCCTGCCCTGCAGAGGCCCCCAAGGCCCGAGAGGGGGCGGCGCCTGAGGAGGGGAGAGCACGAGGGGCTCGGGGGTGCCGGTGGCCGAACCATAAGGGTGGGGCTCCCCGCTGATTCCGCCGCAGGAAAGCAAAAGTGCCACCGCGCCGCTTGAAACTAAGACTGGCTTTGCTGCCCCGCAAAGAACTTCCCGGGGTCTTGCCTGCCGCCCCCAGCAGAGTTTGTTTTCCTTTCCCCTTTCATGCCAGGGCTCCGGTTTTGTCCTAGGGGTTAAAAAAGCAACCAGTAGCCGGGGGGCCCAGCCTTTTGGTTGCTACTGGAGGAGTCCTGTGGCCCAAGCCAGGTGGCTCATCTCCAGCAAGTGAGCGGTTCCTTTGGCTTGCAGAGAGATCTGGGAAGGGGGCAGCCCACCTCCCTGGCCCCGGTCCAGTTCAGGGAGTCTCCCAGGAGGGAGAGGCCAGACCACACCAGCTGTTCTCAGATGGGAGCCATTCCAGGGAGAGGAAATAGGGCCATGTTCCTCTTCCATCCCAGGCAGTGGCATCTCCTGGCCCTGCTGCTCCCCATTTCCCCGGAAGAAAGTCAGCAGTCCAGCAACGGGAAACCTTTTAAAAACCTCCAAAATGCATCTTGCCAGGCTCTTCTCCTTCCCTGGTGTTTCCTGGGATTCAAAGGCTACCTGGGGACTCAGCAGCGGGAGGGAGGGGGGGGCATGTGGAGAAAGGCGGGCAAGGGAAAGGGATCCTAAACAAAGGGGCCCCTCCCCCCACTCTCAAGTGGACTGGCATGGCAACGGGACAGTGGGGGGAGTCAGGGGGCCCAGAGGGGCTGGACCCGCCCTCTTCCTACTGCAGCGCTAGGATTGGTGGACATTTTGCCAGAGGAACCAACCAGTCAGTCCTTTTGCTTACTGTGCCTTGTGTGTGGGTGATGGGGGGGCACTTTTTGGAGGTGAGGCAGAGCGGAGGCTGTGGGCGGGCAGCGGAGGGATGACTGGAGAAGATGTCATGGACTCGTTTTTCCAACCTAGGCTGGCCGGCTGACTCTGCTCCCTCTTTCACACAGGCCTCCCTTGCTGAGGAGATGGCATCATCGGGAATGCGCACAAGCCCTCCCTCCGTAACCTCCCAAAGAAGTTGTGCCGTGTTGCTCTTGGCCAAGGGGAGAAGCCCCTGCTTGAGCTGTGCCTCGAGGCCCCTTGGAGCCTGTGCAGCCCCTAGGCGCTGGTCTGCCCACCCCAAGTGAAGGAGGGGCCGCCTCCTTTTGCACAGCCCTGCTTGATTTGGCCGGACTCAGGGCAGGAAGGGCAGTGCATGTTGAGCAGAGCGTCATTGTCGTATGGCAGGCGCTGCCCTCCAGGGTGTGGCAGGGTTTCTCCTTGAAAGGTCTGAGGGCAATCTGCCCTTTGGGAAAGGCATAACCTGCAGGGCCATAAAATTTCACCTGAGTCACTTCAAGCATGCAAGTTGTAACTGCCAGATTGTGTAATCTGCAGCATGGTGGGAGGAAATATTTATCTACTAGCTATTCTTGTAAATCAGGTATCAGTAAATATCATATGTGAGAAAAGAAAGTTCTAATTTTCCTTGATATGTTGCTTCAGACTTTTAGCATCTTTTGCTCTGTCAGTTGTGCAACTTTATTTGGGTTCAGTTTGGAAATCCAATTCAGATTCTGAAGGACCTTTTGCTGACATGGAGGCTGGCCAATCCCTGCAGTTCTGGAGCCTCTCCAGTTGCCTTGGAAGAGTTACAGTGGCTGGAAGGAAACGCCCGTTTCCCAAAATCCAGAAGGTGGAAAGGAGGGGAAAGAGCTTCCTTGTGCCTCTCTTCCCCGTTGGTCCATTTCTCCAGTGCCCTTGAAGTAGCAAACAAAATGTTGTGCCTGGGCTGTCACCCTTAAGAACCGTAACAATGCAATTCCCACTGTTTTACCTTTCAGTGCGCATTGCATTGTTAGGGTTGTTAACACTTGTTGAGTTACATCTAGGAATGAGGAAATAACAGCAAAATGAGACCAACATACTTCTGCTCTCTAAAAATATTATGTCAGTTAAACACAACAAATAGATGCACGGAGTAACTTGAAGGGCTGACCTCAAGGCAACTTGCTGCTTTGGGAAGAGCCCAGAAATCAGCGCTGGTGTCCCTGGTCACCACACCTTCCTTAGCCAGAACAGCCTCCAAAAGGTGACCTTCCGCATCCCAATTGCATCTGTTGTTCTCTTGGTAGAGAAACCAATTCGCTGCTATTGGCCTTTGTTATTGTTTACCCTCTGGGCCTCTTGGTGTGATTTGCGCTGAAGGGGGCAAGCCTCTCCCCCCCCCCAGGAGAATTGTTGTGCTGGAAAGGAAGATGGGGGATGGTGGTGCTTCTGGTTTGAAAGGCTGTCAGGCTAGGAGAGGAGCTTGTGTCCACCTTCTCCACCCCTGCCCTTTTTGCGCACAGCCTGGTGTCTCTGGGCAGCTTGGACAGAAGCACCTTAAGTTAGTCATGGCTTTCTCCGTGGGTCTGCCCCTCAGCAGCTGAGTGAGGCCCAGGCGATGTGTCGCGTAGAATGAGGGCGGAGATGAGCCAAGGAAGAACCAGCTAAGCAGGAAGCTGACTCACTGGGTACTGAGCGAGACCTCGGCCAAGAAGGAGAGTTAACCTTCTGACACCCCAAGCAGAATAAGACCGAGGGAGGGAGCTCTCTTTGGGGAAGTGGGAAGGCATTCCGCTTTCAGCTGCTTCTTGCCTTGCCTAGCTCATTGTGGCTAACGGTCGGCCGCCACTTAATCCAGGGCTTCTGCCCTGTGGTGGGTTGGAGGGCTCTGGTGCTGAGCATGGCTCTCCCGAGATCAGAGCAGCTCTGGCCTGGTGGCTCCTCAGGAAGAGATTCGCCCACCCAGTAGATTCCTTGCCCAAACCCTTCTTGGTTGAGGGCTGCGGGCAGGCAGCCTCGTGTGAATGGGCTCCGCGTTTATTTTCACACGAGGTTACCTGCGGTTAGAGTGCGCAGGAGCTGCCAAGCACTGATCAGCCTGGTGCATGAGAGTAAGCCAGAGCTTTTCCAACTCTGGTTTGTTGAACGAGTCCCCCTGAGCCTTGCTCACATGTCCCTCTGTATCCAAAGGCCACCCAGTGACTCTCTGGCTTGAGGGGGGGTGGCTGGCTCTGCTGCGCTTGGCCTTGGCTCACGGGGGCTGCCTGGAAGCCCCTGGGTGGAATGGTGGGCTCTGGCCCTGGGCTGCAGTGGGCAGGCATGCGGTGGAGGGGAGGACATGCGAGTGGCCAGGGGCTCCCCAAGCAAAGCCCTCGGAGCTCGTGCTTCTCATTGACCCCCCCCCCCCCCAGGTCCCTGGATGCAGGCAAGGAAGGGGCTGGACCTCAGGCTAAATTTTCTGATGAATGGGCTTTGGGAGATCAGGCCAGAGCTGCCAAGAGAACTGGGGGGCTTGTCAGTTGCTGGGAATCAAGACTGTCTCATACAGCATCACTACCGTATGTGGCAACGGAAAGTGCCCCCCCACCCAAAAAATATGTTTTAAGGAGCTCTGTACTTCCAGGGCAAGGGCAGGATTTCGGCTGTCCCTCCTTCTGTATTGGTGCTTAAGCCAGGCTATGGGCTCACAGTGGCAGCCTCCGCTCCCTTTGAAAAGAAGTGTGGATTCAGATGCACCCTCTCCTCTTTGTCCTGGTGGCCACCTGGTTGTGAGAGCAAATAAGGTTCAGTCTCTGATTGTTGAACGGAAAGAATTGAAAAACTCGGTGCTTCCTGTTCCACTGCTGAAGCAAAGCAGATGCAATCTTTGGACTGCAACGCAGGAGGAAGCAAAGAGGTTGCATTCTGGCTAGAAAAAGGGACGGCAAATTCGGTCGTGTCTTGAAGCATAGCACAAATCCCTCAAGGCAATTGCTTTATTTGGACAAATGACGACACACAAAATTGCCACTTGGCAACATGGTTAAGTTAAACCATTAAATTTAAACTATAGTAGAACTGCCAGAAAAGCAGCTTGGCATTCTCTGAAATCCAGAAATTGGGGAGATCACTTCATCCAATTTCTGCAGAAGGAGAAATCTATGTCCAGGAATTTGACAAAGTCAGGAGGCTAAATAAAAGCCTCAAGGGAAGCATTTCTTGAAAAGGTCTCCTGGGAGTTAGGGAAGGTGTGGGACGGCCAGGTGGCTACAGGTCCCCAAAGGGAGGATGAACCCAATGAAAGGCACAGCCAACCTGCAACCAAATGAAAGCACCACACTTTCCCTTCAAAACAAAGGTCAAAATCAAGTGAAAGATAATTGGTAAAAAAAAAATCAATGAGAACTTCTCTGTCCAGCACTGAATTAAATCAATTGCTGGAAAAAGCAAAGAACTAACCCCTTATTTCCCCCTCTCCCCCTGGGAATATTAAAGGATTGCCAGCTTCCCATTTTTAGCTGTTGGTTTGTGTGATCTTCCCCTCCCTACTAAATGATCCTGGTAGTCTTTTAATTCTAACCCAGCAGGAACTGGGAGTTGCTCAGGGGCTGGCTGGGTGTTCTGGAGAAGTTGGGGGCCTGTGCCCAGGGATTGTTGCTGTGGCCTGGAGCTGACACCTGGCAGGCAGTCCGGCCGGCCTGTGCGCCCGCTGCCCCATTCCAGCCCCCGAGCTAGCCAGGCCAGGTGGCTGCCAGTCAGAGCTGGGTTCTCTGAGCTGGAGGGACGAAGGACCTGATTTCCTGGAAGGCACTTGGCTTTGGCACAGCTGGGCTCAGGTGCCCCATCCTGGCCAAAATGCCGTTGCTCCCCCCCCCAAGGCTGCCCCCTTTCCTTCCAGGATAAGAGGGGCTGGGCCTCCTTGCTCCTCCTCTGCAGTTTCTCTGCCCTGCCTCTGTTTACAGGAGCAGCCGGAGCCAGGGTGGCTCACCTGTGTGCCCTGGCTGTTGGTAGCTGGCCAGGAAAGATGGCACATTAATCACGTCCTCTTGGTGGACAGGAATGGCGGCTGTGGGCAACTGATATGTGCCTTCTGTTTTGCCCACAGATTCTTTCAAATGCAACCTTTTTAAGTGTTGTGTTTGTAACTGGGAAATCAATGCATTTTGGTGTTTCTCTGCTACAAACTTTCAGCCCTGGTTCCTCCTGCAGCCTGTTGCTAGAAGAGTCTGGAAAGCAGAAGTTGCTCTCTTCAGCTTCAGCCACTCTATCGTCTTGGAAGTCCTGCTTGTGTAGCGTGGCATAAACTTTAGGAAACATTTGCCTGCTGATTAATGAACTTAATTCTGGAACCGGCAGCAATTTCTGGCCACAGAAGTGCTTTCCCCACCAGAAGGTGAAGGGTCTGGTGGGGGAGGTATTGGGGGGCTGTCCCTGGCTGGCCAACTCCCTTCTGCCCTTCCCTCCAGTTGCATTTGAATGGAGTAAAAGCCACGTAATTGAACGAGCAGCAGTTCCCAGATGATGTCCTCTGGCCATCCTTCAGTCAGGCAGCCTGGGCTGCAGCACATGGACTGAATGGAAGCCCCCCCCCCCCCCCCCCCCCCCCCCCCCCCCCCCCCCCCCCCCGCTCTGCCTTTGGAAGACCTCCACTTAGGAGGCTGCTGGCCAGCCTTGGAAACGGCCTTCCTGGACCTGCTGGATCTGTGAGCCTTCCCTCCGACCATCAGGACCAGCCGGGCAAGGCGGTGCTGCTGCTGCTGCTGCTGCCAGTGGGCCACAGGTGGGGAAGGCGACCCAGGATGGTCAGGAGGGGGAGGGGCATTTCTACTTAAGCATGCACTTCTGCCACAGCTTTGGGTGTGTCAACCTCCCTTTATCTCAGTTTCTTCTGGGCTTCTTCTTTAAAGTGGCTGAGTTTTATAGTTCCCATGGCTTTTATTTTGCAAGCCTTTCTAGTTCTGTGTGAAACAGACTCCGGCCACTTTTCTGTGTCTCTTTTGAGCCTTCCCAAGTGAGCCAAGGCAGATGCCATCGCATCACACCTGAATCTTGGTTAGTTGGAGGGAGGAGGCGGGGCCTCCAGGGAGATAAAGCCACTGGAGGCAGAAGCTGCTTCCCCTGCACTGGTCCACCTTGGCTGGGCAACGGCTGCTGGCTGATCACAGCTCTCTGGGGTTTTGAGCCAGAATTTTCCTAGTTCTGCCTGGGGATGGTAACATGGGCACCGAGCAAGCAAACCACATGTCTTTTTATTGTCCTAGTGGAGAGTTATATTCTTCAGGTCAGCTGAGCTTTTTATTGATCTGGTTCGATTAGTCCTGTGGTGCCACAACAATAATCTATTTTAAAATGTTTAGGTAATCGGAAGGCGGGACTTTTTCTGTGCCAACAATGCTCTTTCCTTGGCCCTAAGGAGGCTGCAGCGTAATAACGGCTAGGGAAAAATGGGCAGTTTTAAATAGGGGGCATCGGCTGGCTGACCTCACTTCAACTCGGCAGCCACTTGGCAGCCTTTGACCCAAACAATCCTTCACCGCCACCCAGTGAAGTCTGGGGAGCCGAAGAAACCTCACTGGTGAAAGCAACGGCAAGCCATTTGGGTAACGTGTTGCATCTTGCTTGACTGGGCATCTTCATCCAGACACACAGATCCACCAGGTTCTTCTTTTTGGGGATGGCAAGAGTGCGCAAAGCACAGAAAGGAGGAAGAAGCCATAGGAAACCTGAACGAAAAGCTTGAGAGGAAATGTAGCTAAACCTAAAGTGCAGCAATACAATTTGTTACACCTGTCCATGCCTCCATCTCAGGTTTCCTACAATAACGTGAAGATGCGCCTGCCATATGTGGCTTTTGATAAATGCCCCTTCCTGGCAACAGGCCAGGGCTGCCCTTCTGCCAATATTTGCCTCTCTTAAAATTCCACAATGCATTTTTCCACGTTGGTGCAGTGGGCAATCTATTGGCCTGCTTAGGATTAACCTTTTCCTGCACATAGTGAGGACCGATTGAGATTCCAAGGTGCTGTTGGGTTGGGGCTCATATCAGCTCTTGTAGTTCCTGCCTCTTTTGAAAGAAGCCTGACCCACCTTTCTCCTGTTGCCAGGTTGACAAGTACCTTTATCACCTGCGGCTTTCAGATGACACCCTCCGAGACATCTCCAAACGGTTCCGGAAGGAAATGGAGAAGGGCCTGGGGGCAGACACCAACCCCACAGCCTCTGTGAAGATGCTGCCAACCTTCGTGAGGTCCATTCCTGATGGGACAGGTAAAGGGTTGTCTCCCCTGCATTAAAAGGCCGTCAGCTTCAGGCTCCAGAGCTCTCTTGATTGTAGAAGTTCAATTCTTCCTTATATCAAGTGTTGTTTAGAGCATGTTAAATGTCTAGCAGGGGTTTGACTCTTTCAAACCTTTAAAGAACGTTTCTTAAGCTTTTGGATCTTTCCTATGCAAATGGGCCTCCAAAGATGGAGGTTGTGTTTTCTGAATTCTGTAGCTTATGCTGTAGTATATTTCTGGAGCAGTTTTCACCAAATGGAAAGCCTTTCGGGAGACTTGACTCTATGGTTTATTGGCCATGTATTTTTTGTTTTTCCCATGAGTTTTAGAGAAAACCTGCTTACTTACAAGGGACCCTTTTTCAAACCACCTTTAAGAATATGGGAGAAGGTGTCCCATTTTATACCTAGGCGAGGTGTGTAATTTTTTTCTGCTAGGGCCATGCTTGGCCCCCTGCCAGAAAGTATGTGTTGAGCAGTGATCATTAATCTTAGTAGAAGCACCAAGAATGATACCCTGTGCAAGATCCTGCGTCTCGGCTGCCAGGGTGCCCATGTGCCCGTAGTCAGGCCGTGTCTTCCTCTGCCTGGAGAAAGCTGAGCCTCCTGGATGGACGGACGTTCCCCTTCACGAGCTGCAGGCCGAGGGGGCCAGTGGCCAGTGTCCCCAGAGGATTGTCAACCAAGAGTGGCTCTTTGAAGAGCTCCGAGCTTTTTGGTGTTTTTGAATCCAGCATGCGTCCATGAAGGAAATGGGCTCCATCTCTCTTCCTCTCTCCCCGCCTGCCTTACCCTCTTCGCCTTATCTTCCAACAGAGGAAGGTGACTTCTTAGCCTTGGATCTCGGTGGCACAAATTTCCGGGTGCTGAGAGTCAAAGTGGCAGATAACGGCAGCAAGAAAGTTGAGATGGAAAATCGTATCTACGATATTCCCGAAGACCTGATGAGAGCCAGTGGGACCCAGGTGAGCCCTGTAGTTTTTCTCTGATTTTAGCACTCTCTGCGTCTTCTCTATGTCCTCCCTACATCCTAGTCTAGCTGATGTACTACCGGGGCAGAGAACCTCTGGATTCTACGGAAAATATAATGAATATGCTCTTTGTGGCAACTTGCAGTGCTCCCAGAGAGGTCTCTAGCTTGTTTTTCTAACCAAAAAGCAATTCTTGTTTTGAGTATCTGTAAATTTCCCCATCTCAAAACACATAATCCCACTTTTTAAATTTGTAGATCTTCACAGAGTATTAAAAGCCATAGAAAATTTAAACAATGTAAGGACTCTTACAGATCAAAACTGAAAAGCCAATTCAGTGGAATGATTTCTACATCAAGACCTGAGAAAGCCTGATTGCAAATGTGAACTTTGTCTAATGGAGGAGGAGGCTTCTTTCCTTTGGTTCAAATGAGGTTGGAATGAATCCAGAGATTGGCTTTAGAACAGTTTCATTATCAAATAGAGCAATAACATCAGTGCCAGAAGGGGGTAGGTGAGAGCAAACCCTGCTCCCTTCTAGCACTGACGATGTTACCTAGTTTGGTAATGAAATGTCTGCAAGAAAACAGCCAAGCTCGGAGTTCGCCACAGACTCCTTATTTCAATCCTGAGCTGCAACTATTCTCTTCTAGCTGTAGATTTTTTGGGATATAGTTCAAGTCTCTGATATTGGAGATAATGCATAACTGTCGCTTGCATTTTGATTTTGATGTAGTTGCGATGCCTTGGCTCTACATAGATTAGAGGAAAGGCTTTGGCGATCTGGACAAACCCAAACCTTTTGGTGATGGGATTGTATTTCTACCTTTTCAGCTCTTCGACTACATTGCTGACTGTTTGGCCAACTTCATGGAGCAGCTGCAAATTAAGGACAGGAAGCTGCCGTTGGGCTTTACCTTCTCCTTTCCCTGCCACCAGACCAAGCTGGACGAGGTAAGTGACGCTCTCTGCCTCTGGCCCAGAGAGTCTCTGCAGCCTCTTTTCCTGCCCTGCTCTCCTGAGGTCTGTGTCCTCTCGTGCCCAGCCTGTGAATGAGAGGGGCTTCATCCATCCACGGCTGTCCAGTTGTGCTTCCCCCTTTTAAGCTGACCATATTCAGAGCATCTGCCTGCTGGGTAAAAGCCATTATGCTGGAGCACCTCTTACATCAGAGGCACGGGGTGGGGGGTGGGGTGGGGGGGAGTCCTTATGGCTGGTTGGACTGAGGTGGGCGTGGCCCTCACCGGAGCTCTCCGGTCAGTCTCGTCTTCCACTGTCGGGGGATGGGTTGCGCTAGGGATCTGTGCCAGCTGCGCAATACGTCAGGCTGATCAGGCGGCCGTTCTCTCGGTGTTGTGGTCCAACAGGTGGAGCGCAGAGCTGAAGCAGCGTAATGGAGGAATGCTGGAAACGGCCCCCTTCCCAAGGTCTCCTGGGGCATTTGGAGTGTTAGGAAAGGGAGGGAAATAATTGCTTGGCATTCACCCCCTTGGAGGCGCTGAACCTTTATTCCACTTGGGCAATGGCAGGAAGGGGTGCAGGAGGAGGGACAGAGGAAGGAGACAATGGATGCAGGACCACTTGAAAGTGGGAAGAGTTTCTCTCTCTTTCTAGTCGGCTCCCAATCTGCAGAGTCTGGGTGATGTTCAGCAGAATAAAAATGCAAATAAATAGTTAACAAAAACTCCTGAATGCCCACCAGAAACATTCAGTCATGGTTTAAACCATGGTTTAAATAACAGCTCCTCCTCCAAATAGGTGGACTTCAACTCCCAGGATCCTCAGGGAGGATTTCTTGATAGTCCCTGTACAGGTTGAGGAGTTCTGGGAATTGAAGTCCGCACTTCTCGGATGGGGGATCTTGTCAGAGCAGGTTGTTCTAGGACCCGGGGAGTGGAGAGAATCACGCTAAGGTTAATACTTGTCGCTTTTCTCTTTTCTCAGAGCTTCCTGGATACGTGGACCAAAGGGTTCAAGTGCAGTGGTGTGGAAGGGAAGGACGTGGTTTCGCTGTTACGGAAAGCTATCAAGAAGCGAGGGGTAATTACAGCCAGATTTTTCCCCAGCTTGAGGTTCTAGGGCGGCACTAGATTTCCCCCAGGATCTATCGCAGGGTCTTTGGTGCTGCTGGAATCCTCCCATAGTCGATCTGCAGAATTGCATGTTTTCTTTAAAATTATTTGGAAAAGAGTGCAAAACCCGTTCATGCCGTGATAATAGCCAGCCCAAAAATGTTTCTGCACACCATGAAGAAATGATGCATCCAGGCCAACCCTTCCAGCTCTCTGCCTTCTGTTGCGGGGAGGTTGCGAGGGGGCTCGGGGCCTGTAAGGGGCCTGGCCTCAGGGGCTGCACCTGCCCGGTGCCTCCAGCAAGGACAATCCCCTGGGAGTGGCTGGAAGGGAAGGCAGCTGCAGTGTGGAGGGAAGGGCCGGGTCCTTCCACAGCAGATGCCACGGACTCCTTGTTCTCCAGGACGTTGCTGCTTCACCATTAAGTCCAGCGCAAAAGAAACTGGGGCCCACTGGTCTGCCCCGTCTTGTGCTGCCCCTGCCACCAAGGCCCGGGAGGAGGAGCCCTCCTAGGTGTCCCCTGGACTGAGTAGGGCTGTTGAGCCAACCGGGATTCTCACTCAGCGCTTCCCTTCCCCATCCTTGCCTTGCAGGACTTTGAGATTGATGTTGTAGCTGTGGTGAATGACACCGTTGGGACCATGATGACCTGTGGCTATGACGACCACAACTGTGAAGTTGGGCTTATTGTTGGTAAGGGAGGCTATTTGGGCATAAGGCGGCCAAGCAGGGGCCCTTCCCCACCTGGGGGGCAAGTCTGGGCCAGGCGAGGAGCAGAAACCAACGTTGGCCCCATCAGATCCCTGCCCCCTCCCTCCCCATCTGTCCAGAGCTTCTGCTTTGTGGCGAGTCCTTTGCTGCCCATTGCTCTGGCCCTGAAGTCTCCTTGGCTTCTGCCTTGCCTTCTCCCCCCCCTTAGGTACTGGGTCAAATGCTTGCTACATGGAGGAGATGCGCCACATAGAGACGGTGGAGGGCGACGAGGGCCGCATGTGCATCAACATGGAGTGGGGAGCCTTCGGGGATGACGGGTCCCTCAAGGATATCCGGACAGAGTTTGACCAGGAGATTGACAGGGGTTCCCTGAACCCTGGCAAACAGCTGTAAGTGGGGGGGGGTCTTGCCTGGGGAGAGGTGGGCCTCTGTTGAGCCGGCAGCTCCTCCAGGCCGAGGAAGCGGGTGGGCCAGGCCTGGTGGGGTTTCCAGGCCCAAGCTGGGCTCCCAGGACTGAAGGATGGCCGCCTGGCAGAGGGACGGGCGTGGCAGGTCCGTTTCCACCCTGCAACCCTCGGCCCTTCAGAGGAACAAGAAGATCCAACATATGACGGCGTCTTCCTGGAAGGCGGCCACTCTAGGACCGCACAGGAGCCTCTGTTTTTAAGGAACGTCGCCTCTCCCTCGAGGGACGGTCTGTGCCTCGGCTTTCCATGGCTGTGCAGTGGGGCCCACGGTGGGTGACGGGCGCAGCAGCCCACAGTCGGAAACCTGGATGCTGACCTCGCTCGCCCCTTCCCTCCCATGGCAGGTTTGAGAAGATGATCAGTGGCCTCTACATGGGCGAGCTGGTCCGGCTCATCCTGGTGAAGATGGCCAAGGAGAAGCTCCTCTTCAGCGGGAAGGTCCCCGAGGACTTGAGGAAGAAGGGCTGCTTTGAGACCAGATACGTCTCTGCCATCGAGAAGTGAGTGGTGTCAGGGCTGGGAGCCTTTTGGCCTTGCAAGAACCCGTCGGGAGGGCAGGGAGGAGCCGGAGCTGGCTGCGTCCTTTGCTGACCCCGGAGAGCCTGGAAGGGCTCCAGGGGAAGTGATGCCCAGGCAGTTGGGCCTCCTGGCTCTAGGACCCCGAGGACAGCCAGCCCCCCTCCAGCCAAAGGAAGGGAAGGAAAGGGAGGGGATTCTGGATTGGCCAAGAGCGACTGGACGCACGAGATCTGGGCCTGGGGCAGAGGCTCTCGGCATCCATACAAGCAGCAAGGGGGTCAATCATGATTGGGGTCCTAAAATACAGTCACCACAGGTCGTGAGATACAACACTCCGTGATAATCGTACAGGATACGAAATAAATATATATGTGTAACATAAGATATGAAATGAGAATATAAGTCGTAGGAAGGTTGCCTGCTCGTATCACCCTCGTTTTCTCCTAGCAGCATCTTAGTTGGGGTCTGGATGGAAGGCGGCACTGGGTTCTCCTGGGAGGGAGATTGGGGCCTCAGCCTGCCCAGGCCACGCAGGCGCACAGAGGGGGATGCTCAGGTGCCAGGAGGAGAGCCCGGAGGCCCCGGGGGCTTCAGCCAACGGCCCCTCCCCAGCCTTCTCAACAGGGTGGCTGTAGGGAAAGCAAGAGGAGGAAGGAGGGTTGGGTCAGCCTTCCTGGGACCCCCGCGTGGACGCTGGCCTAGAGGCCTCCATCCAGGCAAATAGCTGGCTGGATAGGAATCCCTGAGGCTGAAAAGGACACGAGGGAGGGAAGGTCGGGGGGGAGGTTGGCCATCCCAGAGAGGGCTAGGGCAGAGGTGGCGGCAGGCAGGCAGTGCAGCAGGGAAGGGTGTGGGACTCAGCCCGGCTCCCCCTCTGGACTGGCAGGGAGAAAGAAGGCCTCTCGAAAGCCCGGGCAGTCCTGGAGCAGCTGGGCCTGGAACCTTCCCGCGAGGACTGCGTGGCCACCCAGCGCGTCTGCGAGATCGTCTCCACCCGCTCGGCCCACCTCTGCGGGGCTGCCCTGGCCGCTGTGCTCCACCGCCTGAAGGAGAACCGGGGCCTCGACTGGCTGCGCACCACCGTCGGGGTGGACGGCACCGTCTACAAGAAGCACCCTCAGTAAGTGGGCCCTGGGGACCCAGCTGGAGGGGCTCCGAGGGGGTCATGGCTGGCCAGTGTCCTGGTCCAGAGGAAGACGGCTTTGCTGAAGGTGGGCATTTTGCTTTGGAGCAAGCCAAAGTCCCTTCCTTCCTCCTCCCTCCTGAAGTTGCTTGGCTCAGTTCCTGAGTTTGGGGCGACCCACATAGATAAAGAGTGTGGGTGTCCTCTCCATACCTTACAATCTCAGGTGGGCTCAGGGGCTGCAGGGCTTTCAGCCTGAAAGGGGACCTTGCCAGGGGCTCCGTCTGCAGTGGAGTGTCACCAGCCTTACCCTGATCCCGGGGCCCTTCAGGATGCCCTGGCAGAGGCAGATGTTGGCAGGGTTGGGCTGGTCTGGATTGGGGGCAGCTCGGAGAGGCGGTTCTGAAGGGCCAGGGAGCGAAGGGAGAAAACGGGCCAGAATCTCTCCAGAGTCCTTCCTGGGCTGCTGGCTGGGGGCTTCTGTCCCCTCCCTTGCCACAGCAGGTGGAGTGAAGAGGCTCCACGGGGGCTCCAGAGCGGGGGCTGCCAGCTCTTACACGTGGGTGTGCAAGACTGGGAAGGGGCTCCCTGAGCAGCTACTGTCTTCACGGCACCCTCCGGGCCAAACCGTCCCCTTGGCTCCGGCTGGGAGCCCTGCAACAGCCGCTTCCCTTCCCTATCTTTCTCCTGCACAGTTTTGCCCGCCGCCTTCACAAAGTGGTCCGTCGCCTCCTGTCGGGCCACGAAATCCGCTTTGTCCGGTCAGAAGATGGCAGCGGCAAGGGAGCCGCCATGGTGACGGCGGTGGCCTATCGGCTGGCTGCCCAGCACGAGGCCCGCCAGCAGATCCTCCGTCCCCTGCGGCTCAGCCAGCAGCAGCTGCTGGAGGTGAAAGGGCGGATGCAGCGGGAGATGGCCTGGGGCCTGGCCCGGCAGACGCATGCCAAGGCCACCGTGAAGATGCTGCCCACCTATGTGTGCGCCACTCCGGATGGGACAGGTACGGAGGCCCCGGGCAGCCCCCGTGGGAGGTTCAGTGAGGGTCCCACAGCCCAGTGGTGACCGATGCAGATTGCAGGAGAGGACACCCAACTTAGCGCCCCTGAAATAAATCACACCCCTCACAGCTCCCAGACCAGGTTTGGCCTCCTGGGGCACCTGCACGGTTGGAGACCCTGTTGGAGAAGGGCGAAGGCTGCCCCGGGGCGCCTGTGGAAGGCATGGAAGCGGGTCCCTCTCCCTCCGCTGGCCTCCTGGATGCCTGCTTTGCTGGAGGTTTCCTTGTGTCCCCCCCCAAGCACGTTGGCCTCTGCTGGAGGCTGTGCCTGCTTCCCTTGGTGGCCCTTTCCACGGGAAGGAGGCAGCTTCCTCGCTTCCCTCTACATGGTTCTGCACATGACCTGAGGGGCCCCGCTTGCGAGCCTTCACAGCTGCCTTCCAGATGCATCACTCCCAGCAGCAGCCCCAAGTGCCCTCCTCCTCCTCGGGAGTGTTGCAAGGTGCTGCTGTCAGGGCATCTGGAGGCCATCCCTGTGGAGAACGACACCTAAGGATGTCCTCGCTCCCCTCCTCCTCTACCATTGTGGGTAACTTTGGGGCTTTGCAGAACAAGGCATAGGTGGTCTCCTCTCCTGAGGTGGTGGAAGGTCTGGGTGGAGCAGTGGTGGTGGTAAAAGGAGCTGGATTTGGGTTTCAGAAAAGGGAGACTTCCTGGCCTTGGACCTGGGGGGCACCAATTTCCGTGTGCTTCTGGTGCGCGTACGAAATGGGATGCGGCGCAGCGTGGAGATGCACAACAAGATCTACACGATTTCAGAAGACATCATGCAAGGAACCGGAGAGGAAGTAAGTGGCCCTTGGAAGAGTGGGAGGGGCTTTCAGTGGGTGGCCAAGTCCAGAGGCGCCTTCCTTGCAGCCCTGGCATCTTGGCTTAAGGGTCTCTGGAACAGCCGGAGGCTCTAGGAGAAGCAGCCCTACCGCCAGGGGTAGCCGTGGGAGGCAGCACGAAAGCCAAGCAGGTGGCTCTTGATCTGTGGTTTAAGTAAGGGTTGGAATTGCGGTGGCCTCAGCGGGTGCATTTCGACCGATAAAGCACTTCTGAGAGCGGCAGAGGGTTGCAAAATGTGCACGATGGGATGGGTGGTGAGAAAAGGTTTTGCACTTAGGCAAGAAGAACCGAACCTGCAGGTACAGATTGGGTGGCACCTGGCTCAACAGCCGTGATTGCGAGGAGGATCCGGGCGTCCTTGTGGACAGCCACTTCAATAGGAGCCAGCCGGGTGTGGCAGCCACCACCAAACCCCCTCCAAATTCACCCTTCCTTGCCTTGTGGAGGCTGCCTGGGGAATTCTGGGGGTGGAAGTCCAAGCAGCTGAAAGTTGGCACGTTTGGGAAGCCTGGCTCCAGAGCGGGCCTGAGAGGGGCCTCTGGCTGAGGGCCTGGTCCCAGAAGCAGCTGCCGAGGCCTCTTGCTCAGCCATTTGGTTACCCAGGGGTGGAAACGTTTGAGGGGGCAGAGGAGCCGCCGACGGTGAGAGGCGCAACAGGAAGTAGCCCAGGGATGGAAAGATGGCCGGGGGCCTTTCACGGAGTCTCCCTCCTCAAGGGAGGGAAGCTACAGGGCCAGAGGAGCATTTCTGCGTGAAAAGGGGCTTGGCGCTTTGCCCCCCGGTATCCAGGCCGCTTCCATTGCCCCTTTGGGGAGGGCCGCCGCAGAGGCGCCTGCTGGCTTTCTCTGAGGAAGGGAAGCATCCCGGCATCCCTTCCGGCTGGCCGAGGGTTGGGAAGCAGCGGCTGGCAGGCCATCCAGGTGCCTTCCGAGGTGGACTTTGGCTCCTCTCCATCCAGCCTGCGTGGGCAGCGGGCCTGGGCAGGAGAGGCTCCGTGGCCTTTGAGTCTGGGCAGGCGGGTTCTGCAGTTGGAGGCATGAAGACGTTCCCCTCGACTCAGCCCTGGGGCCCCCAGGGGGTGGGGCATCCCAGCCAGCAGTGCCAGGGGCAGCTTGGATTCTCAGCTCCGCCCCTTTTTCCTCCCGGCAGCTCTTTGACCACATCGTCAGCTGCATTTCGGACTTCCTGGAGTACATGGGGATGAAGGGCGCCTCGCTGCCCCTGGGATTCACCTTCTCCTTCCCTTGTGAGCAAAAGAGGCTCGATGAGGTACGGCTTCTCCTCCGGCTGCTTCCAGAGTGCGTGGGTGTGGGTATGTGCGTGTGCTGGCTGGGTCTATGCTTGTGGGCAGCTCCGATGATGAATCGGCACCAGGCAGCCCGAAGTACCAAGTTGGGTTAAAAAGCAGTGGAAGCAAAAAGTATCCAGAACTTCATCAGGATTGGTCAAGAAAGGACCAGGAAGGTTAGTCAGTTAATTGATTCAAAAATCCCCCCCCCCCCAAAAAAAGCTTCCCCGAGGGAATGAGAAGCTGAAGCCCCCTCCCCCCTCCCCCCCGGGCTGTTGGGAGAGGCCCTTTGCACAGCTTCCCCAAAAGCAGCAGGGAAGGAGCCCTGGGGAGAGTGGGGCGGGGGGCTGCATTTCAGGGCAGGGCTAAGCGGCCATCGATCCGCAGGAGGGAAGCCTGGGAGCAAGGAGGGAGATCCGGCCCTGAGCACAAACGTTTCCCACCCACCTCGTGTATTATGTCCTGCCAAAAACCTGGGCTACCCAGAGATGCAGAGGGGGCGTTTCCAAGGCAGGTGTGGATGGGCTGCACGAACCTCCTCTGGCCAGCGCAGGAGCTCTGCGAGTCCCTTGGGGGAGTCTGGGATGCTGTGGCAGCCAGGCACACGTCACTCCCTTTGCTGGTTAAGTTGGCAGCTGTCTGGAGCCCTTGCAGGAACAGCTGGGTAGATTTGAGCTGCTTGCTTAACCTGAGGCCCCATGGATGGAATGGCTGCTGGGTGACTCCAAGATGGGGTATCACAGAAACCTTCTTACTTGTGTGTGTGTGTGTGTGTGTGCCTCCCTCCCAGGGCATCCTCCTGCAGTGGACCAAGGGCTTCAGCGCTTCTGGTTGCGAAGGAGAGAACATTGTGGGGCTGCTGAAGGAAGCCATCCTCAGGAGAAAGGTACCCCCACCCATTGTGGAGGGAAGGAAAGCCAAGCGAGGGGATCTGAATGGTTTCTGATTCCTTCGGGGCAGCTTCCTGTTCCCTCCTAGAATATCAGAATAGCCGAGTTGGGAGGGACCTTGTAGGTCATCTAGTCCAGCCCCTGCTCAAGCAGGGGACCCTTCACCGTTTCTGACAAGCGGCTGCCCAGCCTCTTCCCGAAAGCTTCCAGCCTCTCTTCCTTCCCTTCTTTCTCCTCCTTAGGAGTTTGAACTGGATGTAGTGGCCTTGGTGAACGATACAGTGGGCACCATGATGAGCTGTGGGTATGAAGACCCCCTTTGTGAAGTGGGGCTCATTGTTGGTAAGCCCCAGGCCTGGGTTGCGAAAGCAGCGGTTGAAGGGGTGGAGGGGCTCCTTCTGCCCTCTTCCCTGCCAAGCACACTGTCCACTTTGGAGGTCCCTGGGGCGAGAGGCTGAGGCGGCTGGGGCGAGAGGCTGAGTGCCCTGAAAAGGAGGGCAGAGATGGCCTGGGAGAACGCCGGGAGCAGCCACTGTCATCAGACCCTGAGCTTAGCCTGGGAAAGGCGACGCTCCCCTTTCGCTGCTCTTGGTGGACAAGGGAGGGGAGGGGAGGGGAAATGAGGCCAGGAATTGCGGCCTGGGAGGCTGTGCCAGGAGCGCAGAGCCTGTGCCTCGCCCCGTCCTGCTTCTGGCCTCTGCAACTGGCCTGGGCCTGCTCCTGAGGGCAACGGCTGGGCGTCTTGCTGAGCTGCTGTAGCTCTGCGGCTGGCGCCTGTAGGCAGCAGTGTCCTTCTTGGAGACGGAGCCTGGCACCCGGCTGCCCCCTGCCACGTTGGCATGCCTGGTCCTGTGGGCCTGGCCTCTGAGATCCTCCCCTGCTGCTTTTCCAGGAACCGGCACCAATGCCTGCTACATGGAGGAGCTGAGAAACGTGGAGCTGGTGGCTGGGGACCACGGCAGGATGTGTGTCAATATGGAGTGGGGGGCCTTTGGGGACAACGGCTGTTTGGAGGAGTTCTGGACAGAGTTCGATGCCACCGTGGACGAGAACTCCCTCAACCCTGGGAAGCAGCGGTGGGTGAACTGGGGCTCTCCCACCCCCCGGCTTGGCAGGCACATAACGGAGTGGAGGGATCCACTGGCCCTAATCTAGCCTGGCCCTCCCGGCTGGAGTCCCGCAACAGGCCTGCATCCGGCTGAATGCTGGGATTGTTTGGTTCCCCATTGGAGGGGGGGGCAGCCATGGTTGGAGCAGGTGATGCAAGCAGAGCCCCCTTCCAGACTGTGCAACGCGGCTGGTCTGTTGTTGAGCAGTTGGGAGGTTTCCTTAACCCCTTAAGTTTAGCGTGCGAGTTGCTTCCTTTAGTGTTCCCGACCTTATTCTCTCCCCCCCCCCATTTCAGATTTGAGAAGATGATCAGTGGGATGTACCTGGGGGAAATTGTCCGCAATATCCTGATCGACTTCACCAAGCGAGGACTTCTCTTCCGTGGGAGGATCTCTGAGCGGCTAAAGACGAAGGGGATCTTTAAGACCAAGTTCCTGTCCCAGATTGAGAGGTGAGATCCGGTCAGGTCTGATCAGGATCTGGGGCCAGCATCTCCACTAGCCACCAGCAGAGGAAAGGGAGGCGGAAATGGCTGGCGGCCTCTGCCCCTCCTTGGACCTTCCTTGGCCTCTCCCAGAGTGCCGGATCCTTGCTTGTGATGGGATGAGCAAAGGGCTCCGGGAGCTTCTCCCTTCAGAGTGGCAGCTGCCTCCCAGTAGCCGGGCTTACTTCCCCTTCTGTGGTCTTTCTCAATCACCAGGTAGTTTCTAGGACTACAAATCCCATAACATCTGACCCAGCCAAGTTGGAGGAGGTTGGTGCGGTAATGGGAGCCGTTGTACTCTGGTGCTAAAGTTGGGTAGAATTGTAGAGCCTTTCCCCCGCCTCCTCTGCCCCGGTGCAGTCTTTGAATCAGGCAACGGACAGGCAGACACTATTGCCTTCCAACATGTGAAGAAGACAGAGAGGTTTTCCTCCATTATGCATTCTTTGTGTAAGGCAAATGGGCAAAAAGACAATTGCACATATCCAACCTCTCTCAGACACCCACAACACCCGCATGCCTTACAAGAGCCTCTGCTGGGTGGTTTTCTGTGGGAAGAAGAATTCATTAGCCAGCGGGAAGCTCCTGGAAGGAAGGGCAGGTCAGTCGGCAGTAGAATATCCCGAGTTGCTGAGCTGTCAGTTTCCCCATCAGTGAGTTGGAAACTGTGAAGTAACACAAGAGGCCCTCGCCTTGGTCGCCCCTTGGATTCCACTGAGCTCCGTTTCAGACAGGAGCTCAGCGTGGAAGGGAGGCTCCTTCTGAGCCCAGCAGTTGTTTTGGGTCAGCATGATAACAGGAGCATGGCCAGCCCCTCCCCCTCCCCCCGGGAGGCCAGGACAGGGAGGCCAAAACCATTTTGATTGAGATGGACTGTAAGAAGAGGGTGCAAGCCTGGCCATCTCCCGCTTCTTCCCTCCCTCTTGAGCCCCTTCAGGCGTTCTCTCTTCCGCCTCTTCTTAGCTTGACCAAGGCCACCACCCTTACTTCTCCCCCGCCAATTCCTAACGTGCCCTTGTGCCCCCAGCGATTGCCTGGCGCTGCTCCAGGTCCGTCACATCCTCCAGGACCTGGGCCTGAAGGGCACCTGTGACGACAGCATCATTGTGAAGGAGGTGTGCACCGTCATTGCTCGACGTGCCGCTCAGCTCTGTGGGGCAGGAGTGGCTGCCGTGGTGGACAAGATCCGAGAGAACCGAAATTTGGACTTCCTTAAGGTCACCGTCGGTGTGGATGGGACCCTCTACAAGCTCCATCCCCAGTAGGTTCCTCGGCTTGGCCTGAGTGGGGGCGGGGGGGAGAGTTGGATGCCCTAAAGCCGCGTTTCTCAGACCACGTTGCCAACCAGCCCCTGTAGACTTCAGTTCCGAGAATGCCAGCTGGGGAATTCTGGGAGTTAAAAGTTGCCAAGGTTGAGCAAGGCTGGCCTAAGACAACACCTGCATGAGGTGGGAGGGAGGGGAGGGGAGGGGAGGAGGGCCAGCGCCTTCCGCACAGAGGCATCCATCACCCTTTTGCAAGCCTGGTCCTGCACCGCGTAGCCTCCTTGGCGTTGTGTAGTGATTGCACAGGATTTGCCACAAGAGGAGAGGCCTGTCATCATTGCATCTCTCTTTCCTCGGATATCTGGGAATACGTCAAGATAACAGAAAAATCAGAGTTGGAAGGGACCTGGTAGGTCATCTAGTCCAACCCCCCCCACCCAAGCGGGAGACCCTACACCATTTCTGACAAATGGCGGTCCAATCTAAAGCAGACCCAGAAATAATTGGCAGAAACAGTGAAAACCTGAGGGTGGCTGGCATTTCTCTACAAGGCCCAGAAAGGAAAAGGAGAGCAGAAAGGGCCCGGCGGCAGGGCAAAGGGGGCGAGGGAGAAGGAAGGACGTCCGGTGAGCTCCTCTGCCTTTCTGCTCTCTCCGCAGCTTCTCTAAGGTGATGCACGAAACCGTGAAGCAGCTTTCGCCCAAGTGCGAGGTGACCTTCCTGCAGTCCGAGGATGGCAGTGGGAAGGGGGCGGCCCTCATCACTGCAGTGGCCTGCCGGTTGCGGGAGGCTGGCCAGCATTGAGAAGGGACCCCATACCCTCCCTCCCTCCCTCCCCACCTGCCCAGGCTCCAGCCATTCCGGGCAGGATCCTCGTCTCTTCCAAAACTGCTCCCACCGGAACCCATCCGGGCCGGGTCCTTTGCAACAGAGAGCAAGCCTCCCTCTAGTATACGGGCCTCTTCTTCCAGTGGCTCTCCAATAGCCGTTAGGTGCCCTTCGCTGTCCCTGATCACCCCGGGGCCGCCTCCCGCCTGAAGCACCTGGTCCTGAGCTAGGCCCAGGCCAAGAGCAGAAGCACCACCAGGTCCTCCAGCCGCAGCGAATCTGCTTACACCATGACTTCAGCATTCATAGTAGAATAGCAAGTACCGGCATTCGGAGGGCAGGGACCTTCCACAGTCCTGGATCTGGAGAGAAGCTCAGGGGACTTGGGTGAGCAGAGGCCTGGACCTGCCAGCACCCAGGAGAGGCTGCTGCCTGCTGGCCTTCCTTGGAGAGGTGGCATTGCCACCCAGAGCTTGGCCTGCTCTTTTCTGCTGCAGACAAATCCCCCCCCCCCATCAATCTGAAGGGTTCTGCTCCCCAAAGCTGGCAAGGAGCTGCTGTGGCCCCATCCGGGAGGGAGGGGGGGAGCTGTCCCCTGGGCCCTTGGAGAGCCCTACTCCTCTTTCCCCTCACAACTTCTACACCAGCCTCTTAGTTCTCCATCTAGAGAGACGTTCGGGGGGGCGGGGATGGGCTGTTCTGTCCTAAGAGGAGAGTAATTTGGAAACCGCCCCTCTGCCAGGGAGGAAAAGAGCTCTTCCCCAAGACGGCTCCATGCAATCTGAAGACGAGGACACCCGGTGGAGATCCCGCCATTGCTGGCTAATTGTGGGCCTTGCAGTTGTGCTCCAGGAGCACCTGAGCCACTGCAGCCACGAGACCCGGCCCCATGAGCTGCAGAGGGGGCCCTGAAGGGAAGGTCTCTGGGGTGCCGCATTCTCTGCAAAACCAACCAGTTTGCTGCTTTTCTCTGAATCGGCTTCTTTCTTTGAGTTTCCACCTCTGCCAGGTTTGGGACTGCAACCCCTCCCCTCCCCGGGTCCTTCTGTGGGGGGAAGGGAGGCCTCTTCCCCACCGGTTTCTCATTTTGAAGTTTTGAGGGCAAAGGTGGAGGAGGTGAAGAAAGGACCCCTCCAGGCGTGAACCCTTGGCTCCTGAGGGAGGCCGCTGCAGGGAAGCAGCCTCCGGAAAGTCAGGTGGGCAGCTGGGATGGCAGAACCGCCTCCTGCCTTTCCACGGTCTCCTGCAGAAGCCAAGCTCACCTGCCGGTTCGGGATGATGGGCAGCTGTGAAGAGGGAAAGGCTGCTTTCCTCAGGGAGCACAGGTGGCAAAGAGCCAAGCAACTCTCCTCATGGTGGGAGATCTATTTAACAGGAGTCAAACTTTGCCTGGGACATCCAGTACAATTTTGGTGGTCATTTTGAAGAGAAATTATTCTATTTTTTTTATCTCTCTATGTATGTATTTATATTTATGGCTTGGATACCTGAAACAAACGCTCAAGAAAATATTCCATCTAAAATACGCTCTTCCTATTCTTCTTTTAAGCATTTAAAATGATTGACTATTTTAGAAAGCTTCAATCTTGCAATAAAGAGGAACCACTTCAAACAGCCTGTGTGGAAATTACTAAATGAAAATTTGTGATGGGACAATATTAAATTTATCTATTTTTATATAAGGGAGGACAAAAGGAATAATCTGATGCCAAACGTTTTTGTGGAGACTTTACTGCAAATAATACCTCTCTACTGAAATGATTGAAAACAATATTTGATCAACTGTAATTACAGAGAAAGTAGTTTCCTATATGTATTTTTCTCTGGAATTTATATTCATACGATTGTCAAGAATGTAGAAATGCCTTGTATTTTCTTGCTTGCTTTAATGAACAGCACCTTTTGCTTAGTAAAATTGTTAACTGGAAAGAAAGAGATTAGAAATAAAACCCTTTTTTGTCAGATTTGGGTTTGTTGTAGCCAAAGGGAAGGTGGCAGGGAGGTTTTGGGCCGGACTTGGGAAGATGGCGTGTGTGTGTGTGTGTGCACGCACATATTACGTTGCTACTCCTGTGCTATTTAGAAGGCCACCTGACACTCAAACATTCTTATTCTTAATGTTTTATATGATGATGATGGTTATTTATCAGCCGCTTGAGGCTCCCAAACAAAAAAAAAGAGACGTACAACTCAAAAGGCAGAGCCACGCTTTCAGATTGGGTGGGGAATCAGATTCTGTCTGTCTCTCTCTTGTGTGGCGCACGAAGGATCTGGAGTGAGACGGTCTCCTCTGCTCTTGTGGCACCCCTGGTAGCTTTAAGACTGGCACCAAGGAAGCCTGGCCAGGCAATTGGGGGTCAGGCCTTGGTGGTCTGGCTGATAGAAGTCGGGAGGGAGCCCAATCCTTGTTGATTTCTTAACCCAGATCTGAGCAGTTTTGGCACAGAAGTTATTTTGGAGCTGTTCAAGTATCTTAAAAGTGCTCTGCCTGCCCAGTCCAGGAGTTTCTGCTGCGTTTTGTGCCACCTGGGACAGAGTGATGATCTCTGGGTGCCCTGAGAAAAATCGAGAAAATTGGGGAGAGTAAAAATGTTTGCTATTTTGAGCTTGGTAACTTTTGAGCTTGCATTTCCTTCTGCAGAAGCCTGATGGTGACCTACCTGTAGCTTCTATTTACCACATGAGTTGTTATGTTAATCTGCATATTTGATAAATTGCCTCTTGTTAGAATGAAGAAAATTGTTTCCCACTCTAAAAGCAAAGTATCCAGATTGCTTCCCCTCCCTCACCCACCTGCTC
This sequence comes from Bungarus multicinctus, assembly GCA_023653725.1. Taxonomy (NCBI): domain Eukaryota; kingdom Metazoa; phylum Chordata; class Lepidosauria; order Squamata; family Elapidae; genus Bungarus; species Bungarus multicinctus. The sequence continues at coordinate 263,480 of CM042837.1, read as the reverse complement.
AGGGCCCCAAGAAGTCCAGCTACTGCTGGGCCAGTTCAAGCACTCTGCTCTGATATTTAACTGTTCCTCCTATCCACCCACGTGGATGGGAGGAGCAACGACCTGCTTCGGGATTTCTGGGACCTTTTCCTCATGAATTTTCCAGCATTTGCCATGTTTCGTTTCCCCCTATTTGCTACCTTTGGCTGGGGATAATGGGAGCTATAATGTAACCCATCCAGAGGAAAGTCTGCCCTAAAACAGTGGAGATAAGCTGCTGCAAGGGAAAAAGTGGTGTGAACAGGTGGGGCTGCAGCCCTGTCTCTCCAGGCCTCACCCGCTCCTTCACCCTGGCTGAGTGTTTGCAAACAGGCATAGCAAGTGTTGAAAAAGGGATGGGCAGTTGCACCATCAAAATTCTCTTTTTTATTTATATACATGCATACATACATATAAAATTTTATTAAAGATTACAATTGGAAAACAAAAACCAATACAAACTACAAATAATAGAGAAAAGAAAAAAAACGGTTGGATAAACAGAAGCATAGAGTCAAAATCACCTGAAGTGTTACTACCACTTTAAAAGCCCTAGTAAGGCCATACCTGGAATCCTGCATCCAGTTTTGGTCACTACAAAAAAGAGGTTGAGACTTTGGAAAGCAAAGTGCAAGGGAGCAGCAGCGGAGCAGGTGGCCAGTCGGTCCCAGCAGGCCTAGCGATGGCTTGGAGGGGCCTGGCTCCCGTTGCTAAGCGGAGGTCCCTCTTTGGGCACTGGGTGGCGCAATGGCGCTTTCCCATCCTTCGGCCCGGGTCTTCCGGAGCAGTTGCTGAGAAATGCTGGCGGGCCAGATCCAGGCGGGCAGTTTTCGAGGCAGCCCTTGCCCAGTAAGCTGCCTTCCCGCTACAGTTACCCTGACAAGCCATTCTGGGGCCCAGCCCTGGAGGAGAGACCCGGGCGAGATCCAGGCAGGTGCCTGCAGGTAGCGCTACCTGGAATGTGGGGCTGCTGTGCAGGGGTGCAGCTGCCCCTGGAGCAGGCCGGCTCCTTTCCTGAGCCTGAGGAGGGGAGGCTCCCCTGAGGCTCGGCTAGTCAAGGACGTGGGAGTGGAGAGGCGGCCTGGAAGCCCTGCGACCAAAGCCCCTGAGCTCGTCGCCAAGGCCCGTCCCCTCTGCTCCGGGCTGAGCGCTCCTCTTCGGCCACCCCTGGCGGCTAGCGGGCTGCTCCTCCTGCAGGGCCAGGCTAGGGGTCTGTGGAGAGGCCGGGGGGAGGGGGTGGGGTCTGCCAGGCAGAAGAGGCCAGGCCCACGAGAATTGGGGGTGTCCTGCGGCTGCTGCCACTTCTTCCCCTCCCTCCCTCCTGGTTGCCACTGGGGGCAGAGAGGGTGCCCGTCCCGGGAGCCACCGATTCCCCGGTGCAAGGCAGCAATCTGCTTCGCCGGCTGTGACTGCCGGCGGCATCCCTGAAGCTGCCTGCCTGCCTGCCTGCCTTGTGGGAGGATTCGGCCCCCTCCCTTCGGTCTCCTTAGCTGCTGGGCTTCAAAGGCGCTGAGCTGCATCTCTGACGTTGCCCGTTTCTAGGCGAGAGCGAGGTTCCTCTCGTCTCCTCAGAGGCTGCCACAAGCCTCCATGGACCCCACCCCCCCAGTTGACACAGACCCAACGTTTGGAAGGATGGCTCCCCTCCCCTCCCCGCCCCCCCAGCAGAGAAACCAAGGATTCTGCTTGATGGGAGCCTCACCTCCGCATTATTAGCAAGAGCTCATTTTTGTGGTACGCGGAGATGGCGAGCAAGGCAGCTGAAGGGGCACCGCAGTGGAAATGCCACCCAGAGAGCCCCCCCTAGCTCAAAGGCAGCCCCTCCCCAGGGACAGATCCATATTGAGCTGCTGCCTCGTGTCACAGCAGCAGACAAGCAGGGACTGAGCTGCTACTGTCAAGTGGATGATTGAAATAAGCAATTAACAGAATAACATCGTAGAGCTGAAAGAGATCTCGGGGGTCTTCTACTCTAACCCCTTGCTGAAGCAGGAGACCCTCTCCCATTTCAGGCCAGAGGCTGTCCAATCTCTCCTGAAAAACCTCCAGGGATGAAGCCCCCACAACTTCTGGAGGCAAAGCTGTTCCACAGGTTAATTGTTCACACTGTCAGGAAATTTCTCCCTAGTTCTAGGTTGCTTCTCTCCTGGATTAGTGTCTACTTAGTTTCTTGACTTCTGGTGCTTTGGAGAATAGTTGGACCCCCTCTTCTTTATGGCAGCCCCTCAAATGCTGGACTACTGCTATCAAGTCATCCCTGGTCCTTCTTTTCAATAGATTTAGACATCCCCAATTCCTGCAACCCTTCTTCATAGGTTTTAGCCTCCAGTCCCCTAATCATCCTTGTGCTCTTGTGCCTTGCCTAGTGCCGGACTATATTTTTCTCACCACCGAACTGAATCATATTGGATGATGATCCATGATTTTGAGTAATAAGAAACAAGACTTTGAATCTGAACGATAGAAAAGGAACTCTGGCAGGCTAACAGGGTTTTGTTGCTTATCTTTTAAACTTGTTTTTTCTGAAAATCAATAAAATTATATAAAAATATTCTGAATTTATAGGGGAAAAAATAAAACCTAATGATATTGGATTAAATGCAAATAGTGCTATATAAATTAGATTTAAATAAAGTGCAATTTTTTTTTAAAAAAGCAGAAAACCAAAACTCCTGGACCTCCGATAGGCCCTTGCAGACCTCAGTGCTGTGAAGGGGGAGGGGGGGCTAATCCCAGCTGCGTATGGGTGTGTGTGTGTGTGTCAGATGGTGTTCCATTCAAAATCCAAGAAAGACGCTCTTAGACTCCATTGTGATAGAGAAAAGAAACTTTTACTGGAAAGGAGCCTTGAAGGCTGACAGGGGGCAGCCCCTTTCTAGCAGTTCCTGCCTTCACTGGAGGAGGTGTTCCAGCAAAGGCTGAGAGTCATGCTTGAACTTGGATTCCTCGGCTGAGAAAGGGGTTGGACTGGATGGTCTCAAGGTTCCCTTCCAGTTTGAAGGTTCCGGAAGTCTAAGCATGTGGGTCCAGGTCAAAGCACCATTCCATGATCGAAAGGCATAGAGGCCTCTTTTTAGCAAGGACTTTGATCCCCTGGGAACCACCCAGAGAAGGAAGGGGAGAAGAACAAAGAGGCTGCAGGGGGTTCCTGACAGAAGAAGTGCCTTCCTTGGCAGTGAAGGTCTCCAGGGGATTCGCCTCTCTGACTCTTGGTCACCGTTTCTCTAATGTTCTTTCCCTAATGGGTGTTTTATTGCATTCTCTATTATTAAAAAGACACTTCAATGCTGTGTACCACCTGGAGTTGTTTGGCATGACAGATGGCGCATTCTTATTTTAATAACTAGCCACATAATAAATCAGTGGGAGAGCAGATTAGACTCATCCAGTAGCGCAAGAGGTGCAATGGAGAAGACGGAGACTTCTTCTGGGGGGCTCCGGGGAGGGGGGGGGGGGCTAGCAGGAACTCCTGGATGCCTGCCTGCCTGGCCAAGTCCGAAAAGAACCCCCGCCTTCTTAGGGGGCCCTTCCCGAGGGGTCAGGCTGGCATCATTGGGGCGCAGCAGCTGCCAACCTGGGCTCACCCTGCTGCTGCGCTTGGGACCAGCTGCAAAGAGGCTGCTGCTCTGCACCCCACATGCCAAGACAGGCTGCTTGGGCCCCAGAGGTGGTGGGGCAAGAACAGAGCAAGGCTGGCCTAGCCTCCTTGTGGCGGTGATCCGGTAGATCTTGATCTAGTTCCCCCTCAAGAGGCCAGGCTGGCTTTACTCTTGCTTTTCGGGGTGGGGGGGAGGTGGGCTTTCTAGCACTGCTTGGTGATCCTGCAGCAAAGCAGCCTGGAGGACTCGGAGCCCCTGGGAGACCCTCCGCTCGGCTTCTGAGGTTGCTGCCAAAGCCCCACTATGGGTCCTTCAGGGCAGCTTCTACTGAGGTCAGATTAGAGGGGGGACTTTGCCCCGCTCCCATTGGCCCCCCCTGCTGCGGGCAAACCGTACCTATGGCCCTTGGCCACCGGTGCCCGGCCATTCTGCCACTGGCGGCGGAAGAGTCAGGCTCCCTTCCTCTTCCTTGCCCATCGGGGCCCAGCCTGACAGCCCAGCCCCAGTCCACCAGGCTGGCAGGGGGTCAGGGACCCGGGGAGGATGGGGGCACTGCTGCAGCCATGCTGATGGGGAAGCAGCTGTTGGACCCCCGTTTGATGGGATCCAGAAACTCTAAGCCTAACCCTGGCTCTACCCAGAATTCCCCAGCAGCCGCTGAATTCTGGACCCTGAAGCCCAGGCACCCCAGAAAGTCCCCCAGGGTGAGGAGCAGCAACTGTTGCAGAGTCTCCCTGAATTGTCAGAGGATGAGGGCCTTTTAAGCTTTCCTGTCAATCCACACACACACACACACACACATCATCATCATCATCATTATTAAGAGTTCACAGGTTTTTGGAAGCTTCTTCGCTTTGTCGATGATTAAAAAAAAAAGGCCCACTGCCAGATTTCAAGGCAGTTGTGAGTGGGGGAGTCTCGATGTCACTCAAATCCGTCTGGTTTCTTCTAGTCCATAGATGCAGTTTAAATAATTCACCCTCAACAGCCCCTCCAAGTGACCCAGAGGTGAGCAACTGTCTGCTGCTTGTCTTTGTGGTGGGAAAAAGAAGGAAAGAAACAGATCTCCAGCTGCTTCCCCTCTAATTGCCATCTTCCTCTGGATTATAGATGAACCAAAATCCTACCCAACAATCCTTCCTGAAAATAGGCCTGCTCTTTATTCCACACACAACCCCCCCACGACTCAGGGTGACAGCAAAGAAGCCCCCCCCAAAACCGGGAGCAGGAAAAACAGAACCGAGGTCATTTGGTGCCAGGAGCCCGCCCCCATGGGGAGGCCTGGCAGCAAGGGGTCAGCAGCCTGGCCTGGACTTTGCAGTCAGTTGAGTACATCCCAGTCCGGTCTGAATGCCTGCCGTGCCCTCGGAAAGGCAGCTCTGGCTCTTGGTTGCCCCACCAGTTCTGTGGTCAGGAAAGGCCCAGAGAGGGAGGGCAAAGCCACCGAGGGACAGAGGCTTCGTACCTTGTAAATCATCCAGCAACGCAGTGCATTTGCCCTGCAGCCCAGAGAGGGGGTGTGCCCCCCATTTCCGGATGTGCTCAAGAATCACAGGATGTCCAGCCTTCTGCTGGAGAGGCTTGAATCTGTGTCCCTGCCTTGATCAGGCGAAGGCCTCCAGCCCCCCTTCCAACTCCTGAGATCCTGGGGTTTCAGGTTCTAGTCGGATGGCTCCCTTGCACCCACTCTGTCATGCCGGGGTTCTCAGCCATGTTCCCCGTAGCCCTGGGCGCAGACTTGGTCCGATCAAACCCACCTTCAATCCCCATAGGTGGATCTGACATGATTCTTTCTGTTCAAGACTAAAGCTAGCCAGGCTGGTCAGTTAGTGGCGGAGAAAGGGTCCTGGCAAGACCACCTGGAAGTCCCCAGCCCACAGGGCCCCCCTGAGCAGGACTCGGAAGGCTGGGTTTGCATCACCCACTAAACTAGGGTGAAGCAGGATTGAGTGCTTTGTGCTTCAGCATCCAATGAACTTCCATGCTGTGGGTACCAAGATAGTCCTGCAGGAATAGTCCTGAACTGTTAAGTTGCTTGCTTGCTTGCTTATTTATTTAAAGCTATATGGCTTTCCTCCTAGCCAAAATGACTGCAGACCTCAGGGATAATGCTACATCCTTGTCTGGGTTCTGGCTTAATATAAATATGACTTTAGTTATCAGGTAGCATTGAAAAAGCAGCTGAAATTGCTCCTTAGCGCAGGCGACAGGCAGATCCCCTTGGGGCCTTATTGTAACCTGTCTAGCGAAGGTGGTGGAGGAGGTTGCTGGCTCTGGGCAAGAAGCCTTGAATTGATTACCTGAAGTGATTTAAGACATCTTGTCTCCCCGAGAACCAATAAGCTGTTCTCTTTTTCAGTCATGTTATTTGAATTATGTCTGCTGTGCCTAGAATCCCAGTGCCTCTTTAGCTCTTCAAAGGTTCTACTTCCCCTGAAAATGACAAATTGGCTATGTAAACAATTTTAATGAAATCTTATTTGCAAGAGGATGTGTCTGATCATTTCCTTTGCACCATTTTCTATACACACAGCATCTGTTGATTCAAAAAAGCTGGTGCATTCAAAATAGCTAGTGATATGGTAATGAGATCTGCTAGTATCCATCCAGCTGGGATTTCTTTTTTAAAAAGAAGCATTTCTCATTCTGTCAACCTGGGATTGAGAAGGTCCCAAAATATAATAGTTTTCATCTGTAGCTTTCACTTGTATTCTTTAGCAATCTTTATTACTACAATAGAATGAAAACAGTAAACAAATTCTCCTCCTCAGGTTATTGAAAGTCAAGAAAAGCCACATTGGTATTCCCGTGGGTTTCAGACTGAGAGTAAGTTAGAATGTGGGTGGGCTTTGACAAAGCAATCAATTAGTGGCTGAGGGAAATGCCTTGGACGTAATACAATTGAACTTCAGGAAGGCATCTGACAAAGTGGATCACAGCCTACATCTTGGTAAGACAGAAGAGTGGCATAGTCAGGATCACCACTAGGTGGCTGACCAACTGCATTTCGTTTGTAGTTCTCAATGGAACTCAGTATACATGGAGGGAATAGAATCAGAGTTGGGAGGGACCTTGGAGGTCTTCTAGTCTATTCAAGTAAGCAGAGGGTACTCCAAGGTTCCATTTTAGGTCCAGTACTCTCCAATATTGTCACAAATTATTTATATGAGGGAATAGAAGATCTGCATCAAATTTGCAGATGACACCAAGCTGGCAGGAACTTTGTAGAAGATAGGATCAAGATGCAGAAAGTGTAACGACCTGTCCCAGGGGGTCCCTCAGGAAAGCAAAACTCTTGACTCCATTGAGTTGAATCAAAAGAACTTCTACTGAAAGAAAGGGCTTGCAGTCAGGCAGAATCTGAAAAAGCCCATGCAAAGCACAAACCCAACTTCACTGACCAGTCTCCATGACTAGTCAATGAGATGCCGCAAGATGGTTTTGAGAACACTGAGATGTTAGGCAGATAACAGTTCTCTCTCAGGGCATGGACGGCCTTGAAACCAGGCTGGAACCAGCTGGGAGGAAGTCTGCTCGTCTCTGAAGATAATCCTCCTCCCTAATTCCCAAACAGTTACAGCAAAAGCATACAAAAAATACCAGCAAGCCATCCTCCCCCCTCCCCCTTCCAACAGAATGGCAGGATACGATGAGCGGTTGTGGGACTGAGGTATGTTGCGCAAAGAAGGCCTGAAGGTGACATGGTGACAACCTCCCAGTATTTGAGAGGCTGTCACAGAGAATAGGGAACTGACCTATTCTCTGAAACACCTGAAGGCATGACAAGAAGTAATGGATGGGAGACTCTGGAAAGAGGGCAGAGAAGAGCAACCAAGAGGATTAGGGGACTGGAGGCTGAAATATGTGAAGTACGGTTGGGGGAATTGGGATGTCTAGTCTACTGAAAAGGAGGACTAGGGGAGATAGGAGAGCAGCATTACAGAATTTGAGGGATTGCCACAAGGATGAGGAGGGCAAATTATTTTTCGAAGCATCGGTAGGTAAGGCAAGATCCAATGGATGGAAACTAATCAAGGAGAGAAGCAACCCAGAACTAAGGAGAAATCTCCTGTCAGTGTTAAATTAATTAAGAACAATTAATCAACTTACCTCCAGAAGTTGTGGGTGCTCCATCATTGAAGGTTTTCAAGAAGAGACTGGACAGCCACATGCCCAGAAGGGCATAGGGTCTCCAGCTTGAGAAGAGGGTTGAACTAGAAGACCTCCAAGGTCCCTTGCAACCCTGTTAGTCTGTATTCAGTGGATGAGTGAGTCTCGGGTAGAAAAATAAACATGGCCTCACATGCTGTGAGGAGGGATCCACCAGTGCAGTCCACGATAACAGGTTTGAAGTCAATATAAGCGAGCTCTTCTCAAACTAGGCTTGCAGTTCAGTGCAACACCTGCGTAGAAGCAGCCCAACCATTCTGCCACCCTGAGGGCCTATTATGGGTTGTAGCAAAGCAGGAATACCCACTCCGCGTGCCCAGAAAGGGATGGGGATTCTGCTGCATCTTTATAAGCACAGCGTTGATTTCCCTGCTTTCTTTGTCTGTATTCTGATCAGACCTATTGACTTATTTGATTTCCTTAAACAATATTGTCTTCCAAGTGCTTCCCTTGTTTTGTTTACGCTTGTGGTTTGAAAACAAAACAGAGTGGCACATTTTCTGTGGAAATCAAAATACTCCCCGGCTGCACAGAATTCTGCTGCTCTGCACTTCTCCCCTGGAAAACACGTCTGTGTGTGTGTGTGTGTGTGTGTGTGTGAGAGAGAGAGAGAGAGAGAGAGAGAGAGAGATTTCCAGGGACTTTCAGGCACTTGTTGAAGCAGGACACCCAGAGGCAATGAAAGTTAGCATTGAGCCTTTTCATGCTCGAGGGGAAAGGGCAAACTGAATATGGGAACAAGCTTGTACTCCAGTCTCTCTTCCTCCCTCTCCCTCTCTCCCTCTGTAAGACAATTAATCAATTCTGCAACAGGCACCCCAGGAGAGAGCCTTCATTAGTATTAATGAGAACTTGCCATCTATCCGGAAGGACAGGAGGGACTATGCAAATGAAACAATCTTGAAATAATAGGAACAAAGTCACTTAAGAGGCAATCCACAAAGTTGAGCAAAAGAGATGGTGACAAGTTGGGACAATATGTAAACATACACACTAATATTTTGAATATGTGAAGAAATTTGTTCTGAGCAGCTGTGTTACCATCCTCCCTGCTGCCCATCACCTCCTCACCATCTTCTCCCATTGCTAGACCAATTATTTCCTTGCCTTTCTTATTTCTTACATGTTGAAATAAACTTTTTGAAATTATTTTTGGTATCTGTTCCTAGTTCGTTCTTAGTCGTAGCTTTTCTGACTTCATCTTTGCAGATTCAGACTGCTTGCTGGTATTCTATTTTAATAGTATGTCTCTATTTTTTTAGAAAGTAGGAGGTCATTTTACTGCCTCCTTTGCAATTTGAATTGTCTTGTGTAAAACTGTCATCACATTATTACATTGATGTTAGCATTCTTCACTATACTGATACTCACAACCTGACTATTATATTTTTATTATGATTGTTATAATTCTTTTAACTTATGCCTACAGACCAGGCCTATTATTAAGCAAAAAACACCGTCTTCACAGGCCTGTTACTATTTATTTATTTATTTATTTATTTTTTATACCACCCCCTCTCCCAAAAAGGGACTCGGGGCGGTGTACAGCCTACTAAAAAATGAACTATATACAATTAAAAAACAAATTAAATAACATAGATCCGGCCGAGTGAATCTCTCTCCATCTTCTCATCATATTTCAGGTCAGAATTGGGGCTTTGAAATTTGGACTCCTGCAAGGAAGCTGAGGACTCAGACATGCTTTGGAAAGGAAGCAAAGGAGGGTTGTGCGGATGGATTTTGCCCTCAACAGTTCCCTGCTGCTTCCTTCCCTTCATGGCCGCAGCCTGGCAGGGCTGAATTATTAATGCAATGCTGGTTTCACTCTTCTTTTTTCTCCAACTAAGCTAAAATGTTGACAAATGGTTCACTGAATTGTTACATATTTAATGTCATTATTTTTAGATGTAGGCATGCTGCATTGTAAACTGGAACTAATCCCTTCTGATTTATAAGCAGAAGTAGTGCAATTTCTTCTTAAGAGAAGAGGGCAATAGAGTGAAATAATGACAGAAATCTTTACCCTAACAAATTTTATTAAGCAACATCACATGATGCTATAAACGGTGGTTGCCAATTTAACAAAAAGAAAGTGATTGGGGATCGATGAAATGCAGCCTTTAGCAAAGGACCTTGCTGTAGCCTCTGTTCAATTATCACTGCAGGAAGTTTCAAGAGGCCAGAAACCTGCCAGAAAGACACCCAGACAAAACTCTCCAGGAGCCAAAGGGAGCTGGGCTCATGCAATGCAGCACTGGGGAGGGGGGGGGGGGTGCCTCAGCAGCCAGCTCCTCCCTCCCTCCTTCCCTCCCCCACCAGCCTCTTGCTCCTCCTGCCTTGATGCAGGGCTCTGAGGCAGGAGAGTGGAAAGATGAGGGAGGGAGCAGATTGCCAGGACTCAACGGCTTTTTATTCACCCGAAAAGGGAAGGAAGGAGCCATGGCTTCTGAGCCTGTCCCCTCCCTCCCCTAAAAGTGGCTGAGTTTATCAGCCAGCTTCCCCCCTTACAGCTGGGGATGGGTGCTCTGGACAGAATATTGCTCCTCCGTGTTAAAGGCTTGTCAATGTGGATTGTTTTTCTACTGAGCATTTCTGAAGCTGCTCAATCCATTTGGAAGGCTTTTTGTGGACTCACTGCATCCAAAATATCTGGTTGACCTATGGAAACTCTCAGTCATCCAGGCCATGGTTGTCCCAAAGGTGCTTTTTTTGGCACCCTTCAAGGACCCTCTGAAAGGATGCAAATGACCAGTTCTGTCTGCAAAGAATATCAGTCCTTCCATTCTCCACTATCCAGTCACAGCTGAAGAAGCTTCTTGGATGAGAAGTGAAACGTCTTCAAAGAAAGAACACGAACGTCCAGTTGCCTCCTGAAATAAAGCACCTTTGGGACTGGTTGACCAGGAATAATGGAGGAGTCTTGGTCTGTGCTTTCATTGGCCCATCTTTGCACTCGAGTGATGCATCCCTTCAACCTCATCTCTTGATCCAATCTAGTCGACCAGAGAGGATCTAAAAGACATTTTTGCATCAGTCTTTCAAATCCTCTCTGGTCGACAAGAATCATAAGACTCATAGGGCTGGAAGGGACCTCAGAGATCTTCTAGTCCATCCTCTGCCCAAGACAGGAGACCTTATTCCATCCTGGTTGTCTTGGACACATCAAATGATGGAGCACCCACAACTCTGGGAAGCAGTCTGTTCCATTTGTTAATTGCTCTCCTGGTCAGAAAAATCTCTCCTTACTTCTGGGTTGGATCTGCCTTTAATGAGCCTCCCCCTATTGCTTCTTGTCCTGCCCTCAGGAGCCCTAGAGAATAAGTCAGCCTCCTCTTCTCTGCAACAGCCCCTCCAGCATTAGAAGACAGCTATCATGCCACCCCTTAGTCCTTCTCTTCATTAGACGAGACAGGCCTAATTCCCTTCATCTGGTTTGGCCCATCACTATTTGCTTCCTTGCTCTTCTCTGCACTCCTTCTAGAGTCTCCACATCTTCTTTTGTATCACGGTGGCCAGAACTCACTCGTGTACTATGGGGTGGCGCTACGATCCCTTCCAGTTCTAGGAGCAACAATGCAACTAAATCAGGGAAAAGGAAACAGCAGCCATGAAAAGAAATGGAATCAAATTACTCCGTTGAATTGAGTAAGGGAGATGGAGTGACAGAATGGTTATTTTTTATTGAAACAAAACCAAAAGAAGAATTCCGCATAGCCTTGAGAAGCAACCGCCATCTGGTTGTGGACTACCTGACTACCAGGTGTAGGAAGAAGACCTGGAGCATTTGGGGAAGAGCAGGTTGGATCCAGCCATCCTTACAGGCCTTGCCAGCTGAGAGGTAGGCCAGCAAAGCCTGGGGCATCTGCATGTCCTAATGGCCTCTACTTCTTAGTTGGGCAATGGGGTGGGGTGGGGGGGTGATTATCTCAGGGTAGAGAGGCAAGCCTGTGAAGTGAAGATTTTCCCTCTTAGAAGAGTTATTTCTCATGATAATCTCTTACAGAGGTGCTTGAGCTTCCCTTAGACAAAGAATAAGCCACTTGCTAAAATATCTGCATTTTATACTCCTCTGCTTTTATTCCTCTAGCTGGAAAGCAATTTAGATTTTATTTCTTTTTAAACAGTTTTTCTAGGATCAAAATTTTATTCAGTATTCTTGGGCAAGCATTAAAATCTCCATTACAATATTACTCTAATTTTTACTGGCAAGATATCTCTTTGCAATTCTTCCTAAAGGGATTTCTGTTATTATTCCATACATTAGAACACCCAAAACTCAAGAAAACCTCAATTGTAAGGATTTGACTCACAAAATATAATGCACGTTGGGTAGGTGAACTGCTCTGATGGGAATGTTTTATTTTGGCCTGTCAACATTTCACAAACAATTGTAGCATCCAAAACTAGGACAGGATATAGGTAACCTTTCTCGTTAATTTTTTCATTTCAAAGCAAAAGCTACAATTTTGAACATTACCTTGAGGCAATTTAAGTAAAAAATATGTAGCACACATGAAGTGCTCCCCAGGCCTGTACAACGTACACAAGGAAGAAATGACACACACAGTATACACCAAACAACCCATTGTCTCTCTCCTCAACAATCCTCTCAGGTTTCCAGTCTGGTTCAAAGACGGAATTGCACTGCTTGGTTCCTCCCTGCCTAAACTGTTTCACAGCGGTATAGAAAGCATCAAGATGACCATGCCTGATTTGCTGCCAGTCGCACAAGCAGGGCCCATTGCACTTAATGGTGGGGACTTCACAAGGTGCTTATGCCTCTGCGGACCCATCCTTTGGGGCTGGTGGGGACTGGCACACCGTCAGCCACAGGGAAGAACCAGGAGAGGCCCCCTTCCCTCCTTCGGAGTGGGCCTGCCAGGAGCAACTGCTGAGAAGCGGTTGGCTTTGGCCCAACAGGGAACCTCTTTCATTCTGTCATGCAGCAGTCCAAGTATCCTGGTGGTCATTGAGTGATGGCTGTCAATTGCTTGCTTGACAGCTTGCTCTGTTTGTTTGCTTATTAATGAGTCTGCCCAACTTCAGATGACTCTGGGCAGTGTCACTTTTAGAAGCAAGTACAGCAGAAAGGGAGAAGCAGATCACGTACATTCAGAAGGGAACAGAAACCAATTCAAAGAGCTTACAAGGGCGGGGTTCAGCAGCCACCTCATCCTGGGGAACAGCCAGGTTGTCAAAGAGTTCTGGAACATTAATAGGGTGGGAGCCATATCAAACTGGAGGGGGATGTTATTCCAGAGGGTAAGTGCTCTGATAGAAACGGCACACACTGTTTAACTGAAGGGACCTGGTTTGGACTCTGCCAAATTTTACTGAGTGGGCAGAAGTGATAAAAGATAGGTCGTTATAAATAACCAGGCCTTATGCCACAAATGGCTTGTAACCAGCATCTTAAATTGAACCCGGAAGCCCACCAGCAATCAGCACAGCTCACAGAACAGTGGAGTTTGCACATCCCTCACCACACCACCACATTCTGGACCAGTGGCTGATCTTCAGTGCAGAGTCCATTGGAGAAGACACCAAATTGTGCATCAGTCTGAAATGGGGATGTACCGCCTTTTCCAAGACTACCACTCAAAAGCCCCCAGGACCAGGGGCTCCAAAAATTCATAGCCACTCAGGATTGAGCCTGAACTTCTCTTCGCCGTCAAGATCTATGTAGCTTCCAGAGGCTGGGATTTGTCTGGAGGCTTCAACTTGAATAGCCCACAGTTGAGATGTATAGTTGGGTATCCCAATCATCCTGATGATATCAGATCCCAAGCTGAGGAATAATCTCATCCAGCAGATTCATCTGTAAGGATGAAAAGCGTTGAGCCCTGAAGCACCTCACAAATGTCTCACCCCTGAACACCAACTGAAATCACGCCAGGAGATAGTGGGATGTAACATGGTGGCACCTTCTTCCAAGACCTGCAGCCAATCAGGAAGAATGGTGTGAATAACACTCTCAAAAGTTGCTGGGAGATAAAGAAACACAAGAAATGGACACACAGCCTGGCTGTGCCCAAGGACGTCAACAACTCTCTGGCCTGTATTATGGGTTGGGCTTAATCGTTTTCTCTCATTGCGTATTTGCAAGCGGAACCTCAATGCAGACATAATGGGTACAGTGATGTTCCGTGATGTTGATCTTTTGCCTTTTGTGGAAACACCGCAGGAGCTTTCGGACAACTATTGTGCCCAGCTTCGTGTCTGTTGAAAGCTGGATTGTACCATTTTTCAGGATAGTCAGCAATTGCCTCCTAGCTGCTGTGGATTGCATAACATAGTACACAATGAAAAATATTCTGCCACACAAGAGTTTTGTTATACGGGCATTGTAGGTGGATGCAGACACACATAGGTTCAGAGTTAGATGGCAGATAACTGAACCTCGGACTCTAGTTTGTAATCTCACCCGAGAAGAATTTTCACGCTGGCTTGGGCAAGTGTTCATCCCATCCTCTTCTATGTAATAGAGCTAATGTTGTGCTATTATCCCTTTTGCAAACATGAGCTGATGCAGCGCTCTAATCATGGTGAGACGGGTCTCTCCTGCAGCCTCAACGTTTCTCCCTAACAGGAAGAGATGGCTTGCCTGAGAAGCTGCTGGCCCCCTTGTGATGGCTTTGGAGGTACAGTAGAAGGCTCATGCTGAAACGTGCCTGCTAGATTTTCATCTACAACTGATTCTATCCTGTTAAATTATTTTATCACATTTTTATTACCACATAGCTTTTCTAAAATGCTATTTGGTTCCATCTCATTAGAGCCAGCATCTATTCATCTCTGTCACATGAGCTTGGCACTAAAACTGGCTCTGCATTACAATCACACATTCATTTTGGTCCTTTGCCAGCTGCTCAAGCTGTCTATGATGCAAAAAGACACCATTCCTGATGCTTTCAGGTAGACAGGAGGCAGCTCCCCCCCCCCTGCTTTGCTACTCATGAGATGCACAAACTTCAAGGATCCTGTTGGAGATTCTGGAACATCCCAGATGATGCTTTGAGTGGGTGGCTGTAGGGCTGCTATCCCTGGGTTAATCTTTTCCCATGAAAGAAGAAGAAAATTTTCTTGCTAGTAGAAAATATAGAGTTGAGCCTTTCTTTTGTGGTTTTCTACATTGAATGATTCGAATGTTTTCATTGAGGGGACTAAGCACTGAGCAAGAGTTGAACGCAGCCGTGAACGACCATCTCTTATGGTAACAGCGGACATTCTCAAACAGAATAACTTCCCCTCACTTGAGGCGGTCAAGGACTTCTCTCCAAGCCTGGTAAAAAAACAGCCATGAATGGATGGAAGAAAGTGATCCTGGAAAACTCCACTAAAGGAACAAAATAGCATTAAAAATATTATAAGTTCAAATGTTCTGTTATAGAAATGGATTTTGAATTGAGTTCCAAGAAGAATTAACGTTTAAACTCCAACTTCATACACTTTTCCATTTACGCCTCTTCCAAAAAACCTCAAACACGTTTGATTCATATTCGCTGCTTCCACGATGGCAGCTTGACAGAGAGGAGATGATGACCAGGTGACCTCTGGCCAGAGATCCTGGACGGAGGGAGGAGGAAAGGCCGGGCAGGAGGCCCAGGATCCATGACCGGGAATCCTCTTATGGGGGGAGAAGAGCAATGCTGGGAAGGAGAAGGAAAGCCCAGGGGGCAGCCCCAGGAGGGGCCTGTTCATTGGGAGGGCTCTACCGGAGGCATGGAAAGGGTGTCACGGTGTGGCTAAATCATGAGGTTGCTCAGGGAAGTGTGTTGGAGTAGAAGCTCAGGCTCTCCGAGATGGTTTTCGTGTCACTGCGGGAAGAGCCGTTGGAGGTCAGGTCGGCCGAGGGGCGCCGGGGTTTGCTGCCCAACTCCAGTTCCACCTCCGGGTGGCCGAGGACGGAAGAGACCGTGGTCTCCATCCGGCTACTCTTGCACAGGCTGCTCTGGACGTGCAGGGACTTGGCTGACTTCATTTCCAGGCCTTCGCATTGGCTGGCGTTGATGAACGGGCACCACCGGAAAGCCCGCTTGAAGCCCACCCGGAACCTGAAAAGGCAGAGCAGCCGCATGAGCAGGGGAGCCTCTCCTCGGCTCCCGGGGCCAGCTGGGCTTCCCTTCAGCATGGGAACAGCTACACTGGCCATGAGCCCCGGGGCCGGAGTAGCTCAAGGCTCCTCTGTACTCATGTCTAACATTGGCTCCATGCTAAGGGGGAAAGGGGAATTCTCTGTGCTGTTAAAAACAGAGCCCATTTTGCATAAATCATGTTCATTTGTATGTTTTTACTGTAATTTTATCTACTTTGCATCCTAGGTAAAAGAGAGGGAGGGAGAGGGGGGGGGGGAGAAAGGAAACGCTCCCCTGCGGCAGCATCAGGCTTTAAGGTGGCTAGTAGGCGGCAGCCTCTCTCCTGACTGCCCTCCTCACTCTTTCCATTCACAGCGTTGTGCAAGAGCCACAATCCCACGAAGGTGGAGTGCCAAAGATGAATCTGGACATGGAGCTGCTGCTTCCTTCACGCAATCCTACCTCCCCATTTCAACTCAGGCAGCTTTGTGTTGAACAGGACAAAAGGGTGGCGTCTTCAGAGGAGGACTAGCCAGTCCGACTCTTTTGCCCAGTTTTCCCCCAATCTCAGGCGAGCCTTTTTCCCTTAGAGAAGGAGCCGAGCCCACCGGGTGCAGGGAAATCCTGGGCTGGTGGAAGGTGAAAAGCGGACTTCTCGTGTTTGGACCAGGCCAAGGTTCCAAAGCTCTGATTGGTCGGCGTACTGACCTCCCCACCTTTTGCCAGCAGCCCATCCAGGGTTCAAAGCTCTGGCGATTGGCCTGAGTGGCTTCGTTGGGCCCCAACCGACAGGGGAGCAGGCCCGGTTTGCCTCTGTCACTCAGCAGCAGCAGAAGGCCTTACCTGTCATTGAGGCAACAGTAGATAATCGGGTTGTACATCGTGGAGCTCATGGCCAGCCACAGGATCGCCAAGTACACCTGCTGGATGTACTTTTCGGAGAACATCTCGCCCTTGAAGAATTGCAGGAGGAAGTAGACGTGGTAAGGCAGCCAGCAAATGGCGAAGGTGCAAACCACCATGATCATCATCTTGACCACCTGCCAAAGGAGGAGGGGGGGGGAAAGGGGGGAGGAGGAGAGCCACCAAGTCTGAGCCTCGACAGGGAGTCCGGCTGAGGAGAGAAGCAGGGCTGCTCCCACGAAGGCCCCTGGGGGCTCACAGGGCAGCCCTGCCAGGCAAGCGGCTGCTTTGGGGCCCTGACTTGGGCCTTCCCCTAATGGAAGCAGCAGGCCAGCTGTGGGAAGACAGCCAGGCAGTGAGGCCACATCCCCTGCCAGGGTTGTGGTGACTCTTCGGTGTCTTCCTTTCATTCTTCGAAGAAGCCGAGAGCTCCTTCAGTCCAGAGCATCTGATCCTTTGGGAGAAGAAGCTCCGAGGCCAAATGGGAGCTAGAAAAGGCTAACTTTGGATGTTCGTAACGCAATGACCTGCTGGGGAATGGGAATGGAGAAGCGAAGGTCTTTGGGATGCCACTCGGCTACCATTCCCGGCCTCCGTTATCCTTAGCCCTGCTCTCTGGCACTAGCGGTGCTGCCTGGGGGCCCAGGGCTTTCCCATTCTTGGGAGAAAGGAAGGAAGGAAGCCACCCCCGATAGCTCCAATGAGTGGCTGGCAAGAGACCTTGGCCACCTGTTTCTCCCTCTGCCTGTTCAGTTCCCATTTGGACCCTGAGCCAACTGCCCTGTGGCGGGGCTTTTCTTTCTGGTTGAGCTTCTTCTGATGGAGCTTACCTTGCGCTTGGCAGACACCTGTTCATGGTAGCGGTCCGAAGAATCCCCTGGTATCTCACTAGCCCAAAGGGTGATGCCCACCATAACATAGGCATATCCTATCACTACGAGGGGCAAGACGTAGGCTAGGATGGTCATGCAGACCTGATACCTGGAATAAACGAAACACAAGTGAAGAGCCTGGCAATGAAAGAGGGGTTCCCCCCTGCCCCCCCCAGCATCCATTTTATTCTTGACATAAATGCCGCTGCTAATTGAAACATCCCTGCAATGTGATGCCACAGGTATGAGGGGGTAACTTGGCTGCTCTTAAAGGAAGAGAGCCAACCTTCAGGTGGATGATGGATGCACCAGGTGACTCTAGCAGCCCACATCTAATGCTCTCAGACCTTCCCCTAATGCAGGCTACATTTACATAGAGATTTTCCCCACAGGGACTGGCAGCCCGTCTGATCTCAGAAGCCCTGAATTAGAAAGGAAATTCCACCTCTCAGCCCCCTCCCCCAAAAGCCAGGGATCAAGTGAAGTATGTGGAGTGAAGCAAGTCAGAGCTCTCTCCCTCGGCGGCTGGCCCTGCTTCAGAGTGTGAGGCAAGGGGCAGTGCACGCCCACCCCACCCCTGCTCTCCCTTCCACCAGCAGCCCTTTCCTTGCTGCCCCATAACCTTCCTTCAAGCTTCCTTCAAAGACAAGCCCTTCTCACTCACCTCCTGCCTGGCTGAGAGGCAAAAGCTGCCGTGCCGTAGGCAGGTTTCACCCAGAGACCTGCATTTCCTCCTCGGCTGATTTGATGAGGGAACTAAGTCCATCCAGACCCCAAACCTCCACTCTGCTACTGAGAAGCATTAATCTTGGGCTGGGAGCGATTCAGCTGCTGGGAGGGAGGCAGGAGTAAGAGCTGGACGTTTTCCCAGAGAGGCAGCGTTTCCTCCTCAACTGCCACCTTCAGCTCTTTGGATATGGCAAACGCTGAAATATGAGATGTCACATCGAGAATAGATCCTGACCTCACACCAGGCTCACTTCTGAGTTTGCTGCAGCAACAAAAGATGCCAGAAGTTACCCAGGGCCAACCTGCCAGATGAGCCTGGGCTTGGGAGGTGGAAGTGACCTGAAGGCAACAACTGCCCATCCTCGGTCTGAATGTAGCTCCATTACTTGGAGACCAAGATTCAGCCAGGAAAGGAAGAGACTGTTGGGCAAAATGCCTGAGACGTCTCCCTTTCCATCCCTGAGAAGTGGTGACAGAAATACAGAACCAAACAAAAGCAACAATAATCAGGTTGTCATTCTGGAGTAGGCTGCAAAGATCATCTAATGATCCAGCTTGCTGCAAATATGCAGGAAAACTGACTAGAAGTGGCTGCCCAGCCTCTTCTTAGGGAGATAACCTACAATCTCTAGAGTAGCATAGATCTTTAACTTCTTAAAAAGAAGTTTTTACTTCTTTTTAAGTGAAATCTAG
Organism: Bungarus multicinctus; assembly: GCA_023653725.1. Classification (NCBI taxonomy): domain Eukaryota; kingdom Metazoa; phylum Chordata; class Lepidosauria; order Squamata; family Elapidae; genus Bungarus; species Bungarus multicinctus. The sequence continues at coordinate 244,421 of CM042837.1, read as the reverse complement.
GCAGTTGCAACTAATGCAGATTATTTGTAGTTCTGAAGTCTGCAGCAGTGGAAATCATTCATGGCCATCTTCTCTATATTTTTATGTATCCAAACTCTGGTATCAGTTCTGTGTTTTTTCTCCAGACTGAATGCCCTTCAGCCTTTCTACAGCCAATTCACTAAATTCTTTATTTCGTTTAGGCAATTTTCAGCAATTGCTCTAGAATCCAGAAAGAATGTATTATATAATATTTATTTAATTATTCATTGAATTTGTATTGCCTGATCCTCTTCTAACATCATAAATAAAAACATTTTAAAACATACAATAAGAAACAGAAATAAGGAATAAAAAGATAGCGAAACGATAGAAACCAACCCAATGGGGCCCCGTAAGAAGAGCCTCAGGTGCAATGCTCACAGTCTGTTGAACTAGGATGATAAACGATTGAGCGGGAATCTCCAGGGCGGTCTTCACAATTCTGGGGGTTGAAAATCGAACCTATCTGGAGGCTGCCAGCTTGGGGAACCCCAGGAAGATTATCCAGAAGAGTCAAAGGCAAGTAAGAGTCTCTTGCCTGAACGGTATAAATGTTTATCTAGTGATAATTGCAGAGTTCATTCCATTGGGAATCCCACCCATCGATTTGCTTTTCAGCAAAGGAATTATTCAGGGGAGTTACGCCAGTCTTTCCTTCAAAGGCTGGGGGAGCGCAAGGGGAAAACACCCTGGGTCCAACGCCTTGCAGTGCTGCCGGTGCAGCTTCTTCTGCAGGGGGCCAAAAGGCTCTCGGATCCAGGAAATAGGCTAAAAGTTGGCCTGTGGCTACAACAGCTGTGGGGCTCCTGGGCAGCCAGTGTCGGATAAAAAGGTTACAGAGGATTTTCTTCCCAGCTATATTGCCACGTACACCTGTGTCACCTGCAAGTATTGAGTTATAGCTGAACGGAGTCCTTGTTGCATGTATCATGCACTGAAGTGCCCCAAAAGGAAAACTAACTATACATATTTTGTCTGCACTGAATTTTCTTATTATGAACATATAATCCAGGGCAAATGTCTCTATTGATCAGGACGGGCAGAGAAATAAATTGTTCTGCAGCTGCTTCATCTACGTGCCAAATGCATTACAGAGGCCCCGGGTGCATTTTTACAATATTGTTCTGTGGTTTTCCTTTTCTGGCTCTCAATCTTTTCAAAGGTCCAAACTCCCTCTCTTTTGTTAATGCCAGGGGGAGAGAGAAAGGGCTGGTGGGAAGCAGGGAAGATTTCAGAAGAAAGCCCTGAAGGTTGGAAATAGAGAGGAAGGGGAAGCCATTTAATTTTATGAGGTTGAGAAATCCCAGAAGCAAGTTCCCAGATACTGGTAATATTTTTTGCAATGGTTACTAGAAAGAAGGAGGGAGAACTAATGGTTTTATTTACAACTATATGACTCCCTGAAGTCACGCAGTACATCAAATTGTTCTGCAGGAATCAACCTGCCCACTTTTGGAGCCCTCGTGGCAAAGGGTCCCTAAACTCGAGGCTGAGAAATCTTTCTGATTTTAAAAAAGAGTGAAAAAGGTTTAAAATATTGAAAGTACAAATATAGGTAGATTTGACTTACAGCCATTTGTTTAGTGACTGCTTCAAGTTATAATGGCACTGAAAGAAGTGACTTAGGGCTGTTTCTCAGACTTCTGACCGTTGCAGCATCTCCATGGCCATGTGATTAAAATTCAGGTGTTTGGCAGCTGACTCATTCTTATGACGGTTGCAGTGCCCTGGGTCATGTGATTCCCTTTTGCGACCTCTGACAAGCAAAGTCAACGAGGAGGCTGGATTCACTTAACAACCATGTTACTAACTTAATAAATGCAGTGGTTCACTTAACAGCTGTGGCAAGAAAGGTCATAAAATGGGGCAAAATTCATTTAACCGCCTCACGTAGCAACAGAAACTGGACTAAATTGTGATCGTAAGTTGAGGACCACTTGTAACATGCTGTACCAAGAAGTTCTGTGAACCTGTGGAGGGAGACCCCTCAACACATATCCCTTCAATCCACTGAACCATATGCCTTCCTTCTGGAAAAGTCCGTTGAAACCTTCTCCAAATCTACCGTGGACAATCGAGCATCATTGAGGACTCAACCCCACCACTGCTCCAGCCTTCACATCAAGATGTTTTCGAGCAAGTTTCAAAACCCTTGAAGTCCATCCGGGGAGGAGTTTGGGTCTTACCCCTCCACTGTGATTGTCCTGGTTCCTCCTCTACTTCCCAGTTCTCTAAGCCCATCTCCATCCACCAGGGCATTTGTGCTCCGACCCCGCCAGAGAATTCTTGAGAGTTATCTGATCAACAGGAGAAACATGGCAAATTCCAACTGCAGTTGACTAGATTTCATTCCATGGATCGTCCATCCTATTTTCAACTATTCCATAGCGAAAGGAGTCGGGGAGCCTCAGGCCACACTGAGCTTGTGTTGTGTTGCATGTGGCTCTTTTCCTTTTTCCACCAGGCCAACTTTTAAGGCATGCTTGAGTCAGAAGCTTTCAGGGCCAGATGCAAATGTATTCTTTGGTGCTCTCTGGTTTCTCGTTTCAGTGAATGTCAAAATTCAATTTATTTCTTTTCACATTTTTCATATTGTGATTACTTCATATAGAAAACCATTCCACACAAGGAAGATATATTGCAGAACAGAAAAGAATTGCTTAGAGGAAACTTAATAAAAATGACACTAACAAAACAAAATAAGAAAGGATCAAAATGGATAGAAAACTGTCTACAAGAAAGTTGTAATAACTAGGAGTTTGAATATCATAAACTGCCTGGGTTAGAAGACCCCCTGGGCCATCAGGGGTGTCCATTATTTCAGCATTCCTAGCAACAAACGGCCATCCGGTCTTGTTTAACCCTCCCACGCCGCCCCCTCCACCCCCAAGTAAAAGAGAGTCTATCACCTCCCTGGCAATCTGTTCCACTGTTGAGCAGCTCTTACCATTAAGGCATTTTTTCCTGATGTGCAGTAAAAATCTGCATCCTTCCTTCCCATGGAAGTCCACTGCCACTTATCCTTCCTTCTGGAATAACTTTGAGCCAACCTGCCCCGTCTTCAGTACTTGAAGAGAGTTCTCTTCTCCAGTCTAAAGAGATCCAGTTCCTTTCAGATTGTTTGGATCAAGGTACTTGGTTGCTCATCTCTGGACTGCTTGCTCAAATATGGGGCTTAGAACTGGAGGCAATATTCTTCGGCTTCATACAGAATAGAGAGGAGCAATATCTTCTCTTGAACTTGACACTGTATGTATTTCTTGAATTAATTTAATAGCGTGGCCTTCTACAACTTGAAAATGTTACATTTTGAATGATTAAAGACTAGAAGTATCACGCAGGCTTCATTCACTGATCTCCTCTGGACGTTTCTTGCCTCTTTCCTTCTTTATCACTCAGAACATTTCACCTGCACCAGGTGCCCCTCAAAGCTCATTCTGTTCAGCAGCCTACAAGAACTTTAATTCCAGCCAAATAATTTGCCTCCCAGGCGCACCTGTATCTGCCCAGGAGGAAGAAAAGGTGCTGGCTGCAGCCTGGAGGGGAATGTGAACTGGGAGCTCTGACTCTCCCGGCTGTGAAGGGGAACAGAAGCACCGCCAGCACTTCAAGATTCACCCATAAAGCAGAGCTTTAGTATTTCTTGCCGCCTCTTTCCTGACCTGGCTGGCCTCAAAGGGCCGACACCAACCGAGTTCTTACCACAACCAACTTGGAAGAACCAGTGGGCTCCCCTCTTCACTCCCCTTTATCTGGAACCACCTTCCAGTGGAGGTCAATCATCAGGAACTGATTTTAAACTTGCTTGGCATAAACACATGTCCATCATCCAACAAAACTTAAAAATAAAATACAAATTAATAAAATATAAAAATAATAAATCAGTTAATGAAGAAGGAAAAAAACCCTCAAAGGGCAGGCTTGATGGACTTTTCTGCCATCTGTTGTCTTCATTTCTATGTTTAATGAGGCCAATATGCTCGTATTCATGGTAAATGAAGCATGTAACAATCCTGAACTTCTAGGTAGGACCAAATTAATCCCCAGATCCTTTTAGCTGCTATGGTTTTTTTTTTAGGAAATCTGAATTCAGGAAAGAAAAAGTGGCACCCAAGTGCCACCAACCGGGATCCGTGGAAGAGTGACAGATGAGCCTGATTTCTCCACTGATTTGCCTGCAGCTCTCTCGGTCCTGAACATTATTTTGCTTTTTCCACAACCAGCCCAGTTCTTCAACTATAAATTCATTATAGTTCTCAACTGTTTGAGCTTTGTTTTTATTTAATTCCTTTCTATATTATAAATACTGTTATCATGAGACAGGCAGCTATATGTTTGATGAATCAATCAATAGAAAAGAAAAATAAGCAGAAACCTCTGTAATAAAACAATAATTCCTCAGATTTGTAGGTGTTTAATTGCCTGGTGGTACTTTCTTGGCCAAATATGGTGTTTGAAGCTGAGAGGGTGACTACCCCCTTGTCTGCTGCAATGAAGGAAATGCAGCCAAGACCTCACCCGACCCAGGGCAGCGGCATTCAGAGACTGTACAGGGAGGCCAGGAGAGCAGAAGGGGCTGAAACCTGAGATTCTGGCTCCTCTGGAATAATGAGCGCACTCTTGGAAGAAGAGAAACGGGACCCTCCCCAACGCGGCTGCCTTTCCACCTCCAGCAATGGCAACACCAAGGCCCAACTCACGTGATGGCAGAGACCTGGGTCTGGTTCTGCGGCCAGTCGACAAAGCAAATCACTCGCTCAGGCAGCTCCTCAGTGGTGGCATAGAACCCTTGAGGGAAGGAGAGGAGTGAAGCCAAGAGCCATATAACACAGATGACAACCTTGGTGGCTCCAGCTGACAGCCTTGGTTGCAGAGGATGGATAATGGCCATGTATCTTTAAGAGAGAGGGGGGGAGGCAGGGAGGGAGAGAGAGAGAGAGTTTAAAATTTAGCAAGAGAAAATTAAACAACCACTAGAGAGAGAAGTTGGCATCTACCTGCAGCCATGGGTCTCCTCTTCAAAGGTGCAGGGGAGGCTTCTTCATTTTCCGGCCAATTGAAATCCCTGGACGCCCAGACCACCTCCAGTCCATTGCTTTGTCCTTCCCATCTGCAGCTGGCAGGAAGCCACATGCCCTAAATCTCGGGGTGGGGGGGACAGACGGACGGTGGGCCCTTACCTGGAGGGCGTCTGGGCTGCCATGCAGCTTTGATTGTGATCAATAGTTTTCGGGGCTACAAGTCCAGTCCCATCCAACCTCATTCCCAACATGAGAAGCCTCCTACAATTATGCACACCACCACAATTGCTCTTTGTTTTGCAGCCCCCCCCCCATTCTATTGTTTATTGATTTTCCCAGGTGTTGGTTCAAAGGGTTGATTATTATCTATAAACTCCGCATGGCATGGGGCCAGGTTACCTACGGAACCCTCTTTGTCCCATCAAATTAGCCCATCCCAGCTGGTCATGCAGGGAAGGCATTGGGCAGAGCCGTCAGTCCAAGAATTTCAACTGGGGGAGGGGTCTGGGAAGAGGGCATTCTCTGCCGCTGCCCCCACATTGCCCCACATCCACTGCCCAGAGGTGGGGAGAGCCCCCACTCTCCTGGCCTTCCACAATCATCTCAAAACCTGGCCCTGCAATCTTGCTTGGGGGGCACAGAAGACCCTGCAAAAGTGGGGCTTGCTGGCCCCAAGAGAACCCACCCCCCGTATTAACCAATGCTAAATGCCCATCTTGGATTTTTTAATCCTTTCGAAATGCTATGTTTTCATAAGGTTTAACCTTAATTTTAATGTTAATAGCCATTTTACACATTGTTTATATATTGATTACATTGTATACAAAAGATGCACGCAGAGGGATCCCATATCCTGAGGCAGGAAAGTACTGGGAATCTTACAGATAGAAATGTAATGGGCTATTTGTGACTAAATGGATTATTCATAACCCCTTGTTGAAAATAATTAATTGCAAATATATTTTGCAAGGAAGCCACCAAGAATATTTGTTCATAAGATTTATGATTCCCAGTAGACTGAGCATCATGGTATGATCAGTGCTTCATTTTGCATAGGAGGCTTTTGCTCAAGAGGCTGTAAAGGAAGAATTAAACCTAGAGGGTGTGTGTGTGTCTGTAGATGCCATGCCTCCCTGCCCTTCCCATGCAGGTCTACTCAGAGGGAAGCCCGCTGGTGATCAGTGGCATTCATTGGCACATAAGGACGTGCACGAAACTTGGCCTTTCTTATATGTGTGATCTTTTCTAGAAATTATTTGGTTTTTTACTGGACTTCTATTGCCAGCTATCTCATACAATGACTCTAGGGGGCTCACGCCTATTAAAAAGTATGAAGGATAAAAATACAGGTAGTTCTTGACTTACAACCCCCCAGCCTAGCATCCTCCCCTTGCAACTGATTTAGAGCTGTAGAGATGATGAATGAAAGGCGTGACCAGATTTGGCAACTTCTTTCACTTATTTCCCCTCCCCTGTTTTTTATAATTCCTTGCCTGATTAGTAGCTCTGGAGAATTCAAAGGAATGTACACCTTTTCGTGCCATTTGGAGAAGAGGGAATGAAATGTATCCCCAGCGATTAATTTCCTATTGTACAAACTGAGAAAGGGGCTGTTCCCCCCCCACAGTGGTTGCTTTCTATCCCACTTGGTTTCTCCCTGCACAATATGAATAACATACTCCTTGTGTTGCTCCTGAGGCAATTACTCTACCATCCCTGTCCAGCACAAGGCATAATGGGTGTTAGAGAGCCGTGTCTTTCCAACTGTTACTTCAATTTACTTATTGGTTTGATGGTTATGCTTTTAACCTGGCCTCTCCCTCTCCCTCTCCCAGTGCTGAAGCAGCTTCTGGTGCCGTAGTCACTCCAAGGCGGTGTAGCATCTTTCCATGCTGCTGACTGATCAATAGTTCAAAATGCTGATATTTGAACGAATGGAATGTTGGTTTGTGTTCAAATGTGGAGGAAACACTCTGCACTTCAATAATCTCACTTCAGCAGCAAGGAAGGCCAGCCTCGCCATCGGCTTCTCAACAGCCTACAGTTGCCTGTTTATTTCATCAGTTTTGCTTTTGACTTCGTCCACTCTGCTTTTCCTAGCCGTGGAGAGATGAGGGCCCAGCGCCTGATGTGCGAACACCCCTTTGTCTGCTCTTAAATTCTCCGGACTCAAACTAACTCCTGTTAGGATTAGGATTTTAGGTTTCAAAAGCAAATGCCCAGCAAAAGAAGATAAAAATAAAAGGAAGGACACACTTTGCCTTATTGCAAACCCCTAAAGACTTGTAGCATAGGCAGAAGGGGAGCCTTCTACGTTTTGGCCATTAGGAGTCCACGGAGGGCAGAAACTCTCCCTCCTCACATGGAATGAAAAGCATTCATCACAGCGGAGCAATAACAGCCAGGCAGTTGAAAAACTGCAGCTCTGACATCCAAATAGTGGAGCTCCCTGCCACCCCCGGCCTTCTAACTGGAAGGTACCGGCAGGTTACAGGTGAAAGCAGTCCAAGAACGCAGGAAGCAACCATCTTCTAGACATGCCTCTGCTTAGAGAAAAGCCCTGGGCCCCCCTTCTCAGCCACTGCCTTGCTTTTTATGGTGGAAAGGCTTCAAGGCAGTCAAGAGGGAAGTAAAACGTTTTCCAGTTTTGCTGTGGTAGTTAAAAGGCAGATGCTTCCTGTATTGCTACCATTCTACAAAGTGAATGCTTTTCATTTTATATAACGATCGATCAATCGTGGGTTTCAGAACACAAAAAAATCTCCACGAAGGAAACCCTTCCCTGAGAAATGTCGAAAAATGCGGGGGGGGGGAGAGGGGGTGTTAAAACCCTTCGAAATCCACAAAGAGCTTTCCTCCTGGCAAAGCAGAAAGGCCCGGCTATCCTCAGGTTCAAAAGCGATGTTTACAAACTACGGGGAGCAAACCTCGCCCCACCCCTTGGGAAGCCCATTCACAAGGCCCCACCCCACCGTGGGCAGCAGAGGACACCAAGGCATTGGCACAGTCAAGGGGGCAGCCCTGAAGGAGGGAGGCTCCTTCCGTGGAGAGCCTGCTTGACTTTGCTCCCTCCGTGGTGTCTCCAAGCCTTTTCAAAGCCTCAGTGCTGGGCCACTAGCTTGCCTGCGGCAATAAGATCTGGGCAGGAGCAAAAGTGCTGCCTTCTGTTTCCCCCAAAAGAATTTCTGACGATGGACAGTTTTCCAATCCATACAGGAAGAAAGCAGCCTTCTTCCCGGATGGCAGCCAGGCAAAGGAGAAGGGTAGCTCACTTTCCCAGCTTCCATCAAACCTCCCAAACGAAAAACTGATCGGGAGCTGGATTGCTGCTGGAATCCTCAGGGCCCAAAAAGTCCCACAAGAGACTTTGGTCCCTGCACTTGCAGCCCAGCTGGGCTTGTGGTGAGAATGGAGGGAGGGAGCACCAGACGTCTAAGCTTTCCTTTGCTTCTGAGCCTGGGCCCCTGCGGTAAAGCCAGAGGGGCCCCTGAGGGCATTTTGCCAATGCGGGAGACAGAGGAATTCTGTAACAGGCTTTGAGCTGGGACTTCTGAGCAAACCTGCCCAGGCCTTCCATGCAGCTCTTCTCTTCTCTTCTCTTCTCTTCTCTTCTCTTCTCTTCTCTTCTCTTCTCTTCTCTTCTCTTCTCTTCCCTTCCCTTCCCTTCTCTCCAATTCGGGAGAAAAAGGGCCTGACTCTGACAGAAGAGGCGAAAAACAGCGCGAGGTACCGAATGTGGGCGAGTTTTTGCTCCTCAGCCAAGCCGCCTCCCGAGGTTGTCGGGAGACCCGCATTGTTTTCGCTTCCGCAGCGCTGTTGATGTGCGAAGTCCAGCGGGCATTTGAACGCCTCCGGCGCGGGAGCAGAGAGCACAGAAGGAGCGGCCCATTTGGAGCCCCAATTGAGAAACAGAGTCCGGGAGGGCTCCCTGGGGCCAGGACAGGAGGGGGGCTTTCCCAAGGGGCCCAGGCCAGTTGCAGCTGCACAAGCCTTCAGCGTCTTTGGGACAGGCGGCCGCCGTGGCTCGGCTCAGGCCGTCTGAGTCCCGGGTACCAATAAGCGGCGCCCCCTCCGCCGCCCTCCTTTCGCTCCAAGCTCGCCTGGGCAAAAGGCTGCTGGACGGGCGGCGGTAATTTCTCGGGAAAGCCCGAACCCGCCACCTGCCCGCGGGCGCCTGGCTGCCTTGCCCGTCTCCATCGAGCCAGCCTCGCCCAGCCGCGGCCGGGCAGAAGTCTGGAAGGAGCGGAGCCCGCCCCGCCCCGCCCCGCTCCCGGGCGCCGCTGCTCCCTGCTCACCTGTCGGCGGCGATGGCCGTCATGGAGTAGATGCTGGCCAAGACGGCGGCCACCGGGAAGAAGTTCTGGAAGCGGCAGTAGGCCGGCCCGTAGTACCAGACGTTGTGCACGGCGTAGGTGAAGTTGACCAGCGTGTTGAAGGCGGCCATGGCGGCCTCGGCAAAGGCCAGGTTGACCAGGAAATAGTTGGTGACGGTGCGCATCCGCCGGTGGGCCAGCACCACCCACATCACCACCAGGTTGCCCACCACCGACACAAGCACCACTAGCGCGTACGCCGCCGACCACAGCGCGACCTGCCAGCCCGGCTGCACGAAGGGGTTACCCGCCGAGCCGTTGCCCGCCGCCGCCGCCGCGCTCGCCTCCATCCCCGCCGCCCGAGAAGAGCCGCCCTGGCCCGTCAAGCAACAGCTCCCGCGCCCGTCGGGCTTGGAGCTGCCTTCCGCCCCGCCAGCCTCTGGATGCCGCCGCCCGGAGCGGCCGCCTGGCTTGCCACAGCCCGCCGGCTTTTTATAGCCCAGCGGCGGCGGCGGCGGCGACGCGTCAAGGAAGGTAGGCAGCGACGGCGTGCAGGCAGCAGACCCGCTCCCCGCTCCCCGCCGCGCCTCCCCGCCAGCCCCGCCTGCCGGCTCGCGTGGAGCCGGACGGGCCGGGCCGCCCCCGAGCCGCCCTGTGCTGCGCGGCTGGGCTCCGCCGGCGAAGGCTCCGCGTTCGGAAGTTTCTTGCGAGCGTCAGGCAGGAGCGGCCTTCCTCGGCTGCGAGCTGCCTCCCGTCCCGGGTGCTTCGCCTTCCCTCCGAGTCTGCCGCGCTTCCCTCGCGCCGCGGCTTCTGGGGCGACTCCTCAGGGGAGCCCCGGTGAAAAGGCGGCTTTGGCTGGACAGAAGTGGACGCAGCAGCGCCTGACCAAACTTAGTTCAATTTTCTTGAAATTCTTCAGCCTGGAGGATTCCAGGTGCATCTTTCAGGATAATAAAACTAAAGCCGAGCTTTCCTTCAGGTTTGCCATATAAAGTAGCAATGGAAAAGGGGAAGAAAAATTAAGTAAAAACACCTTTAGAGTCTGCAATCCTAAATGGCCTAGGAAGCCATAGAGACCATTTGAACTTGCCATTAAATTGTATCCTATAATAAATCAAATCCCTCCCTTGGCATCCACTCAGGGCAACCCTAAACAAGTCTCTGGTGACCTCTAAGAAAGTGGAGTGAACAGGCATCTTCCAGAGACGTCTCAGTGCTAAATGCTCCGTGGAAGAAGTCGGTCCAAGCCACCAGGAAGAGTGTCATTCACATCTCCACAGGAAGCGTTAAGACCATTTTGTAATACTTGGGTAAGGCCATTTTGGATTGCAGACAATAAGACCAAGATAAGAAAGTCTCTTGAGGTATTTCTTTCTTCAGCTGCAGGTGCGTAGTTGCGAACTTCGACCGGAGCTAATGTCAGGGGTGGTTGTGACAGTGTTAGGGTGTTTCCGTTTGCTTGGGGTTGGTGTGTGTTTGAAGGGTCTCCCCCTTCTTGTGTATTTGAAGGGTCTCCCCCTTCCCCCCCTGGTTTGTCAGAAACCCCTCTGAGTGTCCAGGACCTTAATTGGTCTATGTGTCTTTTCCAGTCTCTGTTGTCTGAGGTGACTAATCTGTAAGATCGTGGTCCTGTGACTTGAGTAATGGTTGCTGGTATCCATAAAGGGTCCCCCACTAGATTTTTGGCATAGACTAGATCTCCTACCAGTTCTGCTGGGGTTTTGTTAGTTGTCGTGCTAGGTGTCATGTGTTGTATGGTTAATAGCTTATCTATTCGTTCCTGTATTGGTCACAGGCCCAATTTGTTAAGTGTGTCTTTTGTGAAATGAACCATGCGTTCTGCTCGCCCATTCGCTGCCGGATGTGCCGGCGCGGTCAGAGCATGTCTTATTCCCAGGCTAGCTAGGAGACCAATACATCTGGTAACCCATGCATTGCGAATAAATTTCGGAATTTCTTAATTACAGCGTCTGTGGAGGTGGAGGTGTGCATAATGCACACCTCTAACCAATTTGAGTAAGCGTCAACCAGTATTAAGAACATATAACCCCTAGTTGGACCCGCGAAATCAATATGGATTCTCGACCACGGTCCCCTGGGCATTTCCCATTCAGCAACTGGTGCCTGTGGAGGTGCGGGTCTGGATTCCTGGCAACATTTACAACTAGCTACCCACTCCCCTATGTCTTTGTCCAAGCCTGGCCACCAAACGGAGCTTCTGGCCAACGCTTTCATCTTTACAATACCCGGGTGTCCGTCATGTAAAAGGTCCAAAATTGTCTCCCTTAGCTTATTTGGTATAACAACCCGATCCCCCCAAACCTTTTAGGAGCGATAGTTCAGTTTATCTGTTTTTAAAAGGTTTCATGTTTTCTTCGGGGCTTGACTCAGGCCATCCCTTGTTAATCCATGCTGCAATTTTGGTAAGCGCAAGGTCTGTAGAAGTTTCTCTGGCAATGTCTCTAGCTGTAATTGGTAGATTTGGCAAAGTTTCGATTTGTAGGGTAGATATGCTCGGTGCGGGGTCATTGTCTCTATCTGGTAACGGGCAACGGCTTAATGCATCAGCATGAGTAATGGAGCACCCAGGCTGGTAAATTAAAGTGTAGTTGTAGGCGGCCAGGAACTCGGACCATCTCGTCATTCACGGTGACAAAATATTAGGAGTTGCCTTATCGCCTGTTAGGATCCCCAATAGCGGCTTGTGATCAGTTATTAATGAAAAGGCCCACCCGTATAGATATTCATGAAATCTTTTAATTCCCGATATAGCGGCCAATGCTCCGTTATCGAGTTGGCTATAATTTCTTTCTGCTTTAGACAGAGTTTTAGAATAAAATGCTATAGGAGCTTCTCTGCCATCCGGCAAAATGTGGCTTAGCACAGCCCCCACGCCGAAAGATGAAGCATCGCAGGTTAAGGTTATGGGAAGTGTTTTGTTATACTGGATCAGTACCTTGCTGGATGTAATGAGGTTTTTTATTTCTTGGAACGCCGTGTTTTCCTGCCTTCCCCTCTTCCAGGACACTTCTTTGTCGAGCAATCTATGTAAGGGTTCTGCTACCGTTGCTTTCTGCGGCAAGAACACATTATAAAAGTTAATGAGTCCTAAAAATGCTTGTAATTCCCCTTTGTTGGTTGGAATGGGTGCTTCCTTGATTGCTCGAATTTTTCCTTCGGTGGGGTGAATGCCATCCCCATCTATTAGGGTACCCCAGGAATTCAATCCTGTCAGTTATAAGTGTGCATTTTTCCCTTTTTCCCTTTAGATCGGCCTCTTTAAATTTAATGAGTACTTGTCTTAAACGGTCCTTTAGTTGATCTTTGGTTTTGGCCGCTATTAATACATCATCAAAATAAGGAATCACTCCTTTTATTCCTTGTAGGAGGCGTTCCATTAAGCATTGGAATATCCTGGGAGCTACGCTAACACCGAATTGTAGTCGATTGCATTTAAAAGCTCCCCGGTGTATTACAATAGTTTGTGCTTCGGCTGTTTGGGAATCCACCGATAGTTGTTGATAGGCTTGGGCCAAATCTAATTTAGCAAAAAATTTCCCCCTTTGATCGAATGTAATAAACGCTGGACTACCGGGACGGGGTATGCACTTTGTTGTAGTGCGTGATTCAGGGTAGCCTTATAGTCCCCGCAAATTCTGACTGACCCATCTGATTTAATGGGGGTCACAATAGGGGTTTCCCACTTCGCATGGTCTATTGGTTCTAATACCCCTTGTTTAATAAGTTTGTCTAACTGCTCATCGATTTTTGGCTTTAGGGCAAACGGAACGCGCCTCGCTTTGAGTCTTATTGGGGCTATGTTAGGGTTTAAATTAAAAGAGATCGGGTTTCCCCGGTACTTGCCTAGCTCACCGCTGAAAATGTCCTGGAACTCCCTTACGAGGTCCTCTTCCCAGTCTGTGTCAGTGATTTGGTTTACGCCTGTCATTCCAATTCCTAATGGCTCGAACCATTCTAGTCCCAGTAAACTGGGTCTATTCTGGTCAACGATGGTGAGCGGTAGGATTGCAGTGTGGCATTTGAACGTAATTTTAAAATGTCCTACTCCCACCATTGGAATTTTGTTTCCTTGATAATCTTTAAGAGTCAGATTTTGGGTTTCCAATTCTTCTCGTTGGATGTCAGGAATTAATTTTTTGATGGTTTCCCATGATACCATGGATAGAAATGACCCTGAGTCCACTTCCATCTTGCATTTCTGATCTTCTATTTCCACTTGGAAATTTTCTTGCGTCTGAGTGGCCAATGGTCACGGTTTGGTGGGTTTCCTCTTTTCTATATGATGTTTCTCTGTTTCTTTTGTTTCTCCCCTCTTGGCTCCAACAGCTCTCCGGTTTCCTATCTCTCTCTCTATCCCTCTGAGGTGGGCTCCATTTCCGCCGGGGGCTGTAGTAATTTCTGGACCGGCATACTCTTGCTAGGTGTCCTCTTCTATCGCATTTCCTGCAGATAGCGTCACTGAATCGGCAATCCGAGCGTGGATGGTTTCCCCCGCGATTGCACTCAAATTCGGGTTTTCTTCTGGCCTGCTCTTTTCTATCTTTTCCCGCTCTCAGATGGTATACGTCATCTTCCTCACTACTGGTCCCCGACTCGACGTCCTCGTGGTACATTGTGTTTTTTTCTTTTTCTCCTTCTGATCTCGGTGGCTCTTTACTGATATGTCCTGCCAATTTATTGATTTTTTTCATCTTTGCGGCCGATTTGTGGGTGGCTTCTGCGGCAGTGGCTTCTTCTTTTTTTAAAAAATAAACTTTATTGAACTTTATTACAAAAAGAAAAGAGAAAAAAAAAAGTTAAAAAAATATATAATTCAATAACAACTGTTTGTGGTGCATTATCATATAACAATCATTTGTGTGATAGTGATAATTTATACATAACTATATTCTTATTCTATCTATGTTCTATATTTAATAATCATCTATCGCTTCCAGGCTCAGCCTGAGCAAAATCAAAAGTGGCCCGAATGCACAGCCCTCGGTTCAGTGCCCGTCACCCTGGGGTGCTGAACACCAGGAAGTGGTACCGGAATTGGTTTCATCCGCAAGGCTCCCGGACCCTGAGTGCCGCCTGCCACCCTGTGCTGTTCTTCTCTGGGGGGGCATATTTCAAAACAAGACCCTGCCTAAGTCTATAGACATGGTTTTCAGAATGGCCTCTTTTATTTTTTGAAGTTCTTAATAGAGCAATAGAAGAATGGAGTTGGCAGAGACCTTGGAAGCCTTCCAGTCTGACCTTTTGGGCACCAGGGACCGGTTCCATGGAGAGAAGTTTTGCCAGGACTGGAAGGGGCCTGGTTTGACATGCTGCCTGCAACCCTCAGGTGGGGCTTCGCTTGTTTGTACAGCCTGGTTTTTGGCCTGCGGTGGACTGGTGCTGGTCACAGACTGGGGGTTGGGCGCCCCTGTTCTAGTCCAACCCCAGCTCCAGTAGGAGACTCTAGTCCATTCCAGACCAGAGGCGGCCCAGTCTCTTCTTCAAAGCCTCCCAGTGATGGAGCAGCCACAATTTCTGGAGGGAAGTCCTTCCGCTGGTTGATTGTGTTCACCGTTAGGAAGTTTCTTCTTAGTTCTAGGCTGCTTCTCTCCTTGATTAGTTTCTATCCATTGTTTCTTGTCCTGCCTTCTGGTGCTCTGGAAAATAGGTTGATGTCTTCTTGGTGACTGCCCCTCAAATATTGGAATGCTGCTCTCATGTCCCCTGTAGTCCTTCTTTTCAGTAGCCTAGACCTACTGAATTCCTGAGACCATTCTTCATATATTTTAGCCTCCAGCCCCTAACTATCTTTGTGGCTCTTCTCTGCATTCTTTTTTATATTGTGGCGACCAAAACTGCCGTATTCCAGGCGTGGTCTTACCAAGGCCTTCAAACGGTACTACTACTTTACGTGATCTGGATTCTATCCTTCTTTTAATGCAGCTTTAACAGCTTTTTTGATGACTGCTGGCTCAGATTTAAATGACTGTCCACTAGCACTCCAAGATCCCTCTCACAGTTACTACTGTTGAGCCAAGTTTCACCTATTCTATACCTGTACACTTAGAATTTTTTGCTAAGTATAAAACTTTACTTTTCTCTACACTAAATTTCATTTTATTAGATGGGGCCCAGTGTTCAAGTCTGTCGAGATACATCTGGATCTTGAGTCTATCTCCTGGGGCGTTGGCTATTCCTTCCAGTTTCGTGTCGTCATACTTGGTACAAATTCAGTCCAAATTGAGCTAAAGACACCTCTAAATGAAGCAAACAGCACAGAAATAAGTGAAGTCCTCTGCAAAACCGAAGTGACACTCTTCAGCCCAGGTCAAAGTAACAAACACATGGACTAAATCATCACTTTGTTTAACCACAGCAACACTGGAGGTTAATTTTGAAATTTTACCCAAAGTCTCTAGGCTCTTTCATGAAATACAGTTCATCTGTATTTTTAGAAAGCTTCTTGCACCGGAAGGAAGAGAATTCCAACAGCGGATTAATTCAAACAATATCTGATGAAAAGCAAGGTAAGAAGCAAAATAGGATTTGAATTGAGAACATAAAAGGCTCAGAAGGGACTTGAGGGCAAACCAAGAAAGTCATATGTTCCTTCCAACTTAAGATGATGTTCAAGGAAGGGAAGAAAATATCCAAAACAATAAACAAAGAGAGAAAGCATTTGGTTTTCATGGACTCTTCCCAGACGAGTCTGCAAGGTTGCAGCTCTGCCCATTTTTATGGGTATTGCACACCTAATAACAAAATATCGGTGCCCGGGTTGAGCTGCAAGAGCCAAGGCTGAGCTGCCATGCAGCAACGCCAACACAGGGCCTGAAGATGCAGCCGGCGCCTGGAGAATCTGAGAATGGGGGGTTGGCTCCTAGAGCTTTTGGGGTGGGGGCCATGGACCGGCAGGCCAGGAATGTTCCAGAACAGACAGCGCTAAACCGGGGAAGACACCCCCAATGTGTAATTCCGGTGGCATGTTGGAGGCCCTGCAGTCTGGCTGCCGATGCCTGTCCTTCTGTCACTCAGAATGCTGGGTGGCCCAAGCACAAGAGATGCCCAGATGCTGCAGGAGGAAACCGAGGGGGGACTCCAACCGAGTCCGACTTAGAGCTGCCACTAAGGCCTACCTTGTTGTGGTCCGAGAAGGGAAAGATAATGGTTTCTCTGCCCTTATTGCGTTTGCAGAATGTTGCCTGGCAGCCCTGTGCAGGATCGCTCAGTCCCTCCTGGGATGGGGGGCTTGGAGGACCATCTTCAGGGCTGTGCAGAGGAATGTGTCCAACACCTGAGGGGCTTTTGCAAATGGCACCAGGCTGAACTCTGCCCAGAGTACCTGTGTTTCCTACTGGCCCTCAGAATGTAACTTGCCCACTTTATTGCTGTACTCAGTTGTTTTGCATAAATAGGCACACAAGCATTGTTTGTGTGGTTGGGTTCAAGAAACCAGAAGAGAACATTGGAAAGCCAATAGCTCTGCCAGGCTCCGGCTGGTGCCCACAGTCTACTTGGAGGGCATCCAATTCAATCCTGGATCCACCCAAAGGATGGAGTGTTTTTATGACTTGGCAGACCAACATGGCAAGCTCCTATTTTTCCTTAAAAACAATCTGTAATTTCCTGTAAATCCAATGCAAAACATTTCCCCTTTTCATGTACCTTGCCACCCCCACCCTCCTTCTCCTCCTCACCTTGGAGCCTCTACTTTCTGAAAGTCACAGTACACATTTCTTCCCTTATTTTCTGTTCCATTGGCTTGACTTCTTAAGAGCTCTTCCACACTAACACACCCTCTTTGATTTATCGCTTCAATTACTTGGACTTCGACACTTTAAAGCTGGTCTGCTTTGGGGAGGGAACTTCAGGCTGCCTGAATTCAGGGACAGCTTCTTGTATCCTCTTATGGAGAGGGCAACCTGGCAGAGAAGAGGCACCTGCTGGGTGCTCATCATGAGCTCTTCCCTTTATCTGCGGCTGCTGTGGCTTTTCTGCAGAAGGTGCTCCAAGCAACACACCGCATTTACTTAGCTTCTCTCATCTAGACGAATTCCAGGGCAGCTCTACCATCTTCCCCTTCTGAGGTGGTTGGGAATCTCCTTCACTCACTCATCCGTGCCCTGTGTACATTTCCATAGCCTTGGAGCAGAGACCTGCACATATGTGTGCAGGAATATGTAAAATTTAGGGACAAGAACTAAACCAGGAACAAAGTCATTAAGAGAAAAAGAAAAGTCACATGAAAGTCCAAAGGATTCACAGGGCTTGTGGCAGTGTCTCCCTCTCCCCCTGTTCCCTCCAGTGGATTTGGACTCCAGAAGAGATGGCTCAGAATTCAGAGGAAAACACTAGAAAGAGGGAAATTATGATGTTGGAAGGAAGAGAGCTCAATTTTCAAACATCTTCTTGTATTTTCCAATTGTCAGACAGAGGATAAAGGTCACAGCAGGCCATGCAATCTGAGGGCTGACCCAAGATGGAAGTTGGTTCCACTCCATTTGGACCTTACAGGCTCCCAGGTGGAGCCTTCAGCCCTGAGAGAGCAGTTGTCTTTGAATGCAACTTTCCTCAAGCAGATCAGAGCAATAGCCAGTCCAAAGGCCTGGGGCCATTTAGGCAAGCATAGAGGCAAAGGAGAACCACAGTCCATCAAGTGCACCATTCTCATCTCCATGACCCAAAAGGCTCTACTGGGTGGCTACTTCCCTGGTGAGCAGCTTCCAGAAATCTTTGTGAGCCATCTGGGGAGCTGATGTGCTGATTAGTGTCCTGCTGCAGAAGGACGACGTCAAGGGAAGAGTTGGGTCCTGGTGTTTTGTCTACAATTGAACTTACTGGTCTGATCCAAACTGCAGTACATTTCTTGGGTGCTTATGCCTCCTTTTCTTTTCTTTTTGCCCTCTAAAACCCACACATATACCCACAGTTGCCCTTCATCTGCCATGGTCTCAGTGGAGTATGAGGCCACCCACTGCTGGAGACAGAATGCTTAAGTGAAAGACTTGATCTGACCAGGAGGGCTGTTGCAAATATTAACCATAAATATGGGGCAGAATAATCAACAGGACAAAAAAGGGCTTCCAATGCTCACCCTATCCAGCAGAGGCCGTGAAGATGGAAAAACTATTCAGAGAAGATCGTGTCTTGGTAGTCATAAAGACAAATGGCTAAATCAATACATTTTCAGCGGGATGCTAAAGCATCATGTTATCTTTTATTATTCTCATTTAGCAACAATTTCAAAGACCTTTGGTTTAATTTATTTCCGATGCATCAAGATGACACCCAAACCATGCAAAAGTCTCCCACTCCATCAATGAGATCGTTGGGATTTGTCTGTCATGGAAGGACCTGCTGACAAACCTGAGCTGTGTCTGTCTCCCCCTCCTTCCCCTCAACAAACATTCACGCAGTTGGGATTAACCAGGATTAACTTTGGTTTGTTGGATCTGATTCTGCTGTGCAGGGTTTTTCCTTCCTTCCTTCCTTCCTTCCTTCCTCAACAGATTCATGAATGCCTCCTTGTAACCTCTTTCCTTCACGTCTTTCTCCTGTCTCCTTTCTGCTGCCACCTTGGCATGAGAGTGGAGCAGCCCTTGTTTGCCCTTAGTTATTCCTTCACTTCTCTTCCTTCTTGTCCCTTTTAGTAATAAAGAAAACCATTTCTGGACTCCCTGAATTCTATCCCTAATATCTAGTGCCCACCTGTCCTCTTGTGAGATCTTCAAACAAAATGTGGCTGGTTGGGCAAGTCAGTCCCAGTCAAACACCTATTCCTGCCCCATGAAACCCAATAACCTTTCTTGGATTCAGTCTCTGTTGGGTTATCATTTGTCTGCTGTGAACCTGCTTCTCCACACCAATGTAGAATTCCCTCTCGCTGAACAAGTGACACCAACTTGGGCTTCTTCTTTTTTCCTCAATCTTCATCCAGCTGACTCCTTCCAGGCAGGTATTATTCAACAATGGTGGAGGGAGACAGTGGGAAAGCCAGCAAGACTCCATAAATTTTAGATGAAGGGAATAGAAGGGGAACTTATCAAATTTGCAAACAAAATCAAGTTAGGAGAAATAGATAATAAGACTTAAGATCCAGAAAGATCTTGACAGACTGGAACACTGGCCCCATCCCAAAAATGCAGTTCAGCAGTGAGAAAAGCCGGGTCCTGCACTTAGGCAAGAAAACCCAAATCTTCATGACCCCATAGGCTTCCTTTCTCAGGGGTGGGGGGGTGGGGGGTGGGGAGAAGCAGCTTCTCTGCAGAGATCCTGCTCGGCTCATCAGTCAAGGTTTTTTTTAACTGTCTCCCACTTTCCCAGATCTCTTATCTTCACATCACATGTGTCCAGAACACCGAAGCTTTAGTCAGAATCTGGTTATACTTCATCTGGTATTGATTTCTTTTAGCTTGAAGGTTCAAGATATTCTCAGCAATGTTCTTCAGCCCCACAATCAGGGTATAATTTTTTCTTTCTTCAATCTTTCACTGGTCCAACTTTTGCACCTGGGAAAAACACAACTTTGATGAAATGTCCCTTTGTTGCTAGTGGGATATCTCTGCATTTTAATATTTTATGTAGACATGTCATTGTCTATCTCAAATAACTGACATCTCTTTGTTTTACAGCTACAGTCACAATCTTGGTGAATTTGGCAGCACAGGAAAATAATGATTGTTTCTACTCTGACATTTTTTCTAGCATTTGGCACTGGCATTGCCTGCAGACCTCACTTTTATTTAAGTGGTATTTTTTCCCCATTTTACTGAATACTTAGTGTGAATCTTCAAATGGTTTTATGTTATAAAGCAACAGTAAAATATTGTAAATCTGAAATTATGGCTAAAATTAGAATGTTATGATGGCAAATTTAACATGGGTCAAAATTTAACAAGGGTCAAGAATAGCTGGTGGTTTTTTTCCTACTTAAAGCTGGAGCTGGAGGTGATTTAAAAATCTGAAGAATACTCGGATTGACCATTTGCAATCCATTTCATCAAAACAGGACCTGTACCTTCCAAGGCTGTCCGCTGTCTTGTCTGAATGAGGACCCTGCAGCCAAGGCCAGAGGTTCAGCTGGAAAGAAGGCAACCATCCTTTACCTGACTCTGTGGTTTCTTCCCCAAACCCCCAAAACTTTAACCTTAGACTGTCTATTGTTGACCTCACCCCTTTCCTAAGAGGTCTGTAGGGGGCGTGCATAAGCGCACCAAAGTGCCTTCCATCCCTGTCCTATTGTTTCTTTCATATTTTATTGTTCTTATATGTATCCATGTATTCATAACATGTTTTACTTATACCTATTATCTTGTAAGCAATTGACAAACCAAATAAATAAAAATAAATGAGGTCAAGGAAAGGACAGCCTGGCCCTAACTCAGAAGCACTTTGTATGCAGTGGGCTCCTTTGAAAAGTCGATGCCGAAAGGCATAATGTCTGCTCCCCCCCCCACCTTCCTTACTGGCTGCCCACCTGAAGAAAGCCAATGAAACTGATGTTCTCTGCTGCCTTCCTGGAGACTCTGGGATGAACCCTTATCAGAGTTCTATATCTGTCAACTATTAAGGGTCTTTGGGACAATCTGCCAAAGCAAGCTGAAGCACCAACCTTGGAATCACAAGGCTGGAAGGGACCTTGGAGGCCTTCTAGTCCAACCCCTGCCCATGGCAGGAAGCGTTATATTATCACTGGACAACTTAATGACTCTGGGAGGCAAGTTGCTCCACTGGTTTATTCTCTCCTCAATGAGCTCCCACCCACTGATTCTTGTCCTTTCCAAGAGCCATGGTGGCACAGTGGTTAGAGTGCAATATTACAGGTAATTATCTCACTGCTCATTTCCAGGAGTTCAGTCCTCGTTGGCTCCAGGTTGACTCAGCCTTCCCTTCTTCCGAGGTGGGTCAAATGAGGACCCAGATTGTTGGGGACAATACACTGGTTCTGTAAAGTACTTAGACGGGGCTGTCAAGCAGTGGCATATAAGTAGTGGCATATAAGCCTAAGGGCTATTGTTACTAAACAAGTAATTCCCTCAACAGTGCCCAACTATTTACTATGTCTGCATTACTATCACTATTAATCTTCTCATCACTTGTCGCCCATCCCCTCCCACTTGTGACTGTATGACTGTAATCTTGTTGCTTGTATCCTTATGATTCATATTGACTGTTTCCTAGTAGGATTTGATTGCCTATACGCACCCTATGACTATCATTAAGTGTTGTACCTGATGATTCTTGACGAATGTATCTTTTCTTTTTATGTACACTGACAGCATTTTGCACCGAAGACAAATTCCTTGTGTGTCTAATAATCCTTGGCCATTAAAGAATCCATTCATTCATTCTTGTTATCCTCAGGAGCTGTGGAAAATAAGTTGACTCCCACTTCTCTGTGCTGGAAGACTGCTCTCATGTCACCTCTAAAGCGTTCCTTATACAATTTATCCTGCAGACTCATTGTCATATTAGTTGCTCTTCTCTGTACACTTTCTAGAGCTCAGCATCATTTTGTATCATGGTGACAAAACTTGACATAGTATTCCAAGAGTAAACTCACCAGAGCAGTATAAAGTGGCATTAACACTTCACACGATCTCAATGCTACTGATCCCTAGGATTGTACTGGTTTTTTTTGCCAGCTGCAGCACATTGCTGGGTCACACGTGAGTGTCCACTAGAACATCCTAGATCCCCGTCAAAGTTACTGCTGTGAGCCACCAACTGCTGGCTCTCTTCCATGTGTTTCCTCCCACTGCTTCTTGCCCTGTCCTCGGGACAGGACACGCTGTACCGCCATTCTGAGCCTGGGCGTATGGCTTTTTCCTGCCTAAGTGCAGGACCTTCTCTTCTCACCACTGAACTGCATCTTGTTGGATAGGGCCCAGGGTCCATATCTGTCAAGGTCCACCTGGATCTTGAGCCTATCTTTTAAAGTGTGGGCTATTACCCCCCCAAAAAAAATTTTTTGGGGTGTCATCTGCAAATGTGATCGGTTTCCATTCTGACCTCTCATCTAGGTCATTTATGAAGCATTTATGAAGCCCTCTTATGAAGCTGTTATCAGAATTGTGAGGTACCTCACTGCCTTCAACCTTCAATAACAATAGAAATAAGAACAAAAACAAGAGGACAAGAAGTAATAAATACAAGAAGAAATTCTTTAAACATCATGGATCAGTTGTAATTTGGAGCATGTGTTTCCAAGCCAGGATTAGGCCAGTCTTTATTACATCAAAGAAAAAATGTGAGACACAAAATCATAGTGCAATTAAACATAAGGAAGCTCTTTTAGGGCAATGCAGCAGACCCGTAATCAGCCTTCCTTGATTGCAAATGAGCAAAAGATTGCCCTGAACAGGTCCCTTGATTTGGTGATGGAGACCATCCCTGCGATGGAGGCAGCAGCCCTTGCCTGCTTGGCCTGTCACTCTGAGGAACACCTGTGCTCCACCCCGAGGCAGGACAAGAAGTAACGGGTGGGACTAATCAAGGAGAGAAGACGGAGACATTTCCTCATAGTGAGAACAATTATTCAGTGGAACAACTTGACTCCAGAAGTTGCGAGAGCTCCATTACTGGAGTTTTTCAGGAAGAGACTGGACAGCCACTTGTCTGAAATGATGTAAGGCCTCCTGCTTGAGCAGGAGGTTGGACTAGAAGACCTCCGAGGTCCCCTCCAGCTCTGTTATTCTATATTCTATGCCCGAAGAGTCCAATGAGGATGAAAGTCATTAGGCCTGTAGGTAACATAGCACCTAAAAGGCAATTTAAAAGGAAAAAAGAAAACAGAAGGGTGCAAGCAAATACATACATAAAGATAGTAGCTCTGCTCTGCTAACAATGAAGCCTGGATATTCTGCCCAGAATATGTCAGATCCCAGCCAGGGAATGAGTAAAATATATTGCGGAGCCCAAAAATGTTCTAGCGGAGAAATGCAGTATCATTTGAATAAGCCCCTAGATTCTAGAACCTATAAAAGCTGGAATTACTAATCACTCCCTTAACTTGTGCAGAAAAATAAAAGCTTTTAGCACGACACCAAATACAAACCTAGAATATAGTTTGGAAGTCCAATTTCCTTTTTATCTGGGCTTCCATTTTTCAACAATTCTAAAACATGAATCAGAGGTTCTGGAACAGACAGTAAACCTGTCCTTTCAGCTTCAGTCCAGCCAATTCCCTGGCACTCTGCCCACGTTTTAAAATAACCAGTCTTTTCCAAGTGCCGACAAAGGGAAGGGCTGCAGTTATCTGACTCAGTATGTAACCCGCAGCTATGTCTCTCTCACACCAGAGAATGGGGCTGATTGTCTGAACCTGTCCTGGAAAACAGGCTCCACTTGCAACAATAGAAATCTATTTGTCCAGTGACACATTAGACTGACCTCTAAGGTCTCTCTGATCCAAGCCATGGCATCTGAAGTCACTTGAATCAAAGTATAGAGTCATAGGGATGGAAGGGACCACAAAGGTCTTCTAGTCCAACCCCTGGTCAAGCCAGGAATTCTTGTAAGTTTTTATAGGTTGTACAATCTTTTCTTGAAAGTCTTCAGTGGTAGAGCATGCACAACTTTGGAAGTCAAGTTATTCCACTGATTAATCATTCTCAGGATCTGGAAATCCCTTCCTATTCCCAGGTTGGATCTCTCAGTTATGAGCTTCCACCCGTTGCTTCCTGTCCTGCCTTCCGGTGCTTTGGAGAATAAGCCAATCCCGGCTTCCCAATCTCTTCTGGAAAAGCTCCAGTGATGGAGAAGAACCCACAACTTCTGAAGGCCAGCCATTCCACTCATCGGCTGTCCTAACAGTTGGGAAATGTCTCCTTATTTCTAGGCTGATTCTCTTCTTTGATTCGCCTCCATCTCATGGACCACACCTCTGGTCCCAGGGACTGACCCAGGTTGGATTCTGCACCCAGTTTTCACTCACTGGGTGGGGGGGGAGGTTCAATTCTGCTCCCCATGGGCCAACCTTCTGCTGCTTGTCCGGTGTCCAGATTTAAAGGCCATCTTTTAGGAAAGATTCAGCAAAGGGGAGCAAGAGGTGAGAGGTTCAGTCCAGAATTATCTGGAGATTTGAAACAAAAACCACACAAACAGATGACACCCTGCTGAGCTGTGGAAAGGAGGCGAGAAGCTCCTGTATGGTCCCTGCCTGTGGGACACCAATAGTCCGCAGTGGCAAGAAGGGCGACTCCTGAGGACTCTGGGTGAAGAGCCAGCCAAGGGGAATGAAGGATGGCCAGGTTGGACGGCCATCTTTGGGGCAAAGGGGATGGAGGTCCTCCTGAGCAAGGCCCGGAGGTGCAACCAAAGCCTCAGCCGCCCAATCGGGCACGGCTTCCACGGGCCGGATCTTGTCTGGACCAGACGCTGCAGCCCAGAAGCTGGCCCTGGTCTCTGGGCAGGAGGCCCCGCTTTCAAGATCCCAGGCAGGCAGGCGAGCGGGCGGCTGTTCCCCTGTGGCGCTTTACAGGGCCTCGGGCGGGCTTTGGTGGGCTTTGCCGAAGAAGCCTCTGCCAGGTCTTCCACGGGAGCCGCGCGGGGCTTCGGGCAGAACTTGACCCTCCGCGTCCCGAGCGAGGAGCGGAGCTTGGAGCGCTTGCTCGGAGGGACGGCGGCCGTCCCAGAGAGCGGGAACCGGGCTCAGCGCCCCGCCCGACCTCGGGGCGCCCCTCGGGGCTCTCTTGCCCGCGCAGCCTCTCGGGGGCGAAAGGCGGGCGCCTCCACTCCGCGGCCCGGCCTGGGGCCCGCCGCCCCTCGCGTCGCCTGCGCTTTCCGAGCGGAAGTGAACGGAGCCCCGGAGAAAGAGAAAGCGCCGCGCCCAGCGGGCACAGCTGACGCCGACGCCTCCCCGCGCAGGTACCCGGCCGGCCTTCCTGGCAGCGGCGGCGTCTTGGCGGCCCTGCGGAGCCATGGGCGGCTCGGGGCCGGCCTGGCGGGACTCGCTGCCCTACTACTACTGCGTCAAGTTCGCGCTCTCGGCGTCCTCCACCCTCTTCTCGGTAGGCCCCCTTCCCACACGCGCCGGGCGGCAAGCGGAGGAGCGGCGGGCGCCCCGGCTGAGCCTCGCCTCGCCCTGGCCGCGCGCCTGCCGGCTCCCTTGGGCAGCGGGGCCGCCTCGGCCTTGTCGCCCGGGTGCCGTTGCCGGCCGCTGCCTGCGCCTTTCCCGGGCTTCCCGCCGCGCCTGTGCCGGGGGAGTGAGGCCGATGGTGCGCGCCTGGCGGCGGGGCCTGGCGGGCGGACTTTCCGAATTTCCCGCCCCCGGAGACGCCCCGCCGCCCGCAGAGTCGGGCCTTTGTTTCTTTCTGCCGTTTGGGCGCCGCGCGGTTGCCGGACGGACTCTGCGCGGCGGTTTCCTTGGCCGCTGCACCGCAAGGGCTCCGCTGGGATCCTTACCGGTTTGGGGGGTTTTCCGTTTCTACACAATCTGAGCTCCCCACTACAGTGCTGAGCTGGAACGCAAGTGAAGCCCTTTGGCCCAGGCAATTCCCTGGGGGTCTTGGCTCTGTGGTCAGCTGGGGACACGTGGCTGGGACCATCTACCTACCTGGGCAGCGTGTAGGAGCCTCAACCGGTCAGGGGTCCTCCAGCTGTGACTCTTCTTCAGAGGTTTCCAAGCTTTCTCTGGAAGGGGGAACCGATTAGGCTTGGCTTTTTTTTGAGGATCCCAGACCTCTAAAGAAGGGCAAAGCTTTAGAGGGAGAAAATTGGCTGTGTTTGAGTAAACATGTGGATTTGGGCCCTTAGTTTCTCAGGGAACCACATCATGTTCTCAGGAAATACAGCTGGAAAATCCTTGCCAAGCTCTGATGGGCTTCAAGAACGTTTGTGTGTGCGTTTGTTCATTCATTCATTCATTCATTCATTCAAATTTGTTCTAGCTCTCAGCTGTAATGGATTCTGGACAGCTCCCCATAAAAACAAAACAAAAAGTTACGCTGACAGCCCAGACTAAAATTATCTTAAAAACGACACACGTTGAAATAGATCCCTCCATTAAGTCCAGCTTGGGATCAAAGCCACCTTTTAAGAACCTCCTGGAACCCCAGGAGGGGGAGGCTTTGTCCTCATCTCTGCTTCCCCAAGGCCTGAGCCCCTGGTTTCCAAAACGCTTAGCCTCATGTCAGGATGCTTCCTCCCCATCCCGCCTCCAGCTACATGGAAGTCAGGCAGAGGCTGAATTTTAGATTTGGGGAAACAGCTTCTTTTCTTTCTCTGGGAATACAGTTAGCCCTCATTTAGCAACTGTTCACAATTAGGATGGTGATGACAAAGTAAGTTTGTGACCAACCCTTGCACTTAACCACTACGGTGGATCTGTAAAGCAAAGCAAAGAGCAAAAACTCCATTACTGGACTGAATGACCGGTTGGGGTTGCTAAATGAGGACTACCTGTAGCCCTTTTTTCCTGAATTCTTTTGGGAGTCTGAAGGAAAAGCTTGTTGCAAATCATTAAAATGGATGCTCTAAGCCTGTTGATGGGCACCTTGCTGGAGCATACTTAAGCAGTGGTCAACCAGGACACTTATATCCTTGAACAGCCTCAGTTCTGCCTGCGTGGAGAGGACATCCTGGGGCTCTTGTTCGTGGCTTGGGTCTCAGGCTTCGGCCTGGATCTTGGTGGGAATGGTTTTGGATGCTACGGTGTTTTGTAGATCCAGCCTGCACCTTCTATGTTGCTGTTGTGATGTTTCTGACTCATCATCTCTGTTCTGCTTTGTTGAAGAATTTTATATTGAATGGAGGCATTTGCTTCTCTGTTGTGTTTCATTTAACATAACTCTGTTAATCTGTTAAAGTTCTGAGAGGAGCAAAGAGCGAATGGATATACTTGGTAGAAAGACCATCGGCTACTGTCTCCTTTTGCACATTTGCTAGATTCTAGTGTCAAAACGAAAACATTCAGTTTTATAAATTAGAGGAAATGGATCATGTTTTTCTGTTGCCAGCATACTTTATTTACAAAATAACTAATAAACCAAAGAAACAGCAGTACCATTTTTACTAAGCAAGCAAAAGAAACTATAAAGAAAGATGAAGTAGAAATAAAACTCCTCCCCTGCACACATGTGCAGTAAAACAGAACTTCACAAGACACTCATATCTTGTTACTATGGAGACTTGATAACCAGTCCAGCTCATTTTGTAAACTATCTGTGGAAGCTCCTTGGACAAACCCAAAACAAACGCAGTGACATCTAGGAAGAAAATAAATGGAAAATGTGCACTGGTACACCTTGGATTCTTTGCTAGTTAATTTCTCTCTATTAATGGAATCCATAACAAGCATTATCAATAAATGATAGAATGGGATGCTGATACAAATAGAGGAGAAATTGTGGGGTCTTTCGTGTCCTGTGAGCCTGGCTTTTTTCCTTGCAGGTGTTTCATTAGCCAACTAGGGAGCCCTGTTAGTGCCCTGGGCCAGTTCCATCCTGAGCTACAAATAGTCTCTTCTAGAGGACAGATTGCTAGTTGTCTTCTAGGGCTGCCATCTTTTCCTTTCCCATGTTGTTTCTGGTCTCCTGCCTGCCTAGAGCAAGTGCCCTTCTTCTCCACACTTTTCAGCAAAGGTTCAACTAAGAACTCGGTAGCTGAAGGCACAAATGATAGAAAAGGTAAAAGCCACTGCTGGGTTTCTTTCAGCTTTTCTTCTGGTCTGTACCAATGGTGCCCTTGTTAGACATTGTAGACATCTGCAGTAGGGGGCACGATGGCTCAGTGGTTAAGGACGATGAGATTGCCAGCTGGAGAGCTGACAGCCCGGTTTCGAGACCCAAGCTCTGCGCAATGGGATGAGCGCTGTTCCTTGTTCCAGCTCCTGCCCACCTGGCAGTTCAAAAGCCTGCAAATACAAGTAGATTAATAGGCCTCCCTTCGGTGGGCAGGCAGCAACATTTTGGGCGCCTCGGCATATAGTCATGCTGGCCACATGCCCTTGGAAATTGTCTTTGGACAACCTGACTCTCTCGGCCAAGAAACGGAGACGAGCTCATGACGTGTGCCAGACCTGACTGACAGGGAACCCTTTACCTTTATTTTGCCTCAACAATCTAAGCAATATTCGGGCTTATCCTGCCACTCAGACAGATGAAGATAGATGGTGATGATGAATTCAGTGGAGAAAGCAGTTATGTTTGGAAGAGTTAGCGGTAAAAGAAAGCCCAGCTGCCAAGAACACGGTGGCCGGACATCAGCCCGAGCATAGAAAAACCTGAAGAAGTAGTGCAAGGTCAGAAGACATGAAGAGACCTGGGCCTGTACAACTGCCAAGAGCTGGACTCGACTGGATAACATCATCACCACCATCACCACCAAAACTGTGTCCTTGTCTTTGCATCCCAAGCTGTTATGAAGCTTTGCTGTTACCGACTTCAAAAATGCCTTTTATATATATATATATATATAAGTTTTTTATTTTTAATTTTACACATCTCTTCACGTGAGCAACATGATTCCGGATTATAACACTTGTACATAGTCATACTTTCATTTCCATTAATCTTATATAATATCATCTCATCTCACTATCCATTTCACTAATCTTTAAATAAATTTGCATTTCATATTTCAATTCATTAATTCAATATCAATATCATTTCGTCTACACATAGGTTTTCAATTCTTTATTCCCTATTATTTCCATTTTCAGCTTACCACCTATTTTATTTTACATTACACATCATTATTTATTATTTATTTATTTATTTTATTAGTTTTATATACCTCCCCCTCTCCCTGCAGGGACTCGGGGCAGTGTACAGCCAATCTAAAAACACAATACAAATACAATATTTGAAAACAATTAAAAAGATTAAATAAAGTGGCTAAAAGGTAAAACTCAATCGAGAATATAAAACTAAAACCAATTAAAAACCAATTTAAGACCCTATAAAAACCCTAGGCCAGACCGGCTTGATGAAATAGGTAAGTTTTCAATGCGCGCCAGAAGGTCAAAAGGTCAGGGATGGTCCTCATCTCCGGGGGTAATTCGTTCCAAAGGGAGGGTGCCCCCAAAGAGAAGGCCCGGACCCTCGTGGTCGCCAGCTGTCCAGCCGGCGGCATCCCGAGGAGACCTGCCCTATGGGAGCGCATTGGGCGACGGGAGACCGATGGCGGCAATAGATGGTCCCGTAAGTACCCAGGTCCCAAGCCATGGAGCACTTTAAAGATGATAACTAACACTTTGAATCGCAACCGAAAGGCCACCGGGAGCCAATGCAGCTCGTGCAAGACTGGCATAATATGGGAGCTCTGAGAAGCCCCCAAAACCACCTGCGCGGCCGCATTCTGCACCAACTGGAGCCTTTGTGTGCTCTTCAAGGGAAGCCCCATGTAGAGAGCATTGGCATAGTCTAGGCGGGAGATAATGAGGACGGATGTGACTGTGCAAAGTGCATCCCGATCCAGAAAGGGCCGCAATTGGTAGATCCTGCGGACCTGACAAAAAGCCCCCCTGGCGACGGCCGCTATATGATCTTCTAATGACAGCCGTACGTCCAGGAGGACACCCAGATTGCGCGCCCTCTCTGTGGGGGCAAGAATTTCCCCCCCTCACAGCCAGTGATGGAACTAACTGGCTGTATCGGAGTGCCGGGAAGCACAGCCACTCGGTCTTGGCTGGGTTGAGCTGAAGCCTATTTCGCCCCATCCAACCCCGCACAGCCTTCAGGCACCGGGTCATCACTTCCACGGCTTCGCCGAGATGGTTTGGGGTAGAAATGTACAGCTGAGTATCATCAGCATACTGATGAAACTCTACCCCAAAGCCACGGATGATCTCACCCAGAGGTTTCATATAAATGTTGAACAGTAGAGGCGAGAGCACCAACCCCTGAGGAACCCCGCAAAGCAGGGGTCTCGGGGTCGATCTCTGTCCCCCTGCCAACACAAATTGCGAACGGTCGGAGAGGAAGGAGGAGAACCACCGTAATACAGTGCCTCCCACTCCCAACCCTCCCAGCTGCCGCAATAGGATACTGTGGTCGACAGTATCAAAAGCCGCCAAGAGATCTAACAGGACCAGGACAGAGGAATAATCCCTGTCACGGGTCTTCCAGAGATCATCCACCAACGTGACCAATGCCGTCTCCGTGCTGTACCCGGGCCTGAAGCCTGATTGGCGTGGATCTAAATAGACAGCTTCATCCAGGTGCCGGAGAAGCTGTTGTGTCACTACACTCTCAACAGCCTTCGCCACAAAGCGAAGGTGGAGACCGGACGATAGTTAGATAACAGAGTTGGCTCCAGGGACGGTTTCTTGAGGAGGGATCTCACTACCGCCTCTTTCAAGGTAGCAGGCAGAAACCCCTCACTCAAGGAAGCGTTAATAATACCCTGGAACCAACCTCGTGTCACCTCCCGAGTAGTCAATACCAGCCAGGAGAGACACGGATCCAATAATTACCCTTAATTTTCTCTAAGCTGATATATAATAAACAATCTAAAAAGAGTAAAAGTAAAATAAAGTCAATATATTTAGGATCCACCTGATATTTTTCATTCCCCTACTTTAATCATAATAAAATACTCTCATTGTACACTTCTAATATCCATTAAATGATCAACTATATATTTTAAAATGTATATATTTTAAAGTGTCCCCCCTAGTAAATTGCTAAAATAACTTCTTAATATGTCTCATTTTATTTTCACTTTACTTATAATCATTAATAATCATATTTTTTCTTCCTTTCCACTTTGCCAAAGTTTATCTATATATTTTAATTCATTTCCATTCCCGTTTTTAATCCTCCAAAGAAAGAATTTATAACAGCATAATTCATATGCAATTCGTATATATATATATGTATGTATGTATGTATGTATGTATGTATGTATGTATGTATGTATGTATATAGAAGAAGCAGCTGCAAGCTCACATTACTCCGAGAAGCACAAGGCCGAAGACACAAGCCTGAAGATGATGAATGAGACTTCATCGAAACGTCGCCTAGATACTTCCAATTCTACCTGGGAGAAAACCCAAAGAACCAATCCTATACAATCCTAAAATATTTCCCAGCAAGTTTTAGACTAAATACCAATATTCATTCCCCTGTGGTATCCCCCTTATAGATCCCTATCCCTTATCTCTAATTTTTTCGGCTTTATTGTTTCTTTTAATTTTAGCCAGCTTTCCCTTTTCTAAGTTTTCCCAGTCTTTCTTCTTTTTTCCTTCTGGTATTA
Organism: Bungarus multicinctus; assembly: GCA_023653725.1. Taxonomy (NCBI): domain Eukaryota; kingdom Metazoa; phylum Chordata; class Lepidosauria; order Squamata; family Elapidae; genus Bungarus; species Bungarus multicinctus. The sequence continues at coordinate 212,869 of CM042837.1, read as the reverse complement.
TTTTTATTCCCCTTTGCCTGTCAGCCATGTTTTCCCCACCCTTTCCAGTTCTCTTTCTTCGGGTTTCTTTTTATATAGTTCCTTCTTCTTATCTCTTTTATTTGTTGTCTGGTGTCAGTGCCTCTATTTTAAATCCTTTTACATCCTTTGGCAACGGTTCTTGTTTTCCATATTTATCTGGGCTGTTGTTTCCCTCTTCCGACTCATCATCTCGGACCTTTCTTTGTTCTTCTGCAAGCTGCAACGCCATTACTTTACTAATCATTGTGCCCAGCAATTTCAGAAAAATGCCTTTCTGAGTTACATCAACACTGATTCCTAATTTCTGTGGAAGGAAATTTTGCCAGAATAATAACTTTGCTCCAGCTGACATTATCCATTTGGCTCTTAGCAAAGTGGCTATTTGTTGCTTGTAGTACACAAGATAATTTTTTTCAATAGTCCAATCTACTTTTAACATTTCTAAAATAATTAACATGACTTAAACAATGTACATTTAAAAGGGCGGTTTGCTCACTGTTCAAATATAAGGAAAAAGATTGTGATGGTAAGATCTGCCCATAGTCAAACTGCGTAACCATGGAGACTGGGTTCATCTCTGGAGGCTTTTAAGAAGAGGCTGGATGGGTCCTTCCCAAGGACAGGTTTCCCTGTACGTTACAGAAGGTTGGACTAGATGATGTTTGGGATCCTTTTCAACTTTTTGCTTCTAAAAATGTTCTGAAAAACAATATTGTCGCTTGTTAAAAGTCTTCAGCCACAGAGGGAGGGCTTCCACTCCTGGGAGAACCTTTTATGTATTTATTTATTTGATTGGTCAATCGCTTACAAGATAATAGGTGTAAGTATATACATAGTTGTGAATACATGAAATGGGTACATATAAGAAAAATAAAAGAAACAATAGGACAGGGATGGGAGGCACGTTGGTGCACTTATGCGCACGCCTCCTACCGACCTCTTAGGAAAGGGGTGAGGTCAATAGTAGACAGTTTAAGACGTTAAAGTTTTGGGGGGTTGGGGAAGAAATGTTTGGACACGGACAGAAGCTCACCTGTAGATTTCCGTTAGCATAGAAACCAAGAGATCCTGTCAAGATGGTGTTTTTCAGTAGGCCTCTATCGGGAGAAGCCATTCTTGAAACTGCCTGGTCCCAGCCTGCTTTGAGCTTGAAGGGCAAAGCCCTGTTTCCATCCCTACCAGCCACAATTAAGTTTAAAAATTGGCTCAGTTCACACAGCTGAACGAAGATTCTACCAGGGCTGTATCCGAAGTATCCACCCTAGGCAGCCAGGAATCTGCAATGGCAGGCTGCTCAAACTGGGTCCCGTCTGATTCAGTTTTATTCCAGTTGGCAATCCAATCCAATTCAGACCAGTTTGGTCGCTAAAAATGTATGTGTGCTAATAGAAGAGCTCTCCGATTCAGTTAGGATGACTAGTTTGATTCAGTGGTTCAGATCAATTGGCTACTTTGATTCAAAAACCTGATCTGATTTGAGAATTGGTTCCAGTCTCCAAGTTGAATATTTTACACAACCCAAATGTGCAAGCCTTTGGGAGCCCTGGGAGGTTAGAAAGCAAGGTTTTCCTATCACAGCCCTGATGTTCTGAAAGAGTCTTCCCCAGAAGTGAGAGTCCCTCCCTCCCTCCTGGAGCTTTAGAGGAATCAACTTTTCTGCAAAGGGTTGCCTGCTGTCATTGCTCTGGTGTTATTGATTGATTGATTAGCTGTTGCTTGTCTTCTGAGTGGTGTGATTATTCGTATTCCATTGGAATGTCTTAGAGCAGATGTGAGTGAAAGCTGTCAGAAGGGTTGTTACTATTGATGCAGCAGCAGCCCCTGGGCCTGTGGGGGACTGAGGGGATGCCACCCCCGGCTGCTTTTCTCTGAGCAAAGCTTGTGAGAGACGGATGGCATTTACAGGATCTTTGGTACTGTTTTTTAATAAGGCATTTGTTGCCGCTTGGTTTGAAATAACTGACCTTTAAAGCGGAATTAAACTGCTGTCCTTTCTTGTGATCTGTTATGTGAAGAATGGATAGCTAGGGTGGCCTTGCTGCTTGTGGATTAGAAGGCGGTGGGTGGGTGATATTTGTTTACCAAGGCATTTCCTGCCCACTTCCTGATAGGCACAGCTGCCTCCAAGCTTCTCAGGCACCCAGGTCATGGTTGTCCCATGAGATGGATGGATAGATGGATACATCCAGAGAGAGAGAGAGAGAGAGAGAGAGAGAGTGTCTGGCAAAACATATTTCCTAACTTCTCCACAAATTTGCAGCAATCATGATGAAAGACTTTCCAATATTAGCAGCATAGCCCAACCGCTGGAGCGGTTGCCAGAACTAAATTATTTATTTGCCTTTATGTGTGGTCTTGCTCAAAGTTAGCCATTTGAGGGTATTTCAGAAAACTGCATCATAACGAAAGCATAGAAAAAGTACATTAGGCCTTTGGTCATTATTTTCTGGTAAGAATATACATTTGAGAAACAATACTTGTATTAGATTTTTAATTAATAGTTGCTAGTTTAGTAAAATATTGGAAACATCTAGAGTAGATATCTAACAAAAATTCATATGATGCAGTGCAGTCTATTGCCATATTGGGAAAAATAAATAGTAAATGGAAACCAGGTGAAAAAATAAGGAAGAAAAGTGCTTTTCCTGTATGGAATTACTTTAAAAGATATTTTAATAATGAAAACAGCAATCGGCTGTCTATAGCTCATCATGATAAACGATGGAAGATAAAATTCATGCAGATCTGTTGCCCTTTGGCCTGACATTCATGCATTGATTTTAACTTATGAAATATTATTGTCGATCCTGTTTTCATATTGGAAGATTAGAAAAGCTGGGTCAAGAAATGTCAAGAGGTCACACCTGCAGACCCTTCCTTGCCACCTGCCCGCCCCCCACTAGCTCCATTGGCTGACTGGAGGGGGGAGGCAGAGCAGAAGGCCCAAAGCCTGCCCAGCCACCCCTTGGCTGGGAGGCGGGGAGGGTCTTATAAGTTGCTTTTCCTTCCCTTCCCCTGCAGATGGTCGGCCTTGTCATCTTCTGTGTGGGCATTTATGCCGAAGTGGAAAGGCAGAAGCACCGGACCCTGGAAGGGCTCTTCCTGGCCCCAGCCGTCATTCTCATCCTCCTGGGCCTCACGATCTTTGCCGTTTCTTTTATTGGCATGGTGGGATCCCTCCGAGACAACCGGACGCTGCTGAAAACCGTAAGGCACTTTCCCACCACACGGGGCCCTTTCCTTACCCCTGGCTCCTCCTTCCCCTCAACTTGCCTGCCACAGGAGACGGTCTCTGGGGATAGGGCTGCAAGAGTCATAGCCTCACCCCTCCGTCTGGAAGTCTTGCCAATGGAAAAGGACGACGGCCTCTTTTTCGTAGAGCCCCTGAGCATGAACCCGTTACATGCCCCCACTGCCTGTAGGCATCTTCCCTGGGCACGGCCATCTTGAAACGCCATGTATTTGCAGTCAAAAATATAAACTGCAGAACTTTCCCATTGGAAAATGCGACAGAGTGGATTTGGGGATTATAAAAGACTCAAAGAGGCAGGGGAAAGGGCAAGAGGTCATAATTTTATATCTTTTTAAATCTTATTTTCTGTATTTATCTTATTTTAATTGTTTATATTTTTATTTTAAAATTCTAATAAAATTATTGTAAGGAGAGAGCGAGAGCAGAGCTTGTTAGGAAAGAACAGCATCTCAACAGCAGCTGCTCCAAAAGGGCGAAGCCGGCTAAGTGTTCCCAAGCTGGACAAATGTGAGGCTATGCAGGACATAGAACATAGAATAATAGGATTGGAAGGGGGCACCTTGGAGGTCTTCTAATCCAGCCCACTTCCTGAGTAGAAGAGCCTAAACCATTCCAGACAAATGGCTGTCCAGTCTCTTCCTGGAAGGCTCCAGCAGTGGATACCCACAACTTCTGGAGGCAGCTTCTGTTCCACTGATTCATTCTTCTTCTGTCAATGCATTCCCTAATTCTAGGTTGGATCTTCTACCTGTTTTGCCCTCAGGGGCCAGGGTTCTGACAGATGCTCTAACTAATCTAATGAATAAAAAAACTTCGGTGCTTTTGAGAACAGGTTGTCCCCTTCCGTCTGCTGGAAGACAGCTACCAGATCTCCTCTAGATCTTCTCTTTGGTAGACTGGACATACCAAACAAAGAGAAGGACAGGAAGGAGGACAAATGCCTATGGAAATTCTCAGTCATCCAGGTCTCCTGGTTGCCCTAAAGGAGCTTTTTCAAAAAGCAAGTGGATTTCCTGGTTTTTCTTTGAAGATATTTCGCTTCTCACCCAAGAAGCTTCTTCGGTTCTTCCCCACCATCCAGTCAGAGCTGAAGAAGCTTCTTGGATGAGAAGTGAAACCAGGAAGTCCAGTTGCCTCTTGAAAAAACACCTTTGGGAGGAAGAAAGAGACATCCTCCCTTTGCTGGCCATCTAGGAAATCTGCTCAGGAAGGCTCACCGTTCTTCATGCAGGATGGGCTTCTTTGGCTCTGGGGTGCCTCATACCCCAACAGAATCCTCTCTCAGGGGAGGCCCTCACAAAGGCTGCCCAATGGAGTAGCTGTTTGAGCACAGGAACTCAGCAGGGTGATTCAGGAAGAATAAGCAAGCAAGGTAGCAAGAATATTCAAATTAGGCTGGAGGGCAAAGCATGTTTCTATGGAGCATTTTGAGCTCATTGCATGGCTCTAGAGCTGCCGCCAGGAACAATGATGCCAGCCTGCCTGCCTGCCAAGAGTCTGATGCATCCCATTTATCCTCCTAGAGTTATCCTTTGCCGATCATATACAGCAGCACAGAATTGCCTATTGGGCAGGCTGCAAAATTCTTCCCCATAACTCTTCTTGGAACGTGTCAGATTGCAGCTGCTACCCCGGCCCAGGCATTGGGGATGGCCAGCCAGCTCCTCCCCTCCAAAGCCATATGGCTCCTGGCCTTCCCGAGGAAGAAACTGAAGCCCCCCTGATTCTGCAGCCAACCAATTGTGCTTGCCGGGAATGGAAGCCTGCCCAGCCCACTGTCTGCCTGAATTAAAAGCCAGACAAAAGGCTCAGCCGAGGGAAGCAAGCCATTGCTCCCCACTCTCCATTCAGGGGGCTTGGTCTGTGCTGCCTTCAGGCATTGGGAGCACCTGCCCATCTCCTCCTGAGGCTCACCTGCTTTGGGTGGCATGGCCACGCCGGCCCTCCCTGGCCTCAAGGAGCCCTTGCCATGCTTTGGCAGCTTTGCCAGGGGGCTCCAGTGAAAGGCTCCCCCCACATCTTGCTCAGGTGGAGGAAGGATGGTGCATACTCACACACACACACACACACACACACACACACGCTTCCATGTTTGTGGCAGAAAAAGTTAGCAGAGAGGAGGCTGCCCGCTCGCTCCCTCTGTGCCTTTTTTAAACCTCTACCAAAGGTTTTAACGCTGCTCCTATTTTGGGCCTATAACTCCCAGCCAGAGTAGCTTCCTTTGAAGGGGGTGGGGGCGATTCTAGGGCACCTCCATGAGGAGCAGCTGAGGCCCCTTTGCCGCTTGGCCCTTCTGGCTGCACCAACCTAGGCAGAAAGAAAGGCCCGGCAGGGAGAGAAGGGCCGCGGGGTCTCCAGCCGCTGTGTGAGCTGTGTGTGTGCAAGCGTCTGCCTGCCACTCGCACAGAACCATTTCCTCCTCCCTCCACTCCCACCCCAATCTACAAAGCCGGGAAGGTTGGGGATCACTTGCCTTAAATCGCTTTTAATTTAATTTAATTTCAAAATCTCCTAATGAAAAGCTGGGCTGGTTTTGCTGGAGTTGCTTTCCGGCTTTTGTTCTTTTCTGCTTTGCAAGATCTCCTCTGGCATTCTGAAACTGAATTTCTAGCTGAATGTTCAACAGCATTGTCAGATCTTTTATGGTAAGATAAAAAGGAATGTTATCTTTAGTGAGTTCTTGAGAAGAGCAACTGTCACTTTATTACAATAGCCCAGAAAATATAAAGTGGTTCGGCAGAGCAGCCCCACTGTTGTGCTGAAGGTCTCTTTTGAACTCTACTCTGCCCTACAAGCAGGCCCAACGGGGGGGAGGGTGGATGTGGGGCGGGGTTCTGGTGGTTCTCTTTTACCAAAAGCAGCCCAGAATGCCTGGCCCTTCTTGTTGTCCTTCGGGAGTACCTGGTGGAGTAGAGGATAGAGGACAGAATAATAGAATTGGGAGGGAGGGCCTCTAGAGCAACCCCCTGCCCATGGCAGGAGATCCGGCACCATTCTGGACAAGTGGCTGTCCAGTCTCTTTTTGGAAACCTCTGGTGACGCAGCAGCCACAACTTCCAGCGACAAGCCACTCACTCATTATTCTCACTGTCAAGGAGTTTCTCTTTAGTTCTAGATTGAATGTCTCTTTAATGGTCTTCCATTCATTACTTCTTGTGGTGCTTTGGAGATAGGTTGACCTCTCTTCTCTGTGCTGGACAACCCCTCAAGTACTGGGAGACTGCCATCATTCCCTTTGCTAAGCTAGACCTAACCTAATTCCCTGAACTGTTCATCCTATGGTTTATCCTCCTGACCCCTTTTCATCTTTGCAAAGAGTCCTCTGTACTCTTTGAAGAGTGATCATAATGGCCGGGATGCAGTATGTAAGTACGGTATGGTCTTACAAGGGCACTATAAAGTGATACCACTTCAAGTGATCAATACTATCCCTCTGTTGATGCCATCTAGGACTATGTTGGTGCCAGGGGCCTGTTAGCTTCAGCTTCTTCATTTCGCTGGCATCCTGCTGTAAAATGCAAGTGGTAGTCTACTAGGACACCAAGATCACTCTCACAATCACTACTGTTGAGCCAGGTCCTGCCTATTCTAAACCCCTGTGTTTAGTTTTCCTTGCCTAGGTGAATAATAACCTTACTTTTTGCACCACAGAATTGTGTTTTGTTGGATAGGAATCCTGGTTCAGGTCTCTCAAGTTCCTTCTTCTAAAATGTTGACTACTCCCTCTAGTTTGGTACTGTTTGCAAATTTGATGAGTCACCCTTCTATATTCCCATGTAAATAATTATGAAGATGTTGAAGAGAATTGGGCTTAAGACAGAACCTTGAAGTACCCCCGCTGCATGCTTCCCTCCATGTGTCTATACCACGCTTTTCTGTCTTACCATGAAGTAGGTAGTTGTCTACTTTGTTAAATGTCTTACTGAAGTCTAAGTAAACTATGTCCATTTTCCTGATCCATTAATTTAGTCCCTTGGTCAATGAAGACAACACATTTTGTCTGGCATGGTCTGTTTTTGACATATTCATGCTGGATTCTAGTAATTATCTTGTTCATTTCTAGGTGCTCATAAATGCGCTACTTAATTGTCTTTTCCAGGATTTCCGCAGGTAGTGTCAAGTTGATTGGTCTATAGTTTTTTTTTTCCTTTTTGAAGATTGGAATCACATCAGCTCTTTTCCAGTCCTCTTGTAGTTCCCCTGCACTTCAGGATTTCTGAAAGGTTTTGTTCTGTAGTTCTGAGAGCTGCCAGCTCCTTCCAAACAGATGTAAAGTGTCAGGTCCCAGTGATTTGAACTTGTCTAGAGGGACAGGTGTTCTCCTACCATTTCCTTTCCTGGACAATTTTAAAGGAGTTGACTTTACCTTATGGTAAACTCTAGGTTAGTCTTGGAAGACTGGATCTGGATGAAGATTATATTCTATTGCTTGTGTTTGCATTATACTGAATTCCAGTATAACGTGGTCACTCTTGCCCAAGGTTCCAGTAACTTCAACTCCCTCTAGCACTTCTTCTCTGTTTGTAAGAATAAGGCCCATCATAGTTTTTCCTCTAGTTCCCTCTTGTCTTTTGGGTGACAAATTTGTCAGCTAAGTTGGTTAGGAATCTGTTCGATCTCCCACTTGCTTCCAAGTTTGTTTCCCAGTTGATATCAGTTAAAATCTCCCATTACTACTGTGGTATATTTCTTACATACATTTGTTAATTGATTAGCAAAGACTTCATCTATTTCTTCTGCTTGGCTGGGTGGCCTGTAGTATACACCCATGGCAATCTCATCCCCCCCCCCCCTTTTATATTGACCCATATGGATTCTAGGAGGTTTTCATCCTAGGTTTTGTGTACTTCTGTAGAGATGTAATGGTCTTTTATATATAATGCAACTCCACCTCTTTTGTTAGGTCTGTTTCTTTTGAATAGTTTGTATCCTTCTATCAGTACATTTCAATCCTGTGTTTCATCCCACCAAGTTTCAGTAACGGTAACTACATCGTATCTGCCTGAATGGGCTAATACTTCAAGTTCACCCTGTTTGTTCCCTAAATTTTGAATGTTAATGCAACTTCAGAAACTTCAGAAAATCAATAATGTCCCCACTACTTTACTGTGCATTAGAAAAGTTTGAGTAATTTCTGCAAAGAGAGAAAATTAATTGAAGTTCCAAATAATCAACTTTGTACAGGAATCAGAAGTAAAATTTTATTTGCCATCATGTTCAGTTCACAAATGGAGGCCACTTTGGTTAAATAAATATCACAAACTGTTCCTGCCTGACACTGTTTTTCATCTGTATATCAGTCATTCATCTCTCCTATGAATTACAGATGTCAAATACTTTTTTTCTTTTTTTTTTAAATTAATAATCTTTTGTGACATTGCTTGGGGATGAAAACACTCTCATCTTTTCAATCTCCTGCCGAGCAATGGAGGAAAGTGTTGGAAGCCTCATTTCCTGAGTGATCCACAATGTGCCAAGGATTTTATCCTGGATGTGCTTCTGCTCCGATGAGCCTGCCTCCCTCCCGCCCAACACTTGCTTGTCTCCAAGAAGGGGAGATGTTCTTTGCTGTCACTGTTTTTGGTTTGAAAATTTTTATTTATCAGACTATAAAATACAAAGGAAAATAGTGAAAGACTAAGGGAGGAAAAAGGGAAAAGGAAAAAGTGTGGGGTAAAATGGGAAAAAGGACTTCTGGTCCTCTTTAGCACAATAGGGGGTAATAGCACTACAATCTCAACTTTTTACTTTTACACAATAATATATAGTAACTATCTCTATAACAACGTATCTAATCAGAAAAACTAAAATAAAAGCTTCTTTCTTTCCTTCATCAGCATAAAATTGAGAAGCGATTTCCAAATGGAAATGAAATGAGACATGTTCTTTCCTTTCAGCAAAACAATCAATTTAACCTCTATTTTATTTTTCTTCTTGCTGTGGGAAATTATATTTCTGTTTGTACCTATTAATTTTTACAAACTATCATCATTTATATTAACAATTTACTACACTCTCTCAAGTTATTTAATCTTAAAGGGGAAAACCCTTTTTTAAAAAAAACAACAAAAAACATCCATTTAAGAACTCTAGACTTTTCTTTAAAATATTTCTCCATTTTGTAAAAACAAAACTACTGGTACATTAGAGCTTTCTTTCAATTACATGTGTCAGATTTGTAAAAATCCACTCTACTTCCAATTAACTCATTAAACTTAAGTCATTTTTTTAGAATAAAATCTTTCTCTTTTCTGTAATATCTATCAAGTTTATTTTCCTCAAGGAATTCTCAACCTTCTTAATATCCATGAAGGAAAAGTCCCAGAATTCTTCTGTTGGAAGTTGTAGATCTGCTTGAAGCCATTCCACATAGAATAAAAATCCTCTTCTCTGAAACTTCTATGGAATCTCTTTTTCTCAAAGAATTCTCAACTTTGTTAGTATCCATGAAGAAAAATGTCCCAAACTTGTCCTCTTGAAAGCTGTGGATTTCATTGAAATTCTTGTTTCAATTGCTCTGAGATGGTTGTATTTAAATCATCATTCTAATAAAAATCAGTATCAGGTTATATTCCAAAATTGCAGTTAAGTCTTTTGCATTGTCAGATATTTGTAAAATTGCATTAGTTGATAATTTTCTACATGCAATTGCATATCTTGCTCTTTTTTTTTACTATCTATTTTATTTATATCTTTAGAACCTAATCAGTCTATAAAAGAAGTAATTTTCTGTAAAGAATTTTAAAAACTTCCCTAAAAATAGGCTGACATTTGGCTATCCTAGCTCTCTCTGGTGGTCAAAGAATGTTTGTTGTTTATTTATTTCTGGTCAATCAGAGTTCATAAAAATCAGAGAATTTCAGCCACCCATATCCAAGCAATCCAAAGGTACATATTATTTAAAAATAGTAAAATAAAACTATATCATTCCACTCCAGCAGAATGAAGAAGAAAAGATACTCCACATTTCCTTGTACCTTCCGCCAGCAGCCTTCTTTCTTGTTGTTTAACATCAAAGAAAGCTAAAAAATGGCGCAGAGCTTCAAATAGGGATAAGAGGCGTATGACTAAAGAGAGCTTCTTTTAGCTAATAATCATTTCATACATTAGTTTAGAAATGTTACTGTCCTTTTGACAAGTGCATTCCAAAACGGCTGTTTTTTCAACAGCGAAGTGATTTCAGCCTTGCCCTGCTCCGAAGTCCAATTCCTGGGACTTCCTGCAGACCGGGGTTGTGTGTGTGTGTGTGTGATCTTGTGGGTGGATCCTAGGATTCTCCCTAACTCAGGAGAGTCATAGAAATGAAAGAAATACCTATTCCTTGTTCTGTTGGTAGGTAGGAAAAACCAACGATCCAGAGAGAGACGCCTCTCTGGGCAGGCCAGCCGTCATTCACAGGAGGTCCCACTTTCACAATTTTTGAGGCCACTTATAATTGGAGGATGAATCAAAACCTTGGAATAAGAGATGGGCTTCCAAAGAGCAGCAAAGAAATAGGAGGTTGTGCTTGACATATTGTTGGCTTTTCTTCAGGGAGACTATAAAAGTGACAAAGATAGGCATCTTCCCTCTGAAACTTTACACTAGCAATACGATCATTTCTGCCAACACAGAGTTTAAAACATTTGCATGCCATAAACATTTAAAAACAAATCGATCTGGGAGCACTTGGTCCGTTCATTGCCACTGTTATAAGCCTGTATAAGTTCAGTGAAATTAAAGGCAGCGTACTGGATTCACTCTGGGCTATTGTGAAATGGATAACTTTAACCTTGGATTTGGAACAAGGTTTTGGAATTAGGAATTGAATTTGGATGAGGGGTTTGCTCCATTGTTCCTGTCATGCTGAGAACCTGACAAATGAGTAATTGAAACTTTTCATTAGCTATCTTGTCTTTGAGTTTGATTCATCTTTATTTCCTTGTCTACAAGGTGATGTCACTGCCGGGTATTTGTGCTAAGTCCATCCAGCAAAGGACTTGGTCCATAACATGTCCAAGGAGACTGTCTGCAGGCGATGTGTGTGTGTGTGTGTGTGGGGGGGTGTTAAGCTGAGTGTGGCTGGCATATCTGAAGCCAATTCTTTAACAGCAACCCACCCAAAAGGCATGTCAACCCAGATTTTTTTATAACCCTTGTTTGCACTCACTTCAAGTTACGACTTAAGCACAAGGGAACCCAGGCTTCTACCTTGGAAGATGTGGAGGTATTTCAGGAAGGGAAAAGGTGGGGAGGGGTTGCATAGCTGACCCCCAATTGCAAAACAGATTTACAGGGAGTGCAGCTTGTGGGGGTTGTTGGAAAGCAAATTAGAAGTGCAACGTTTCCTGCACAAGAATTCCTTTACACCTTTTTAGCTTTATCACAATAATGGGTAACACTAGGCTTCTGCTGGGAGGGCCAGAGGAAGGCAGCCAGGTAGGATGACCTGGCTGTGCCCGCATTCATAGCTTTATGTAAAGAAAGTACTTTCCTTCTACTCTCTCGCTCGCTCTCCTGGGGTGGGTGCTTTCCTTCGGCATCATAGAAGTGCTGTTGGTATCCAAGGAATTATGGAGGTGCCAGGTGTTTGAGGCTGGAAGGCCACCACCGTTGCTTTGGCTTGACTCTCCTGGTGAGGCTGCGGCCTGAAAGCACAGGAAGCCAATTGCCAACTACATTTTTTCCTTTCCTTCGGTGTAGCTTCCCCTCCTGTCTCCCATTCTCTGTTTTTCTCTTCATGGCAGTCCAGATCTGCCCCCAAACAACTCAGACATAAAAATGAGTGCAAGATGGTAATGAAGCGTGCAGTGAAATATCTTTAAGGAAAACTTTGAAGTTTCTCTAGATAAATAAAAGAAACAAAAAAAAAGATGTATCGTAGATTGCAGAAATAAAACAGCAGAAAAACAGAGAATTTGAAAAATAATAGGAAGAAGGATATTTAGAACAGACTTAAAACATTTTTTGAAAACTCATCAGTTTCAACAGATGTTTTGAGGAAATAAATATTATAAAACAACATAAACAAATTACCTGAAGTTATTTGTGATAAGAAAGAAAGCAAAGCAGAGAAGGAAAATCCTTCCTCAAACTATGTGGCATTAAAGAATGTGAGACAATTTCTGACTGGGTATTTTAAAGGAAAATTAGAAGTCTGAAAACTCACCTTAGGCATTTTGGGGATGCGGTGAAGTCTGCTAAGCAGCCTGCCAAATCGCTCTGCAGAAGGAATTGCCGCAAGTTCAGTTCAGGCCTCACAGAGTGAGTGCATTGCTTTATGGCAGCAAAGGTACAGCCCGAGGAAGGCTGTGAAATAATCCTGAGAACATTGGAAGAAGAAAGATGCATTTTGTGAAAACATTAAGAGGCAAAAAGAAACTACATCCCATGTTGCTCATGTGAATAAGAAAGATAAAAAAGCAAAAATTGTAACTGTTTGATCGCAAGTTAAATAGAACATTTGGGATACAATCCTGAAACAGTCATGTACAAAAAATGAAAGTCTTAACAAAATGCAAATTTATTTTAATAAGTAGCTAAAGTTATGCAGAAGTTCCTACCTCTGTGGCCGAGTTCATAGTGCAGACCCGTTCCACTGGTTAATTGTTCTTGCTGTCAGGAAATTTCTCCTTATTTCTAGGTTGCTTCTCTTCTTGATTAGTTTCCATCCATTGCTTCTTGTCCTGCCTTCAGGTGTTTGGAAAATAAGTTGATCCCTTCTTCTTTGTGGCAGCCTCTCAAATATTGTTAATAAGTATTATAAATAAGTAAAATATTGTAAATACATTGCAATCGCATTCCACTCAGGAAAATATGAAATATGTAATATTGCAGCAGTTTATATAAAGTCTATTAAATATAATAAGTTATTAAAAGTGATTCACTGTAGTAATCTAGAAGCCTAAATGTAGGAGAAGAAATGACAGAGCCTGAGGGAGGGATGAAGCCACAAACAAAGTAAGTTCAACCCCTTTGAGTGCCGTTGACCCTTATCTAACTGTATCTACGGTACCATTGGTTGAGAGGATTTCCTGTGCACGGGCTTTAGTAGCAAACCTGTTTAATTGAATCTCCATGTATGGACCTGGTCTTTCACCCTGACACTAAAGCACATACTTTTTGTGGGAAGAGGGAGTTGATTTCTGTTTCATACCTGCTCTCCCATCTCAAGGCTGCTTGTCTGACAGGTTTATACAGCTTGTCAAAGGGGAAAAGGAAGAAATCTTCTGAATCCAGCAGCTGATGCTCTTCAACAAGCTGAAATTATCATAAAGGAATTTAGCTTTGCTCTACATTTCTTCTGCTCATTGGATGAAGAAAAAAGTTCTTTCTGTATCTTGTTTGTATTCTAGGAAGGAAACCAACATTGTTCTAATGCCTCAGCAATGCTGAAAAAACGAGCATACCCATTCTTGTTTTAATGACGCTTGGTTCTCTGCCCCCTTTCTGTCTCTTGCCTAGTTCTTCTGGGTCCTCTTGGCTATCTTCATCACTGAGTTGCTGCTATTGTTGGTCGAAATCATCTTCGAGAAGCAGGTAAGCTATCCGTGTCAGTCACTCCTCTGACTGGAGCACTTTTCCCATTGGAGGTTATGAATTGGAAAGCGGGGGGAAGGGAAGGAATCATTCACTCTTTGCATCTGCCTTTACAGAAAAGGAAAGAAGTTCTGCCGCTTTGGGGCATGGCGAGGTGGGCAGGTTCTGCACCACTCCTCAGCCCTGTCTGAATGGGGGCTGCTTTTTTCCGTACTGCCAATGATCCCCTGCAACCCTCAAGCTGGTTTTGTTTGGCGGTTTCCTGCTTTCCTCCTTTCTCCCTGCCGCCTTCTTTTTTTTTCTTCTTGCATTCCCACACACTCTCTTAACGTACACACACACACACACACACATGGACACAGACTGCAGAAGCCCCTCCCCTTTCTTGGGAGGAGCAGAAGCAGAAGCACAGCCCTAATCTGGCTGCCTCACGACCCCTGGGGTGGAGGGGGGGTTGGGCTGGGCCTGAGCGCTGCAAGGCTGCTGCTGCTGCTACAGGAGGGGCCTCAGCTGCCTTCTCTCCCACTTTTGGGCTGCATTGGCATACTGAGCCCACACCCGCAGGCCCAGATACATCCAACCGTGTCTCAGCCCTGTGGCTCCATCAACCTGCTCTTGGTCATCTTGCCGTGGGTGAGAAGAACCAGTGACATTGATGGAAGTACCTGGAGTGCCAAGGACAGTCAGGAGGACCTTGTGTTTCGACTCATTCTTTTGTTCCTAGGTGCCCTGATGGTGCCTGAAGCGGAGGCTTCTGGGCCGGAGGTCTTGGATGGCCTCTGCTTAGGAGAGAAGGAGCCCCGTTCTGAGCCTGGCCACAGCCCTGGATGGAGGGGGAAGCTCCAGGGGGCTGAGCTGAATTGTTTCGTGGGAGGTCTTTGTTGCTTCCTGCTGGGCTCGCTTCCCTGCCTTGCTCCCCCAGCACACAGACTCAAAGCTGCTCTGGGGCAGGAAGGACCTGACTCTCCCCATGGGTTCAGGACACTGTGTGGCCATCTATGAAACAATCAAGCAGATACATTGACCCTCACAATAATCACTGACAATCTTTAGTGCTTCCAGCCCTATGATTCTGTGACATTGTGATACTAGAATTTCACCAGAAATGAACCAGGACTGTGTCAAAACATCTTCCATCTAAAGTAAATAGTGCTTCTACTTATTTAGCACATGGCTGTTTTGTCCCTTGTGACTGCCACAAAGGTGAAAGCTGCTGGCCTCTCAGATGACTCCCAACCTGGGTGATCTCTTCAGGGGTTCAAAGAAACCCCTTTCATCCATGGGACCCTTTTTCTTGCAGATGAATGCAGTGTTCCATTCCAGCGTTCAGGATGGAATAAGACACTATTACGACGACTTGGATTTCAAAAATATTTTGGACTATGTTCAGCAAAAGGTAACGCTATATTTTTGGGTCAACTGTCATTTTGCTATAACAAAAGTATTACTGGAGAAAGGTTAGATGGCTAGACCGATCCAGAATGCCTTATTCTGCTAAATAATACATGTGTAATCTGGGATAGATTCTCCCATTCTGGCACTGATAATGTTACCTAGTTTGGGCAATGAAATATCTACTGGAAGTCAACCAAGCTCAGAGAACATCAATAATCCCTCATTTCAACTCTAAGCTAAAAATATTCCCCTTTGTTGGATTCTCTCATTCATTGGGGCCTCTGGATGGCCTCTTTGCAAGCAGGGGAATTCTTGGGGAGTAACATTTGAACTGAGGAATGTCCCCAGAGTTCTTCAGAGACTGGTGCTTCTCACAGCAGGCACTGTAGGAGGACCAGGTTTGTCTATAATAGACAAAAATCAGGAGCCCCTTGTAGCCCCTTTTTAGTTTGTTAAAAGGCATATATGTTTATGATGCATGATGCATCTAATTAAGTGAGCTGTACTTCACAAAGTTTATGCCTTTTATTATTTATTTTAGTTTCATTTTGTTTTCAATTTTTAGATTTTTTTTTGTTCAAGTGTTAAAATACAAACTCACAAAAAGAATCAAGAACAGAACAAAACTAAACAAAAACAAAAATAAGTGCATTAATTAAAAAAATACATATATTGTCCCCCTTAATTGAATACTGCTAAATATATTACATTAGTAGCTTTCCCCCTTTGTGAAACAGGTATACAATATATAAGATTCTACAACTCTGTTTACCAAACAGTTTGACCTGTATCTACTGTAAAAAGAAAGAGTTACCAGGTAAGCCCAACAACAGAAACTTCAGAACCTCTGTTAACAATCCATTAATGTGTTTTACTCACAGAAAGTCTGCAATGGCATCGGTTTCAATTTTAACCTTAACCAATTATGGTCATTGTCTCTGGAGTGTCCAGGATCAAATATCCTCAACTGATTCTTAATAATGAAACTTTTCCTTAAAATTATAATTAAGGTTTTTCCATATAATTGCATTTCATTCCAGAATATTTGTTGTTGAAAAAGTCCATAAATTTTCTTAAGCAAATCCAATTCATCACTCCATTCTGTAATTTCTAATTTTTTTCCATGCATGGGTCTTTCAGCTTTCTTTGTCAGGTCTGTGATTTTCCAGCAAAATTCCTTCTCCTGTAACTCTTGTCAGCAACAAATCAATTTCCAATCCATCTGATTGGAAATCTGATTTTGCTATTGCCCATATATTGTCCTCTTTAGGTTGACATGTAATTACTATTGCTTCATTGAGCATTTTATCCAAATTTTCAAAGAAAGCTTTCAGGTTAAAAAGCACATATTCAAAGGCTTCCAGGAAAGCTTTTACTGTGTTCATTTTAATATAGTCCAAAAATCATAAGGAATTCCTCTGAAGGACAGTCTGCTCCAGGACAAACTGCCTGTAGGATGGAATGAGATAATTTTTCCCACAGTAGAACATGAGTAGAAGAGGCAAAGGGAATGGTTCCTGACCCTTTAAGAAAAAAAAAAGAACCAAAGAAATATTCTGATATAAAATACAATAAAATAGCAAAGTTCTTATAAAAGCTAGTAAAATACAGATTCCTGCTTATAACAGTCCAGCATAAATCAAAGTATTTTCACTACAAAAGAAGAAAACTTCACACAGTCAACTTCCATGTGGCAAAAATGAAAATGTTTTGTTATTTTGAAAAAAGAATTCAAAATCACATTATAATTCAACAAGGGGTAAAGGATAGCTCAGCATTCAACCATATGTTTAACATTTAAAATGTAAATCAGAAGCCAAAACAGCCTTAAAAGTCTGAACAGCCGACTCTCAAGCCATTCTCCTGACGAATTGCAGCCCTCCTCTTCGCAAGTAGGGAGAACGGTCACCCGAGAGCCATCTGCGGTCATTCCTTCATCGCTCCCATTGCCATCTAGGGAGGGAGTGCTGCCAAAAGACCGGCTTTGGCAGTGAAATCAGATATTCATCGGCAGTGGGGGGGAAACCCAGCCTCCAGGGAGCTGTTTTGGGAGGATCTCGTGCTCCAAAAGCTTTATGGCAGCTTAATGCCTTAGATTAGACATGTCAAACGCAAGGCCTGCAGGCCACATCTGGCCCATGGCTCTCGGGGCCACCCTGGAAACAGTGAGGAGCCGACTCCCGCTCCCTCAGCTCCAGCCCAGCCCAAACGCATGCACAGGAGGCGGCAGTGGGCGTGCGGGGCCTGGCGTCCCAGTGGAAGGGAAGCACTCAGAACAGGGTTGGGGTGTGGGGCAAGGCGGTCACCAGGGACACCAGCCGCCCTGTGCTCGCCGCCTCCTTCCAGGGGGAGTGCCCGGCCATGCTGAGGTGCTCCTTGAGTTCTGCCTGCCTGGTCACGGAAACCGGGGAACTCCAACTACCCTGGAAAGGTGCAACACTGACTCGGATGAAAAGCCCCTGATAAGTCGCCCCTTTCTCTAACCCCCTGGAGTCCAGGGTGGTTCTTCCCTAGGGAGCAGGCCGTGGCCAGTCTGGCAGCCTCCGAGTCCCTCCCAGCCCCCTGATGGTGTGCTCTGTTTTTATTCAGAGAATCGGAGAAAGGGAGAGTTGCAGCCTCTCTGCCGGCCACTTGCCAGGATTCAGCTGGGGATTAGCAATCAACAGGAAGCGTCTATGCAGCTTTAAGGCACATGAGTTGGCAGAGGATTCATCTGTTAGTCAGACAGGATCGATCCACAGCAGCTTCATTTTTCTATGCCACCTGAATGTCCTTACCTGGCTTGGCCTTAGTGCTGCCAGAAGGTTGGCCTTCATGTGACTGGCTTCTCTGGCTCAAGAGTCCTTTATTTAAAAAATAATAAAAGTTTTTATTTTTTAAGATAAACATACAAACAAGACATAAGAACATAAAACCATCTTCCATTTTATATACATACAGTGTGCCAGTTGGTTACAAATCTTTTATGCTAACCTTTCACAATCATTACTCACAGCCTATATAAATTTTCACATTGTCAAACTAACATATGCTTATACATTTATCAGTTGTTAATCAACCTTGACTAAGCTATTTGTTCCATCATTTTATACGAGATATTCCAAATTTTATCTTAAAGTTTATATTGTACTTTCGGTTATATATGTCTATATTATATCAATCTATTACAAAATTATCTAATCTATTGCATTACCATGTCTTTTTGTCCAACCATTGATAAAACAAATCCCATATCATATAAAATTGTGGCCCAAGAGTCCTTGTAGCGCATCGTACTTCTTAGTGACTGCTGGCAACTGGCCAGAGGTTGAGGTCTGAGCTGTAGCCCTCGGTTTTTAGCTAGCAGCTCCAGCTCAGTTTCACTGGAGAGGATTTCATGTCTTCCTCCCTCCCCCCACCCCGTCCCAAATTGCCTTCTTTCTTTGCCGAATGCAAATTCCTCACTTTCCCAACCTAATCAGTGGCTGACAAAACTTAAGAACCCGACTCCTCTGCAGAGACCCTGAGGGGTAGAACGTGCACGTGGTCTTTCTTAGTCCCGAGCACTTTTGTCGTCCTCTGGGTTTTTATCTCTCTTGTGGCTTGTTAGAATGTTCCCTATTTGACAGTGGCAGAGTTTGGATTTGAACAGGAATTAGCAAAGGCTCACCTTTTGCCAGGGGTTCAATAAGAATGGCTGCAGCTGTTCAGGTGTATACTGCCACTTGGCAATTCCGCCCCCCACCCCCTTTTGGGGTGGTCTTGCTAAAACCTCAGCTAAGCTGCTCTGGTCTCAGACGAGCGTTTGCCCACAGCACATTCATTCCCGTCTCCTGATGATCCTGTTGAAAGTGGCCTCCGATTCCTATCGCTTGGTATTTCAGCAGGAAAACCTGAAAGCTTCGGCCATTGGAAGATCCTGGTCCAATCCCTAACCCTCGATCCATTAGAAGGACCCTGGGGAGCAGCCCGGACACTTGAGGAAGAGAAGGAAGCACTGCCTGTTAAGCAGAGTTGGCCATGCTTCCCTCTTTCCCTGGGCAAAGCAGCCATGGTTGCAATAGCACATGTTTCCCTTCCGCTTTACAAAGTGGCCCTAGGTCTCTCCAGATCGATAGCTTCGTAGGCTTAGAGCAGGCCAGTCTCTTTGAAGGCTAAGAGCCTCTGTTCTGCAACTTCCTGGGATTTCCTAACCGTTTTACTTTTATCGGTTGAAAGGGGAAGCCATGCATTAAGCTCTTCTCTTTGTCTTGTAGTTTTCCTGCTGTGGAGGTGATGAATTCAGCGACTGGCATGTGAATCCATACCACTCGTGCAATGGCAGTGGCCCTCTGGCCTGTGGAGTGCCCTACACCTGCTGCGTCAGGAAGGTGAGGGGGAAGAGGCTCACAGGGGTCTTCCAGGTGCGCCTTGCTCTGAGATTCCTGTGGACTGCTTCATGGCAGGGCCACAGTCTCCTCCGGTTCAAATGGCAGGCGGTTGTGTGACATGCTTCTCTCCAGGCCACACCTCAGCTTCAGTTGCTACAGGCTCCCGCACCGAGGACACTATCCATAGACATGGAGGCGTTCCGCTTTTCCTGGGACAGTTGAAGGACACAGATCTGTAAGGTGCCCAGGCTAGAGAAGGCCGGGTTTTGAATCCTGTAAAGGAAAGCACTTATTTTTGCTGCAGCTGGCAAAAAAAGCCGCAGCAGTCCTAGGCTGCATCAACAGAGAAGGAGCATTGAGATCAGGGAAAAGATGGTGCTGCAGTGCACTACACCCGTGAGGGCACACTTGGGAAACTGACTCCAGTTCTGGACGCTGTGACACAACAAAAGATGGTGAAACTCTAAAAAGAGTGCAGAGAAGGGCAACAAAGGTGATTAGAAGGCTACAGGCTAAACTGTAGGATGAGCAGTTAAGAGCTTAGCGAAGAGATGAAATAGGAGTGGTTGGATACTTCCTTTGAAAGGGTGCTACAGAGATGAAGGCAGAAGCTGTGTTTGTGAACTTCTAAAACATTGCCATTTTTTCTTCTGGGGTTGCTGGGTCTTTTGGTCTGCTTAGGGTGTTTTGAAGGGCTTCAGTTGGCCTGCGTGTTATGCCGATCCCATGCGGCTGTTGGAGTCTGTTGGTGGTTTCTGAGATACTTTCGATATATGGCAGTGTAATTCTTTTTAGGGTTTGTGTTGGTTGTGCTGTGTTAACCCAACGGTCAGGGACTTTTTGATAAAGTTGAGTGGGTATCCATTTTGTTGGAATAAGTTGTATAGGGACTTCATTTCCTTTTTCTGCTGTTCCAGTTGCTGTGGCGTATTTGGGCTCATCAGAATAAAGTCCTTATGCAGCTTCTCGTGTGAGAAGTTGGGTTGTGGCTTTGGCAGTGGAGCACCTGGTTAGTATGGGTGGTTTTTCTGTAGACTTGCATTTCTAGTTTGCCATTGTGGTTTCTGTTGATCAGGATGTCCAGGAAGGGTAGCGAGTTGTTTTCTTCCTTTATAGTAAACTGGATTCATTTAAAAATGTTATTGATAGTTCTATGGGTGTTCTGTAAGTGGTCCTTTTTTCTTATGGTGAAAGTGTCATCTACATATCTGATCCGTATTTTTGCTTGTATTTGTGGAAGTGCTATGGCTTCTAGATGTTGCATGATGACCCTTTAATTTGTTGGTAAATATATCCATCACATTGGAAGTATGTGGTTAAGCAAAGATTTATGCGATCCATAATCCTGGGTATTTTGATCTTTGTACATTCAATTAAGTCAGATGTACTATGGAAAAATGCGGTCATGGATTCTTGGTGGTCAAGAATTGTCAAGAATCCATGGCCACATTGCTCCACAAGAAGTTGGCTGTGGTCTACTTTGTCAAATGCCTTATTGAAGTCAGAATCACAATCAGAATAGAGCTGGAAGGGACCTTGGAGGTCTTCTAGTCCAGCCCGCTGCTCAAGCAGGAGATTCTATACCATTTCAGGCAAGAGGTTGCCCAGTCTCTTCTTGAAAGCCTCCAATGATGAAGCACCCACAACTTCTGAAGGCCAGCTGTTCCACTCGTTAATTGTCCTCCCTGTTAGGAAGTATCTCCTTAATTCCAGGTTGCTTCTCTCCTTGAATAGTTTCCATTCGTTGTTTCTTGTCTTCTGGTGCTTTGGAAAATAAGTTGACCCTCCCTCTTCTTTGTGGCAACCCCTCAAATACTGGAACACTAATATCATGCCCCCCCCCCCCCTAATTCTCCTTTTCTTTAGATTGCCCATACTAGATGGCTTCTAGTAATTGTCTTGCTTGTTTCTAGGTGCTCACAACTCCTCCTCTTGCTTGCTTGAACCTTCAGGGGCCCCCCTCCCCCTTAATGCTTGCAAGAGAAGTATCAGCAAAATGAGGCAACATATTCCTAACACACCAAAGCACAATCCCAAAATGCATCTTTTGTGAAATTGAAAGTGCTAATCTGCACGGCTCTGGTTGTGTTTTGAGCAAAATGAAACCTGCACTTATTTCCCTTAATAGGTTTATTTTTTGGAAATGGATCCATCGCTAGTTTAGTTACGAATAGCAGTGTATGATAGCAGTGTGAGAGATGTGACAACATATAGATTAGCATTTCCATGAAATATTTAAAAAGCAGATTTCATTTTGTAAAATAGATTTGGAAATGGCATTTTTGTGAAGCAAATGACCTATTCGAAGGTTTAATACTAAGAAACGAGATCAGTAGCTGTGTAGATGAAAAACATTTTGCAGTAAGCAGAGTTTCCATTCCGAAGTCTTTCATTCCAGAAGCAGGACCCGGCCCCTAGAATGATCTCGACCACCAGGAAACCGGCGGCTGATGTGATCTCAACTCCCCTCAGCTTCAGTCATCCAGAGAATGGCAGAGCTCTTGGCACCAGGGCGGGATGCGGCAGCCACTCCTGACGGGAGCTCTGGCTTTGAGCAGCCAGAAGCCGCTTCGGAGAGAGAAACCCCAGCAAAGCAAACACAAGGCTGCGCTGTGAATAGGAACGGAGGGCTGTTTAGAGGCAAAAGGCAGCTGTTCCGTGCGAGAGCAGCCGAAGGCAACCGGTGAACAGTTCATCTTGTTTTCCTTCCCGGTGCCTCAAATGTAGCCCCCTGGACGTCCTTCCAGGTGCTGCTATTGGCCACTCTTCTTGTTGCCTTCACAGGTGCCAGGAGAAGTCATCAACACCCTGTGTGGATACCGGACACTCAACCAAGAGGTAGCAAACTGAAACCCACCGGGCTGAGTTGAATGCCAGGCAGCAGCGGGCAGCAGGGGAGGGGAGGGGCTGGGAAGGGTGGTGTAGATAAGCAAACAAGTAAGCAGGTGCTTTGGGGGCAGGGGGGTTGCTGCTGAACTCCCCATGGAGGAGAGCTGCCCCGGCTGGGGTGACGCCTGAGGTTTTCTGGCAACAGCTACTGTGGCTGGGAAGCCCAAAGGCTGAGGGGTGGGCCCAGAGTTGGCTGCCCTTGAGCAAGGCTCAGCCCAGGGCTAGCTCTTCTGAGCAGCCCACCACCTGCAGGATGGGTCTCACTCCACCTGCCAAGGAACACTCCGTCCCATGTTCCTTGGCTTTGCTTAGAAAGGGCTGGCCCAGAAACCAGGAGACGATGAGTTCCACTCCCGCTTTAGGCAGGAAGGCTGGTTGGCTGATGTTGGGCCAGTCCTCCTCTCTCTCAGCCCAATCCACCCCACAGGGTGGTGGTCGTTGCGGGGGAAATAGCAGGAGGAAAGCATGTTGTATGCTCGCTGCCTTGAGTTACGTATAACATTTTTTTAAAAAGGGATACAACATTCAATAAAATAAATAAATAAATAAATCTGCTTAATTTTTCATTTAACATCCCATCCCGCCCCAGATCATTCAGAAATAATTCAGTTGAAGAGTTAATAGTCCAATGCAAAACTAAAATGTCACCCCTCTTTTATTAAGTGCAGTACTTCAAATACAGGGTGTGAGCATCCGGTAAACAGGCTAAACATATTTTCACAGAAAGAAATAAAACTTCTTGCTAAATCTCGGGTTGGCCTTTCTGACATTGTTTCCAATAAACCTCACAAGGGAAGTCAAAAGAGGAGAAGCCGTTTCACTGGCTTTAAAGAGACGGTCCGTTGAAAAACTCCTAACCTGAACTAGCCTCGCTACAAACCTTTGTGCCTTTTCTACTGCCAGAAATACGGGAGGGTTCTGGGATGCTTTCCAGCCACTTTCCACTGAAGGCACCTGAGGTTCCCTTCCGGGTAACAAGCAATTTCATCCTGGGAGGTTCTGCTCTCTTCCTCGCAAGTGGGGCGCCTACAGAGTCTGCGTGATGGTGCGCAGGCATGCCTTGGGAGGCTGGGGGCGGCTAATACCAGTAGGCCTCCCTTAGCGACCCCAGTTGGGGCCAGCAATTCCCGTTAGCCGGCACCACCGCAGGCACCTCATGGCCACAGATTCTGGTTTCACTGCCAGCTTCCCTCTGAGAAACTATGCTTGTCCCAAGCCTGTTGCCCAGGGTACTAATGGCAACCATGTGACTGTCAGTGCATGGAGCAGTTATTCCTTCAACTCAGTGAGGCCGCCGGTAAGCGGAGGCGATGGGGGTGCAGTCTGCTTGGGTGGGGGAGGCTTAAACCAGAGCAGGCCAAGATTCTGAGCTGCTGCCTGGCTGCCCCTCCCCCCCGGGAGACCTTAGAGCTGAATTTTTCAGCCTTGGCAAATTGAAGATGGTGTAGTTTGGGTCCCAGAGTTCTCCAGCCAGCATGCCGAATGTGACCCTCTTCTGTTCAGCTTTTTTAACGTTATCCTGGCAATCAACTGTCCTGAACACCCCCTTTATTTTATTTCTGTCCATCATTCTGCTAAGCTGAAAAGAGTAAACAGGATTGGACCCATTTGGGAGGATCTGCAAATTTCAGATGAACATCATTAGGCGCAGGACGGCAGACAAGAGTGCCGGCCTATCTGGGGTCTTGACTGCAATCTCAGCCAGTGCCACAGGAATTTAGTGCACACTTCTGGCCTTGCGCCCCAAAGAGGAGATGGGGACTTTCTGTTCAGAATGGCTGAGAACAGTTGATACCTGGGAGCGTTGTGTGAATGGCCGGCCAAGGAGTCATCTGGGAAAAACCTGTGGTAGATTATGTGGTGGATTCACACAACAGCCTGATCTGGTTACTGAATGGCCCCCTTCGCCCTGCCAAACAGCTCGGTTTGCCCAACATACTTAGTCACATCCTCTGATAAAGATTTGCCTGGCCACCATACGGACTTGGTTAGTGTTGTGGAAACCAGCATGTAGGACAAATTTGGGGGTACCTGCTGGATCTCAGTGATTCTTTAAAACTTCCATTGATCAAATGTCATAGCAAAATGTGTGACTGGAGTTCTAAATGCCCATGACTTGTGACGGGATGAGACACAATCGTGTCATTAATCAGAGATTTATTCTTTTGGTAGCGACTGGAGCTGGTGAACACGATCCATGTCCGCGGCTGCATCCACGCAGTGAGCTTTTGGTTCAAAGACAATTTTGAAGCCACTCTAGCCATTGTTTGCTCTCTGCTCCTTCCTCAGGTAAAAATCCACTTTATTCTCTGATAGTTATTTGAGGGTGCTTGTATTTTTGCCCATGAAAAAGCGGCAGAAAAGAAGTGTCACCTAAGGAGACCTTCCTGCAAACGGACTAGATCGGAGCTTCCATCCGTTAGGGGAGGTCCCAGTCTGGGGAATGGCGCCTGCAACCTTGGCATCAGGGTGCCGATCTTGAGGTTTCTGAACGCCCCGCAAGCCCCCTCTTGTCCTAATAATAAAGGAATCCACAGCGCGTCCAGAGTAGCTGTCTGTGTCAGGCCCACAGGGAGCCCGGATAACGGGTGCTTCCTCTCCAGTTGCCCTCCTTCTTCCTTGTGGGGCTCCCTGGGCATTCCAGTCTGGTTGCGGTTCCTGCCAAGGAAGCCGCTGGCTGGGACATTCAGAATAGAAACAAGCTGGGCAGAAGCCAAATTTCTGTTCTTCCCCACAGTTTTCTCTCAGCAAGGGCTCCAGAGCGGGCATTCTTCCGCTCATTTGTTCCTTTCGCCAAGGGCCAGGCAGGCAGTAGGAAACGTAAAATCATTGAACCGGTAGTTACCCCAGTCGGATCCCAGCCCTGGAGGGGATCCCACTTTCCGACCTGCCTCCCGTGCCTGCAGAGTCTGCGCTGGTCTCTCGGGCACCAGGCTTGGAAGTCTTTGGAGAGCTGACGGACTTTCACCTCCCCATCCTCGGTGGCATAGCCAGCTGTGGCCCAGGGCCTCTCTTCACAGTGGAGACAGTGGCTCGGTTGAGGGCCCGTCCTGTTCCCGGATCTTTCTTTGGGCAGACTTCGCTATGTGGGTTGAGAATCCAAGTGATTTTGCCACCGGCTGGAAATGTGGGGGCGTTGAAATCCCCACATTTTGAAGTTACCAAGATCGACAAAACTGAATTATAGGATGCATTGGATAGCGTGGATTTGAAAACCTTGGATGGGACACCACTAGGAAAGATTTGTGACTGGGTGTATACAGGAAGCCCTTTGGAAAAGAGGCATCGCTCCCCCAAATCCGGGAATCCATCTCTTTTCCATTTCATGCCGATCATTGCCTGAGCTCTAAAGCAGCGGCGGCTCCAATCTTGGGATTGTTAAAACTGTTTATTCAGGGTCCAAAAAGAAGGGGAGAACATGAGGGTTTTATGCAAAGCTTTTTAAAGGGACCTCGAAAAAGTTCCTGGGATTAAGCTGGAATCTGTCTGGCACAGCAAGCTGGGTCCCTTGAGGACATCCAAACTGGCAGTGCAAATTTCACAGGACAGACTGAATGTTCTCTTAATCTGGGTTTGCTTGAGGCTTGTGACCCAGGCACGAAGAGGAGAGGCTTTCGGGGCTGCTCCAGCTGGGACCTTTCACAGATGGTCCTCGACTTATAACCGTTTGTGTAGGGAAGATTCCAAGTCACAACGGCGCTGAGAAATGTGACTTACAAGCAGTCCTCCCACTTATGACTGGTCCTCCCACTTACGGCCACCACTTCCCAGTGGTCCTGTGATCGAAATCCAGGTACTTGGCAGCTGCCCTATGCTTCTGACTGTGTCTGTGATCGCCATCCACCTGGGCGTCCCAGGCAGCTTCCCACCAGCAAAGCCAGGGAGGGAAGCCTGATTTGCTTAGAGACCCCGATTCACTTAACGACGGCAGTCGTTCGCCTAACAGCCATGGCAAAAAAGGGTGTAAAGTCAGGTGTGACTCGCTGAGTGACCAGCTTGTTTGGCAAGGGAAACGTTGGTTTCAGTTGTGATTGTAAGTTGAGGACGATCTGGTATTTGCCATGTCAGTATTCATTCATTCATTCAGGTCAGGGAGGGAGGGAGGGAAAGAGTGGAGAGAAGGAGAAGAAAGAGTGGGAAGGAAGGAAGGAAGGAAGGAAGGGAGGAGGGAGGGAGGAAAAGAAAGGCAAGAAGAAAGAAAGGGAGAGGAGGAAGAGAGAAGAAAGAAGGAAAAGAAAGGGGGAAGGAAGGCAGGAATGAAAAGAAAATCAGAAAGGAAGAAAGGAAGAGAAGCAGGCAGGGAGGAGGAAGGGAAGTGGAAGAAAGAAGAAAAAGAAAGAGAAGGAAAGAAAGGAGTCTAAGATTCTGGTCTCCAAGGCCCTTAAAGCAACAGTCAAAGCGTTCCTTGATCCTCCCCCCAGCGCCCCCCCCTTTCCTCCCAAGCGGGAAGATCCTCTTCCTGTCCAGCCAAAGCGATTGATGTGCCAGAGCCGCCTCCCTGCCTTGCAGCCACCCTCCAGTCCAGGCAGCGGAGGGCTTGGGGCAGGTTGGGCGCTTGTCCTGTGTGCACGAAACGCCTGGGTGAGGCCTCAGGGAATGGGCCACTGGGAAGGAGTGGGGGACAGCCCACTGGCAGTGAAGAATGGCCGGAAGTGGGCCGGGGGTGAAGCCCACTGTGGGCCGGCTACAGAGGGGGGTAGGTGGGAGTGAGGTGGGTGCGGAGAAGCATCAGAGCCCGACCGTCCCGTAGTGGTTCGGTGTCGCAGTCCTTGCAGCCGGCCCACAGGGCAAGATGGCCCCGTCCGAAGAGGTCCTGGCGCATCTCTCTCCTCCCTTCTGGCAGGTCTTCGCCTTGGTGATGGCCTGGCTGCATTGGCAGAAGCTGAACGAGATTCATTCCCAGATGGACACCGTGGACTTCAAGCAACTGGACTGGAGCGATTTTAATTTCGCCACGCTGGACCTCACGGGGGCCGGCTGGTGCTGGTGCTTGCCCCGAGAAGGTGGCTACATCCCCGTCTGCGACAGAGACGAGGAGAGCGAGGCCGAGGCAGCTGCCACCAGCCACCACAGCCAAGTGTGAAGTGCCCAGTCCGGAGAGGCTGCCCAGTGCCAGCCGGCCAAAAGAGCCGAGGCTTGGGGCTTCTAAGCCAACAGGTCTGTGGCCTTCTGAGACTGATACACAACCACTCCGTCATTGTTTTTGCATACGAGGTTGAGTTTAAAATTCAAGTAGGTTTTTCCAGTTTTGAAACTCCGAACTTTTAATGTCTTTTTTATTATTATTATTTTTAAACTGAATTATAGATGCTTTTTTATTTTAGAATTTTTAGATTTTAGAACTTTAGTAGAAAAAAGAATCCTGGCTATTTTTTACACCAGGTGGTTAAAATATTGCCTCTGCATTTTCCTGCATATTACCTAGTAGATGGTCCAATTTTTACACTCGTTTCAAATCTAATTAATGCTTTTATTTCCATAAAAGTCCCCTGATGACTTTAAAGCAGTTTTTTTAGGACAAAAACCCAACCAATCAAGAATCTTCTAATGCAGACAATCCCAGTGTTTTCCATTTTACAGGCTACAGTACTAATATCACCATCAAAACAATTCTGATGACTGAAAAGCAAGAATTTGGCGTGATAGGTAATGATATATATGGTATATATGGATCTCCAAAATGAAATAAATCTTATGCTCCCATTTGAAAGATTGCAAAACATTTACAGATGTGGCAATCCCACATTTTTTGCCCCTTTGAAAATTAACCTTTATTCTGGCTCTCTCCCAGAGTGTTCACATGCAATAGAAGTCTTGGGCCACCAAAATGGACTGTGAGTAGCGTCATGTAACAATCAAATGCAGCTTAGGGACCCAATGGATCCACAGTGAACTGGTGTTGGAGGACAAAGTGTATCGTTTCCTTCACTGACCTTGAGCAGAGGGCCTGAAAAAGAGCCACGTTCTGCACTGATGGAAATTTCACAGCAACACAGGGGGTTAAAAAAATACCAGCCTTTCCTAATGCCCCATGCTGGCCCATGCAGGAGGCATTTCCTAATCTTGAAAAAAGTCCCATATTGACTTGTAAAATCTTCTTCTTTTCTAGTCACCCTGGTTTTGAATTTTGTTGTGTATATTCTTGGCTTCTTTTTTTCATGATTTTTGTAAGCCCCGATTTGTAATCAGGATAGCTTGGGAGTGTAGTGACTATGATTGATCGATTGACTGATCAGTTGATTGATTGATTAAACAAATAAATAAGTGGTTGGACATGGAGTTGTGTTAGTCTTTGGCAGCAAACGGGGCGTCTTTTGCCTCCACAGAGACTTATATCAACGAGTGGAGAGAGACAGTTCACGTCATCGCACGCCTGGGAACTGGCCCCGAGGGCATCCAGAGACCCTATGTGGTGCACTGGCTAAGGACCCAGGGGAGAGACCGAGAGGCGGCCTCTTCTAGCAGTCCTCAACTTAGGACAACAGTTGAACCCAACATTTGAACATTTCAACAGTTGAACCCAGCAAAACAGTAAAGTGATTTTGTCCCATTTTATGTCCTTCCTTGACACAGTTGAAAAGTGAATCACAGCAGTTGTTAAGTGAGTAACCCGGTTGTTAAGTGAACCTGGCTTCCCTGTTGACTTTGCTTGTCAGAAAGTCGCAAAAGGGGATCACGTGACCCGAAGGGGACCTGTGGCCGTCATAAAGACGAACCAAGCGCCTGAGTGTTGATCATATGAGCTCCATGGGGATGGTTCAATGGTCGTAAGTGTGAGAGATGATCCTTGGGCACGTCCTTCAGAGCAATTGTAATTCCAAGCGGTCACTAAATGGACAGCTGTAAGTTGAGGACTGCTGGTGGTACCTCAAGCAGGAAGCCAACAGGGTGGCCATGGGCCAGCACCTCCTCCTGCTCAGCTCCAGGAAGAAGAGGGCCAAGGCCAACTGTCCCGACTTTGCCAAGAAAACAGCAACGCCTCAGAGGCCCCCAAACGGAAGGAGCTGGTGAAAACCTGCAGGCCTCCGGTTTGGCAGGCAGTCTCGTTTGGGAAAGAGTTTCCTCCTGAGGCCCCTCTGCAGGAAGGCCTCGTCTTGGCTGAGCCATGGAAGCGCATTGAGGATGGCTTCCGCTGAAAAAGAATTGATGCCAGGCGGATTGTTCTGTGGTTCCCCGGGATCCATTTTGTTTCCCCCTTTTTGAGGATGGGAGCCACATCGGCTCTTTTCCAGTCTCTGGTGGTTCCCTGGTGCTCCAGGATCTTGGAAAGAGGCGGTTCAGGGGTTCCGAGGTCCCGTCTGCCTGCTCTCGCAGAACTCTGGGGTGTAAAGCACCTGGTCCCAGCGATTTGAACTCATCTAGGGTGGACAGGTGTTCTCTTGCTATTTTCTTGCTTATTTTAATTTGGATTCCTAGCCTGTGTTTTACATTTATGTTTTTGGTAGGTTGAGATATATTATCTTTGTACGTGAAGACAGATGCAAAGAGTGAATTAAGCAGCTCTGCTTTCTCTCTACTGCCCTTCCCTTCCTTAGCGGACCGATTGTTTCCTTGATTTTTTTGTGTGGTTGTGTCATCCTCTGGTGGTCACAAACTGAAAATCTGTTTGAATAATACAGTGGCAGAGCAAGACTGGCTTGGAATGGGAGGGCGTGGTGGCAAGAAAACTCTCACCAGCCGTGCATGGGGATGCTGCCACGGTGCTCCTAAGTCACTTTTTCCAATGCCACTGTAACTTTGACTGGTCACTAAATAAATGATTGTAAGTTGAAAACTACCTGTATTGTATATAAATTGGAAGCAAACCTCCAGACGCTGCTGATGGTCAGTGGTCTCAGGTAATGAAGCGCCTGCAAGCAAAGAAGCAAGCTCAGAGGGCACCAAGGCCTCCACATTTCTACCTTGGGCTACAGAGATTCTTTACTATTGCATCTCCTCTGGCAAGTACAGATATGAAGACTTTATATTTTCCACTGTGTTCCCTATGTGGCAAGATGGTGGTGTTCTTTCATTTTGTTCAACCACTGTAATTTGAATTCTCGTTACCTTATGCTTTCTTGTATTTAATTTACCTGCTAAGGTACTTGATAAAGCTTGAAATCTCCTTCATCACTGCTCTGTTCATTGTCTTTGGATTCTCCAAGAACCGCTGCCTAACACTTGGTGAAAGGTTCACGTAGACAGACACATAGAGATGTTCTGATATTGAAGGTTGACCACTTCAAAGTGCTAGAAATCCTCTAAAACTTTAATGACTTTTTACTTCTTCCTTGAAGTAATTGTGGAAAAAGATTTCTCCATTACGTGAAAGAGTAGCAGGCACAGAGGTGCTTAAAAGCCACTGGAAGTTGCTGGGAAACAATCATCTCAAGTGACCTCATAGCTAAGCCCATTTTAAACCAGGATGCTTAAGGAGATTTGCCCTAAACTCTCGTCAACACGCTTGTCACCTTTTTCTTTTTTAATGGAGGTGTATCCGTTGGCTTCTACGGCTTTATCCTCAGTTCAAATGTCATCTCCACTGCGACTTTTCTAGGAAAGCTGTTTGTTCTCTTTCACCTTGGGTGCAGATTTATAGCACATTAACTTATAGGATATTGAGAAAGATTATAACTAAAATGTGTGTGCAAAGGAATTATCCTAAAAACACTATACTTAGCATTATTAGTTTTTTAAAAAAGGATTCCATCAAAGTTGGAACCATCTCTCCAATATGTTTTCAGAATCATGATACTGGGAAAATTCCGGAGGAGGAGGGGTAAGGCCTCTGTTTGCCAGGTTTGCTCATTCGGCCAAGGCGCCTGCATCCCTGCAACCAACAATCTTAACTCATCCAAGACCTAGAAACCAATTCTGCTTGGTATCTTTAGCAGCTGTGGGATAATCTGCCACTTGAAGTTGGTTGTGTATTAAATGGGTCAGAATTTGTCTGAACACACTCATGTATGAGCAAGAGAGCCATCCCATGGTCCAGTTCCTTGCTGCTCTGAAGGGATCAGTCCACATCATGTCACACACGTTTCAACAGAGAAGCTGCTGCTGCAACATTGGTGGGTCAATACTATCCCAGCCTCCATTGGTCTCTTGCTGACTCTGATAGCTGTCCAGGACTGAGTGGGATCCAAAGCTTGCAGCTGGCCAGAAGCTGACCAGTCCCCTGAATGTAGTCTGGAGTATTTCTCGGGAAGGTTCAATTGTAAGTACATTGTCTGAATGTACATTCAGAATTCTTTGTAGGCCTGTTAAGGAAAAGAATGCTTCCAAGGGAGAGGCTTCGGAAAAAAGGAAGTTATCACAGATGCCAGAAGGTATTCATCTGTACTATTTGTAAAAAAATAGTCTGAATTTTTGTTCCATTTCTAAAGTTTGCTTATAATGATCCCAAAACTCTACTGCAGCATTTTTTAGTTCATCGTGTTGTGCTTAAAGCCATTTGTTTAATTTAAGCTATGATGTGTAATTTATGAAAAATGCCTGGTTAAGCAACTTACCAGATTCACTGGTGGCAGTTTTAATATATATTCCACTTTTAATATACTTTAATATGAAACTACTTTTGACCTAACTGTAATAAGACAACATTTTCTCTTGATTTTCTCAGTGTGCAGTAATGAACAGCCTGTAGAGGCCAGAGGGAGGGACCAGTGTTGGGTTCAAAGTGACTTTGAAAGAGATTGATTTTTCTGCCATGAAATGTGACCACATCTTTCCCAGTCGCCCATAAAGGACATTTGGGAAATTAACATGCATTGGAATAATAGAAAATACTTGCAGTTCAAGTTTTAGATTTTGACAGAGGTTTGATCTCCAAGCTTGTTTCAATTTAGTTTCTGAACATTTCATTACTATTTCATTATATGGTGGTAACGCCATATCAACAGGATTTTCTGGTCTGCTTTCTCTCTTGTGTGCCAGTGTGTCGTCAGTTGAATGTTCAGAAACATTCAGAAACCAAATTGAAACAAGTTTGGAGAGCAAACCACTGCCAAAATTAATATGCATTCCTGATTTAACAAAAACAAGAAATCCTGTATAGGCCTTGGCTTAAAATGTGCATCTTTGGTAAAGGAATCCTCTCTCTGTGAGAGTGGCACAAAATCATTTCTGCTTTTTTGGCAGTCTGACTAGTATTATGCTACAGGGTACCAGATTATTTTAGGCTGTATGTTCCCATATACTTTTTGGTGTATGTGTGCCTTCGATTCAGTGTTGGTTTCCAGCAACTGCCTGGATGAGCCTCCACAGTTTTCTTGGAAAGTTTTGGAAGTGCTTTGCCCTGGCCTCCTCCTCCTCAGGGCTGGCCCAACGTCACCCAGCCAGGTTTGTGCTTAAGGTGGGAGTAGAACTCCCTGTTTCCTGGTTTCTAACCCCGGGCCTTAACTCAGGCATACCAATCCCATGATGGGGCAGAAATGCCAGGCAGAG
The DNA here is from genome assembly GCA_023653725.1 of Bungarus multicinctus. Lineage (NCBI taxonomy): Eukaryota > Metazoa > Chordata > Lepidosauria > Squamata > Elapidae > Bungarus > Bungarus multicinctus. The sequence goes on along the minus strand of CM042837.1, from coordinate 180,019 downwards.
CTTTCCGTTTAGCATAATCAAACAATCCAGCAGATACTCAGTCAGAAATGAGCCTCACTGTATTCCAAGAGATTAAACAGTTACCCAGGGGTAGATGACACTGAATTCAATTGACTTACATGTGAGTGGCATGAATACAGTGGTACAGTTAGTAAGTGAATTATAGCGAGGAACAATCCAAGTTGCAATACACTTTTCATAAAAGCTATCTATATTTTATTAAGCTTGTTAAGCTTTTATTAGACTCAGCAATTTTATAAATTGTCTAAGGTGCAGTGTTCACCTATTTTAAATTATAAAAATTTCCATGTGTGTGTGTGTGTATGCATTAGAATTTCATTATTATTTAATAAATCTTTACCTTTAAATCTATGATAGCGTTTACTGATTGGCCACGATGTATGAGAATGACACCATGGGCGAGAGATGCCTCAGCACCTTCAGAATGCAATACGATGATGAAGAGGGTAAGGATGAATTTCCTGGATTCAGGCTCCCTCCTTCTACTGTGGCCCAGTTATTTTTCCAGTTCTGGTGTCAGGCACCCCTTGGGCATGGAATCTGTCCCCCATTCTCCTGATGTACTTCCCTGAGTAAAATACAATTTAGATATTCTAATTACATGTAAATCACATCTGTAGCTGGGAAAATTCTTCCCTTCCTTGTCCAGGATATAGTCCCAAATTGTTTGCAGACTCTGCTGAAGACTTAAGGGCATTTAGCTAGAAAAAGTCTACCTTTCACCCATTGGTCCCCATGTGCTCCTTTCAAGGGGCAGCTACTGTAGGCAAGTGCTGCAGGATCTGTTCTAGATGCTTAACTTCTCCTCAAGAAGTCTCTTTGAAAGCAGCATCAGAAACCAAGAAGGGGTAACCATCACTGGTCATGGCCAAGAATGTAGCTGCAAAGCACCTTTCATAACTGGGGACCATCAGATGTCATAACTTTCATAATTGGGGACTATCACCTTTCATAACTGGGGACTATCATATAGAGCGCGGGAGGAGCGCAGGAGGATCTCTTGCAGGGAAGGGCGGAGGAGTTTTCTCGATTTCTGCACGATAAAATCTCTCAGATTCGGGACGGGCTGGACTCTAGTTGGGAGGTCCCGGGGGAGGTGACCGCGGTGAGTCTTGAGATGGTTATCTGGGACGGGTTTGACCCTGTGACCGCCGAGGGTATAGACAGGTTGCTAGGGCGGCTGAATGCCACCACATGTTTATTGGACTCTTGCCCCTCCTGGCTGGTTTCTACCACCAGAGAGGTGACGCGTAGTTGGTTCCAGAGAATTGTTAACGCTTTTTTGGTGGAGGGCTCGCTGCCCACCGCCTTGAAAACGGCGGTGGTGCGACTCCTCCTCAAGAAGCCCTCCCTGGACCCAACTCTTTTGAACAACTATCGTCCTGTCTCCAACCTTCCCTTTGTGGCGAAGGTTGTTGAGAGTGTGGTGGCATGTCAGCTTCCCCAGTACTTGGATGAAGATACGTACCTGGATCCCTTCCAATCGGACTTCAGGCCCGGACATAGTACTGAAATGGCATTGGTCGCGTTGGTTGATGATCTCTGGAGGGCCCATGACAGGGGTTATTCCTTTGTCTTGGTCCTATTAGACCTATCAGTGGCTTTTGAATACTATCGAACATAGTATCCTATTGCGACGGTTGGGGGGGTTGGAGGTTGGGGGCACCGTGTTGCAGTGGTTTGCCTCCTTCCTCTCTGACCGTCTGCAATTTGTGTTGGCGGGGGGGAGAGGTCCACCTCTAGGCCGCTCGATTGTGGAGTGCCTCAGGGGTCGGTCCTCTCTCCTCTCTTGTTCAACATTTATGTGAAGCCGCTGGGGGAGATCATCCATGGCTTTGGGGTGAAGTGTCATCTGTACGCTGATGATACTCAGCTGTACATCTCCACCCCAAGCCACCCAGACGATGCCATGGAGGTCATGTCCCGTTGCCTGGAGGCCGTGCGGAACTGGATGGGCGGGAACAGGCTCCGACTCAACCCTTCCAAGACTGAGTGGCTGTGGTTTCCGGCATCCCGATATAGCCAGGTTGTTCCTTCGCTGGCTATTGGGGGTGAGATTTTGCGCCCTTCAGAGAGGGCTCGCAATCTGGGTGTCCTCCTGGATGTACGGCTGTCCTTGGAAGATCATATTACGGCCGTCTCCAGGGAGGCGTTTTATCAGGTTCGCCTGATCCGCCAGATGCGGCCCTTTCTGGATCAGGATGCCTTACGCACGGTCACTCATGCCCTGGTCACCTCCTGACTGGACTACTGTAACGCCCTCTACATGGGGCTTCCGAGTGGGAGCATCCGGAGGCTTCAACTGGTACAGAATGTGGCCGTGCGGGTGGTTATGGGGGCGTCAAGGTTCTCTCATGTGATGCCCCTCCTGCATGAGTTGCATTGGTTGCCGGTGGCCTCTCGGGTGCGCTTTAAGATTTTAGTGTTAACTTTTAAAGTGCTCCATGGCATTGGACCAGGATATTTACAAGACCGCATTGTGCCAGTTTCCTCTCACCGACCGGTGCGCTCTCACAGGGAGGGTCTCTTGCGGGTTCCGTTGGCATCTATGTGCCGGCTGGTGACTCCAAGGAATAGGGCCTTCTCTGTGGGGGCGTCCGCCCTCTGGAATGGGTTGCCTCTGGAGTTATGTACAGCCACGGACCTGGGGACCTTCAGGCGTGCCTTGAAAACCTGGCTCTTTCACCAGGCCGGCTTGGGCTGATTTTAGATTTGGGTATTTTAATTTTTATATTAAATTTTAGGGTTTAAGGGAGGGGTTTTAATTGTTTTACAGCCAGGGTCTTTAATTTAATTTAGTTTTAACTTTTGTATATTTAATGTTTTTAATTGTATGGCTGTGCACCGCTCCGAGTCCTTCGGGAGAGGAGCGGTATATAAATAAATATTATTATTATTATTAATAATAATATTATTAATATTATTATTAATATTATTATTATGTAGGTACAGGCCAACTCCCTGAAACTCTTAAGGGCCGAGAGATGCAGGTGTTACATTATGCCATGCCCCCACTGACATGACTTTCACACGCCTGTCCATCCACCTCCCTCTCTCTGTTAAAGTACTGACGTTGGCAGAAGTTTGGTCTCATTCGACATAGTGATGAGTGTGCATATAGACAGGAGGCTGAACAGCTCCCCCTGTGCTATGTCCGGAGCAATCTAGAAACGAACACACTTAAAAAAACTGTAGAGATGATATGCGATTTTAGGAAGAGCCTCTTATTCTATTATTATCTTACAAGATTAGGCAACACAGTATCAACAGTATAGAGACCTTCATATTTCTGGGTTCTATTATCTCTCAGGATTTGAAATGGACACCTAACATTAGAACCATCATTAAAAAGGTACAACCAAGAATGTTCTTCCTGCATCAACTCAACTTCTCCTGTTGATATCTCACAATTACATTACTTTGTTGTTTGTATGTACACTGAGAGCTTATGCACTGGAGACCAATTCCTTGCCTGTCTAATCACATTTGGCCAATATATATTCTATTCTATTCTTGGGAGACTATTTTAACACGCTATATGTGCTGTGTGGCATTTTCATGAATGGGGAGCCTTCTCATTTGCTCTCTTTGTGCTGATTGGCTGTCTCCTCTAGCAGATTACCATTCCATTTACATTGGGCTACCAATGCCCCATAGCAACCAGAAAAAAAGACGCAAAAGGAGATCTTCCTTCAGCCAGGATAAAAATGGTGAATGCAAAAGGCCCTACGAGCAGCAGATCCAGTCGGACACAGAAGAAGGAAGGCGGACAGGTGATGTGAGTGGAAATGACCATGCCAGCAGGACCAGTGAGTAGAGGAAGAAGGAAAATAGAGCACTAAAAATGAGCCGGAATTCCACCATGTTTAGAAGGGTTGCTCTTGTGCTACAAGGACCTGCAAATTTCATTTCAGTATTGACTGAATTACTCCTATGGCTGCACACATAATTGATTGCCAGGCATATAGTGTGCAGAAATATAGAGTAGCAAAATGGAAGGAAAATATAGGATCTCTGATTTTAAACATTTTATGGGAAAAGAAAATCCAGATAAAAATAGAGGTGAATTAGGGTGCCCTTAGCAGAATCTCCAACAGCTCTCTACTGATGCAGGAATTACGAGGGCTACTGCCACCTCATAAATGAAGCTGCCATATCTGGCCTATCACAGCAATGAACCAAAAGTTTCTATATCTCTTTGTTGCCATCTCCTAGTCAACTGGGTTTTTATCAGCAATAGACACTATATACAAAGGTGCCCATGCAGTTATTACTCTTTTAGCGATCACAAGTGGGACCTGCAACAACAATGCTAAACACAAAACAACAAACTTAAAACTACCACAACATCACTTCCCACTTGGTCATTCAAAGCATATCGCTGCAGATAGATAGTTAAGTGAGGCAGCACGGGGCCTTGACTTGGGATTTTACTGAAGCTTCTCCTTTGATTTTGCTTACCCAAAGGCAGTTGTGACAGGTGAAATGATAATCGCATGACTGCAGGATACTATGACTGTCATAAGTGCAAGAACTGGTCACAAAATCATTTTTTCCAGCATTGTCATAACTTCAAATGATTGTTAAACAGAGTAGTTTGCCTCTATATGTTTTCAAACCAGAGCAAGTGGCAGGTTTAAGACATTTATAAACATTGATTGAATTGCATCACCACCTGTAGCAAAGGTTTAATCAGATTCAAATCTGATACCACATGCAAAATAATGACTTTTTGACTTCTTGCTTTTTTGTGTTAGTATAGTTGAGAGGTATACGTTTTTAAAAGCAAGTTAAAAATTAAATTGCAATGATGGCTCTGTGTAGCTTTTCAGAACCTGTGGCTTGTCATTCCTGCCCCCAGCCAAAAGTTCCTAGAAAGCCACGTTCCCCCATTCAAAGCTTCCCTCTGCCATCCCCTTTTGTGGGTTTTTTTTATTGCTTCCTGTTTCGCTTGAATTGGGTTACTGTAAGTAGTTGCCCCTTGTGTTTCTTGTTTTCTGCTATAGATCAGAGAAAAGAAAATAATCATGAGGAACTATTAATTAAAATTCATCCCTCCAGCTGGAAACAGGAATTGATGGGACAAATTCAGGATAATTCATCATAGAGCTAGACTCAACAGAAAGCAATTTGAGGCAGAAGAAGCTGTTTCGGGTGATCCAAGAACTTTGCATGCCTTGGATTCCTTTGTTAGTTGACCCAGCAATTTTAGTGGTAGAATCCACTGTGGGAATCTGACCATTTTTTCAATATGAAACATATAGTGCAATGGTTCTCAACCTCTGATCCGTAGACCCCTGGACAGCCACAAAGTCATCACAAAGGCTTGAAGAAATGTTAGGATTGAAATTTTGAGCTAAGTCTTGGAGTTTCATGGCCACAACAAGTATTTAAAAGGGGTTTGTGGTGACAGGACCGCATCCTACCGGTGATCTCCAGCAGGCCAGTGCGTGCACACAGGGAGGGCCTTCTCCGGGTTCCGTCGGCTGCCATGTGTCGCCTGGCGGTCCCGAGGGGTAGAGCCTTCTCTGTGGCGGCCCCTGCCCTCTGGAATACTCTGCCACCGGAACTGCGTACCGGCATGGACCTGAGGTCCTTCAGGCGCGCGCTGAAGACCTGGCTTTTCGAGCAGGCCGGCCTGGGCTGAGAGAGGGTTTTAATTTGTCTCCATTGCTTTTTAGTAATTTTAATTTGGGGGTTTTAAGGGGGTGGGGTGGGCTTTTATATTCGGCCAAATATTCAATTTAATCTCTTTTTAACTTTTGTATCATTGTCGGGGTTTTGGATTGGCTGTACACCGCCCTGAGTCCCTAGGGAGAAGGGCGGTATAAAAATTTTATAAATAAATAAATAAGAAAAGGTTGAGAACTATTAATACACTGTAATTTTTCTCATGATAATTAACATACCCAATTCTTATTCAGTATACTTTAGAAGGAATATATGGCAATATAATATTTAATAAGATTATTGCAAACTGAAATGGAAGTTCAAATTTAAAAATGTTATTCATTCTAGCATGAACATCTATCTGTCTGTCTGTCTGTCTATATCAGTCTGTCTGTCTATATCTGTCTGTCTGTCTGTCTGTCGACCATTTATTTAAATTATTGGCCGTCCATTTTACCACAGGGTAATTCTGAGTGGATTACAATGTTAAAAGTTAAAACTATACAAAACCTATAGATGGCATATATAAAATACTACAAATATACAAAGATGAGGAGGGAGGGAATAGAATCAGCACGGGGGGGGGGAGGGCATCTGTTGTTAATCTGTCAGCTACCTCCAGCCTGATGCTCCCCCATTAGACCCTCAGGCCAACTGGTAGAGCCAGGTTTTCAAGTTCTGGCAGGAGGGTTGGAGCGGAGGGGGGAAAGACGTGAAGGAGGGCAGAGAGGGCTTTTCTCCTGGACCCGCCAGCGGGAACTCCCCGGACAATGGGGCTCACGGCCGGCCTCCTTTGCTGGCGCAGGTGGGACGGGCCAACCCCCCCTGGGGTGAGACAATCCCTGGAATAGCTTGGAGCCAGTCATGAAGGGCTTTAAAGGCGATGGCCAACAACTTGAGTTGCACCCAGAACCACAGCAGAAACCAGTGCGATGTTCCAGGGGCCACTCTTGGGACCCCAAGCCCTGCCACACTCGGCACCAGCTGTAGCTTCCGAATGTGCTTCCAGGGTAGCCCCATGCAGAGCCCATCGTTACCAAATTTGCCAGCCTTTTCGATTGCTCATTACATTCCCATCAACTTTTATAATTAATTAATAATTAAGACTGGAGTATATATCAGTGATAAATCAACTTCTACTGATTGTCTCTTTCAATATTTGAAGCTGGGAAGACCATTGTAGAAGCAGCTAAAGATACCTAAAAGATGAAACTGTCTTCCAAGGGTCCAAAGGTCCCATGGAGATAGCAGCTTCTATTTTAGAAAGGAAGGATCTGCTTTCAATGGCCACTTTAATGGTTGGATCTCAGCCTAGGATGTGGCAGGGAATGGCTAGCTCTGCTTTTTGAATAGCTGCAGGACAAAACAGAAAAGTTCTCTTCAGCCTACTTGATAAGCTACTTACAAAAGCTTAATGGGCCACATACCAGAATAGTTGCTTACTTTCTATGGTGTTCTCAGAAAGGCATCTTGCTGAGATTTCACACAATCCTTAAGCGGTTTGGAGGAACTATGCAACCCCCCCCCCCCCGTCATCCTTCTGTCCACAGAGGGCCATTGTCCTGGAACTGGCTAGCTGGGATGCCCAATCTTAAAAAGTAAGGGCTTCCTTTGGCAACATGGTCCTTTGTTTTTGTGACATAGGCGTGAACAGGGACATGGTGCTCACTTGTTTTGCAGAAAGGAACACTTTTGGGTAGGAGTTAAGCCCGTCCCTTTTCAAAGGAGGGAAAGTCCTTCCCCTGGCCATCAGAAATCCACCTCTCAGCACCTTTCTCTCCAGACCACAGCAGGCAACCCTGGGTCTAAAAACACACACAGGGTCTTTTTAGGGTCCTTTGTGGGCCCCTCTTCAGAGCTGGTGAACTATCTTCCCAAGCCCTTGCTGTGCAAGAGGCCAAATGCGGCTTGTGCAGGAGGACTGCAAGAGCTGCTCAGCAAAGGGCCGACAGCTGCCTTAAAGGCAGAAAGGAGGAGGAGAGCCAGGAGGGTGTCCAGGCTGGTGGCGGCAGGCTCTGGAGAAGGGGCTGTTGTGAACCCGTGTTCCCTGGCATTTGAATTTACATGTGTGTTCATGCACAAAGGTGGTTTGCAACTCCCAACCCAAAGAAGGTACGTGTCCCATTCAGAGCCAGTGGGCTTGAAGTGAAGTGCACCATCTCTTTGTTAGATGGTGAGGATGAAGTGTCAAAGCTTACCTGCCTTCCTCAAGAGGTGAAGGGGATCTGGTCTTCCTGGCTTTCCCTCTTTTCTTTCCAAAGGCCAACGTGCAGGAATCCTCAAGTTTGCAGGATGTAATTGAAAACAGCTAGCTGTTTGGCTTTGCCCTCTCTTGTTTGCAAAGGGTCCAAGCCTGCCCAACTCTTTCTTTCTAATGTGAAGTGAGAACTGCCTCCCTTCCTACATTGTTCTTATTGAAACCAAATAGACACCAGCCACTCAGTGGCTCTCTTAGAAACTGAGGGGAAACTGTTGCTGTCGCCATACTGTTCAAGGAAGAGGAAAAAACACGCACCAATATTGATATCATGGTTGTTCAGTGGTGGTTCTATGCTATTGGGAAGGAGGGAGGGAGAGAGGGCTTGATTCCACTTGCTTAACATTCCTGAAATTAAAAAAAAAACTGAATTCGTTCAGTTCTTTAATCCCTGATCATCAGACTGTTGTGGCTCTGCAATCTAGGTAGCCCTACAGCCTCTGGTTAGGAAAGGATCATGCCATGCCCCAGCCCCTTCCAAGGTGGGCGTGCTTGCCCACCCTCTCCTTTGCACAGAGCACCAGCAGCAGACCCACCTCTCAACACAGAAGCTACATTGATTTGGTAGCTTTGTGTCATGAGGGCGGGGAGCGAAGGAGTGGGTTGATATGCCTCATAATCTGGTTATTCAAGTAAACAGAAGGTGGGATTGTTTTTGTGGCTGCAGCTCCTGTTAGTCTTTGAAGCTAGGAAGAGCTGGGGGTTGCGCTGGGATCAGCTCTTTGGCCAGGAAAAAAATGGGGGGAAGGCTCCGACCATTTCCAGGTAAGAAACCGTTCCGTGTATTCTCAGTTGAGAAGTTCCAATAGATGCAGGTCTGAGAGGTTTATAGGAAGTGCCAAAGGGAAACCCAGGGCTGCCTCTTCTAGCAAGCCATGCAACGGTTTACACACAAGAGGGACATTTAGCTGACCTTCCAGATCATATAAGACAGGGGGCAACCGGTGTGTGTGTGTGGGTGGGTGGGTGTGGACTCTGACACAGCTTGTCCTCCTCCTCCTTTTGGACTGGTGGGGGGATGAACCTGAACTCGGAGAATGAAAGTGGGGCGGGTGATGTTGAAAAGGGGCAGGAGACCTATGGCAGGAGGGTCAACAGCCAAGTAGCAACCTCCCCAGAGCTCTGGAAGGAAGCCGGCACCTTTGAGCTGGAAACTTTGATTTGGACACTTTGAGAGGTAGGAAATGGGCCCTGAAAAAGCCGGCATCTTGCCTGGAAAGATATCTTCAAGATGATTAGAACTCCCTAATAAAGAAGGTCAAAGATAAAATGGTACCGCCCCAGGCGCCTGATGGACCCAGATAGGTTCCTGATGGAGCTTGGGCTGTTTCCCGAGGCTCACACACACGACTCGGTCGAGGGCTTGGTAGCCACCTGGGATAGGGTGGCCGCTGGGGCCTTTGACCGGGTCGTGCCCTTGCGGCCTCTGACCCGGTGCCGGTCCCAAGTGGCTCCTTGGTTTTCCGAGGAGCTAAGGGAGATGAAGTGCCGGAAAAGACGCCTAGAGAGTAGTTGGAGGGCCAGCCGCTCTGGATCTGACCGAACACTATTACGATCCTATATTAAGGCGTACTTAGTGGCGATAAGGACGGCGAGGCGGTCCTACCTCTCCGCCCTTATTGCGTCCGCGGAAAATTGCCCGGCCGCCCTGTTTAGGGTGACCCGCTCCCTTTTGGAGGTGGGGGCGCAGGAGGATCCCTTACAGGGCTGAGGATTTCTCTAGGTTTCTGCAGGACAAAATCACTCAGATCCGGGATGAGTTGGACTCTGACTGGGCATCTCTGGGCGGGGGGACGGAGGTGGATTTCGGGGAGGTCATTTGGGATGAGTTCGATCCTGTTACTCTGGAGGACGTGGACAGGATACTGGGGGGGCTTAATGCCACCACTTGTTTATTGGACCCGTGCCCCTCCTGGCTGGTCTTGGCCACTCGGGAGGTGACACGAGGCTGGTTCCAAGGGATTATTAACGCTTCCTTGAGAGAGGGGCTTTTACCCGCCACCTTGAAAGCGGCGGTGGTGCGGCCCCTCCTCAAGAAACCGTCCCTGGATCCAGCATTATTGTCGAATTATCGTCTGGTCTCCAACCTCTGCTTTGTTGCGAAGGTTGTTGAGAGTGTGGTGGCACATCAGCTCCCCAGTACCTGGATGAAGCGGTATATCTAGACCCCCTCCAATCGGGTTTCAGGCCTGGGCACAGCACGGAGACGGCACTGATCGCGTTGGTGGATGATCTCTGGAGGGTCCGGGAGAGGGGTTGTTCCTCTGTCCTGGTCCTGTTAGATCTCTCAGCGGCTTTTGATACTGTCGACCACAGTATCCTATTGCGATGGTTGGGGGGGTTGGGAGTGGGAGGCATCGTTTTACGGTGGTTCTCCTCTTTCCTCTTTGACCGTTCGCAATTTGTGTTGACGGGGCCAGAGGTCGACCCCGAGGCCCCTATTATGTGGGGTGCCTCAGGGATCTGTGCTCTCGCCCCTGCTGTTCAACATTTATGTGAAGCCACTGTGTGAGATCATCCATGGTTTCGGGGTAGAGTTCCATCAGTACGCTGATGACACTCAGCTGTACATCTCTACCCCGGGCCACCCCAACAAAGCCCTCAAAGTGATGACCCGGTGCCTGGAGGCCATGCGGAGTTGGATGGGTCTTAACAGGCTTCGTCTCAACCCAACCAAAACCGAATGGCTGTGGTTTCCTGCGCCCAGATACAGCCAGCTTGTCCCGTCGCTGGCCGTGGGGGGAGAAATTTTGACCCCCATGGAAAGGGCCTGCAATCTAGGTGTCCTCCTGGACGTACGGCTGTCTTTAGAAGATCATATTATGGCCGTCGCCAGGGGGGCCTTTTGTCAGATTCATCTGATTTACCAGTTGCGGCCCTTTCTGGATCTGGACGCACTTCGCACAGTCACTTCCGCCCTCGTCATCTCCCGCTTGGACTATTGCAATGCTCTCTACATGGGGCTCCCCTTGAAGAGTGTCCGGAGGCTGCAGTTGGTCCAGAATGCGGCCGCGCGGGTGATCTTGGGAGCCCCTCGGAGCTCCCATGTAACACTGCTTCTCCGCAGGCTGCATTGGCTTCCTGTGGCCTTCCGGATCCGATTCAAGGTGGTATTGATCGTTTTCAAAGCGCTCCATGGCTTGGGACCTGGGTACTTACGGGACTGCCTGCTGCCATCAACAGCCTCCCGCCGCTCAGTGCGCTCCCACAGGGTTGGCCTCCTCGGGGTTCTGCCGCCTGATCGTTGCTGGTTGGCGACCCCGAGGGTGCGGGCCTTCTCTGTGGGGGCCCCCTCCCTGTGGAATGATTTGCCCCCGGAGATACGGGCCATTACCGACATTCAGACCTTCCGGCGCGCAATAAAGACCCTGTTCTTTCAACAGGCCGGCTTGACCCAGTAACGTTTTTTTGGGGTTTTAATTAACTAGGTTTTTAAATTAAAAAAAAAAATTTAAATTTTAAATCTATTAGTTTTATATTTTTTATATTTAAATTGTATTTCAGCCTTGATTTAATTGTTTAATCTGTTTTTAATTGTATATATTGTCCGTTTTTAGTAGGCTGTGCACCGCCCCGAGTCCCTTTTTGGGAGAGGGGGCGGTATAGAAATTCAATAAATAAATAAAGTTAGAGTCCCTATTGAATCATAACTGTTCTCATAACAGAAATGGGTTTCCTGCATTTGAATTTAAGCAGAGACCTCATATACTCTGGTCGTCTTCCCCAAATGTTCTTTAAAACAAACAGCCTTTTAAAATTTAAAACAATATAAGTGGAATGCAAAATAAAAAAATAAAAAATAAAAAGGATGTACTGCCTTGAGAGTTGACGTCTTCTAGAGTTGACAGTTATAAATGAGTACAAAGTAAAACATGAATTTCTGTCTTAGTTGTTTTATGAATTGTCTAATTTGACTTGAAGTATCTAGATGCAATTGCTACAGCACATTAAAAACCAGACTCTCACTGGTGCTCCAGGATCTGTGAAAAAATGGGTGAAATGATTACAAGATCACATCTGCCAGCTTCTTCAGAATTCAGGGATGTAATCCATCTGGTCCTGTTGATTTGAACTCATCTGGGGTGGGCAGGTGTTCTCTTATCATTTTCTGGCCTATTTTAATTTGTATTCTAGCCTGCTATTCACAGTTCTGTTTTTGGTAGATTGGGCTGTTTTTTTCCTTTTGCATGAAGACAGATGCAAAGAACGAATTTATATTTATTTGTTTGTTTGTTTGTTTGTTTGTTTGTTTATTTATTTATTTATGTCAATAGCTTACAAGATAATAGGTATAAGTAAAAACATAGTTATGAATACATGGAAACATATAAGAAAAATAAAATATATATGAAACAATAGGACAGGGACAGTAGCCATGTTGGTGCGCTTATGCACGCCCCCTACAGACCTCTTAGGAAAGGGGTGAGGTCAACAGTAGACAGTCTAAGCTTAAAGTTTTTGGAGTTTGGGGAAGAAATCACAGAGTCAGGTAGAGTATTCCGGACATTGACCACTCTGTGGCTGAAGTCATATTTCCTGCAATCAAGTTTGGTGCGATTAACTTTGAGTTTGTATTTATTGTTTGCTCCTGTTGTTATGGTTGAAGCTGAAGTATTCATTGACAGGTAGGACATTGCAAGGTATGATTTTATATACTATACTTAGATCGGACTGAAGACGGCGTAATTCTAGGTTTTCTAGGTCTAGAATTTCGAGTCTGGTGACATAAGGTATTCTGCAACGAGTAGAGGAGTGGAGAACTCTTCTTGTGAAATATTTCTGGACTTAATTAATGAATTAAGCAGCTCTGCTTTCTCCCTGCTGCCTGTTACTTTCTTGCCATCTTCTCCCATTAGTGGATTTTTTCCTTGACTTTTTTCTTGTTTTTAACACATTGAAAGAATTATTGAAAGAATTATTATTGTTATTGTTGCTGCTGCTGCTGTTATTGTTGACATTTGTTGCAAGTCTTACTTCATTTTGAGCCTTCGCTTTCCTGACTTCATCTTTACACATTCGGTCTATAAGCTGGCATTCTGATTAGTTATGAGTCCCTCTTTCCACTTTTTATACCTCACCATTGTGTCTTTCAGTTTATCAGAGAGTGTTTGTGCAACCATGCTGGTTTCTTCTTGTTTCTTCTTTTTCAGTGGTATTTTGCTGGACGGGGTTTTTATAGTCACATTTTTCAGAGTTACCAAAGCTTCTTGAAATGTTTTCCCTTTTAAGATTTTCATTCATGGAAACCTTCCCAAACTCTCTCTTAGGGTAAATAAATCTGCAGGGTAGGGCGGAGGAGTTTTCCCGATTTCTGCATGATAAAATCGTTCAGATTCGGGAGGGGCTCGACTCCAATTGGGTGGTCCCGGGGGAGGTGTCCGGGGCAGGCCTTGAGAGTATTATCTGGGGGGAGTTCGATCCTGTGACCGCCGAGGGTGTGGACAGGTTGCTGGGGGGTCTGAATGCCACCACCTGTTTATTGGACCCGTGCCCTTCCTGGCTGGTTTCGGCCGCCAGGGAGACGACACAAGGCTGGCTCCAGGGGATTGTCAACGCTTCCTTGAGAGAGGGGGTGCTCCCTACCGCCTTGAAGGCGGCGGTGGTGCGCCCCCTCCTCAAGAAGCCTTCCCTGGACCCAGCTATTTTAAACAACTATCGTCCAGTCTCCAACCTTCCCTTCGTGGCGAAGGTTGTTGAGAGTGTGGTGGCACGTCAGCTCCCCCGGTACCTGGAGGAAGCTACTTACCTCGATCCGTTCCAATCGGGCTTCAGGCCTGGACATAGCACTGAGACGGCATTGGTCGCGTTGGTCGATGATCTCTGGAGGGCTCGTGACAGAGGGTTCTCCTCTGTCCTGGTCCTATTAGATCTCTCGGCGGCTTTTGATACTATCGACCATAGTATCTTATTGCGACGGTTGGGGGGGTTGGGGATTGGTGGAACCGTCCTTCGATGGTTCTCCTCCTTCCTCTCTGACCGTTCGCAATTCGTGTTGGCGGGGGGGGAGAGGTCCACCTCTAGGCCCCTGGTTTGTGGGGTGCCTCAGGGGTCGGTCCTTTCTCCCCTCCTGTTCAACATTTACATGAAGCCGCTGGGCGAGATCATCCGTGGTCTTGGAGTGAGGTGTCATCTGTATGCAGATGACACCCAGCTGTACATCTCCACTCCGGACCACCCCAACGATGCTGTGGGGGCTATGTCTAGGTGCCTGGAGGCCGTGCGGGACTGGATGGGCGGGAACAGGCTTCGGCTCAACCCATCCAAGACCGAGTGGCTGTGGTTTCCGGCGCCCCGATATAGCCAGCTGACACCTTCGCTGGCTATTGGGGGGGAAGTTCTGCCCCCCACAGAGAGGGCTCGCAACCTGGGTGTCCTCCTGGATGTACGGCTGTCACTTGAACATCACATCGCGGCCGTCTCCAGGGGGGCGTTTCATCAGATCCGTCGGATCTACCGGTTGCGGCCCTTCCTGGATCGGGACGCCTTGCGCACGGTCACTCAGGCCCTTGTCACCTCTCGCCTGGACTATTGTAATGCCCTCTACATGGGGCTCCCTGCGGGGAGCATCCGGAGACTCCAGTTGGTGCAAAATGCAGCCGCGCGGGTGATCATGGGGGCGTCACGTAGCGCCCATGTGACGCCTCTCCTGCGCGAGCTGCATTGGTTGCCGGTGGCTCTCCGGGTTCGCTTCAAGGTTCTAGTTTTGACCTTTAGGGCGACCCATGGCATGGGACCAGGTTACCTTCAGGACCGCATTCTGCCAACGTTCTCCAACAGGCCGGTGCGTTCCCACAGGGAGGGTCTGCTCCGGGTGCCGTCGGCCGCTATGTGTCGTCTGGCGGCGCCAAGGAGTAGGGCCTTCTCTGTGGGTGCCCCCGCCCTCTGGAATATTCTGCCACCGGAACTTCGTACCGGCACGGACCTGAGGGCCTTCAGGCGCGCGTTGAAGACCTGGCTCTTTGAGCAGGCCGGCCTGGGCTGAGATAATGATTTTAAATTTGGTCTCCATTTTTAATTCTAAATTGGGTTTTAAGGGTGGGGGGGGGGTTTCTTAGTCTTATTACGCAGCCGATTTAAATTTAATATTTTTTTAACTTTTGTATTTTCTGTGGGGTTTTTAGATGAGCTGTTCACCGCCCTGAGTCCCTTGGGAGAAGGGCGGTATATAAATGGAATTAATAAATAAATAAATAAATAAATTAAGTTTATTGAAATCAGCTCTTTTAAGATCTAACAGAATAACAGAGTTGGAAGGGACCTTGCAGGTCTTCTAGTCTAACCTCCTGGTCAAGCAGGGGACCCCAGACCACTCCAGACAAGTGGCTGTCCAATCTCTTCTTAAAAGCCTCCAGTGATGCAGTAGCCACAACTTCCGGAGTTAAGGTGTTCCAATGATTGTTATCACTGCCAGGGAATTTCTCCTTCGTTCTAGGTTGCTTCTCTCTTTGATTCGTTTCCATCCATTGCTGCTGGTCTTGCTTTCTGGTGCTTTGGAAAATAAGTTGACCCCCTCTTCTTTGTGGCAGTCCTTTAAATATCAAAACACTGTTATCATGTCACCCCATTTCTTCTTTCACCAGATCTCATGATCTTGATTCTATCCTTCTGTTAATATAGCCTAGGATTTTATTGGCTTTTTTGGCAGCTGTAGCACATTGGTGGCTCATATTTAAATGATTATTCACTAGGACTCCAAGATCTTTCTCTCAGTCATCACTGCTGTACTACGCTTCACCTATGTCTGTACCTGTACATTTGATTTTTCTTGCTTAAGTGTAAAACGTTACTCTTTTCTATATTTAATTTCATTTTGTTAGATAGGGTCCAGTGTTCAAGTCTGTTGAGATCCATCTGGATCTTGAACCTATCTTCTGGGTATTGACTATTCCTGCTAGATGGTGGCATCTGCAAATTGGATGAGTTTTCCTTATCTTCCCACACCTAAACCATTTATGAAGATATTAAATAGTACTGGACCTAAAAGAGAACCTTGTGGCATCCCACCGCTTCCCTCCTTCCATGTAGATGTAGTTTCATTAATGATTACACATTGAGTGCAATTTATCAATCAGTTACAAATCCATTTAGTGGTGATGCTGTCTAGCTCACATGTTTCTAATTTACTAAGAAGTAGGATGTTGTCTACTTTGTCAAATGCCTTTCTGAAGTCTAGGTATATTATGTCCACAGCATTTTTCTGGTCCACTAGTATAGATACTTTGTTAAAGAATAAAATGAGATTTCTTTAGCATGATCTGTTTTTGATAAACCCATGTTGGCTTTTGGTTATAATTTCATTTGTTTCTAGGTGCTTGCAAATCTGTTGCTAAAATAGATTAGGCTAAAATACAATGAACATCCTATTTTTTTCTGTGACCATGATGGGGGAAAAGCCTCACATTAAATTAGTAGGAATTGTAATCAACTCGAGGCACATTTATTTGCTGGCTCTGTTTCCCTTCATTCTTGTGACCCTTGTGCCCTCCGTAGGGCTCCAGTGCTTGGGGCCAGTCGTGTCTAAAACCGTGAGGGAGAAAGCCAGCCGTTGTTGGGCAGGGGGACACCGCTCTGCCATGGAGAAAAGGGGAGGCTGCTGCCCCCCACCCTGGAGGATAGGGAACAGAGTGCCAATCGTGTCCTTTGTCTGAGGCAGCAAAACCTTCAGTCCTGGAAGCTTAGTGCTCCTTCTGGAAGAACAAATTTAAGGAGTTCTGAAAACTGGCATTCTGATTATTAACAAGTAAATCCAAAGGAAACCTGCAGGGCAATAGAGAGTGGCAGTATGGCCATTTGGGGGGTGGGGGCAGCCAATCTAGTGGTTCTGCACACAAAGGAGGAAGGAGCAGCATCAACTGTAGCCTTGACTGCCTCAAGGGACCTTTCATGTCAATCTGTGGTCAGAGTTGGAAAAACGTCTCATTGCAGAATCATGTTCTGGTTTCACTCAGCCCATTAACAATGCAAAAAAGTCAAGATGGCAGCTGGTCTTAGTCATGAAAGCCTCGCCCCATTTTCACATGTATCTTGCATGTAAGGAGGGATGTCAAGACTGAATCGCATTGCTTCTTTCAAAACGTAATGCTTTTCCACCTGCCAGTGAACTGGGAGGAGGGAAGGGGGAAATGGGATGCTGAGAATGTATGCGGAGATGGTGAGAGTATGGAAACCATCAAGGTCACCACTGCAGGTGCTGGAGAAAGAGATGGACTATTCCCATAATGAAAGAACATCTCATAATTGGACAATGTGATCACCCAGGGATGGGTACAAGGGGAAGCTATGGTTTAACATGGCAAACTTCTGTGCGGGAAAACCAGAGCTGGTTTTGTTTCTTCAGTACCAATATGGTGTATCCAATAAAGTGTTACTTTTGGGAATTCATATCTCCCAAGAATGTTTCCTTGTTTTGGGTTCACTAGTCGGACAGTTGACAGGGGAGGTCTTGAGAGTCACAGCTGCCTTCTTGACCTTTTTGACATCCTTTCCCCATGAATGGGATTGCAAACGATGCTGAAAGTAACAATGTAAAGCGATAGTCCGGTTCTCACAACCTGTGGCCAAAGAGTGGTGTTCCCATCACATGCTGAACTGCCACCCCCCCCCATCCCCCAATCCTTCATCCTCATTGAGCAATTTGACTGACTCTATCCCTGGGTTTGTCCCCCTCTTCGGTTCAAGACTGGTGAGAAATGAGCAGGGACCCAGCAGTGCCAGCAGAAGGCTGAGCTCACCAAAGGGCAGGGCAGCACCCAGCAGGCTGAAGGGCTTCGTTGGGGATCTGAAGGGCAGAATGCTTCTCCTCTCCATCTTCTAAAAAGGCCAGCGTTTCAGTGCTATTGTTTTCCCTCCATCTGCGAGAAAGGAGCATTTTGTTTTGAGCTCTGGCTTCCCCAAAGACCACTGGCTCAAATGGATCTGCTAAACCTGGGCATTTAGAGCTCCCCAAAATTCGAAGGCTGTGCCAATGCCTGCAATTTTTTCTGCCAAAAGTTGACAACTGTAGTGCAGCTCTGATTAATCTTTTCTCTCATATATCACACGAAGGACATGGGAAGTATGTGAGGTGATCCATACACTTGTTACCTCTTGTTAATTATCTAAGCTTACTATCTAAGTAATAATGGATGCTTCCTAGACTGCCATTAGCACAATTTGTGAATTTAGCCCCTAGAGGACTTTGTCAACATAACCTGTTAGAAATCAAAATGATGTAATGTATTAATGAATCCAATGAAGTAATTTGAACAAATGGCATCGTTCACACCATTTACATGGATACGGAAGATGCTCATTTCAAGAAGTTCACAACAGTCTAAGGTGTTTCGAATGAGCATCTCGATGGAGTCCCAGGGAAAGAAAGAGACAGGGACAAAGGCTCTCGTTGCCTGTGGTTGGATTGGCTCACCAAGATGTGCTTCCCCTCCAGACTTTTGGCAGCATCCTAAGGTAGGGCAATGTTGCTCTAAGACCTGCTGTATAATATTGTAATCTCAGACTCTGAATTTACAGTAAATGTGTCCCAAACATTAGGACTCAAACACACAATAGAAAACATCCTGGTCAGCAAATGCCCAGCTAGATGCAAATCCCTCCCCTGAAAAATCTCAACAATCTGCTTTCTCAGAAAGGCTCCCTCCAAGGGATACTTTGGGACTGGCTCATTTTCATTCATCTTGCTGGTGTTTCTGGAAACATAATCTGGCACAGTTAATGAAGAGCAAGGTAACAGATAACCTAAATTAACAACTTTCCTGTTGTCTTCCATCTTCCTTTCCAGGATCTCGGGAGCTTATCTCTTGCTTGAGCAATGGAAAGGAACACAATGGAGATATTTCTGGGTCTTTTGGTAACATTTTGATGAAAATGTACTTACTTTGGGTTTTTGTTTTTTTTTACACTTTGTTTATATACTATGAGCCAGTTGACACAAAGTGGGAAGTAAAGCAACGTGTGTCTTTTTTCCCCTGGAATTGGCTGCAAACTAGCAAATGCCAATTCTGATTGTACTACAATTCCAGAGTTTCAACACCTTTTTTATATTGTAGTGACCAAAACAATGCAGTTGTCATCTGTCCAGCTAGTAAAGCCAAAAAAAGGAACTTCTGGGACATTATTTTTCCCAAAAAGTCAAACTATATTAGATATGCTACATTGGCACAGAAGTCGCGAAACCGGTTCTGATTTTCTCACGTGAAAGCCCCTTTGGCCACCCCCCCCAAGTTCATTGCGTTGTCCAATTGAATTCACTCTTTTTGTAATGAGAATGATCTGCATCGTTCAAACACTTGTGTGGCGTGACCTTGGCGGGTGGCAGCAGGGTCTCACCATCTGCAGGTGGAGTCTTCCAGTTCCACTCCTGTCCCCCCAGACATCCCAACCCTCCCCCTCCCGATTGTTGTCAAGCTGAGAGCGAAGAAGTAACTAGGTGAAAGAGCAAATCACTCTTGACATGCCCATCCCCGAAGAAAGATATATATGGAATAAATATAAATATACATTAGCATGAACAATTCACCAATTTATAAATTATTAGTCTCACTTCTGTTGTTTAGGGTATCTGGAATGAAATCTTTTTACTAGCCTTGCCGCCACCCACTCTTTTCACCACACTCCCATCAAAACTGGTCTGAGATAATCCGTTTTGGGACCCCATGCAGCCTAGAGATGCGCTGCACAAACATTTTTGCTAAGATCCGGGCTGAAGGGAGCTTTTGGCATGGTACGAAATGGGCCTGTTTTGAGAACAGGTCAACAACAGTCTAGATTATAGTGTTCACTCTCGGGCTGCTCCACTATGAAATCCATGACTATCTTACTAACAGAGAAGAAATGACAGAGGGAGTTGAGGTTGCAGGAATTTTGAGGAAAGTGACCGTGTCATATTGCAATTCAATATAATGCAATCACAAGCAATAGAACGTAATCAAACTAGTGCCTTAGACTTTGACAAAGCTGGTTTCAACAGCTGTTTTGCTGCAGACCTTGGAACGTTGTTTCCCCAATGACTTCAAAACTGGGTTGAAAACATGGCATTGTGAGCAGGTTCTGACTGTCCTTAATCAGCTTGTCATTGTTGGTTTAGTGTCACCTGCTGCTGAGCGCCTCCGATATATCCTGGGTGAAGATGATGTGCCCCCCAACCCGACACTATTCACTGAGATGGACACTCTCCAACACGACGGAGAAGAAATGGAATGGAAGGAGGCAGCCAGGTAGGAAAACTGGGAGGGCAGGAGCCATTTGGCTGCCAAGGCTGAATTCGTGGCTGGATAGATCTAGCAGTTCAACACTAGGACCTTTCATTCAAAGAGGATCTGTCTTCAGGGCCATCTTCCTTGGGAAGTTCAGCTTCAGTTCCTGCACTAAGGAGCAGGGGACTGAACCCCTTGGTTTCAGAAGCTCTTTCACAACCATCATTCAGTGATGTTCTGGCTTAGAGTCACTTTCTGTAATGTCAAGAAGAATTGCCACACCGGGCTCAGCTGTTGGTTGGCAACAGGGTGCACTGCCCAAAGCCTTGTGCTCGGATCAGGCCACTGGCTTGACTGCAGGGACAGTGCTGAGGGAGGTGGTGATAAGAGAGGGGCTTCAGGGACTGAGCTGAGACCAGACCTGGGATCACAACCAGAGCAGTGGCTGCCCTAAGGAGATTGGGAGATACTTCATGGGCTCACAGCCAGCACTCTTGGCACTTCCATCTGAGCCTTGCCTGCTGGGGGAACAGTTCCGGATGCAGCTGTTAGTTTGCATGAGAGCCAATTCAGAACGGCAGCTCTGGCACCTGCCTCAGTGGTTTGGCGGTGCTTCTGTGCATGGGATGGCCCCATCGGTTGCTGACCCAGAGGAGAAGGATGAACCTTTTTTTTATTTATTTATTTATTTATTTATTTAAACAAACAAACAATGAATAAATAAATAAATAAATAAATAAATAAATAAATAAATAAATAAATAAATAAAAAAAAAAAACCTAAACTGGGGCCATTAGACAGAGGGATCCAGGGTCCCCAGGAGCATTCAGAGAGCCTGGGGGTGGAGGAGACACAGGTCCAGGTCCATCAGGCAGTGGGGAGGGGTGTTGTAGTGCAATCATCCAGGTGGATAGCTACTCGCTCAAGAAGAGGAAGAAGAGGCATGGCTGCCACAAGTTAACACTGACGATCAGCAACAGGCTGCCTTTGATGAGGAGCGGCTGCTGCATCCGCCCAATCCACAGACGCAAAGAGCAGAGAGATGGGAAGCCCAGAGGCAGTCGGCGGGGCTGCTCGTGAGAAAGCAGCCTCCGCCCTCCTAAAGAGAAACACCAGGTTCTGAACTACTTAGTCAGGCATGTGAGAGGGAGACGTTGGCAAAGGCGACAGTTCATTTTCTTGAGCGTCATCTCCGGCTCCGTGCTTCCTGCACCCCGATTTCATCCTGTGATCCTGGGGTTTATCTTGTTGGCTTTTCCTGCTCCGAGACTTGGGTTTGGACTTGGGTTTGCATCTGGACTCGGGGAGATTATTGTGGGGTACGTTTGTTTGAGACCTTCTTTCTTCAGCTTTATGTTTGGGCTTAATCCCTGAATTGTTTGGGAGAGGAGCTTTTGACTTGGGGGATTCGGGGGCTCATTGCTATAATGATTAGAGTGGTGCAGTGAACATGCTGTACTCACACCGGTTGCCAGAGCGCTGTTTTGCAGTGTGCAATTCAGGGGCGGGGCAGCACTTAAGAGCCATCTTTGCACCCAATAGGCACCCCGCTGGCAGAGCGAGCAGTGGCAGTTTGGAGCCAGCTATGCCAGCGTGTTCAGGGGTAGCATGCCCCGGAGACACCGGGAGATGACTTACGGTGGAAGGGCCCTCATGAGGAGTTTGGAAAGACTCGGGGAGGATGTTGGCCATCCAGAGGACACTGGGCACCACCACCAAGCCTGCACAAGAGCGGGATGGAGGGCCAAGAATGACTTGGAAGCTGTTCGTGGCAGGGCCCAGGCTCCTTAAAGGAACGTCTCACCCCCCCTGGGATCGGTTCACCCTGCCCATGCCACCTGAAGCAGCCTGCAGGCCCCCTCCGCCAGAGTGTTCCTGTTGGTGGGGCCGGGAGAAGAGCCTTCCTGCCACTTGGGACATCTTGCCACCCTGAGTGAGGTCAGCCCCAACCCTCCCGCCCAGCAGCTTGAAGTCCTGGCTCTGCCAGTTGACCTGGAGCTCCGGCTGAGGGGCTGGTTGATAGATTAGCAAAGGTCCCACCCAGCCACTTCTCATCATGCTCCCTCCCTCCCTGTCTTTTTAGCTCGGTTGATGTTTTATAGCACTGTATTTATTTTGTTAGGGTTGTATTGTTTCATCCTTTCATGTTGTTAGCCACTCAGAGTTACCATGTGGTAAGATGGTTGGCTAATAAATTTCACAATTCAATCCTCAATCAATTAATATAGAATGGAAGGAAGAGCTACTCACCTGGCAGCCAGGAGTTGTGAGATGTCCTGGCCCTTCCAGGTGGCAGGTGGTTCCATCCCCATCCCTCCCCCATGGCGGTTTCTCCCCAGGTTGTATTACCCCGGAGGCCTCCAAGCCAATCCTTGGCCACCTTCTTCCAAACACTCCCAGGAGGCCTTTCCCCAGGCAAGAAGCCCTCATCCCACCAGCTGCAGGACAGCCTCGCCCACCTGCCCTCGGCTGGCTTCTCCCTTGGGCCTCCAGAGAAACGGAAAGTTTCCCCAGGGAGGTTTCCTCTTGGAGGGAGAACAGGATCCCATGCCTTTCAGCCACCAAGAGCCAGGGAAGAGGCACCAGAGCGGAGCCCTGGGAGGAGGCCAGGTGTCCTGCGGAAAGTCAGGCCTGCAGCTGCCTCACCTGCAGAAGGGAAGCCCTCGGCTGGACCAGGAACCAGGCGCCCTGCAGCTCCTCATTCACATCAGATCCAGACTGAATCAGGGCTTGAATTCACCTGGGCTGATTTTCGTGCAGGGAGATATGGGACTGTAACCAATGGACAGGTAGTCCTCAGCTTACAACCACAACTGAGCCCAAAATTTATGTTGTTAAGTGAGACATTTGTTAAGTAAGTTTTCCCCATTTTACGACTTTTCCTGCTGCAGTTGTTAAGTGAACCATTGCAGTTGTTCAGTTAGTAACATGGTTGTTAAGTGAGTCTGGCTTCTTCCCCATGGACTCTGCTTGTCAGAAGGTCGCCAAAGGGGATCCTGTGACCCTCTGGGCCCTGCAGTGGTCATAAGTATGAAACAGCTGAGCCTTTTGATCCCATGACCACCCATGGGAAGGCTGCAAAGGTTGCAGCTGTGAACAACAGTCAGAGGCCTCTTTTTTTTCAGTGCCGTCGTGACTTTGAATGGTCAAATGAAGAGTTAACTTTGCTTACCTACTGCAACTATATAAAACAAACCCTTTTGAAATCCTTAAACTTTAATCAAAGTATTAACGGAAACCTTAAGGCATCCTGATATTATTGGATTTTAAGTTCAGCACCATTTAAAATAACACAAATCCAAATCCTTATGGAATGTCGCCTATCAGCTGAGATTCTAGCGGCATTAGCCCGTTATTCTTCACGAATATGCTGAGTCTCTCTCTCTGCCTTGGGGGAGGAAGTGGAATTTGGAGACTCTAATAGCACTTTTGAGAAGTTGAGCTCATCTCAACTTCTTGGTTGTGAAGAACAAAGCATTGTGAGTGCTTATGTCCAAGAAAAACAAAACTATGAAGTCAAGCAACTAATAACATAGCTTTATTTTTTAATAATTCACTTGTCTTTCTTGGTCGTGGTAGTTTTCACATTGTGCCCCATGATCTCTCCATTGTGGAAGGTGGGGACGAAGCCATGAAAGACGCATTGCACACCTTAGCCTGTTCACAGTGGCCCAATAGGAACGCCCTGGAGCAAACACTAAGTAAAAAGCTTAGGGACTTTTGCCATGGCTCTCCATCCAGAGTTGTGGCTCTCCAAATCTTTTAAATCAATAAGCAAAGCTTTTGCTGAAATGTGGATTTAAGTCTGGCAAACATTCACGTGTCCAGTAACCTCAAGGCAGAAAGAGGGAAGCAGGGAAAGCTGAAATTCCAAGATAATTCTTCTTTATAATTTTCTCCCACCAAAATTAATTTTCATTTTGCTTCTCATTCTGTTACAAATTATGTCATTCTAGCTGAATGGCAATGGGAGAGGGAACTCTGGTAAGATGTCCGCTAATGTTTCTTTTTTTAGTCCATTGTCAGCTGTGAAAAACCAATTATTCAAGACGTGTCAAACAACAGTTGCCAAAACCAAACCAAAAGGGGTTAATCTTGAAACAACTAAGTGGAGTCAGGCTTGCTGGAATTAAAAAAAAAACAAAATCATTCTGGAAATAGTCCCAGAGATGCTGTTCAAAGGGCAACTGGACTTTCTTATTTTTTTCCTTGAATACATTTTGCTTCCCATCCAAGAAACTTCTTCAGTTCTTGGATGAGAAGTGAAATGTTTTCAAGGGGGAAAAAACCAAGGAAGTCCAGTTGCCCTTTGAACACCCCCTTTGGGATAACCATGACCTGGATGACTGAGACGCTCCATAGACCTTCTGGAAACAGGCAACGATAGGCCGCTTCCTGATACTCCAGCTGTCACAAAGTTTGAATAAAGCATGCCTTGTTTTAGTTCAGCTCCAATGGCATCATGGTCGGTTTAGTTCAACGTAACCCAACTCTTAGCGCAGCGCAGCCGAGAGACTAGCCTTTTAGGCTCCCATTGTTAGGTTCATTTTGCCTGGAGGCGAAGGGTTAAAGCCCTTCTCCATCACAGAATTCAATATTTCCCTTGCTGCATGCAGACTGATGAAAAACCCCAATGATCAGGCAGCATCTCAGGTATTTCCTCTTCCTGACATGTAAAGATAGGAGATCTGTGATGGGCAGAACTTTATTTCTCTCATTTTCTAAAGAAAATGTATTTTTTTCCCAGAACTTGGTATTATTTCTATTATAGCATCCTTCATAAATTTTTAGAATACAGAATGTAAAATAACAGAGCTGGGAAAGTTCCTCACCCTAAGTCACAACTCCAAGAGGCACATTGTTCCATTGACTGACTGCTCCTACTGTCAGGAAATTTTTCCTTATTTCCAAGTTGGACCTCTCTTGTACAAGCTTTCACCATTACTTCTTCTTCTCCTACCCTCAGGAGCTTGACAGGATAACGTCTTGGCTCTGTGAGTGGCCCTCAAAGACTGGAATTAGAGCCACATACTGGTTCTAACTTCATTGGCTGAATCTTGCAAGCCTGAAAGTACATGATGTTTTTTCCCCTCACCTTTCTATCCCAAGAAAGTACGGAGGATTCCTCTGGGGGGTTTGCCATGTTTCCCCAATTCCTTCAGCTGTCTCTGATCTTACGGCTTTGGTCTCCCAGGTTCTTCCCACAGACCATTTCATATGGTAAAAAAGATGCTGGTATCTTGCTTTTTTTTTCAGATGGATTAAGTTTGAAGAGAAGGTGGAAGAAGGAGGGGAGCGATGGAGTAAACCTCATGTATCAACTCTGACTTTGCATAGCTTGTTTGAACTGCGCACTTGCCTGCAGATGGGAACCATCCTGTTAGATCTTGATGGCTACTTCCTGCCACAAATCATAGGTAAGGTAAGATCTGCAAGGATCTGAAATTAAAGGCATAACCCACCCAAACCCTGCTTCATTAAAGAAAAGAGCTCACCAAAGTGCTTTCAAACAGTAATAGGACATAGGGAAGTGGGGTTAAAAGAACGCTCCCTCAGTCTTACAGACAGCTCAGGTGTTAAGGGAGTCATTTGAAGAACTCTGTGTCTGAGGTGATAGGAAGGCTACCTCTGCAATGACCTATTCAGGTGCACAAGTCATTGCTTCAGGAGCATGGGATATGTTGTAGTGCCTGCATCCTTGTAAAGATGATGGTCACAATCCTTCTGTGTTTGTATCAAAATCTTCCAAAGACATTAGAGTCCTGCTTAATCGGGGGCATCTGGAGTTCAATTGGGGTTTAACAAATGTATCACCTTCTTAGATGATCTATAAAGTCCCTTCCAGCTCAGACATCCAGAGCTAATCATTCTTATCGATGCATAGCAGAATTAATGGTGGGACATCATGAGTGGTAAGCTTTAACCAGTCCAAAAGGAATCCACAGCTATTATTAGATCTGTAGCTTTGAAAGTCACATTTTATACTTTCTTGCATAATACTGAATATCATTATAAAAGGATATATAATTACTTTTGTATCCTCACTGGATATTGGTTCAGTTTTAATCAGTTTTATTTTGTTTGTTTATTTATTAAATTGTTTTCTGCCCATCTCATCACAAAGTCATTCTGGGCAGCTTACATTGTTTCAAAGAATAAAGTAATACAACAACATGTATCTAATAAGAATAAAATACTATAAAAATACAAAAGATCAGCTCTAAGTAAAATTGGGGAGGGAGGGGGTAGAATGAGCAGAGGGGAGATCTGTGGTTCATCTCTCAGCCCCCCCACCCCAGCCCTTGGCAGAGGGCTGGAGCCTCCCTCGCTTCAGGGAACAGGCTGTTCCAAAGGGCAGGAGTGAGGGTTGAGCTCTTCTCCTGGACCCAGCCAGCCAGCATTCCCTGGCCAACAAGGCTTGGAGCTGGCTTCCTCTGCCAGTGCGGGTGGCGTCGGCCAATCCCGGCAGGGTGAGACGGTCCCAAAAGGAACCAGGCCAGGAAGTGCTGCAAAAAAGATTCCCAGCACCTTGAGTTGCGCCCAGAAGCAGACTGGTAGCCAGGACAGCTTACAAAGCAATGGTAACTGGGCCCCTCTAAGGCCCCCCCGAAGCTGCCTGCGCTCCTGCCCCAACTGCAACGTTTGACTCTTCTTCAAGGGTAGCCTTCTATTGCCCGATGGATTTCCTCTCGTGGATTTGAGTTTTATATTCATTGATGCATGCATTTTGTGTTATCATCATCTAAAATCACAGTTATGTTTTTATATAACTTTTAAGTCAATAACTGAGGATATTTGAAAAAATGTGTTTTAGCTTTTATGTTGCTACTAGTTCAATGATTGAAATCGGTGGTGGGATTCAATTTTCTTTCCCTATCGGTTCTGTGGGCGTGGCTTGGTGGATGTGGCAGAGGAGGGATACTGTAAAATCTGCAGTCAGAGGTGGGATTTGCTGGTTCTCCGAGCTACTCAAAATTTCCGCTACCGGTTCTTCAGAACTGGTCAGAACCTGCTGAATCCCCCTTTTGATTGAAATGCATCTTGATGAATTGGGCTGGGCAACAGTTGGCAGTCTCTGTGTAGCCAGCCAGCATTCCCAGAAGGCCCCTTGAAAGACATTGGCAAAATGACTTAATTTCAGTAGCAGGTCAGGATGTCTTTGGAAGATCATTGAAGGGAGATGAAGTTTGTCTTATAAAAGTTTCATCTCCCATTCCGACTCTAATCTCCTCAAAGAAAAATAACATGGACAAAAAATTAAATCTATTACCTTACATCCATGTGGCCTGGAAATTCAAGAGTCATACAAGACTAACAAAAGTTGGGAATGTTTTGGCTGGACATCATCAATAGTATAATCTATATTTTTCAGATAATGTCATTGAAAAACAAATAGAAGATGGCCTTCTAAAGCCAGAGCTGCGAGAGAAAATAAGCTATGTGCTTCTTAGAAAGCACCGACATCAGATGAAGAAATCCATCCACCGATCCTTGGCAGATATTGGCAAATCTGTCTCAAGCATAAGTGAGTGAAATTTCCAGAGTGCTATTTTTGGCAAAGCAGGGAAGAGGGTGACAGCTAAAGGGAAGTCTCGAGTTCCTTCATATGGGCTTCTTTTGCTGCTGCAAAATCATTAAGACGACCTTGAAGGACAGCAAAATTGGGGAGGGGATATGGCTCTGATCAATCCTGGGGGGAATTTTTTTTTAAAAAAGGATTTTTCGGCAGCAGCCAAAAAAGCTAATACAATCCTTAGTTGTATAAACGGAGGCATAGAATCACAATCATGTGAAATATTAGTATCACTTTATAAAGCCTTAGTAAGGCCACACCTGGAATACAGCATCCAGTTTTGGTCACCACATTACAGAAAAGAAATTGAGACTTTGGAAAAAGTGCAGAGAAAAGCAAGCAGGATGATCAGAGGCCTGGAGACAAAAACACATGAAGAGCAGCTGCAGCGTTTGGGTCTGGCTACTCTAGAGAAAAGAAGGACCACGGGTGACGTGATAGCAATATTCCAGTATTTGAGGGGCTGCCATGAAGAGGAGGGGGCTCAGCTTATTCTCCAAAGCACCTGAAGGCCAGACAAGAAACAAGGGATGGAAAGTAACCAAGGAGAGAAGCAGCCTGGAATTGAAGAGAAACTTCCTGACAACCGTGAAGACAATGAACCAGTGGAACAGAAGTTGCCTCCAGAAACCGTGGGGGCTCCATCACTGGAGGTTTTTAAGGAGAGACTGGACAGTCACTGGCCTGAAATAGGATAGGATTTCCTGCTTGACCAGGGAGCTGGACTAGAAGACCTCCAAGGTCCCTTCCAGATCTCTTCTGATTGATTGATTGATTGATTGATTGATTGATTGTTCCCAAAAATGTGGAAGGGGAGATTCACAGTACGTGATCTATTCAGTTCCATTGTGACATCCAGCAATTCCCTGAAATAGAAGATGGCAAAGAACCAGCTGTCAGGTTTCAGACGTCAATTTGCCCCTTGCTGCCTGCTCTCCTCCTCCTCCCCCTCCCCCTCCCCGTAACTGGTGCCCACGGAAAAAGTGCTGTGGGGAATTCGGTCTGCGGTCCAGCTCTCCCTACCTTTGCCTTCTTACTCAAAGAGCCGTGTTTCTTCAGTGGTGTGGGCTCTTGCTTGGTACCAGAGGCCCAACATTTCACTAGCTGATCCTTTTTGTTGTAGTTGTGGGCTATGATAGGTTCACCCCCATTATGTTTCTGCCTGCCAACAGACCGTAGCCCTGTCCAGAGTCCAGCTGCAGGAGCTGGCTTTTATCGTTCTTCTGAAGACCTCCGAATAAGACAGAACTCAACTTATGGAAGGTTACGTAAGTTCATTTCCTTACTACCTGATATAATAATTGGTTGTTTTTAATGTTTTTAATATTTTTATATTGCCCTTTATTTTTACCCCAGCTTTATTTAAGGGTTTTTTTTTATCAGTACTTTGAATATTTGTTTTTCAAATGTCCTAATTAGAAAGTTCTGATCTTTATTCAGCACTGACAAATGTAATACAGAAAGGAGAGCAGTCAATTCGTGAGTCCCATCACCCGATGAAAGGGTCACCCACTGGCACTGAGCAGCCAAGCAGCAGCTCGCTCCTCGTGGAGTCCAGAGAGTAGACTGGTGCAGGCGTGTCGGGACGGCCGTTCCCGGGCTCCCCCTGCTCACATAGCCTGGGAAGTGGCTCCAGCAGAGTCCAGCACTCGGGAGGGATAAGCTTCCTCCCCAGCAGGACTACCCCGAGTTGCCTGACCGATGGGCTCAAGCAGAACTCATCTGTTGCGGATTTGGGGCCCAGGAAGCAACAGTAGACGAGGGCACTCGCTTCCTTCGAGTATTCATGCTGGAAGAAATGAAACGGCCTCTCTGCACATTGGAAGCCATTCAAAGTTGGCTGGAAAATGGGCAGCCATATAAACACTTTAAATAAACGAGCAAACAAACAAACCTTTTCCTCCTTTAGGCCACACCCAAAGCCGAAGCATGAACGACATCACGGACACTCCAAGCACAGCCCAGGTAGGAGTCCGCCAGCCGCTTCTCTTTGGGAGCCTCCCAGGGTGGGACTGCTTGGCCTATCCTCAGAAGGTGTGCCCCCTGGCTGGGTACACTGCTGCCCTTCCCTGTTCAGCCCCACCCCACCCTCCTCCCAGAAACTTCTGAAGAAGCCGCTGCCCTTTACTGTCTTTAGCCGAGGGAGGGGGCTTAAACTCAAGCGTTGGATGGGATTCTCTTGGGGTGTGGGACCGTTTAAGAGGAAGAAGGGCCACGGTCCAAATTCACTCCGGGGTCTTCTCTAGCAACTGATGGGGGGGGGGGCAGGACTAGAATCTGGGTCTCCTTGTGCTTCGTCCAACATCTTTTACCCCGGACTGGTTGCCTCCCAGTTTCTCTCCTCATGCCTTAATCACCTTGCCAAACTGGCTCTCCTAATGTTAACATATGATGCTACATATCCATATGTGTATCTGCAGATAATAATGATATAAATTAGTAACATTAATGATCAGTAATTAGTAAAATTAGAAATATCAACAATATTATATTTGGTATGTGTTGCTCTACAATACTTGGTATTATATTATAGAAATGTAATAATACAGTATGACATTATTATTTTATATAGCATTATAATTGTTACAAATAAATCCTGTAGAGTAGCAAGACATTATTGGTTTCATAATAATGAAAAAGAAGGGCCTTCCAACGGTGCGGACTTCCTCTGACCCGCCAATGGGCTCCGCTGCCTCTTTCAAGCTCCACGGTGGGGGAAGCCCCTCCCTCCAACCCAAGTGGGGCACTCGTGCACAGAGAAAGAAGGCCTGGCTGGCTTGGATTCAGGAATGAAACCGTCCGTGGCAGAATCTGGAAAGGAAGGGAGGCGAGCAGGGGGAAGACCGACTGGCCTTGACTTGGGAGGAAGGGGTAGGAAGAGCAGGTACTCCCTGCCGTTTCTGTGGGGAGTCAGCGCATGAGATTCGGGTGCGATGCCTGTCAACAGGCAAGTGGCAATAACCGTGCGGTTTGATCAGCTCCCTATATCGTCCTCCTTCCTTTCCCGTGTCCCCATCCCACCCTGAATGCCATTCAGTAGCTGTGTATTCATTTATGGGAACCACACAGTCATTGCCCAGCATTAGTACAATGGGAAGCATGATGGGTAGATTCCCATGAAGTCAGCTCTTCAAGAATACTCCTTTGAGTTCCTACAAACATGGATATGTCCTTGGAGGAGATACTATGACAATAAGATACTATGACAAGGCTTCAGATGGTGTTATTATTGTAGTGAAAGGCTAACTTTCTGTTCAGGTGATATCAGGGACAAACAGCTTTTTTTGCTAGCTTGTGGAACTCGCAGGAACTTGCAACAAAATGGGCCATGGCATGCCTCTCCACTAAAACTCTTGTTGTGGCCTTTTCTGGGCAAACCAGGGCAATGGCTTCTCAACCAAAGTACTTCAAGTGGGCAAACTTACAGAAGGGGTCCAGAATCCAGGGCCCAAGACTCACAAAGGGATGAAATGTAGAGACACATTGTGGCTG
Organism: Bungarus multicinctus; assembly: GCA_023653725.1. Lineage (NCBI taxonomy): Eukaryota > Metazoa > Chordata > Lepidosauria > Squamata > Elapidae > Bungarus > Bungarus multicinctus. The sequence goes on along the minus strand of CM042837.1, from coordinate 148,815 downwards.
ATTGGCTGCTCCTGGCTGTTGTTTCCCTGCTGTGCAGCTGCTCTGGTCGTGGGAGAGCAACGAGAGAAGCACAAGGCCAGGAGCAGAGACGGATCTAGAGCCCCCCAAAGGGCGGAGGGTGGAGAAAGACCAGACAGGGCTGGTAGCCGGTGTTGGAAGCCGGGCGGAGGCTGTGAACTCCAAATACAGAGCCGAGGAGACGGCTGTAGCCTGGATGATGAGTCCAGAGCCCTCAAGAGGACAGGCCCCCTCCAGGGCTGTCAGGGAGAAGCTTATGGAAGATTGGGGGGGGTGTGCTCCAAGAGTCCAAGGAGCTCGAGGTGACTGTGGGTTGACCTAGTCACCTTTTCTCCAAAATCCTGGAAAAAATAAGTGGCAGATTTGTGAGCATCTAGAAATGAAAAGATTACCAGAAGCTGTATAAACCTTATTGACTTCATTGACAACATGAATAAAATACTGGATCAGGGAACTGCTGTGGATATAATTTACTTGGACTTCAGTAAGTCCTTTGCAAAGACCACGGCCTGTTGCTCTCCTGTTATGTTTTCCTGCTGTACTTGCACCACGCCGGTGTTTTCCCACGTCATGAGGGGAGAGCTAAGGGCTGCTGCTACCCTTTGTTTTCCTGCCCTCCACTCTTGGACAGACTCTTTCGCTCTTGGGGGAAGAAGACGGGCTCCCATGGCAGGGGCTTCAGGCGAAATCTCACTGCAGGCTCCCTTAGTGCAGCTCTTTCTTACAGCTGGCCCTCAAGTTGCAGCTATTCATTTGATAACCGCTCAGAGTTGCAATGGCACAGAAAGGAATAATGGCTTCTAACCTTCCACATCCTTCTGGTCCTTGCAGCATTCCCCTGGCCCCAGGATCCAGTTCAGGCTTTGGCAAGTGGCATTTGCTTCCGATGCTTGCCATGTCCTGAGGTCCTGAGGTGACTTTTTGCAACTTTCTGACCAGCAAAGTCAATGAAGGGAAGCCGGATACACTAGACAACTACAGTCATTCACTTAACAACTATGGCAAGAAAGGTCGTAAAATAGGGTAAAACTTGTTTAACTGTCTTGCTTAGCCATGAAAATTTTGGGCTCAATTTTGGTTATAAGTCAAGAATTGCCTGTACTAGCAGAATGCCTACATGGCAAATTATGCTTCGTTCAAAAGCCAGCAGATGTTTTTTAATGATTGTTTTTCTTTTATTGGGCTACTTTTCTGTTGGGCTGCTCCCCCCCTCCCCCAATGTCCACTGGTGCATCCTTTCACCATAATGCCAATGACCTGAACGTGGCAATATGGGGTTGATCCAGAAGGACAGCAATCAGCATTTAAAAAGACATCACTATAAACAACCGAGGTCCCTTCCGATCAGGAATTCAGAAAGGCCTCTAGGTTTTACTCTGAAACTGGACACCAGCCATATACAATTGGGAGCCTGGAAGAAAGTAGCTTTGTGTGCCATAACTGAGTGTCTCCCGAACTCAAATGGTTCTAACCATGAATTCCGGGAGAAAAAGTGTCCACCGGAATGCTTCTTTCTTTCCCCTGGACGGTGCTGGTTACCAAAGCAAGTCAAGACAAATCAGACGAGAAGGAATGTTTCTCATCTTCTGAGAAATATTTTTTTTCTCTCCAGCTGAGAAACAAGTTCATGAAGAAGATCCCCAAAAACGCTGAAGCCTCGAATGTTCTGGTGGGAGAAGTGGACTTCCTGGACAAGCCTTTGGTAGCCTTTGTCCGGCTTATGCAGCCCACTATGCTGGGTGGGATGACGGAAGTGCCTATTCCAACCAGGTAGGTCGATGGTCAGAAACACTCGCTGCACCCTCATCCAGTTTAAAAAACAGAAACCGGGCTCAGGCCTGGAGGGGGTTTCCCACCTTCGCCATTTTATTTCTATTTCTATATTTCTACCCAGGTTCATTTGGAGTTACTAAAGGGACAATTCATTTTTAAATCTTATTTCACAGTATGCAAAACAACCCATAAATACTGGATTAATACTTGCTTTAAAAGTCTTCTGACTTTGCTTAATTTTGGGGAGAATACAGTATGAGGGTTTTCCCTCTCAAAACTTCCAAACCATTATTAAAATTTCATCCACCAATTTAACAGAAGATACAGCTAATAATCGTATTTAACTATGTTCCATTCAGAATTCTTCTCCTTTCTTCCCAGAGTCATAGACATTCTAGTCTTTTTATTTGATTTAAAATTACATTTCAGGCATGAGGAGAGAAATTTCAGGCATTCCAGGAGGTCTAACATTTTATTTATTTATTTATTTATTTATTATTTAAATTTATATACCGCCCTTCTCCCAGGGGACTCAGGGCGGTGTACAGCCCATCTAAACCCACAAATATACAAAAATTTAAAAAGTATTAAATTAATCGGCTGATAAATGAGACTAAAAAGACCCCGCCCCCCCTTAAAACCACAATTTAAAATTAAATGCTATGGAGACCAAATTAAAACCATTATCTCAGCCCAGGCCGGCCTGCTCAAAGAGCCAGGTCTTCAATGTGTGCCTGAAGGCCCTCAGGTCCATGCCAGTACGGAGCTCCGGTGGCAGAGTATTCCAGAGGGCGGGGGCACCCACAGAGAAGGCCCTACCCCTCGGCGCCGCCAGATGACACATAGCGGCCGATGGCACCCGGAGCAGACCCTCTCTGTGGAAACACACCGGCCTGTTGGAGATCACTGGCAGAATGCGGTCCTGGAGGTAACCTGGTCCCATGCCATGGGTCGCCCTAAAGGTCAAAACTAGAACCTTAAAGCGAACCCGGAGAGCCACTGGCAGCCAATGCAGCTCGCGCAGGAGAGGCGTCACATGGGCGCTACGCGACGCCCCCATAATCACCCGCGCGGCTTCATTTTGCACCAGTTGGAGTCTCTGGATGCTCCCCGCGGGGAGCCCCATGTAGAGGGCATTACAATAGTCCAGGCGAGAGGTGACAAGGGCCTGAGTGACCGTGCGCAAGGCATCCCGATCCAGGAAGGGCCGCAACCGGTAGATCCGACGGATCTGATGAAACGCCCCCCTGGAGACGGCCGCGATGTGATGTTCAAGCGACAGCCGTACATCCAGGAGGACACCCAGGTTGCGAGCCCTCTCTGCGGGGGGCAGAACTTCCCCCCCGATAGCCAGCGAAGGTGTCAGCTGGCTATATCAGGGCGCCGGAAACCACAGCCACTCGGTCTTGGATGGGTTGAGCCGAAGCCTGTTCCCGCCCATCCAATCCCGCACGGCCTCCAAGCACCTGGACATAGCCCCCACAGCATCGTTGGGGTGGTCTGGAGTAGAGATGTACAACTGGGTGTCATCTGCATATAGATGACACCTCACTCCAAGACCACGGATGATCTCGCCCAGCGGCTTCATATAAATGTTGAACAAGAGGGGAGAGAGGACCGACCCCTGAGGCACCCCACAAAGCAGGGGCCTAGAGGTGGACCTCTCCCCCCCCGCCAACACAATTTGCGAACGGTCGGAGAGGAAGGAGGAGAACCATCGAAGGATGGTTCCCCCAATCCCCAATCCCTCCAACCTTCGCAACAAGATACTATGGTCGATAGTATCGAAAGCCGCCGAGAGGTCTAATAGGACTAGGACAGAGGAGAACCCTCTGTCACGAGCCCTCCAGAGATCATCGACCAACGCGACCAATGCCGTCTCAGTACTATGTCCAGGCCTGAAGCCCGATTGGGACAGATCGAGGTAAGTAGCTTCCTCCAGGTACTGGGGGAGCTGACGTGCCACCACACTCTCAACAACCTTTGCCACAAAGGGAAGGTTGGAGACTGGACGATAGTTGTTTAAAATAGCTGGGTCCAGGGAAGGCTTCTTGAGGAGAACATGGCACAAGTGTCTGGCTTACTCTACTTGTGAATGATCACAATGTTGACTTGCGCTTATTCCAATGAAAAGAGTAGAATCAGCTTTTATTTAGTAAATGGTCATAGCAGGAAAAGTCGTATTCTGTCCACCTCTATCAACGCTTTGATACTTTTGTTAGCCATTTAAAGGGCCAGCCATTCTCTCCTGTAAGAGCTTGTTATCTGGGAACAGTGATGAACTGGCTTGCAAATGCTCTTATCTTGGTTTGCTTTCCTTCACCAGATTCCTATTTATACTCCTGGGTCCCTCTGGAAAAGCAAAATCCTACAACGAAATTGGGCGAGCCATTGCTACCCTTTTGGTAGATGATGTAAGTCAGTTTTGCAGGTCTTTGCCGTCTGCCCTCTTGTCAATGTTTTTCTTCAAGTGCCCCAAATGCAACAGCACAATGCAGCATAACTGATCCCAAAGATCTACTCAATATCTTGTGCAAGGAGGTGGTAAGTGGGTGAAGCAAAACGTGTTGGTGTAAAAGAATCTTTCCTTGGGGTATTTTAAATACGGTCGTTGAGATTGTATTGTCTTACTTAAACATTGGCTGTTATGTGCTCCTGGCTACTTTCCTTGGTGACCAGAGGCAATCTCGCCTGACCACTAACCAGCCAAGACACAGGGAAGGCCTTTTATTTCGCTTATTGCAACAAATGGGGAGAGAACTTCCAAAGCATGGTTCTCTCCAAAGTTCCAACCCAAAATATTCCCTTCTGTATACATCCCTGTCCCAGCTGCCACATCCCTCTCGTTCCTCATTGGCTGAGCTACTAGGTAGGAGGTTGCCATCTTCCTGACCGCCTCCTACACATTTCCTGCTACATACTAAATCATGCATCATATGTACATTAAAATTAGGAGATAATGAATGCAAGGTGTGTCAAATAATATTAATCAGCTAATTAGGCATGCTCGGTTGCCTGTTTTGAATTCTGGACTTTTTAATGGATTCTTAGAACAATATATTTTTCCTGTTTTTCAGTTTTAGCTTTGCCTTTCCTGTTTTGCAATTCAGTTATCTTTCCTGGCTAGTCATTTCCTCTTGCAGTTGTTTTTACAGCATGTATTCTTCTTTTTCCAACTCTGAAGACCCAGCTAATTTTTGTCTACACGTCTCTCTTACATCCCGCTTTTATGCTACCATTTCCTTTCTCCCCATTATGGCAAGTTTGTTCTTTTCTACTCAATAAATTTCCATTGCACAGTAGATTTGACTGTCTCAGAAGATTCATCATATTGGTGCATGGCTTCTAGTGATTCAGTTGGAATGTTTTCTCATTCATGCGTTCAATATCGTTCTTAAATTCAATACAAGAAGTGAGGACCTGAGCAAGATTGTACACGGGAGATTGGCTGCTCTCTCCACCATGGCTTCCTAGCTAACGACTCTTCCTTTTCGTGTGCAGCTGTTCAGTGATGTAGCCTACAAAGCAAGAGACAGGGAAGACCTGATAGCAGGACTAGATGAGTTTTTGGATGAAGTCACCGTCCTTCCTCCAGGCGGGTGGGATCCAAAGGTTCGAATAGAGCCACCCAAGAAAGTGCCCTCTGCAGAGAAGAGGTAAGTGGGTTCTTGGTGCTTCCACTTCCTTTGTCCGAGGGAGCCTCATTCCTTCATAATATCAGGAAGAAGGACCTCTTTGGGGATTAATCCCTGTTTTTACATAGATTAAAAATATGAGCAAACAAAACACATACATACATGATTTGTACATGGAAATTAATGCCCTATCAATGTAAAAATGCACCTAGCTCTGTCAGTTTATGGTGTATCAAAACAGGACCAGCTGATCTTTAATGTTTGGTCTAGTGGTTAAGGCACAATGCTAGAAAACAAGAAACCAAGCCCTGGGTCAGACCTGCCCCCCAAACAATCACTTAGGAAAGCGGACTCTTGACTCCAGTTGACTGAATTGGACTTTTATTAAAGATGTCGGTTGCAGGAAGGTGAGGACGGATCTGAAGTTCCCTCTCACCAATACAAAGAGCCAAACCCAATCCCTCCTTGACCTGTAGTTCAACTTTTTCCATGATTTGTAGGTGGATGTATTTTGTTTGCTCATATTTTTAGAACTATGTTCAAACAAGGATGGGCCAGAGAGGCACAGCCAAAGGGCTGGACGTGGCCCAGGAAGGGCCCATAAAATGCCCAGGATTAGGAGAAAGGAGACTCAAGTTCTGTAGAACTTGAGGGATGACCTTGGACCAATCATGGTCCTTCTGCCTCCCGGAGAGGCTGTTTCCAGGATGGAATAGGAAGACTGACACCGCTAGCTGGACCCATTGAGTCGCCATTGAGCCACTTCAGGAGGAGGGAGGGGGTTCTGTATGTTGCCTTGAGATCTTAGAGGAAAAGTAAGATAGCAATCTAAGAAATATCTGCCTTCAACTGTCCCCGACTTGTATTACAGGGACCCATTGGCGGCCTTTGTGTGCTAATATTCCATGTCATTTTCTTCCTAGAAAATCTGTGTTTTCTCTGAGCGAAGCAGCCCAGATGAATGGGGCAGCGGGAGGAGGAGCGGCAGGGGGTGGGGGTGGGGGCAATGAAGAAGAAGATCTTCCAGCTGTCCATGAAATCGGAGAGGAGCTGGTCTGGACCGGACGGTGAGAAAAACGTCCCTGCAATCAGTTGGCATGAAGAGGGGAAACCCTGCTGTTCGGATACAGGGAGGCATTGAATGCAGCTCTGAGCTCGTTTGCTGGAGAAGAAGGACAGGCCTACAGACCTGCCTTTCCCTCTTTGGCAGGAAGGAGTCTGCTCAAAAGAGCAGCAGGAGCCCCTGCAAGGCGGGCTTTTCACCCGCCCCCCTCCCTCCCCCGCAGCTCTTAGAGTTTGGCCAGTGCAGAAAGCTGGATGGGGGGGGGGGGGGGATCAGCTTTGGCAAATACGCTTTAGAGAAGGACAAGGGAGGTTCAGCCCCTCGCTCTTTCGCTCCCTGTCCCTGCTTCCAATGGTCGTGACTTGAGCGTTAGCCAGCAGGCACCGTGCACAGTGGCCCTGTCCCCACCCTCTTGGGCACAGAACCTTCCGGAAGAAGCCTGGTGCTGACCGAGCAGGGCCCGATCCAGAAGGGCCAGCCAGAGACGATCCATGAGGAGGGTGCTCAGGGCAGTCAGGAAGGCTAGACGTGGCGGTGCCATCAGCAGCAGCAGCTGAATCATGTGCGGCTCAGGAAATCTTGCCCAGGGGAACTAAGCTGAGGGAAAACCCTGGACGTCTCTGGGCACGGAGGGGGGAGCCCTTCAGTGCAGAGAGAGCACAGCCGGCCCTGCTTCCTTTCCAGGTTCTGCGGGGGGCTCTATTTGGATCTCAAGAGGAAACTGCCCTGGTTCCTCAGTGACTTCTGTGATGGCTTCCATATCCAGTCCATCTCTGCTGTGCTCTTCATCTACCTGGGCTGCATTGCCAATGCCATCACATTTGGGGGCTTGTTGGGGGATGCTACTGACAACTACCAGGCAAGTTCGGGCCAGCCTCCCAAGCGGCCCCGGGCCCGGCCCTCCCCCAGTCCTCTACAGTGGCACTGGAGAACCCGTCTTATCTTGGCTCTTGACATCCCAAGGCCTGAGCAACCAGGAAGAAGGAGGCTTTGGCCCTTCTGCATCCCCCACCCCCAGGCCTGCTTTGAGGAGTGTGCTGAGGTCTGAATATGAAAAGCACCGCTAGTAGGCTGCTCCCACCCTTGCCCTTCAGTGCGGCTGGAAATAAAAGTTCCTGGGAGATTACAGGCCAATGGATTCCCTGGCAAGATCTTAGAGCAGGGAGAAGAAGAACGGAGGGGGAGAACCTGGGGGACCACATCTGTGCCCGTTTACCATTCCTAACGTGGCATGCGGGCTTCTCCAGGCTAAAGGCCCAGGCTAAAAGAGCCCTTGAAACCCAAGGCAGTGCTGAGGGCATCCCTGTCCGTAGAGACGGAAACGTGGCGGGGGGGTCCCCAGAATCCTGTTCCTTGTATTCAGATGGTGCTCCTGCCTGCTTCTCCCCGCAGGGTGTGATGGAGAGCTTCCTGGGAACGGCAATTGCAGGCTCCGCTTTCTGCTTGCTGGCAGGGCAGCCCCTCATCATCCTGAGCAGCACGGGGCCCATCCTCATCTTCGAAAAGCTGCTCTATGACTTCAGCAAGTAAGTGGAGGCCTCTTGAACTGCGCCGGCAGCTCCTGCCTGGCTGCTATGGGATGGGAGGAGAGTTGGCCATCCCCCTTTCCAACGGGAGCGTGGGCCTTCTCCTCTGAAGGTCTTTAGCCTTTGGGCCTCACACCAGTACCGGGCCCAATTCCGCAGGGCTCTCTTTGCCTCCTGGGCAGCGTTAGCTCAGAAAATGGAAACCAGGAAGGAACAAGGCAGTGATAGGCAGTCCTCAACTTACAGCAGTTTATTTAGTGACCTTTCAAAGTGACAATGGCACTGAAGCAAGTGACTTATGGTCACTTTTCACACACACGCACGGCTCTTGCAGCATCCCCAGCGCCATGGGATCAGAATTTGGGCCCTTGGAAATTGGTTCATGTTTATGGCGGTTGCAGGGTTTCCCGCGGTCCCAGTATCCACTTTTGAGACCATCTGAGAAGCAAAGTCGATGGGGAAGCAGCTGGATTCAATTAGCAACCGTGTCACTAACTTTACAACTGGGATGATCTGGGTAGCCAGATGCTCTTAACAACTAGAGGAAGAAGTCATAAAATGGGGCAAAATTCACTTAGCAACATAAATTTTGGGCCCAATTGTGGTTGTAAATTGAGGATTCCCTGCACCAGAAGCTAGTGTGAGTTGGCTAAAAACAGAGCCTGCGGCACCAGTGTAAACTAGGCAGCACCTGGTTCAAGAGCAGCAACTGTGGGGGAGACGAGAGTCATAGTGGACAGTCACTGAAGGGCGAGCCAGCAGTTGTGCTGCAGCTGCCCCAAAAGCCCATGCCATTCTAGGCTGCATGAGCAGAAGTTTAGCATCAGGGTGAGCATGAGAAGTGAGCGTAGCATTTTATAGCACACTGGTGAGTCTTCCCTTGGAATGCTGCATCCAGTTCTGGTCACCAGGACACAAAAAGGAAAACTGCAGAGAACCGTGAGAGAGGCGACCTGGAGGCTAAACGGTTATGATGAATGGCTAAGAGAACAAGGTATGCCTAGCCTTACGAAGAGGAGAATTGGGGTTGACATGACAGCTGTCACGGCAGTTGAGAGGCTGTCACAGAGAAGAGGAGCTCAATTTATTCTCCAGAGCACCTAAAGGCAGGGCCAGAAGCAGTGGGTGGGAGGCTATTAGGGACCCTGCCTAGAATTAAGAAGGAATTTCCCGATAATGAGACCAATTGATAGGGCAGCTTGCCTCTTAGAGTCTGGATTGGACTGTCAAACAGGCTGCACCTCATTCTAAATCTTGTGGTACTTTCGATTAACTAGCCATTGGTTGGTTGGTTTCACCTAAATGTCGCAGCCCATCTCAAACTTATGGAATTGGTTTCTTTTCAGTTGTGAGGCTTATCTCATCCAACTGGGGTAGGAAGGCAATCAATTATAGCAGAACCGGGACACATGCCACATGCCAACCACATGTGGATTTTCAATACCTCATCATCAGCTCTTGTGAGCTCGCTTTCCAATTGCAAATCCACAATGGTCAAATGTAGGCAGCAAAACATAGGCTTCGGGCATAGCTGTTAACACCCCTAAATATTCAGAAGAAGTCCTGCAATCACTAGGACTCAATTTGCTAATGAAACAGAACCTGTTGCAGATGTTGCCCAACCTGTAAGAAACAACATCGCCCAACATTTACCAGGTCCTTCCAATTAGGACACATCCAGAGGAGATGCTTCCTTTGGCCAAGCCCTACTCTCCGCCATCTTGGGCCACTTTTCCCACTCATTTCGGAATATCATACCTTGCTGCTGTTGCTGCTGGGGCTCTGCTGTTGTGGTCAACCAAGTGTTTCTGTTCTCCCCCTCAGAGGTAACAGTATTGATTACCTAGAGTTTCGCCTCTGGATTGGCTTACACTCAGCGGCCCAGTGCCTTATCCTGGTGGCTACAGATGCCAGCTTCATAATTAAGTACATCACTCGCTTCACTGAAGAAGGCTTCTCCACTCTGATTAGCTTCATCTTCATCTATGATGCCATGAAAAAGATGATTGGAGCCTTTAAGGTCTACCCTATCAATATCGACTACAATCCAGACTACGTGACGATGTATAAATGCGAATGCATAGCTCCAGATGCAGGTAAGTGCAAATCCTGTATCCCAATGCAAAGCCATTGCATTACCCTTTATAATGGAGCAGTATTTCGTGCTTGATATTATCCACTTTTTAAAAATGTCTTCCAAAAATTTCTGAGTTCTTTGTAGATGCAAGTTAATATCATTTATTCTGTCTGAAACTGGAAATAGTATAGTCAGCAAAACTTGAATCAAATATTTGTCAGTGTATGATAAGAGTTCCCTCTGTTGTTAAGGTTGTATCATAAATTTATGCTGAACTGGCTTTCATGACATGTCTCTACAGTGCTGTCCTTCCTGTCCAGCAAAAGTAAACTTAAATCACAAGAGGGTATGAATGTTACTGAAAATTTACTTTGTCAGGACCATTTTACTGAGAAGCCTGTTCTAACACAATACGTTTCAGTGTTGTGGGGTGTTACTTGCAGCAAAATTCACTGTAGGCAATTCACACCCATCATTAGTCCATGACAGTGAGGCTGCTACATTCCCAGCTCCAAGCATCAGAGCCTGTGTGGGACACTCCCAGGGCCTCTTAAACACAGGGCAGGCCAGCATCTGAACAGGAACCAGATTGCAAAAGACACACTGTTACTTACTTTATTTAAATCACCCGTGCCCAAAATAGTAAAAAGTCCTCTACTGTCTTACATTGAATTTTAAAAATACAGATATATATATATACACACAAATTTCCAAGTCAAAGGAATGCCAAAGTTGAAAAACATTTTCTCTAACAAGAAGAATTCTCTACTAATTTTAAAATTGTAAACTTTTCTTTAAAAAAGTTGATGACTTCTAATGCATCTTTTAAAACTTCCTTTTAACATATATACATTCAAATTCACTTAATAATTTTTACAAGCTTTACGCAATGAGCATTATATACTGTATAAAAGAAAGAGAAAAGAAACCCATTTTCAAACCTACTTTAGGGACTCCAAACTATACATTAGAGCCCTGGTGGTTAGAATGCATTATTGCAATCAAACTGCCTGCAACCTGGAGTTGGATCCTGACAGGGCTCAAGGTTGACTCAACCTTCCATCTTTCTGTTAAAATGAGGATCCACATTGTGGGGGGCAAGATGCTGACATTCTCAACCACCCAGTGATTGGGCAGTATATGAGTCTGAGTGTTATTTCTATTACTACCTCCTTCTATTACATATATCAGACCATTATAAAACCATCCCAACTCTAATTAGCTCCTTAAGTTTAAGTCACTCCCTCCAACTTGCCTCAATCTTTTTCTTCTCTGGAATGTCTATCACGTAATTATAATCTTTTTCAAGGGATTCTCAATCTTCTTTGTTCTCTTGAGAAGTGTAGATTTATTTGGAATTCTTCTTTCAATTGTACTGGAAGGTTTGTATTTAAAGCATCATCATAATAGAGATTGGTGTCAGATTTATATTCCGAAGTTACAGTTAAGTCCTTTGCATTGTCAGATACTTATAAAATTGCCTCAGTGGTTTAGATATGATATTATTGGCATTACAGAAACTTGGTGGGATGAAACCCACAAATTGAAGATACAGCTACAGGGATTTAAATTATTTAAATTAAATTTAGACCAAATAAAAGAGGAGACGGAATTGCCCTCTATATAAGAAATAAACACATCTCTATAGAAATAGAACACAACAATGATGAAAACTGTCTTGAATGCATTTGGGTCAATGCATAAAAGTGGGAAAAATGACATTGCCATAGATGTACAGTATATTATAGGCCACCCAACCAACCAGAGGAAACAGATGAACTTTTTGCTAGTCAGTTAACTAAGGTATGTAATAAGCACATCACAATAGTAATGGGGGACTTTAACTACCCTGACAAACTCTGCACCAAGTGGAAGATCAAAGAGGTTCCTGATAAACCAAGCAGACAACTTTGTCTCCCAAAAAGTAGAAAAAGCAACTAGGGGATCCGCCCCATTGGACTTAATCCTCACTAACAGAGATGAAATGATGGAAGGTGTTGAAGCTACAGAAACCTGGAGGGAGGGGGGGGGGAGTGATCATGCAATATTGGAATTCAACATTATGCAAGCTCAAGCAATAGAACAAAGTCAAATTAGAGTTTTGGACTTTAAGAGAGCTCATTTCAATAAACCTAGAGCTTGGGAAGGATTCCATGGGTGAGAATCCTCGAGGCGAAAACAACCCAAGAAGCTTGGGAAACGTTGAAAAGTGATATAAAAGCCCAGTCTAGCATAATAGCAACGAAGAAGAAAAATAACAGGTCTCAAAAGAAACAGCATGGCTGCATAAAGAACTCTCTGATAAATTGAAAGACAAAAAGGACAAGTATAAAAAGTGGAAAGAGGGCACATAACTAAGGCAGAGAATATCAGCAAATAGCCTGAGCCTGCAAAGATGAAGTGAGGAAAGCTAAGGCTCAAAATGAACTAAGGCTCGCAACAAAAGTCAAAAATAACAAAAAAAAGAGCCTCTTTCAACATGTAAAAAACAAGAAAGCAGTCAAGGAAACGGTTGGTCCATTAGTGGGAGAAAGTGGCAAGAAGGTGATAAAGAAAAAGCGGAAATGTTTAACTCCTTTTTTTGCATTCGTCTTTACACAAAAGGAAAAAAAACAGTTCAACCTATCAAATATAGTACAGTACAGTAAAAACAGATTAGGAATACAAGTTAAAATGAGCAAGAAAATGGTAAGTGAGCACCTGTCCACACTAGACGAGTTCAAATCACCAGGACCAGATGGATTACACTCCAAGGTTCTGAAGGAACTGGCCGACATGATCTCAGAACCACTGGACTCTATCTTTCAAAGACCCTGGAGCACTGGGGGACTAACAGAGGACTGGGAAAGGGTTGCTATAGTGTCTGTCTTAAAAAAAAGAGGGGGGAAATAGATCCAGGAAACTACAGACCTGTCAGCCTGACCAAGTGACAAAATTAATGGACTCTCAGAGGAATGCTGTGGATATAATTTACTTGGTCTTCAATAAGGCATTTTTATAAAGTAGACCACAACCTACTACTTGATAAGAGAGAAAAATGTGGGTTAGACAGCATCACCACCAACTGGCTGACCAACATGTAGTCCTCAATGGAACTAAATTTTAATTAAAACTTTTAGCTTCCCCGTGTTTCCATAGAAATCAGGAGGATAAGGCTTACAGAAGCAGGGAAAATAAAATCAGCAGTTTTATTCTTCTTTCAACTCAGTTCATAAAACTAATGTAAAATTGAATGGATTGAGCCATGGGTGTCCCGTTCCCCCCTCCCCAGGGGAGAGGCTCCGAGTTATGTGAATGCAACAAAGGAGCTGCAAGTTGGAGTCCGCGTCTCAACTTTAGGCCTTTTAATGGAGCCTTTTTACATCATGCTGCCAAGAAGATTCTCCGTTTCAGTGTAATATGTGAAAGTAATCTTTACCCTTCTTTGGCCTACTAAGGTCCTTTCTTATCCTCTTATTCTTGTGAGTCAGCAAGTGAAACAGAAAGGGAATCTTGATCTCCATACCATAATTATGAAGGAGGTGCAAACGTATGAAATAAACAAGCAAAGTTACAAACAGAGAATGTGTTATTTCTAAAATGATTTGTATCCATTGAGAAAGTTGTTAGTCAACGTATTAGTAAAAGCTGTTATAATGGAATACAATTAACAGAATAAAACAACACTGTCCAGTATAACAAAGTGTATTTTTAAAAAGTCAGTTAAAAGACAGCCAAAATATAAAATGTGACTAACAAACCCCTATCCTCCTAGCAAAACCAAATGGACATGCCAGGAGTCTAAACAGACACACACACACACACACACACACCTCCTTTTATCACCCGTTTTCCAAGGTGGTTGCTCAAAGCAAACAGGTGGTCTCTTGCATATTCATGTTAGTTTGTGCAAAATATGTTCTGATAATCTCTCTGCCTCTCATCTATATCCACTTATCATTTACTTACCTACCTACCTATCATCGCCTGTCCGTCTGTCTAATCTCTGGCTGCAGCTTGGCCGCCTATGTAGGCATGGAAGTGTCTTTCAGAGGAGCCTTGTAGACCCAAGTAGAGTGACATGTTGCCACGCTGCATGCCAAACAGCAGATGATGTGTCATTAGGGATCCCTGGACTCTAGAAGGTATATGCTCGATGGCTGTGAAGAATCCAGAACCAATCTCTGAAATGCTCAAATGTGGGTGGTATTTAGCTTCTATCTCAATGAAGATAGCAGTAATGTTTTCTATCCTCTATTTCAACTGTTTAAAACTGAATCTCATTTAAGTTGCTCCCCTTTCCATCCGTGGCATTCAGACTGGGGAATGAAAAGTCTCGGTGTGGTCTCAGTATCGGTTTGAAGCTCTGCTCCTGTTTGTATTGACCCACAAAAGGGGACGGCTTTTATTGTGCTACTGCCCCCATTTTCATGACCTCCCTTATAGAGGTCACGGGGAGGATCCAGAATATTCTTTTAAGACCTCTTAATTTTTTTATTACTCTTATTTTTTGCAAATCAACGCTTTGGATTACTGTAACTTATTTATGCCATATTTGTCTCTGCTGCACCCTTCTATTTGGCTGGTTTCATTCTCAAGTGAGTATCACTTTATAAATATTAAGATTATTACATATTTGATACTCTTATTTTTTTAATTACTGTTATTTCTACTTTAGCATACACAATCTATATAAAGCAGTAAATCAGCCTTTTAAAAAAGCATTATTCATCCAGTACAAGATCTAGTTATTTTACACTTGAAGCTATTAAAAGCCATCCTAATATGTCTGTTTTTGGAAAAGCTTCTGGTTGTAGGGAGAAGCAACATTAAAAAGTGTGGAATGAATAGCAAGAATTATCCCTCTTTTGTCCAATTCTTTCTATTTTTCCTCTGAAATTCAGTATTTTCTCTGCAGCAAGAAATCTGACCCAACAACTGCTTCTCCTTCATTATTTGTGTGAACATTGTTTGCCTCCAGAAAAACAATGATTAAATCAATTGCAACAGCCTGGCTTGTTGACATCAAAAGGGAAATTCAATACAATTTTTGCAGATAAGTCAGAACCTGTTTAGTCTGATGAATGATTCTTTCCAAACACTGCTTTTCCTTTTATTTACTTTATTTATTAAACAAATTTATCCTCCAAGCCTGCTGACACACCTGTGTCTTTGAGGCCTTGTGAACAGCAACAAGATGGGGCCAGCCTGACCTCTGGGGAAATGACATTGCAAAGGGAGGCTCTTTTTCGAGACCCGATCAGATGCCAGGCCCTTGCTAACCAAGAACCTACAACATGCCCTGCCACCTTCCTGCTCTGCTCTCTTGCCAGCATGGCCATTCCATAAGCCCGGGACAGATTCACAGCCCCCCAAAGGAAAAGAGAGGCTTCCGGCTGCTTTTGCGCCTCTTAGACCAGGGTACCCCCTTGGAACAGCAATCGTCCAGACAGACGACCTGGATAAATTCAGAGGCTCCTCATGAAACTCACACCAGCAAAACCAATTTTATTACCTTTCTGGAAGGCCAAAAGGATGGGAGTAGTTCTCACCCTTGGTGGCAGAAGGTTCCACAGGGTTGGGACCACAGAGAAGAATTCCTCAGCAGATGGGATCTGTAGCAGGCCTGAGTGGGATGAGCTAATTCCCTTTGGGTGAGATGGCTCCTCAGAGACCCTGGACCTATGCCCTATAGGGCTTTGAAGGTAATAATCAACGCCATGAATGGCACCCAGGAGCAAACTAGGATGGAGTTTGAGCAGAGGTATTTGTGCCACCCTAGGGGCCCCCAGGACTAGGCATGCCACTGCACAAGACACCGGGCTGTAGCTTCCGAATACTCTTCAACAGTAGCCCTTGTAGAGCACGTTGCACTGATTCATCTGTGGGATGACTAAGGCACGAGGGGCTGTGTGCAGAGCCTCACCGGTAAGGGTACAACTGGTGCACCCCAAGACCCAAGACCTCCTAGCCATGACCGCCACCTGCTCTTCAAGTCACAAGTCCAGGAGAACCCCCAGATTGCACACCAGGCCTCTCTCTCTAGGGTGGGGCAACCCCCCTCCCAGAAGGGTGTTTCAAAACAACAGATACTATTGTGCTTTTCCTTTTAGCTATTCTTACTATGGCTTAACATGGAGTGTCTATTTGCATGTCCCATGAAATGTTTCCTGCTTGCTCTTTTTCTAGAAAAGAATAGAGATGGCAGGTGAAGGATTAGAAAATATACCCAGGGTTTTGTTTGTTTGTTTGTTTTTTACCTTAGTGGGGAGAGTTATGATCAGTGACCCCCAAATCCAAGAGACTTGTACATTTCTGTCAGCTGAGGGCAGAAGAATTACCCCCAACTTTATTAGTGAGGGGGTCAGCGGGTCTTTCATCACACGAATGAACTATTGGTCCTGGCACTTTCTGCCTTCCTGGTAAAGCAGCCCTGGGTAAGGCCCCGGCCTTTAGAGGTTGTCTTCAGGCAATGGAAAGGGAAGCAGGCTGCGATAAAAGTAACAAGCACGACAGCACCCAATGAGGAGGTCTGAAGGGGTCCTCAGAACTCTGTGACCCCCCCATCTAGCTCACCTGGGATTAAGTCACCTGGGTATAGATTGAGGTGTCCCTGTATTACTGCATAGTGAGTTTGATTGTCCCAAAAAATATCTGGAGAAGGTAGCATCCACCGTAGCTATGAATTCTGTCCTCAGATTAATTTGGAATCTGCTCCTGAGAGACATCAACATTTTATCTATTTTTATTTTGTTTCATTGATTTGATTTGTCAGTCACTTACAAAATAATAGGTATAAGTATAAATGGGGACAATAGGACAGGGATGGTAGGCAGGATGGTGCACTTATGCGCGTCCCTTACAGACCTCTTAGGAATGGGGTGAGGTCAATAGTCAATAGTTGAGGTTAAAAGAGTTTGGGGGGTTAGAGGATATAACAACAGAGTCAGTGCATTCCAGGCATTGACCACGCTGTGGCTGAAGTCGAACTTTCTGCAGTCAAGTTTGGAGCGGTTAATATCTTAGGTATTATGCTCAGGCTCCAGCAATAAGGAAAGGTATCTGTTTGGGCCAGTATGTTCCCCAAAGCCCCTTCTGTGCATCAGGGAGGCTTTCTCCTCCTTGCTTTCTGAGATCCCAGTTGAAAGAGCACATCTTAAGTGATTAAGGAGATGTTTCTGCAGCAATTACAATCAGAACAACATTGTAGCTTATTGAACTGTTCATGTAAGCAGCTGTTTATTCACAAGATGTGGGCATGTAATTCTTACAACTTTTCTTTTTGTTGGATTACAAATCTAGAGAGTTCTGTAAATACTTGGCACCAGTGGTTTTCTGGATAGTGAGATGGTGACCAAAATGAAACCAATGAGTCCCCTTTAATATGTGTAGCCAAACATGGATTCTGGTTTTGCTTTAACACTAAAAGAGAATTTTTCAAAAAGTTCAAACCAAAAATATGATTGCGTATTATGGAGTCATGTTTTTCTTAATATATTTCTTAATATTTACAAACTCCTTTTCTGCAGCAAATACAACATTGTTCAATGCTTCAGTTCCATTGGTACCAAACAATGTTAATATTTCTATGGTAAGTTTTTTCCTCTCTTTTCTTCCAACCCACCAATCCAAAATATTGCAAATATCTTTGTTTAGCATTATAACTGCAGGAGCAAAAACTGATTATAGTACCTCTCCTCTCATCAGTGGTGGGTGGCAGTTTGGTGATTCCTAGGCCTCAAAAGGTTGGCCCATATCTTATCTAACCTGCCCAAAGAGCTTCAAGCAACACCCATTAAAACCTCTTAAAGCAATGAGAATGATTCCTTGCTCCAGTGATCAACCTTGACCATTTAATGGCAATGATCACAATGGTTCCTCATCCACTTCCTGATAAGCATACTTAAATTGATAACTTTGGAAACACCCTGCCATGCTAAACACACGCCCTTGCTATCCCTGAGAGAGACATCCCAGATGTATCTCCATCTACAACAGTCTATAGATCTATTGTTCAACTGATCAAGGCCAGCAATCAAGAGAGTATCATGATTCCCCTTTCAAATTTGATTCCCAACTGCCAGGTGTCTTCTAGCAAGGAGACTGTAGAAAAATACATAGGGCTGGAAGTAAGTTCCATTGAATGCAAGAGGACTTGAAAATATATAGCTATGGGATTGTGTTCTGGGGGTTTATAAATTCCAAAGTACCAGGCTGAATCCTGACTCTTACTGCCAATTAGAGATTTGCATTCACTGGGTGGACCTTCAAAACATTTTGAGATTACTCAGATCAATTGCATTCTACAGTCCCTTTAAAAGAGTCCAATTTGTTCCAGAGTTGAAAATTAATTTTGTTAATCTTGAAAAGAATTCTACAAAAATTCCCAGAGATACATTAACAATCACAGCTTAAAATTGCAAAATAGGTATCTTGAAACATAAAGTTTACTTTTAAAAGATGTCTTCTGTCTTCCCCATTACCCCTTTTTGGAGGGGAAAATAACCTATGGGAAGCACTCTCTTCATCCTAACAATGGTATCATCAGCTGTGATTTTGGCTTTTTAATATATGTATGTATGTGTGTGTGTGTGTGTATGTATGTATGTGTGTGTGTGTGTGTATGTATGTATGTATGTATGTATGTATGTGTATATATGTGTATACATATATATATATTTGTTTTCTGAGGTTTTCGTGGGTATTTGTATGTGGATCTTTGGTAATTCGGGTTTTCTCCCGCGTAAAAGTGGAAGTATCTAGGTAATGTTTCGATGAAGTCTCATTCATCATCTTCAGGCTTGTGTCTTCGGCTTTGTGCTTCTCGGAGTAATGTGAGTTTGCAGCTGTTTCTTTGTTTTAACTGTCAGTGGGGGTGGCTTGATTGGGTGGGGGCTTGGCTATGTTCTGATTGGTTGGGGGGGTTGGCTGTGTTCTGATTGGCTGGGGGTGTGTTCTGTTCAGGTGGGGGCTTAGTTGTGCTCAGGTTAGTCTTAGTTGCTGGGGGATTTGAGATGGTGAGCTGTGATCCTGCTGTTTGGCTTTGCGTTCGTGGTCGTGCCACATCTTCATGGTGGGCATCAGTTCCCTTCATGTATGGGTTGGGGGGGTTGAAGCAGGTAGTGATGCAGCTGTGGTACGGCTTCTGGTCCGTGGTCATGTTTCATCTTCTGTGTGGGTGTGAGTCTGCTTTCTACATGAAAGTGTGGTGGTAGCATCTTATGTGGCCTTCGTGGGTGTGGGTCTGGTGTCATTCTTCATGTTAGGTACTCGTTTGTTAATGAGGGTGGGTTTCCAAATGGTTGGTTCGGGTAATTTGGGAGAAAACCCGAATTACCAAAGATACACATACAAATACCCGCGAAAACCTCAGAAAACATATATGTCTAGTCTAGTGAAAAGAAGGAGTAGGGATGACATGATAGCAGGGCTGCAGTATTTGAGGGGCTGCCACAAACAAGAGGGGGAGGTCAACTTATTTGCCAAAGCTCCAGAGGGCGGGACAAGAAACAATGGATGGAAACTAATCAAGTAAAGAAGCAACCTGGAATTAAAGAGAAACTTCCTAATAGTGAGAACAATTAACCAGTGGAAACTCTTGCCTTCAGAAGTTGTGGAGGCTCCATTACTGCAGGTTCTTAAGAAGACATTGGTCAACCAGGGGTTAGACTAGAAGATCTCAGAAGTCCCTTCCAACTCTGTTATTCTGTTATATATAATGTTTTATATATAATGTCTTGCATGTATTAACTTACTTGTTAGTTTTATTCTTCAGTGCCTGAATAATATGGTTTATTTTCTTATTCTTCAAGTATAATCCTATTAATGTAACAGTTCTGGACTGGACTCAATTGAGCAAAAAGGAATGCCTGAGATATGGAGGACGTCTGGTGGGGACGTCTTGTAAATTTGTCCCTGATTTGGCCCTCATGTCTTTCATTCTCTTCTTTGGGACGTATTCCATGACTCTGACTCTGAAAAAGTTCAAATTTAGTCGCTATTTTCCAACCAAGGTAAGATTCTCCAAACGATGACTTGGGTGTCAGCTATTCAGAAAAGGACTTTCTCTCCCAGAAGACATAAAATAATATTCTGTAGTGCCCTATAACTTGTTCTTTTTTTGTTTCCTTTCACCCCTCCACTTTTAGGTCAGGGGCCTAATTGCTGACTTTTCCATTGTCTTCTCCATCTTGTTCTTCTGTGGAATAGATTTCTGTTTTGGACTGGATACTCCCAAGTTGCATGTGCCCAGTATCATTAAGGTTTGGATACCCAACTAGATTTTGACACACCCTTTCCTCTCTCTGCTCCAGTGTCCTGTTCCTTGAATTGCTTTCTCTAGTAGCTTCAGCTTTCTACAGCCTCAAGGTTCTACTTGAAAGTGAACTGGGGGAAGGGGCATGAATGCAATGCTTTGAGTCTAGGGGATTCAAAGACTGTCAGGCCTGAAGCACAAGGGGAGAAACTGCCCTGTGTCCCTGCAAATTGCGCCAGCAGAGTTGGACCTTTTCTGGGTTGTGGCAGCATTTCTGGAGTCATTTCCAAGGGGCCCCTGTTTGGCTGTCTCCTCCTTCCTTCCCTCTGAAGGGGAGCAGAAAGAAGTTTGCTCTTCTAACTTCACAGCCAAGTTAGAGGTGACTCTGGGGGTGGCAAATACCTACTAGAGTTGGATTGAAAGTAATGTTGGCAAGGGACTGTTCTGTGTTTCTCTCTGACAGCAAAAGGATTGCATGAAGTTCTTTTCTTCTCCAGCTGACATTCTAACATAGCTATTTCTCGTACACGTGTGTTTTCTCTCCTTCTTTCTAGTTCCGTAAACTTATTAGTGACTTCTCTATCTTCATGTCCATACTAATGTTTGTTGGTCTTGATGTTTTGTGTGGGCTGAACACTCCAAAACTGCAAGTGCCTACAGAATTTAAGGTAAATGAATGAATGTTACACCTTGGCTAAAAAAGGCTCCCGAACTGCTTCACGGAGGCAAATGCCTGGCTGGGCAGCATGATGTATGGATTTCTGAACAACTTATTGTTTTGGATCCATCTTTCATTGGTTGCCTTGGGAAACATTCTCCTTGAGACATTAGGGCTTTTCGTGTCAAAAAGTAGGGGAGGAGAACAATGGCTTTTCTGGCCGTGACAGAGCCCGTGTTCTGAGCCGTAGAGAGGAGTGTTGGGAGCTAGCTGAGGAGAGGATCGAGCACATAAGAGGGAGCATATAAGGAGCACAAAACGTGCTTGTTGTGCAAGTCTCTCTGGTGACATGCTCTTTCTGAATTTTACTTCTAGCCCACACGCTTAGATCGAGGGTGGTTTGTGTTCCCCTTTGGAAAAAATCCTTGGTGGGTCTACTTGGCAAGTGCACTTCCAGCTCTTTTGGTCACTATCCTGATCTTCATGGATCAGCAAATTACAGCAGTCATTGTGAACAGAAAGGAGCACAAGCTGAAGGTCTGTGTTTTTTTCTGTCTTCTTGTACACTACTATTGTGAATTGGCACACAAAGAAAGGTGGGGTGCTGTTCAACCCCATTTCCATCATGTTGGGCAAAGATTCAGGCCTGAAGCAATGGAGTTGGCACGATGTATTAAACCAAGATCAGCTGAATCAGAGTCTGACTGGGTTAATTTTAGCCTTGGTTAGCTTTCTATGGCAGGTTGTATTTATCAACATATTGTGCACACCAAGGAAATGTTTTAATTTTGTATGTGTTAATTTGGCAAAGCTAATTAGTGAGTTCTCAGAAGACTTTTCATCATTCCTTCTGCTTCCCTGCATATTATGTTGGACTGTGTATTTGAGTCACATCCCTGCATGTCCCAAATGGCCAATAAAAATCAAATTGGAAGTACACTTTTGATGTAGTGATTTTGGGTTTCTCTTACTTTGGAGAAAGAAAAACTTCAGCACACTTTACAGCTCTCAATGTTTTTGCCCCCAGTTCCCCCTTTTTTCACATTGTCCTTTCCTCTTTGTTTTAGAAAGCCGCAGGCTACCATTTGGACTTGTTCTGTGTTGGAGTCCTCTTGGCGGTGTGTTCATTCATGGGGCTACCGTGGTATGTGGCAGCCACCGTAATTTCCATAGCACACATTGATAGTTTAAAAATGGAGACAGAGACCAGTGCACCAGGAGAACAGCCGCAGTTCCTAGGAGTGAGGTAAGGGTTTCTTGGAAGCCATTGAAAAGGTTTCTCTCACCTGTGTCAAGGAGGCAACGATGTTGGGATGATGGGCAAAGAGATGAGCAGGCTTGTAGAGCTGCAGCAGTTTGAAGATCAAATGCCGTTAAGCAATAATGACTAGGGAAATCTGGGAGCAGATGTTCCCATTGGATTCTCCTTTCTGTGCCTTGCCCTGTCAATGTTGGTGGGGGTGGATTTAGAAGTTTTTTGGTTGGGCTGTTTACTGTTGGCTTGATTGGCAGTGCCTTGATGGGGATATTGTTTAGTTCTTGATTGTTGGTCTGATGTTAATCTTGGTGTTGATCTGTCCTCTTCTGGGTGCTGATAGCTGATGGAGAGGTGCGTAGTTGGCTTTTTGGCTTGTTGACTGTCTCTTTTGCATACTCTCTCTATATTATTTATGTCCATGCATCCATCGATGGGTAATTTGTCACAGTGCCAGGCTTTTAGAAATTCCCTGGCATTGTTGGAGTTGGCTTTATCTAGGATGGTCGTGGTTTCCCAATTGAAACTATGGTTAAGTCTATCCATCTGTTGTAAAATTAAAAGGTTTTCGTGAGGTCTTCTGAGTGCTAGTTGGTGTTCATGGATTCTGCCATGCTGCCAGTCTTCTGCCTGTTTGTCTTACATGGTGGTGGTTGCAGTCATTACAGTGTATGTAATGTGTTTTCTTTTTCTTTTTTTTCTTTTTTTCTTTATTTATTTTGTCAAGTGATTATTAGATAACAGGTATAAGTATAAACATGGTTATGAATACATGAAATGGATACGAATAAGAAAAAAAGAAACAATAGAACAGGGACAGTAGGCACTTTGGTGCGCTTATGCACACCCCCCACAGGCCTCTTAGGAAAGGGGTGAGGTCAATAGTAGACAGTCTAAGGTTAACGTTTTTGGGGTTTGGGGAGGAAACCACAAAGTTAGGTAGAGTATTCCAAACATTGACCACTCTGCTGCTGAAGTCGTATTTCCTGGAATCAAGTTTGGTGCGATTAACCTTGAGTTTATATCTATTGTGTGCTCTTGTATTGTTATGGTTGAAGCTGAAGTATTCATTGACAGGACATTGCAATGTATGATTTTATATATACTTAGATCGGACCGAAGGCGGAGTAGTTCTAGGTTGTCTAGGTCTAGAATTTCAAGTCTGGTGGCATAAAGTATTCTGCAACGAGTAGAGGAGTCGAGAACTCTTTTTGTGAAATATTTCTGGACCTTCTCAACTGTATTAATATCAGATACGTAATGCAGATTCCAGACTGATGAGCTGTATTCAAGTATTTTGTATGCTGTAGTTAATAGTGTGATATTACCAGAAAAAAAGCTATGCAGAATTAGGTTAACAACTCTTAATGCCTTTTTGGCTAAGTAGTTACAGTGGGCTCTAGCACTTACATCATTACAGATGAGTACTTCAAGGTTTTTGACAAAGTTAGGGTCATCAAAAAGGTCTTGAACTATTCAGCTTGTATCTTATTTTCTGATTTTTTTTGCCG
The DNA here is from genome assembly GCA_023653725.1 of Bungarus multicinctus. Classification (NCBI taxonomy): domain Eukaryota; kingdom Metazoa; phylum Chordata; class Lepidosauria; order Squamata; family Elapidae; genus Bungarus; species Bungarus multicinctus. The sequence goes on along the minus strand of CM042837.1, from coordinate 125,065 downwards.
ATATGTAAGACAGAGCATTTATTTGTTGAAATTTGAAGTTGCCATTTGTTTGACCATTCTGACAGATAGACAAGTATGTGCAGGAATGGTAGTGAGTTGTTGTTTTCTTCTTCTCTGGTAAACTGGATTGCTTTGAAAATGTTGTTGAGGTTCTGTGGGTGTTTTCTAATTGGTTCTTTTTTAATATGGTGAAGGCGTCATCTATATATCTGTTCCATATTTTGGGTTGTATTTGTGGAATTACTATGTTTTCCAGCCATTGCATAAAGACCATTTCTCTAATGTTTTCTTGCACCTCTGTGGGAATTCCAGTAGCTTTGAATGCTCCTTCTAGGGCTGCAAAAAATTCCAGGTGATTGGCATCCCCTGTGTTGCAGTTGAGTTCTTTCTGTAGAATCCTGTGTTTGCATCGTGGATGGCCAAGATTAATATCAGATCAACAATCGAGAAGTAAACAATCAAGGAACTGCCAAACAAGCCAAAAGTAAAAATATCAACGCTGACAAGGCAAGCCACTAGGACACAAACTTGAGAGCAAACCCCAGTCCTTACTAGCACCGATGATGTTAGCTAGGTTGGGCAATGAAACGTCTGCCAGAAAACAAGTAAGCACCAAACACCCCTCACGTTGGAATAGCGTCCCCCATCCCCAACATTAAAAAAGCTGTGAAATTTGGGAACAATTGTTGAAATAGAGAATCTGAATGTTCCGTTGATGTATTTTTTATTTCTAATGGCATTTTTACTTTATGTGTGCATTGGATTTATGATATAAGCTACTGGAAACATTAAATGTGGTGGCATAATTTCAGTCATTTATGTGAAGAAACTAGGACGCAGAAGTATTAGGTCCTTTTGTAGATGAGTTATTAAAAGTTATAAAAGGTAGAATAACTATTTATATAGCTATTCATCTCACAACAACTTGGAACAGCTAAGATAACATTAAAACTAATCACTAATAAACATAATCACAGATACTGGCAGACCCAATAACAGTCACCTCTGTTAACCCCCAGGGTAGGAAAACCCCCAGGCCCAGCCATGCTTTCCTTCACTGCCTTCGCTCTCTAGGGGATTCCCCTCCACCCCACAAAGAGGCATTTATGACAGCCTCCTTGTCTCCAGGCTCCAGTTTAGAGAGATGGTCCAGGCAGAGAAGGGGGTGTTGCTGCCCTGTGTAGAGCCTTCTGCTCTGTGTGGCTAAACTCTGCAGTTCTTCTGGAACAAACATCATGTTTGAATATTGGGGCATCTGGTATTTCAGCATCAGGCATGCAGGAAAGTGTCATTAAACTTGGGAAAATATGTAAGCATTGCACTCAAGGGCAGAACTCCATCTCTTTATTCTGATCTTTAACAGGGAGCAGAGGGTCACTGGGATCATTGTCTTCATTCTGACTGGGATTTCGGTCTTCCTGGCACCTATTCTCAAGGTAAAACCTCATGATGTGGACTTAGCAAATGGCCCAGAAATTTTAAACCACCATCTGAAATAACAGGCAAGATTAATAGCTATTTACTCAAAATAAAATTCATTCTATGCAGTACAGATAGTCCTTAGTTATTGACTACAACTGGGATTGGCAGCTTCATCAATAAGTGCCACAGTTGCTAGGTGAAAATCATGTGACCACAATGGATTTATGACCTCACTTCTCCTTTGATTGTTAAGCAAACATGTAACTTCCAACAGTCACTAAATGAGGCAGTCAGTCAGTGAGGACTACCTGTATCGGATTGCACTTTTAAGTAGCTGATTTCTGAAAAGCAGGTTCACCTTTGACAACTCAGCCATGTGTGTGTGTGTGTGTGTGTGTCCATCCTTTACCTGCCTGCTTGCTTTCTCTGCCGCAGTATATCCCCATGCCAGTCCTGTACGGGATCTTCCTCTACATGGGAGTGGCCTCACTCAATGGCATTCAGGTATGCACACAGGGGCTTCTGCTGGAGCTTTGTGTTTGTGCCGTCGGTCACCACTGCATTTCCAGGCAAGGAGCCCCCTTGCCAGGTTGGGCTTCTTCCTGTTTTCTAATGAGGCTGGTGGAAGAGGGTGAGACAGAATTGGAAAGGAACCCTGGGAGCAAGAATGCCCCTTTCAAGAAACCAACCAATCTCTTGAAGGAGTAAAATTCTGCTTATCTAACCACGATAGCAGCAGCCTTTTCTTCTGCCCTTCGAGGACATTGCCTACGTTCTCTACAAGGAGCGATCCTGGATCAGATTCTCCTGATCCAGGAACAGGTGCAACAGGCTCTCCTGGCCATGGCTGCCACCTACTCTCCAACCGGGAGCCATGAGTCTCCAGGAAGAACCACAGTTTGTCTACCGGCTCTTTCTGCCAGAGCAGTGTTGCCCAGTCCAGAGTTAAGGATGGGAGGCCTCCAGAACTGGAAGACCCTCCAACCCATAGCCACTCAGCTTTGTCAGAGTTGAGCTGAAGCCTGCACTGCACCGTCTGTGCCTGAACAGCCTCCAAAACAGGGAGTATGGGGAGGACTTGACAGCCTGACTTGGACAGCCAGGGGCAAAGGTTTACAACTAAAAATCCAGGTGATCTGTTTCCTCTAGAGCCCTTTTTAATTGGACCTGGAAATAACGAGGGCACAATACAAGTCGAACCCAGGCACCAGTCATCATTCTGTTTTTGAACCCAGTTTCTGAATAATGAGGGTTCAAATAAGCTACACAGAGGGTTTTGCACTTCTCTAGTCATAGTTAACTGAAATACATAATCAGTACAACACTATCTGTCTTCCTTACAAAAGGGTCATCCAGTAGACCATTCATGTAAGACACAATTTACTTTTTCAAGAAAAAAATTATGCCATCTAAGAGCCGCATAAAACAGTGGCTAGATTCATACTTTCTACAAAACTGGAGATTTTAAAACCACAGTTCACTGAATAAGAAATAGTGATTAAGTTAACAAATAACTAAAACTACAATGGCTTGATTTCACATATTGCAATATCCCCAAAACAAAACACATGGTTTTATGCAATTTGTGAACCTAACCAGTGTTTGTAAATGTTTCAGAAGATACAATTGTTAAGCATACTGGAATTTGAAATGAGGTCCAAGAGAAGGGAAGTATGGCAGGCGGCAGATTACACGAAGTTCTATCTATCCCAAAACTGGGTATAAATTCAACATGAAAAGATTTAAAAAATACATATGAACCTTGAAAAAACTGGATTATTTTCCCAGTATTTTTTGGAGCATAGACATCAGATGTACCTTTGAGACTTTTTCTCATTTGGAATCACTGCTGGTTGCAAGTCCTACAGTCAGAGAAGGGAGCTTTGTCAGCCTTTCAGATGAGATGTGGGCAGGATGCAGAGTCAGTATGCCAGGAGTTTGACCTTATACATTGTGTGTGCATGAGAGGGCTCCTCCCCTAATCTCACAGCTAATAAACCCCACCTCTGACATAATCCAGAAGGATGTTATGGTACACACTCCACACAACATGTTAAAAAATAGAGTGCTAAGTAAGTGGGTTATAAAAGTTGATTCTCTAGCATCATCTGCTTAAGGGAAATAATGTTAGCCATCAGCAGGATTTCAGCAGGATATGAGCAAAAGATCAAGATGGCAGCACAATGGAGAGCACAATCAAAGTTCTACCTGTGTTTTTTAATATGTGTTGTGTGGGTAGACACCTCAGTTGCACTGATATGGCTGCCATCTTGACTTTTTAAACCTTGGGATATTCATGGTAAATGTCCTGTTTCAATACACTTTCTTAAGAGGCAGTTGGCAATAGCATCTGCTTCTATCTCTTTTCAGTACCTTTCCCCTGCAACCAATATTAATATTTCATTGTTTTTTTAATAGTTTTGGGAGCGCTGCAAACTCTTCTTGATGCCGGCCAAGCACCAACCAGATTATGCCTACCTGCGTCATGTGCCCCTTCGAAAAATCCATTTGTTCACTACCACTCAGATTATCTGCTTGGCCATTCTCTGGATCCTGAAATCCACAGTGGCAGCCATTATTTTCCCTGTGATGGTAGGCACCTGCGTATCATGTTAAAACTTGCTCTGGGGCCACTTACAAGCCTGGGTCCAAATGATGTGTTCTTTGGCGGTGATCCACTCTTCAGTCTGTCAGCAGCAGCCTGACCCAGGGTTAGAGGTTGTGGATGCCAGCTAACCCAAGGCAGGTTGGTACGACTTCCTGGCCTAGGGCTGAGAAAGAGGAAGCCAGGTTCAGGAAGGGAGTGTCTGTTCAGAGTCCACCATGTTCAGCATGACTCCACTTGGTCTCTAAGGCACTTTCATCTCCAGCCCTGGGGTTGAGGAGGACTGTCCCAGCGTCACCCGGTGGACCTAAAGGAGGACCAGAATTTGCTTCACTCCTGGTTCAGGACCTGTTATTATTCTGAAGCGACTGAAGGTCTCCCACTCTCAATTAAACACTGTAGAGCAAAACAAAACAGAAGGACAGCCCTTAGGGCTGACAAACAGTGGGCTTGTGGACCCTAAAGCCCGCTTTAGAAACTCCTGACACATTAAGGATCCATCTGTAAAAATCCTTAGGCTTACAAAATATGGTTTATAAACATCCAATACAGGTGACCCTAAACTTACGACTGGTTGCTTTGCGACTGAAGTTTCAACACATCCTCCAAAAGGTACTTGCCACCCACTTTCAAAGTTTCAGCTGCTGAAATGGCCCCACCCTTCTTTGGCTTCCTGGCCAACTGCAGGGAGACTGCAGCATCTCCCTCTCCCCCAAAGCTGACCAGCAGAAGTGAGCAGCACATGGAGGGCAGTTGCAGTCTGCAAGCCGAGGCCCACTTCCCATCCAGCCACCCCAAGGGACTTCACCCAGTTCCAGGCCCAGCAGCATCCAACCTTCCTGCCTGTTTTTTTGCAGAGGCTAAGGTGATGCAATGGGATGCAATGCAAAGCTCAGCTTTCTTGCAGAGCATGGGTCCCCAACCCTGGGCTGTAGCCCGGTACTGGCCCACGGCCCGTTCTGAGTCAATTGGCAGCGCAAGTGGCAGGCGAGGGCACACCCATTGCTTGCACAAATGGAGCTTCACGCACACACATGAATGCCCGCTGCTTGCGCAAGTGGATGTATGGGTGTGAGCATGCACACCTGCTGCTCACACAAAACCATTTCCTCCATTTGTTAGATTCCATTAGCTGCAGCTCATGAAAAGTCTGTGCCTTTTCATAAAATCTCTTAGTCAGAAAAGGTGTGTCAGGCTCCTTTTGAGCTGCCTACCAGAGATGAACTTCTTCTGAAACCTGTTAAGAATGAAAGACTAAAGCACCCGTATCCTTTCCCCGGCAAGCAATCCTTTGCACTGGATATGGGGATGTAACCAGAACCAAGGGTGGCGGCCGCAGAACCAAGAGTTGGCGGCCGCCAACTCAAGTCTTATTTTGAATAGAGTGTAATAAATCTCGCCCTGTGCACCACACAATCCCTTCCTTTCCAGCATTCAAAGGCTGCAGCCTAGCCAAGGGACTTGCCGAAGTGGCTCACTCTTGTGACCTTAGATACTTGTTTTTATGTTGTTTCCAGATTCTAGCCTTAATTTTAGTCCGGAAGATGTTGGACTTTGTCTTTTCCCAGCACGATCTGGCTTGGATTGATAACATTATTCCTGAAAAAGAGAAGGTGGATGTCAAGAAGAAAGAAAAGGAAAAGAAAGGCCAAAGAACTGAGGAGGAGGAGCAGCCGGATGAGGTGTGTTAGAAACCCTGGGGAGGGAGCAGGTGACTCTAGGCAACAGTCTACAATCTACGGGTAATAGAAAGGCTGCCAACCTGCCCAGCAAGTGAAGTGTGTCGGAAGGACAGAACACTTGTGCCATTTTGCACCCCAGAGCAGGGGTCGCCATCCCTCAGGCCGTGACCTGGTACTGTGCCGCGCAAGCAGCTGCCAAGTGCTCAGGCGCAGCTCCATGTGCGCGAGTGGCAAGCACTTGCAGGTGTGCATGGTGTTCCGTTTGTGCTCAAGTGGGATGCCATGCCCATGCACGAGTGCCTGTCGCTCGCTCGTGCAAATGGAGCTGTGGGCTCACGCACCGGCCCCTCCCACAGAACCATTTCCTCTCCTCCACCCCCGCCGGCTGGAGACGAGTGTCCTAAAGGAGGGATGGAGTGTGCCTCACAGTACTCCAAAAGGGTGAGCAGGCTGGGGTCTTGGCAAAAGGAATTGAAACTCCACTTCTTGTTTCTCTCCTGTGAAGTTTTATGTCCCGGTTTGCATTTTAAATGGTTTGGAGAATGCATTTGTTTCAAATAAATTGCCACCGGCATTTGTTTTTGCAATTACCCTGCACTTTGACTTGCCAGAGCAAGACAAGTGGCATGCGACCCTCTTCAGCTAATCTTGAAAGTGCTAAAGAGGGTCAATCCTGGTTAGCATTTGGAAAGGAGACCACAAGAAAATCAAAAGGGGGGGTGGAAGTCCTGGAAGAAAGACACAATAAAATTCTTAGCAGAAAGCAACATGGACCCTCCAGTCTGATTCAAAAGAGACATTACCTTTCACTTTATTTAGCAATTACTGTATCATTTTCATGTATTCATAATGAATATTTTTATTAAGTATGTGGTACTCACATACTGGATAAAATAGCTTAAATCATACAATCACTGAATTCATTCTAGAAAGTATTTGGACTAGGCAACTGGATAGGTATCTTCCACTTGGCCTACCAATCTTGGCCTCTGCTTCCGAAGCCAAGGTCTGACTCTGCCCATCCAGAGTTGCTCATTGTCTTTTTCCCTTTCTTTTTCCCCAGCCCAAGTTTCCCTCTATTATAGCAGTCCCATGGGAACCTGCCTTGCCTCAATCCCCAAACAGTATCCATTGTATTTCCAGTAAGTAAGACACTCAAGTTTTACCAAGATGTTAAATTAACTGCTAACACAACCATTAACAAATTCAGGAAATTTGTTCTCCACACAAGAATCATGGAACCAGAGTCAAACTGTGCTGGCTTGGAAATTCTCCTGTAGATATATTCACTGATGCAATTGGCCCCCAGAGGCTGCATTCTTTATTACTAACTCAACTAGCTGGTAGTTGATGTTTATTCATAACCTTAACCCTAACTTGCTTCTATGTGACATATGATTTAGAGCAATACTAGAACTAACCTATTCCAATTTGTTTGGTAATGGGTTGGCAGCATGCAGGTTCCTGTAAATCCTTTGTGTGATACATCTTCCAATCAGGTTCAAATATTGAAAACTTTTACCCAATGAGTCACACGAATCTTAGGGAAAACCATGGGAGAGTTGAAAACCAAAGACCCTCTGGTCAAAGGTGTTCAAAAATGTGCCAATTTATGTGTTTGCACCAGATGTTTGTTTCATTGCATGTTGTCATTTTAGCAGCACTGCAGTTTGATGCAGATGCTGCTGGTTCCAGCTGTTCCAGTATGGCTCCTAACAAGTGGATGTGCCCTAGGCCAGTTAATGAAAGGAAGAAAGCTCAAAAGACTGGGCTGAACCTGAGAGTTATGCAGCTGTTCCCGTGTTTCAATCCTTGCTGTCTTTCCTCTTTCAAGACATCATCACCTCCTGAGTCTCGGGCTGTTGATTGTCCAGGCTTTGGGCATGGCCTTGGTTGATCTACGCTTTTGTGCAGCCACGGATTAATTTCCTTTCCCTTCAAATCTTCCTTCTGAATGACAGAGAGGATCCAGGAAAAGGAAGTTTGTGGCAAAGTGGTTTTGCCTTTTTTCAGCCTTCTCTTTTCTTCTTATCTCTTCCCTGTTTTGTTCTTCCTTGCCTTGGAACAGCTTCACATGCATCTTATGTTTCTCTCCAGAAGAATCTTCCAGTTGGAGTTTTGCATTCTGATTCCTCCCCTAACAATTCTGATCCAGATCACAGGTAATAAATGGATTTCATTGACATTGGTTTTAATTTTACAACTCTCAAATTTACCAAGAGGTTTGCCGGTATTAAAAATTTTACAGTGAAAGCAACCAGTTATGTCATTTGTCAGCTATGTTTAGCTTAAAATGGGAGTTCCTAAATTAGTAACCTAGAGGGATTCAAATATTTTTTAAAGTTTTAACTCAGCAATGATTGTCAAACCCAGACTTTGAATCTTACATTTATGAATCTTGCTTCCTTTTCTTAGAAGCAGAAGGATGCTAAAAACTATCAACAATATTGTCTTATTTTAGTTATTACTTAAGTTATAGAAATTTGTTTTGCAATAACGTTGTTTATATCGACAATCTCTATGTAGTTTTCTTTTTTGTGTGTGTCTTCAAGTCAGTGCTGATCGTGCTTTTCACAATCTGATTCTCTTGGATTAAAACTTGCAGTTTCCCAGTTTCTAGCTTAATGTCTACTGTACCAAACTAGTTCTCTGATTTGTTTTTCAAAATATTTATATGTGTGTTAAAATTTATTTTTATGCCCAAAGTATAAAGTTTTGTAATTTGTAATTTTGTTTTTATTTTTTTTTATAATTTGTAATTTTTTTTTTTTTTTGGTAATTTAATTTAGTCCGGGGTAGCAATTAAGGCGTCAAGCTAGAAACTGGCATGTTGTGAGTTCTACTCTCACGTCAGGCACAAAGCCATCTGGGGGATCTTGGGCCAGCCCTTCTCTCTCAGCAAGGAGGAAGAAGGAAGCAAACCATTTCTGAAAACCTTGCCAACAAAAATGCAGCTTCAGGTGGTCACCAGGAGTCAAAAATTGACTGTGAATCACAAAAAGGCTTTGATTAAAGCACTAAAGTATTTCATTGTATATTTGGTGCAACTGCAAATAGGCAAAACATGTGGACACTGGCTATCTATGTACTAATAGTTGGGTTTGGCTTCTCTCAGAATGAATTGTAAGTCTCCAGCTGATAAATCTTCCAGTGTAGCGTATAAATTTTGTGTATATTAGCTATTTAGTAAAAAGATATATGTCGGTGAAGACTTGTGTGTGCTCACTTTAAAGCAATCATTTCATCTAGCCCCCTTCTGTTTTTCTCTTTTCCTTCTTTATCTATTGCCCCAATCCTAGCAATTGGGTATTGTATAATTCTCCTCTTTCAGGACTCAACTCCAGCCTTCTATTAAAGCAGACAACTATGCACTAAAGCATAATTTTAAAAAAGTTAGTTTTGAGATGTTGTAAAACATAGCTATTTTTAGAAATTAATGCTTTAAAAAGTTTTCTTGGTCACAATTTGGAAGTGGTTTTTCCTTGCTTTTCCCCTGAGGCGAGAGTAACTGGTTCAAAGCAAAACTAGGATTCACAGGCTCCTGGTTTCTACCCTGGTACCTTTAATTACTACACCACACTGTTTTTCTCAAGATTGAGAACATTAGGAAAAGTGGAAACATGATAGTATAATATAAATAGTAAGGAAGTGATGAGAAATGTCCTACTATACTGTTCTAGAGTAAAGTGGAATTTAAAATTAATCTGGAAAGTTCTGGAGTCAACTAGAAGAATTGCTTACTCTATTCAGGCACTGAGAAAGTGCTTTAATTCTTATGTGGTGGCACCATCTTTGCTTGACAGGTTAGAGAAATAAAGGGCAACAAAATAATATTGATCTTAATTGCTTGACTGCAACTTCTTGACCAAGTTAAATTCCTAATTCCAATTTATTTGCCTTTCTTGTAGTATTACACTTCATTTGAAGATTTCCTGTCCATCTTCTCCTGCCTTTAGCTATTCTCGAAGCCCCGTCTGTACCGTACCCCAGGTGAAGATAGAAATGGGATCCAATTATGAAGATACTGACACCGAGAGACATCACCCCCAGGACATGGGCAGTGAAACCACCCTCTAGTCTCCACATGCATTCTCCCCCCCCCACCCCTATATTATAGATCCAGAAGTCACTGGGCCTTCCTGGGCCTTATCTACCACTGAAGAATTGGACACAAACATTATTAGATGACTTGTGCAACTTAAGCAGTAAGGAACTCAGAAACTTTTCCTTAGACATTGTGGGACCCGAGTCTATGGGGGTATAGGAATTCCTTAGACTGGAAGCAATTTTAGCTTATCAGATTGCATCCTTGTTGAACAGTGTGATAGTGAGATGTTCCTGGCATTTGTTAGCAAGCTGAACTTTTGTGTTGCAGCAGCCTAGAATTCAGTTGAGCAAGTAACTGAGCATTTAATCCAAGGAGCCATAAAAATCTCCCCTGTGATTTCTCACTTCTTTTGCAGACGCTTCTTGACTAAACCTAAATTTCTAAGTAACAAAGCAGGTGTCAATCCCAAGCTCCAATTTGAGAAAATGGGTGGAACACTCCCATTCCATTCATCCACTCTCACCAAATGGACGGAAGAATTGATCTGAGCTTTTCTGAAACAGAAACAAAAAACAAAAAACACCCCAGCTGTGTTGAAAACGTTGGGCTGGTTTTCCATCCCCCACTCTCTGAAAGCCTCAGTGGGGCTGTTACCTATGGGGCAAAATCTAAACAAGGAAAGAAAATGTAGGTTTACTATTGCTGTCCTCTTTAACCAAAACCTTATTTCACTCTTCTTCAAAATGGGCCTGATGGTGAGCCATCTATCACCCAGCAGAAACTTGTTGCATTGACACCATGGTGACCATCCTTGCCACCATAATGGCAACACAGCATTAGTGACAAAACAGCTGGCACCATAATCTTATGAGAAAAGTGAATGAACTCCAATTTACAGCTTTTAATAAATGTGAAGATATGTATTTTTCTTGTGACATAGCATGAAAGCAAATGTTGGACTTTGAAGAAGTGGGATAGATAAAACATTGATCATTTTGGAAAGACTCTTGAGAATACTATGATAGCAAGGAAAATAAACAACTTGAACAAATCATTCAGTTCTCACTGAGGCACAAATGACCAGCTCAAATTACCAAATGTGAACCCTTGAATCCTGAAGCTTTTGTAGAGAGGACAGCAAGCAGCAAGTGAATGGATTCAATCGCAAAAGCAATGAATGCACCACTAAAAGACCTCTAGTTTAAATAAGATAATACTAGAGAAAGACTAGAACATACTATGTAATTACTAAGAATCAATATCAACTTCATGACATTTAATCAAACTTGTTTTTCTTTGGAGGTTGGTCTTCCAAGCAAATAAATGTTCTCAACACAGGGATGGGTTGGAGCAAGGATCAGTGGATCAAGTGTACTAAGCACAGAAAAACAATGAACCTGTCCACAGTACCAGCCTTCCAGATCTTGCCACCAATGCCCACTTTGGGTTGAGCTGCTGAGGGGCTGCACAAACCAGTCACCCCAACATAACATCCGGTGGGACGCCTGAGGGAGGACAAAGCTGCATGTACCATCTCTGCACCAATTGACAGCCCAGGTTTCCATAAAAAAAAATATCAAGCCAGACAAAATAAAATTTCCAGTTTCTGCAGCCAGTGAAACCAAAGGGTACAGGACAAAAGGAATTCTGGAGTCACTTGTTCAAAGGAGAACACTGAAAAGAAGTTTCTATCTTGAAACTCCCACAAGGAGGCAAACACTGCCTGATTTTGGGAAGGGGACAACAAATTATGCTGGCACATTTTTCTGCCAATCCCAGGATGGCAGAAAAATTCATAAATTTGGCCACAAGGAAATGCACAGCTGGTTCCGCAGCCCCTGCATAGATACATGTTACTTATTGCTGGTTACCAGAGCAGCAGTCGGCGTGGCGTGTGACAGGGCGTCTTATTCACCGCTGTAGCCTTCTTCAGCCCAGATACTGCCCAGACGTATGGACTGGGATATCCCTAGACTGGGTTGGGCAGCTGCATAAAATCAAAATGTATTTTTAATCCATCCAGGGGAAGATTGCCCTCGCAGCAGAGGGAACCTGCACTGTCGGACAGAAAAAGCTGACACTTTCTCCCAGACTGCCAGCCACGCCACAGCTAAGTTCAATCTGACAAAATATATGATGGAACTCTAGACTTTACAAGTAACAATTATTTATTCAGATACATTCCTGCAATATTACTACTTGCTCAGATAAACACAAAGCAAGTTGGAATAAGCATGGAGAGCTCACCTTATTTGGTTTAAGCATCATCTAGCTTTCAAGCCAATTCTTCCTTTAAAACAGGAAAAAATTGAGTATTGAACAGGTTATCAACTGCTTTGCTAGGATTATTAAATATAAATATGGCTTTGTAGAAATAGTAACTTTTGACTCCAAATTAGCTGCATTATAATCCTAACAAATAACTTATTTCCTGGCTTCAGACAAACTTAGTCAGTTCAAGCATATGCTAAAACATTAGCATACTATAAAACACATTTTGGCCCTTTGTTATTCTTTCAGGCTGCCTAAAGAGTGAAGATTCAACTTTCTCATTCAAGTTGTGTTCTCATTTTCTGCAATTCAGAATAGCACTTTAAAAGTAGGAATCATGTATACGACTGGCAGGAGCTACTCTGCCTTGGAGGAAAATTGCTTTATATAAATATTGCAGAGCAGCTAGCCAAAACATTTCATCAAATAAATAAATACTGCATTGCTTCTAGGGAAACAATCTGGAATGTCATTTTTGGCCACAAGAAGTCCATCATCAAGCACTGAAAGTTTCAAGATGCTGGGCTCTGAGCATTTTCTTGGCAGCAATAATGGTGTTTTTCATGAGCATAGCAACCGTCATGGGACCAACCCCACCAGGGACTGGCGTGATGTAACTGGCTTTCTGCTTGACTCCTGAAAAGGGGGAAAGAAAGAAGAAACGCAGCATTCAGACAGCAAATCTAAGAATAACCAGACCTAGTCTAATCTCTTCCTCAAGCAGCAGCCAGACAAATATCCAACCTCTTCTTAAAACCTCCATGATGGAGCACCCACAACGTCTGGAGGGAAGCTGTTTCACTGGTTAATTGTTCTCATTGTCAATTTATCCTTAGATTAAAGAGAAATCCAGCCTAGAACTATTACTACTTGTCCTGCCTTCAAATGCTTTGGAGAATAAATTGATCCCTCCTTGTGATAGCCTCTCAAATATTGGAAGACTGCTATCATGTCACCCCTAGTTCTTCTCTTTGTTAGACCAGACGCACCCAGGTCTTGCAACGATTCAGTATAGAATACCTTTATTGTCATTGCATTCCACAAATACAATGAAATGTGAAAGCTACTCCAGCACAGTGCCCCAAACACCCACATCACAATCATAGAGTATTTAATAATAATAATAATAATAATAATAATAATAATAATAATAATAATAATAATAATAGGACTAAATACAAATGCACTGTTTGATTCGAGACAATTACTGCCTTGGAAAAGAAACTGTTTCTCAATCTATTAGTCCTCATTTTAAGACACCTGTGACGCCTCCCTGATGGTAACAGTTCGAAATATGAAGGTCCAGGATGAGAACTGTCTGTGGAGATTGTTAGTGTTCTAGAGAAGAGTCTGGTTTTCGCTTTAGTCTCCAGTCCCCTGATCATCTTGGTTGTTCTTCTTTGCACTCTTTCTAGAGTTCCAACATCTTTCTCAGGTCATGGTGACCAAAAGGGGATGCAATATTCCAAATGCATCCTTATCAGTGCAGCATAAAGCAGTACCTTCATATGATTGTGACATTATCCCTCCAACAGTGCAGCCTAGGATTACACTGGGGTTTTTGGTAGCTGTAGCACACCGCTGGCTTATACTGAAGTGGTTGTCCACTAGGATTCCCAGAACCCCTCAGAGGTTCCCACTGCTGTTGTGCCAAGTACCTTATATTTTATATAACTTCATTTAGTTTTTCTTGCCTGTGTAAAATCTTACTTTTCTCATGACTGAATTGCATTGCATTGTATTGAATTTCTTAACTGCAAGAAACTCCCTTGTCTCGTAACTAGTTCCCCCTTCACAGAATATCCTCCTGCGACTGCCTACTGCCTTTTCACAATGGCCTCCAGCTTTTGTTAACTGTACTCAAGATCAGGCTCCAGATGATACACCCTCATTTTCTGAACACTTGGCTTTGAATAACCGAAATAAGATCACATACAGAAAACCACAACAACTTTCCAAATCCCATAATCTACCAAAAGATTTTCTCAGAGGGAGATGCAGTATAAAGTTACATGGAAGAACTACAAGCTCTGGGGACAAAATATTTACTAGTTAGCTACATTGCCACCAACTTCATTTCCTGCTATTTGGAAATGTTGCCCAAAGATTAGCTTCCTAACTTGTTCAAAACAAAAAAATTACCTTCTGCATTAGAGTAGGCACGTAGAAGCAAGATATGTTATATAGCTCCAGTAGCTGAAATTGGACCCCCTAGTCAGAATGCAGCTACAAATCCTATCAAGAAGGGATTTAGATCTTACATATCAATGGCCTACCTTCAAAGTCCACATCTCCAACAAGTTTTGGCTTGGCAGTGACAGGATCCTGGATTCTGTTTATGCCAACATCAATTACAGCAGCTCCTTCTTTGATCATATCAGCTGTAATCAGATTGGGAATGCCTGAAAAACAGTAGTTACCTACTATGGTTTGCTTAATTCACCCTAGCTGACAGGAAGACGGAAAACAGAGATCCATGGCCAGGCCTTTGGTTTGGGAAGCCCCCCCCAGACCTCCCAGAATGCAGAAGGGCCCCTGCAGAAGGTTTCCTAGCACTGTCTCTTGGTTGGGGGTCAACATCTTGCCCTTAGGAGGTTCTTTTTTCAACTTTCTTTTCCAAACAAGCCGCTCAAAGACCTTACCTGCAGCTGCAACCACAATGTCAGCAAGGATTGTGTGCTGTTTGAGCTGCTCTTTTGGAGTGTAGCGGTGAGAAATTGTTACGGTTGCATCTCCTAAAAAATAATAAAATATAATAAAAATATGATAAACAACAATAATAATAGTAATGATGGAACAATTTACTGTGGACCCATTACATAGCCATAGAAAGCAGAAATGAAGCTCATGTTTACCAGAGAGCCTGAAAGTTTTGCAAATAACTTGCTAAATTCCTGCATCCCAGTGAATAGCAGTGGCACTAGAATAGATGCTAGGATCAAGATCTGGGATGGTTTGGGCTGAAAGGACCATCAATTCTTTCCTGCTCAAAACAACTCTTGGACTAAGCAATCTAGCTTTTAACAGGAAGTCCCTCAGACCAGGCTACAGTTGAGGGACCTTGTGGGTTTTACTGAAGGAAACAAGGTTTGTACAGTTCTGAGAAGACAACTGACCCCAAGGCATCAAAAGTGGCTGGGCTGCAGCCTGGAGGAAGCAGCTCCCGCAGAGATGGCAGTGTGCTTCCCCTACTGGCCATTCACATTGACCCTCCAGTTCAGAAGACTGTGGATTCCAAGAATCCAGCATCTTGGACAACCCAGACTCAACTCTGCCTGCCTGCTTTGACCTTGAGGCTGCAAGCTGGCTTGCTGTCCATCTCACTCCCTCCTGAAAAGTGCCTCCTTATGCCACAATGAGGACACACAAATCTCAATGTTCCCTCCAAAGCTACGCAGCATTAACTCATTGTGACCCTCACCTCCTGGGCGCTCATGCCGCCCATCTGTATGGAGGAGCATTGCGATGGGCATGCCGACGTTCTTGGATCGCCCAGCCACCACCACGTTCTTGCCTAGGGTCGGGATCCCTGCAACAAAGTACACAAAAGCCCCTCAGGGAACATCACCATCAACAGGACAATAAAAGCAGAAGCATTGAGACTCATGTGCTGGAGGTCCTCAGTTAACGATCACAATTGAGTCCAGAATTTATGTGGCTAAGTGGGAATTTTGTTAAGTGAGTTTTGCCCCATTTTAAATCTTTTCTTGTCACATTTGAATCACTGCAGTTTTTAAATTAGTAGTATGGTTGCTAAGCGAATCTGGCTTTGCCATCGATTTTGCTTGTTGAAAAAGGAGTCCAGGACTCTGCGGCCTCCTAAGTATGAGTCAGTGGTCAAGCGTCCAAATGCAAACCATGTGGGGATGCTGCAATGGTCAGAAGTGCGAACAATGGTTAGAAGTCACTTTTTTCAGTGCCACTGCAACTTTGAACTGTCACTAAGCAAACTGCTGTAAGTCGAGGACTGCTCTCCATAATGCTTTACGGCAGTCTCTGAGCAGTCTATAGGGCCAGCATGTTACCCCCAACAATCTGGGTCTTCATTTTACTGAGCTCGGAAGCATGGAGGGCTGAATCCACCTTGAGCTGGTCAGGGTGGAGCTCCTGGCCCTGGGCAGCCAGTCCCTGCAATAGAACACACCTTAACCCCTGTGCCACAGGACAGGTGCCCTATTCCTACCTGTCCTCTTGATGATTTCCCACACACCCCAAGGTGTGGCAGGCAACATGGAATACTGGTCCAGACACATGCGGCCTACGTTCACCACATGGAACCCATCCACGTCCTTTTCAGGGTTCACCGCATTGCAGATCTTTCGCTCATCGATATGCTCTGCAAGAAAGGGGAGATTCTCCCTGTGACGGATTTCACATGCCTGGTCACAAAATAGGGCAAAGAGCGAGGGGAGTTAATGACCGGCGAGACTGCAAAGTGTTGCCGGATGATAGGAATTCGTCTGAAAGAGGGTTACTGCACAGAGCGCGACTGACCGGCCTTGCAAAACTCAGAAGTGACGGGCTGCTTCACCGCATTATAGTTCCACTTGGTGCATTCCAAAGATCAGGAATGGTTGATACAAATCTGCCCCCAAAAGCCCAGAACTTGCTCACCTGGCAAAGGAAGCTGCACAAGCAAGCCATCAACATTGGCATCGTGATTTAATTTGACAATCAAATCAAGCAGCTCCTCTTCTGTGACAGAGGCCGGTTTCAGGATTGTCTCACTACTAATTCCTGCAAGGAACAAATGCAATATAAGGAGATGGAAGTTACTCGAAACGGTCTCTCCACATGCCAGTTGATGTGGCGGCCCAGAATAGAAGAGGCTGACAACATGCAGTTCAGGGACACCTCTCAGCAGCTGCCCCAGGCCCTGCTTTGGGACTGCAGTCCCAGCTGCTGCGACCATGTTTACCGGTTGCAGGCACAACCCAGAAAGTAGCTGGGAATGACAAATCCGCCTGCAAGATCCCATCCTCATCTGCCATGAAACATTCGAGGGCCTGGGATTTCCTACCCAATGGCTAAATTCAGTGTTCCCGTCCTGGGACTTTGCTATGGACAGGCCCGCCAGTGCCAAAACTGGCGATTCTCTTCAGTTGAGATTCATGCCGCATTTGGTTTTTTTATGACCTGGGCTTGTACTGTCTGCATCTTACCCGGGCTGACTCGGACAGGAGGCTGCAGAGGAGGGAGGGGGCAGATGAACCTTCAAAAGGCCACCCCACCCTTCCTTGATCTGATGGACAGGCCCAGAGCAATGACTGGCAGGAGGCCAGAAAGGAGGCGGACGGCCACCCCGGATTTAGCCAGCCCCGCTCCCAACCGCCAGCTGGGAACCTCTGCTCAGGCCAACTCACCCACGTCAGCGGCTGCCCGGGTCTTGTTCAGCACATAGGAGTGGCTGGCCGGATTTTCTCCCACTAGAACCACACTGAGATGGGGCCTTTTGTGGCCAGCGGCAACCCATTGTTCCACTTCGTGGCAGGCTTCTCGCCTAATCTGCCGGGCCAGCTTCTGTCCAGAAATGACTACTGCTTCATTCCTGCAAAGGAAGAGCTCTTCAGCCTTCCCAGAATTGAGCCTGGTCTCCCTAAGCAACCCAGACCATTTGTGCACACCCACCCACCATGCAGCAGCAGCAGCACCTCAGCTGCAAAGAGCGGGGCGCCCAGAACCCTCCCTCCCCCAGTGCCAGCTGCCCCCTTCCCCAACCTGTGGACTGTGGATGCCAGAGAAGGTTGGCCTCGGGATGGGCGGCTGCAGTGCTTGGTTTCTCCTGCCCTTCCTCTTTGCTTTCTCTCCTCCTCCTTTCTAGCCTGGGCGGGTTCTCTCTACAAACGCACCTGGAAGCTTTGCTCTCCCTCCTGACCCTAACCCTAACCCAAAAGCGCGTCCGGCTTCCGCTACCCGAGGACCGCCCTGTTCAGCCAAGCCGCTCGCCGCTGGGCAAGGCAGGCACTTCTAGCCAGCCAGGCGAAGGCCGGGGCAGCCTTTCCTGGGGCCCGTTACTCGGGAGGGCGAACTTCTTTCTCGCGTGGCCAAAAAGCGCCCGAGCCAGGCGGCTCCCAGGGCAAGGAAGCTGCCAAGGCGGCCGGCGCGCCTCCTGCTTCGGGGGGGTTGTCAGATAAGGCGCTCCAAACTAGCAACCGGGTTCTCAATGCAGCATCCTGCGAGCGATTTCCCGCGGGGGGAGGATCCGAGGCGAGGCGCGAAGCCCAGGCAGTGAACGCCGCTGCCCTGCAGCGCCCATTGGCCCGAGCCAGCCGTGGGCAGAACTCTGCGCGGCGGGGGATCCGCCAAGCGCTCCCGAGGCGGCCGACGCAAGCGGCCCGCAAGATTTCATCAGCCTGCAGAGCGGCGAGCGGCCACTGGGGGGCCCCGTTCTCCGCCAGCCCAGCGCGGCTCGGTCCTTCCCGAGAGGCAGCTGCCGAGGGAGCGGAAGCGGCCGGCTTCGGAGGCTCCCCCAGCGGAGCCCCCATCCTGTCCCCTCGCTTACCTGGGGGCCGTCAGGTGCAGCCGACGCGCAGCCCGCGGTAGATGTCGGCAGCCGCAGCCCCCACCTCCCCAAGCGGCGCGGGCCGAGGCTCGGAGGAGCAAGTGCGGATAACCAAGAGGCGCCATAGCCATACAAACGTTTAGGAGGACTGGAGACTAAAGGCGGGCGGCGTCCTCGAAACGCGCCTTATAAAAATTCCGGCCCCGCCCACGCGGCGCCATTGGCTGAGACGGAGGCGGCTCTTGCGCAGGCGATGACGACAGCGAGGCACTCGGCGATTGGCGGAGGGAAAAACTGACGTAACCGACGGGCCGAGGCGGCTTCCGTGAATTCCGGTTTGCGAAGCAGGGCAAGCGCTGCGCTCATTGGCCAACGCGGCCTGTGCCTGAGCTATTGAAGGGCCGCGCAGGGATCCGCCGCCGCCTGCTAAATCTACAATTTTACAAAGGAAATTACACACACACACCTATATTTTCGAAGACTGTCTCTGTACCAATCGACTCTGACTTGGTTTTTGTTTTGCAATTTCCCGTGGATTTTTCCCAGGTATGTATTAAAATGGCTAATCCCTAAGTCTTTTTTCTCCTTGTGAAGAAAGGGACAAGATTTACCCTTCCTCGACCTATCAATGCTCCAAGAGTTCCTAAAAAAGAATAAGTGCATATAAATTTTACCCATACCAATCAAGAAAGCAATATTACTAAAAGCAAATGATGGTGGAAAAACCTCTGAAAAAATATAATAAACTAATCCAAGTCCCAAATTGAGGGTAAATTCAAAATATTTGAAATATAGCTAAGAAGAACATATGTATCTTTATTATACAAATGATCAAATCAGAATAACAATTTTCTTAGTTTCAAATGTGGCACGAATAAATCAAATCCCAATAACGGGACAAGTTCAAATTACATCTAGCTCATAAATTACATATCCAGCAAAAATTAGCATTATCACTATTAAAAGTTCTCTTGAGATATCCAATGTATTCAGTGTATTAATTTTAAGATCAAGGAAGTTAATTTCTTGTCCTTTAAAAAACAATTTTTCACTGTTTATCTGGGTTACCACAAATGGTGCATCATTAATTTCATCAACTCCCAATAAAAGTGTACCAGTTTGAAGTGGCAACTGATTCTTCCCAGCCCGTGGAAGCTTTTAGTAACAGCAGTGGCATCTGCATCAAATTGCTGAAATCACAAGTGCTCAGGCTGAATAATTTCCCCAAAGCATTCTAGGATCAGGAATTTTGTCATTCTATAAAAATGTTAAAAATACATTTTCTCAGCATCCTGTTGACCAAAGCAGTAAACTCATAAGAGGCCCACCTTAGCGAGAAAACAATTATTGTTTTCATAAATGGGCAAAATTGCACTTTTAACTCATCAGTACTTTTCACCTCATGCAGCATTCACTATTGGCATTCAAGATCAGTAGGTGTCTGCTGCTTTCCCAGGTGAAGTCAGAATCCTTTTCCTCCTCATTGCCAAGGGAATTGCACTTCCTTTCCTATAGATAGTGAGCAGCTGCTACACCATACCTTTCTCTTTTATATTGAATCCACCTAAAGCAGCTCTTGAGAAGGGCAAAGGGTCAAATTTGCATATAACACCAAGCTGATAGGAATTAGCCAACACTCCAGAAGAAAGCTCAAGATGCAGACTTGAACACTGGGCCCTATCTAACAAAATAAAATTTAATGGTGATAAAAGTATGGTTTTACACTTAGGCAACTACACAGATATAGAATAGGTGGCACATCTAAGAGTCCTGGTGGACAATCACATAAATGAAGCAGTTGCATCTTTAATTCTCCGTTCCATTGAAAGAGGCAACAAAACACCATTGCAACTAAGATCCCAGCAGAATAAAGGGTAAGGAATCTGGTGACCTCTTTAGCACCAGCAATCATGGCTGGAACTAGAGATGCCAAGTCCCAGTCCCAATTTGAAAACCACATATATCGACTGAGAGCATTCTTATCTAAAGGATCACAGATAAAAAAAACCTCATTTCCAAATCCATTGTCCTCCAGAGGCTGAGAGGTCATCAGACCTGAAATCCAGTTCATCTTGACTGGATCAGAGTTGTTCTCAGGATCCTAATTGTTAATATTCAACTTACAGTAGTGAAGGAAGGCCTGTTGTTTCGAGGGAAATGGTTTGTTTTGACAAATGCTGTTCTGGAACGGGTTATAGCCTTTCTCATCAGCAAAGGAGAAATCTGGAATCTGTGGTGAATGCAATTAATAGACAAGGGTGTTTCCCAATGTAAAATATGACATGACTCTCTGTATAGCTTCTATGTCAGCATTGTACAAGATAAGTATTTGTGAGAAATATATTTGTGCTACGCTGGTTTGTTAAACTGACCCTTCATACCAAATCTATAAACTACTAAAACTCTTGTATCTGTAACCTTTATCAAGGTGGGTGCATCATAGGGCAACAATTTTTTGATCCGATACCTCAAATGGGCTGTTACAGAATGCACCCAAAAAAGTAGGATCCATGACTTCTGTGAGATTGAAATTTGGCAAACTTGTGATCACTTCAGTGATGCCATGCTGCCGTGCCACTGCCAAGTTCAGTACCACCTACCTTCCGTCCCAGATATCCAAAGACCAGCAGAAGCCCGGCCTCTTCTTTGGCTGCTGAGATCAAGTAGACTGGCCCTGCCCTAACTCTGTCAGCCATGGACAAGCTGCCAGGCGACTCTTGCTCCCACTGCTTTCTTGCCCTTCTTCATTCCGTTTCTCTCTCTAGGTAAAAAACAAATATCTCTGAAATGACAACCCAACAGGTCACAGGGTTGTTTAGTTACAGATTCAAAGGAAGATTCTTTTTTCATTGTACTAAGGACTCACCGTGGGGTGGTTTGTTTTGTTTTTTTTTCCAATTCTGTCATGTCCACAACCCCAATGTTTTCTTGTGATCAAAACATTTCTAGGAAATTCACATCTTTAGTTGAAAGTCAAAGTATTGCCTGCTGAACCCAATATGGTGATTAAACAGCCATACTTTTGCTGGACAATTATGCTCTGGGTCAAAGATAACCCAGGCTTATTTATTTATATCCCACCTTATTTTTTTTCAAATAACTCAGTGCAGTGAACACACGCACCTTTCTCCTATTTTCCTCACAACAACAACCCAGATGAGTTGGGCTGAGAGAACAGTTGGCTTATTTATATATTTGCTATTTATCTCATAGCAAATAACTCTGGGCAGCTTCCAGCATTAAATGCTTTTCGTGGCTAAAGCTAGGGTTAGTCTAGAACTCACTCTCTCTCAGTTTTTAGTTGGTGTCTTAGCCACTGGACTAAACTGGCTCTAATCATTCCAAATAGTTTCATAGATTGAGGAAACCACACCAGTAGAAGTTGAAGCCGATAAAAAGGCATCTTTAGGGACAAAGATCCAATAAAAACTGTAGTGTAAGCTGTAAAATACACTTAATCGATTAAAAAAAGACATCATTCTCTCTTCCTCCCTCCCTCTCCAGCAAAAAAAACCCCAAACAAACATGATTAAGGACCATGATGGAAGCTTTGTGTATTATTCCAGAAGTAGACATTTTATTGTCACAATCATCTTCCTCCTAGCATGTTCCCGCAGGTGCAGGGTCTGCTTTTGGATGCCACCTTGCTACATTTTGTCACAATGACCCGTTACAAACATATAGCTGTGTGATTTAGTCCTTCCACACAACAAAGAAGTCTGTTAGGGTAACAATGTTTGCATGAGTGTTTACAAGCTTGGAAAGGATTAGGAGACATTCATCTTGGAGGTCTCTATTTTATGAGGGTTTGCAGGTCACACAAAGTTGTGTCTGTGAGTAAAGCTCTACCCCAAATTCAAATTATTTCCCTGAGCCTGGCAGCCACTCCTGTAGTGGATGACTTTCTTGAGTGACTAAGAAGAGCTTTGAAGGGTGCAACTTCTCTGATGCAGGAGGGGGAATAGACCTACTCACACAATGTGACACTTCCCCCTTGGAATATTGAGCCCCAATATGGTGCTTCCCCTTTACAGGCCCTGCGTAATAGCTTAACAGGTGAGTTCACTAGTATCAATCTATATGCTATTCAGTGTAATCACTAGGAGTCAAAACAATTTGATAGCACACAAATTCCATCTAGCCATCCTATGCTCTGCCCAGTTCAGAACCACAAGATATGCATGGGTCAGGAAGCTTAAGGTATCACTGCTCATCAGGACTTTTATATCTGACATCTGTTTAGTTCACTCCATTAGTGGGAACGAAAAATAGAGAATAGTATTGAAATTAAAATGAGTATTACTTCTAAGAGGAATATTTGTAAATGAGTTTATTTTTCTAGCTTCCCCACAAAATGTACAAAAGGAATATGACTCTATTAAGGAAGTACGATTCTTAAAGCTGTGGCACCTTTCAAGTTTTAGTGCAGTGCTCAGGATAAGCCCAAAGTACAGGCAGTCCTTGGTTAATGATGGGAATGGACTGGGAATCCCATCATGACATGGCATGGTCATAAAGCGTGACATCCCATGACTGTGCTGGCTTATGCCAGCAGCTCCAGAAGTTCCACACAATCATTAATTATGTTACCACCTGGGACCTCCTGCCAGCTTCCCCATCCACTTCACTTTTCAGTAGCCAGCAGTGGAGATCACCTGACCATGTGGCACTGGGATCATTGTAAATGTGAGCTGGTTGCCCAGTGACTGAGATGCAATCATGTGATTCCAGGGATGTTGCAACAGCCTCAAGTCTCTTCATTCACCACAGTCATCACTCAGAATGACTGCTGAAGAAATGGTCATTAACCAAAGATTACCTGCAATCCTCCAAATAACATTTTAAGCATGCAGAGCCCTTCCAGAAAGAGAATAACAGGATGTAGGGCTTTACAAATCTAATTAGAAGAAAAAATGTCATTTAAATTATTTCCCACCTTCAGAATGCTATGTCAACTACTTCTCATTAAAATTCTTATCTGATATTGCATTTAAAGTAATAAATAAACCAACAGATGTCACCTTCTTAATAGAAGGCAGTCCTGCCCATCATAGCTAATGATGATGCATTACTAGGATTGTTTAATGATAATCTTAGAAAACTAGACTGTCTGAGAATTGGTATAAAAGCAGCCTTTTTATTTGGTATAAAAGCAGCCTTTTTATAAGAAAGGCTTTTTAGACTTCAAGCAATTGTAATACTTGTGAGTCTACAACTATTAACATCACCCATTATCAGAAACTTTAACAAAAGCAGCAGCAATTTGCATTATATTTCAAGTGAATTTCCATCTGAGCCATGATAAGAGTTTTGAATTAAAAATAAGACCAAGATCATGTTGCAAATATTTTTCCTATTCTTTTTCATTCTTGGCTTTAATACCATGGATAAGGAGACTTTTACTGTAAGTTCAACTAGTCTTCTTGAAAAAAAACTCTAATACAATTAAACGAGCTGAATTTTCAATCTGACATAAATTTTGCTGCTGAAACCAGGTATTGGTGATTGGAAGGGGGAAAGACAGAAATACAACCCACTAGTTTTATGATTTTTCCAGTGGGCATCTTCTCACAACTTCTGAAAGGCACAGTTTTCATATGCTATCAGTCGATTCTGTGCTTGGGAACAGAAGTGAAAATCCGCAGTCCATGCATTGTTTTAATTTCTTCACTTAGAGCCTAGAAGAAGGAGGCATTGTAAACAGCTAAGCAAAAGAAAAAAATAATTTCAGGCACAAACTGACAACATATAATATATAAGCTATCCATTCATAGAATATGAAACAAGCCCAAATATAGCAGTTTTCACTTTACTTATAACAGTATTTCTAGGCCACCTTTGAGAACAGAGCTCCTCTCAATTAAAATTAAGACATCCGATGGAAAAGAATCATAAGAGAGGCATGCATGAAGTCTGGAGGAATAAATAATTGGAAATGCTTGAAATCCAAAGGTCCCGTAGAATTCCCATAGTGTTAAGGTCCACCTGCTTACCTGATTAACCATCTGATGCTGCTGAATTGTTCTCTTTTCCTTAAACTCTTCTGATTCTATATGTATTTCATACATTGCTCCACAACCACCTTGACAAAACGAGTTGATTTTATCACATTTAGGGATTAATGTGCTTCAATCTTTTCATCAGTTTAATCTTCACATTTTAAAATCTTATTAAGACTATTTTAAGTAGAGATTATATGTTCCTATCATGGGAAATAAGTAAACTGAATATAGAAAGTAGCTCACAAGCAGAAAATAACCAAGCAAATAAATCATTTAGGAAGCATCTTTTGAATAATATGGGACAAGATGCTCATTTTAGGTATCGCTCAGACTAATGTTTACTACAGATCAATTGGATTCTCAGTTTTTAACTAAAATCTAAAAACAAATGAACATGGTCATGCATATCTCCGACTAACAACCATCTTAACCAAACTTTTTAATTATTTCCAGAGTACTTATCCATATATTTATCAAAAATGCATTAATTAACCAAGGGTGCACACCCTAGTCTTATTCCCTCTTCAATACCAATTTATTTTCCCGTCAATTCCATTTGCAGTATTCACTTCCTCCATATTTGTATAATATTCCGTCATCCAAGGAAACCTGGTTTGGTACACTAGTGAAAGTATCAGGCAAGCAATGAGGGGACTGTAAGTTCTATGCCTGCCTTAGGCACTGAGCCAATTGGCTGACACTCTCACCCTCGGAAGAAGCTATGAAGCAGATAGTGTTAGCTCTCCTTATTTACTTCCAAATCACTTTTTATTTCCATCAAAAGTGTTGTGCATTTTCCTACCTCTTTTAATCTTCAGACTCTCACACTATTTTTTTCTTATCCAGAATTTCCTTCATTTTGCCAAGAATATTTTTTTCATACATTCCACTGGAATAATCCCACATGCTTCTCAGATACTTCACTAAACTTTTATCTTTTATTCATTCAGAAAGTGTTGATATTCAAAGCTTCTATTTCATTTGGACTTTTGTTATGGTGTTTTGATTGGGATCAAGATTTTTGATTCCACTCTCTCTTCTAGGAGGTCCATCTAAGTGGACGTACATAATTATGGAGCCACCATTATGTCACTCTGTCATGTCATTTTTTCTGTCCCGTGCAACATCATTCTTGTCACTCTACACATTTTTATCTCCTTTTCATTAATTTTGTTGAGAGAGTAATCTTTTTCACAGAAAATTTATGCTCTGATCGTTATGGATTGTTCAATGCAGTCACTCTACTTTGTCCCACATTCAGTATGTTTCCATCATCTTGTATGTATTGTTAAAACAATCAAACCAACTATGATTTTAGAATTATAATTATTCTGTTTATGCTTAATCTATGTGTTCAAAATGTACATTTTTCTAAAAAGAAACTCGCCAAACAATCAGCACCCTTAGTGAGATGTGGGGCTTTCAAAGGCCCAGCTTTTGTACTGCCTCTCATTTTGTTCCACTCATCCCTTCATATCAGAACTTTTTTCTCTCCAGATTGCAGTCACTAAGAATGTTACATTATTTTTCCCAAAACTCATCTCTGGTTCTTCCACTGAGACTTTTATGGAGAATAACATACACTCTTAGTTATATGCAACTGATTTACAACTTAGATACCACCAATTCATACTTTCTAGCCTATATTTTAGCCCATTCATTCATTAATGAATTCATTAAACATATTTTTCATTTCTCTGCTTTTATTCATCAGCAGAATCAGACCATTTCCTTTTAGGTTTATTATAGCTTACCCTTGTTTTCAAATTCACATATGCGTATTTTTTTCATTTCAGTCATAAATTCATTCTGTCATTTACTCTTCTTACACTGCAAGTGGCAATCTTCAATACATCATAGGCATGACTAGATCACCTAGGAGTCCCCAACCCCCAGGGCCACAGCCCACTACCAGGCCCTGAATCATTTGAAACCGGGTTGTGGAAGTGGTGGGTGAGAATGCATGCTGGTGGAGGGGAGCGGATGGTGTATAGAAGTGGTGGGCACACAAATGGAGCTGTGTGCACTCATGCCTATTGCTTGCATACCTACCAGTCATGCAGATCCATCCCCTTCTCCCCCCCTCCCTGGTCCGCAAAGCCAAAAAGGTCAGAGAACTCTGACCTAGAACTTGATCTTCTCCATTCATTGTGCCTTTGGTTAATAAATGCTGTCTAAAAATGCTTTTTAGTAAGTTAGAAAAAAATAGCATGATTTACAAGCCTCAGTTGCATAAGCAGCCACTATATGCAGTATTCCCTGATAATTTGCAAGGACTATACCAATTTGAAGATGTTACTCAATATACCACATGCAGTATAGCAATGCTTAACAGATTTACCCCAAGCAAGCTCACACTATTTTGTGTCAGCTCTCTCTAAATCAATATAACATTGCTTGCATTCTACTATCTATCAGCATATATTTCACAATGTGGACATTTTATGTGCTGTTTGACTAGCTGTGTCACTGGATTATTTTGCTAATACATTTCAATCATTTGGGAACTCTTTCAAAATCTACCGTTAAATTTAACAGTAAAAAAAGATGAACTCAATCTTAACCTACGGATTAAGATTATAAATGCAATGAAAAACCAATCAACACCGTTCTTCAAATCTGATGCAGTAAAATGACCACTTTGAAGGGAAGACAAGAGCTACGGCGGTAGAATAAGCAGATAAAGCCTCCATTTCACATCCCACAGATCTGAATGAGACAGCCCGCATGAAGATCATCGCAGAAAACCCCCAGAGAGATTTCAGCAGGGACCTAGCGAGAAACGTCTCTCCTCACCTGAGATATCGACCACCTTAATCACAACAGCCTGGGGGAATTTCTCCTGAAGGACTCGGGTCACCCGGATTTCCCCCTCGGTTTGGGAAGCAAAGGATCGCCCTCCCCGGCGCAGAAGAAAAGCCACCTGCGGGGAAACGGAAACGATTCTGGTTAGCAGCAACTTAAGGTGGATCGAAGCCCCCCCCCGGGGGATTCCGCTCCGGGATCCTGAAGGTGCGCAGGGAAGACAGCGAGGGATTCCCCTCCTTCGCGCCGTCCGCTCCCTCTTTATCCCTTGGGTCGCCCTCCGCCAGAGCCTCCCGGGCACCGACCTTCCTGCTGCAGGCGGGAAACCATGCGGCAGCGGCCATGATGCCGTGACGTCAGAGGCCGGCGCGGTCTTCTGGCGTCGGCTAGTGACGTAGCGCTCGCGCCGTCGCTCAGCGCGGCTCCAGGGCGCGTCGGTGACGCGTAGGCCGAAGGGCGTGGACGGTGCCTCCCTTTCCCCCCACCCACATGGCCTTCGCCGCCGCTTTGGCTCGCGGCGGGCGGGAGGGCTGTGGGCCGCCCCCTGTCATGCGCCGAGGGTTCCCTTGCCCTTTGAAGCGCGGCCCAGAAAAGCGCAGCCGTGCAGACCGATACGGGTAATCCTCGACTTACAACAGTTGAGTGACCGTTCAGAGTTACAGCGGTACTGAAAAAACACGACTTTTGACGGCTGCAGCGTCCCCGTGGCCAAAATCCGGATGCTTGGCCGTTGGTTCTCACTGACGACGGCCGCAGTATCCCGGGGTCCCGCGGTCAAGCCCCTTTGCCCCTTCCTGACAGGCACATCCGTTGGAGAAGAGAAGCCGTATGCACTTCACCACCTGCTGTCAGTTGAGCAACTGCAGTGAATCACTCAACGGTTGTGGCAGGGAAAGTCGTAAAATGGGGCAAAATTCAACAAATTTCTCAGCAGTGTAAATTTTGGGCTTAATTGTGGTCGTAAGTCGAGGACTGACTACTTTTATTGCAAAAGGGCCGTTTATTTTGGTGTAGTGGAGAGACTGGAGAAGGCCTAGAAACCAGGAAGACTGGAAATTCTAGCCTGCCTGAGGCATGAAAGCCAGCTGGGTGTCTCGTGGTCAGCCCAACCCACCTCGCAGGGCTGTTGTGGGGAAAATAGGAAGCAGGATTATTAGATATACCACCTTGACCTTTTATTTTTTAAAAAGAGAGTTAAAAATCTAATAATGTTATAACACCTGCATCTTGCAAGTCTGAACGTGCTTGCCCCTCCCTCTTCAAGAGGTCCAATCTGAGGCTTTCACAAACATAAGCAGAACAGTAAGACAGTTCCATCCGAAGGTTTGGCTGTGGCTCTTCTTCCTGCCCTTCAGGCACCCAGGAGTTGTGTTGCAAGGGAAGGCGTTTCTCAAGATCATCGTCCTGCCACTGGAGGTGGTGACAACGTGGCGCCCCTTTCACTGCCTATGTGATATGTGGATCTCACATATGTGATGTGTGGATAACGTGGTGCCTGCCCCTGTCACTGCCTATGCTGCCGCATTCTGGACCAGCTGAGAGGTAAGTAGGACATGAGAGATAGAATAACTATACCATTCCAGGCAAATGGCTGTCCGATCTCCTCTTAAAAACCTCCAATGACAGAACATACACAATTTTGGGAGGGAAGCCATTCCACTGATTGTTCTCACTATTGGGAAATTTCTCCTTAATTCTAAGTTGGATTTCTCCTTGATGAGTTTCCATTCATTATTTTTTAACCAGTTAGGGTGAGAGATTCAGAACTAAATATCATCTGCATATTGATAATACCTGACTCCAGGTTGGCAGATAACATCACCCAGCTTTTTCATGAAGGTTTTAAAGAGAAGGAGTAACTCTATTATTCTCCACAAATGCGGACCCACCACCAACCCCTGAAGCCAGTCCAAAAGGATGGTCAGCAATATCAAAAGCTGCTGGGAGATCAGGGAGCCTGAGGCTGGATGCACCAACTCTATCCCTGCTCTACCATAAGTCATGAACAAATATGTACGTTGCCTGCAGGCTGAAACCTGACCAAAACTAGTTCAAATATAGTCCTCGACTTAACCATTTATTAAGCAACTATTCAGTTACAATAGTACTGCAGAACCAGAGATATTTACATATATATTAAAAACAAAGCCGTTTGTGTGTTTTTATGTATTGGTAATATCTAGTTCCTATCTGATTTAATGTCTTGATGTATTATCTATCTATTCATTGTGATCGGCTGTAAGCTGAAGGTATATACCAGTCCAGAATCTGACTTTAACAAATGATGCTGTACTTCAATGGTTAGATGGTCTAGACATTGGTATTTAAGCACAGATATTTTTTAATATTTAGATTTTATTGTGTTTTACTAATCTAAATGAAATGTTAATATACATTGCTGGTCCATATATTATATGCCACACCCTAAATGAATAATTATATTCAAGCTTGTCACCACTGCTGTTGATGGATTCTGTGGCCTGTTTTGCCAGACTGCTACTGGCAGATGCAGGTGGGAGAATAGAGATGTTTCACCACTGTAATCCCCATGATGTAATGCCTAATAGGGGTTCTTACTCAGGCTGTATTAGATGCACCCCTCCTTCCTTCCAGTTATCATCCTTGTGTCTCTTCTTGCAATTCAATTCCTGAAGCTCCTCAGTAAATCAGGATGTATTTTGGGATTGCCATCCAGGGAGAGGCCATGTAGGAGCAATACAATCCAAGGGCCCAATCTCTTGCCCATTCTAGGCCATGACCAGGGCCTCAAACTGCCCACCAGACCCTCGGGAAAAGACTCAAGCTCTCTCTAAAAGGAAACAGCCTGTCAGTCACGTGAACTGAGCAGTCAAACAGATGCTGCAGGCTGGTATCCTGAATCTCCATAAACATGGTGGTGGTGTTTTTGGCTAGAATCAGAAGAAGAATTGGCTGTTCTTGTTTCTGTTTTATCCCAAGGCTGGAATTAACTAGATAAGTAATAGTTAGGTTCACATAGTTTGATTAACTATGGCTTACTGAAAATCACAATTGGCTGAGTTCACCGAGCATACTAAATCACAAGCTGCAAACTATGTTATGGCTTGTCTTAAACTTATTGTGTCATCCCAGACTGACTAACCATTAGCATTAAGGAATCAATTGCCTGTATTTGGTTCAGAACTGTTTCAAAAAATGATTTTGCCTGCACATAAGTAGCCAAAGCCACCCTTGCAATATGCCATTCAGTTGGTGAAAACGGTCTCATAAATAGCCTATCCTAGATCCTGATCAAATTCAACTGCATTTAATAACTTGCTCCCCTTGTATTTGTAAATGGACATATTTACAGTGTTTAAATTCAAAATGCCTTTTAAAAGGCACAAAAAGGTAGTGTTTTTTTAGGGGGATGGGTTGAGTAGAGTCTAAAATACCAAGTTGAACCCAAAAGTGGCAGCCCATGGAATGGCGGTGACCAATTCAGTGACCTTTGTCAGAAGAAGGGCTGGGGATTCAGATAAGGGAAGGAATGGATGCAATGAAAAGGAAAGCTATTTTGTGAGGAAAAATAAATGAGAGACAAAGCTAAAATAAAAATAGATTGGGATTGCATGAGAGGATGGATCTGAACAGGACAGCCCTGTATTTGTTGACTGGGAGAAAAACACAATGAATTTGAGTGCAAAAAATAAATATAAAATTTATTAAAACACCCACAATAGTTTAAAGATATCCGGAATAATACATTTCACAAACCAGTTGGCTGTGTAACATAATAAAATACAAATTAAAAAAAGAAAGATTCATACTTGCCATTTTTTGCATCCTAGAAATAAATTTGCCAAGACATTGATGGGGAAAAAAGTATGAAAGAAAAAAATACAAGGAAATTATACAAAATAAAATTATCAGCATAGACTTACTGTACTAAGGTTATCTACAGTTTAATACACAAGTCCTATTGCCTTGAGACATTGTAAATCTACCGTTGTCAACCAACCCCAAATAAAACTTCATTTCAAGTAGCCACAGTCAAATCAAGAAATAAATTTTCAGGTGTGGTCACAAGGTGGCCTCCGCTGGAGGTCTCGTTTACCAAATGTGAATTCAAGGAGGCAAGAAATCCAACCCCTTGAGTAGTCACAGCTTTTGGTTAACTAAACTGAATTAGTCTGCCAAATCCAAACTGGTCTTTTCCTCATTTCTTTAAATTAAAAAAGCATTTAAAAGACTGTGATATAACATTTGTTTAGAAGACAGATATGAATGAAAAATAAATGCCAAAAGCCACCTAAATAGATATTTCCATAGACTGAATAGCAGGGAGTAAATCTCCAAAAACAGGTGCTAAAATGAAAAAAGCAACCAAAAATCGGTCGTAAAATAACAATAAATCCCTGATACTGGAGCAGAAGAAAACATAAGCCAGTTTGCTTTACTATGCTTGGGCAAGAAGAATAAATATTTTTTTTAAAAAACCCACCTGTTTTGACCATGTAATAATTTTTCTGCATACAAAAAATCTCAATGCATTCATTGCTTTTAAAAGGGACAGCAATAAAATTAGTTTGCTGTTCAATGTAACAGCTACATTTTGCCATCTTGAAAACAATGTTCCAGATATTAAAAGTGTAAAATGGTACCTTTTACTGAAGGTTTAACCTAGTTGGGTATATCACAAACTAACCTTTGCACATTGGGTTAAATTTTGTCATCATCATCCAGCACTGATCTTGCTTTCATTTTACTAATCAGCCACACAAGAATTACCAGATGGTAGCTTTGAAAAGTCCTATCCTTTTTGTTTCTGCATAATAATAAAACCAGGGTCCTGTTGATCCTGCCCCAAAAATTTTCATAAGAAAAATGTTTTTGCAGAAAAAGACAGAACTTGCTTAAACCTATCAATTAAAACACCTATTTTATTACTGATCATATTTTTCTTAAGATGTTATTTCTAAAATTGTTTTCTCTTGTGGGTCACATTTTGCTATGAGCTACTTCCTGAAGGCCCTGCATACTGTCAAGAAGGTACCATCTCTTAAATGCTCTAGAATATTTATTCCTCAAGATGGTTCATTGAAAGTGAGAAATTGCCCAAGAATAGAATGCAAAAGGCTGTACAGTTACTAAGATGTCAAGTACAGTGTTGAATTAATAAAATACATAACCTTATTTCTAATATTTGCAGCCATGCCATTATTTATAACTGAATCACAGGTTGCCACAATACTCTGTTTTCTGAGGTATTTTGAATGTATTGTGGTAACAGCAAGCTTATATGAGAAAATCCTGATTCTATACAATTTAAGCAAATTCTGTGAACCAAAGTGAAAGAGAAAGACTGAAGAAATGGAAAATAAATAGCACCAAAATAGTATTTTGTAAAAGTTTTAGACACATCTACTTACAAATAGCAAATACACAAAGCCATAATATCAGATTGAAACTGACTTATTAGACTAAAGATTAGCCAGCCTTGTATGATAAGATCCACATTCACACCACCTGCTCAAACCTAGCCTGTAACAGGCTGGACTCTTGACTGATAATGACCTCAATAAATACGTTCACCCTGAGGTGTAAATATGGATTTTCCTTGGGTAAGGCTAGCAGCACTGGGGTGACAGCTCTGTTTGCTGTTAACAATGAAAGCAAGCCAAGTAAGGTGGCAACTACACTGCTTTTACAAATAGCTGCTCTCTCGGAGTGACCTCAAAACTTCAATTAAGCACCCATAGTTTTGCATAATAGTTACCAATATACAGTAATATGGATTGTTGCACCATGCACACTTGCTAAATTGGCACAAGTGTTACTGTGAGTACAGTTTGCAGTACCTTATCGTCTTTATTTTAAAGAAATTGGTTTTTATTTACCCATTTGTATCAAACAACTTGTGGCTTGATCCCAAAAGCCCTTTCCAGAGATGTTAATTTTGTAAAAATACAAATCTTACATTCTCAGAACCAGAACTGTAAATGAAATCAGATTATGCAGTTATTATTTTTTAGATCCAGAACAGAAGTTTTAGAAACTACAAATATTTAAAATACCTATCCTTTCTATTTTTACTTAATTGTAGAGTTCTCTGGTTAGATAATAGCACCTAAGCAAGATGGAAACTGTTCCCTCACCTTAAAAAGCAACTTGTTTTTAAAGAACTCATCAAGGTAGCACCTTTTTATTACAAGATTTTAGTTGATTAAAAATATGCCTTTGAATGAGCCTACAAAGCACATTCTGGCGTTATGCACCATCAGCTGTATTATCTCAGAATATTTTCTGTTTCTTCCTTTTTTGCCTTTAGTTGAGTGGGATCTCAGCCTAGGCAAGTGGGAGCCTTCCCAACTCACTTGAAAGTAATGGAATCCCTGTGCATGGGGGAGCATGGGGGAGCGGGGGTTGGGCAAGGAAGGCATGCCCTGTGATTGATGTCTTCCTTTGAAGCTTCTTAGCTGCCTACTTGTCACAGAGCAGCAACCAGGAGACACACACCCATGAAAAGTTTGTAACAAGTTTTACAGACCAACAGCCGCTTTTTGTCAAGCTGAAAAACTGGTAAAGGAATTATGACAAATGTTCATCTACCACTTGACCCTTCCATGCTTTGTGCATAAACAATGACTGACAGGAACAACTCCTGATTTGACAAAAAGATATTCAAGTGCCCAAAGCAGAGACTATGTCCTATAGCCAAACAACCTCAAACTCCTCCCAGAGAAGTCAGTGAGAACTAGCCAAGTCTTCATGTGCAACACAATTCAATGTTTCAAGAATTTTTCCAGGGATTGTGGATTTTTTTCATCTATAGCACCAGGGTTAAGCTTGATGGCACTTAACCTCTTTCCATCATTACGCCTCCTCAAATACATTTCAGTATTTATTTATTTTGCTGTTGATTTATGAATGTTCAGCTACACTTAACACGTCAGTTCAAAAGACAGTGCTTGGAGCATTTGTTCATGCTTTTAGAGAAGACAATGCAATGACCAGGGTGCCTAGCACCTTGACTTCCTACATCTATTCAGGCACCAGTGCAAACTGGCAGTGCTCACCAAGCTTACTGAAAGAAATTAATATCATCGTTAGCCCTACAGATCTCCTTGTGAGTTGAGTTAGACATCCTAAGAAATTATTTAAAGATCTCAGGACTGGCGTGCGTGTGTAAAAATACCTTTGAGCCTTAAGACGCCATTTACCCATACACTTCTAAATAACAAATAAAGCACGTCATACAATTTTCTGAATTGTACAAACCAGGAGAAAATGACAGAGCCAATGATAAGAATTTCTATCCACAAAGCTAAAGCAGAGAATCCCGTGCATAGATCTATCTTTCACATGTAATTCTGAAGGAAACTTTTTTTCACAACTGAGATATGAGGTAGGTTTTATATATAGCATGAAAACAACCTCAGACTGCAGCTGACTTTTTGTATTAAAAACATAAATTTATCTGGGATCAGTCTTGTTTTTACTTAAAACATCTTTATGTTAAATTAGGCATGTGAAAAAGTATAATCAATCATGAAATCCATGGTAACTCTGTTTTCTGTGTTTTGTATTTGTATTTTGTATTGTCTATGTTTACTTTGTGATTTTGAACTGCCGTAAATAACAAATGTGCCCAGTTTTGACGGCATTCACATTCTATAGATTTAATACTGACTTCTGACCAGATTTCTTCATATTTGTACCACAGTCATTCAGGCCTTTAAAAGGTATGCTATTTCAGTAAAAACTAGTGATTCCAGTTTAACATGCTTTGGAGTTGCACAAGTTTGAAGGAAGAACATAATTTGGTCCTTTTTGATTATTGGTGAAAATAAAACAAGTTGAGGAGCTGACATTTGCATTTCCCCCTTTCTCTGTATAAACTGATCTGGACCAAATAGGGAACTACCAGCTCACCTTTTAACCCTCAGGTAGTTCCTGGTTTTTGAAGACTCGGAACATGGAACCCTCCTTTGGTGGAAGATCCAAAGGACAACATTTCCAGCTCAGAAAATTATACTCTCAAGGCTGGACAGTTCCAAAAACAGAAGTTGAATAACTAACATTATTTCAACAAGTCAGATGTATTGGAACCCCTTCTTTTCCATATACTTTTACAAATCCTTGTTCTCTAAAATAATCTAAGTGAAGCTTTCAGTTCATCCCAGCAACATTTACCAAGTAAGACACTAAACCAAGGAATTTACATACACTTAAACAAACCATACAAAATATTGGGGCGGAAGAGATTTTTTTCTAGTTAATAGATCCACCTCATAACCATCAATGGCAGACAGGCATGAAGTTGGCCTAACAAGGCAGAGAAATGGTGTCTGGTGAGTGGTTGTCCAGAGGGGCTTCTAGATGGAACCATTACGGACTGCAAGGCCCACTTCATTTCCCCTGCTTGAAAGCAACCTCTTCTCAATACTTCCCCTTCCGCCAAGCATCTTGATTTGAAACAAAGCGGCTCTAAAACGATAGTTCTTGCACCTGGACTCTGAAGTGATACAATTCTGAACAAATGATCAACCAACATTTTTACTTTGGGTTTAATTGAGTCTCTGGTGCAGATGCCCTGAAATCTGGCTGATTTGACACCAGTGGAAAATTAGTGGCTGGTGCCAGTATAATCCTATGACACTCAGAACATTTCCTATAAATCTGCCTTGGAATAATTCTTAACAGCTATGATATGCTCATAGGTATGCATACAAAATCAATTATAATTCATTGATTCTCCTTGCAAAATGTAAGCAATTTTACAGAATACAGTAAACAAAAGAAATTAAGGACGGAAAAGCTTGTTAAATATTTTGTTTCTATTTACATTTCTCCCGCAATAATCTGTTTTAAAACATACTGTTCTTCAAGTTATTGGGTATCTCTTTCTTTTAAATCTTGGTGAAAGTGCTTTTTTTTAAAAAAAATTTTTTTTGCTATTTACAGTTTAAAATCAGAACCACATAAAACACACAGGATGCTCTACAGTGATCCCCTCCATTACTCCTATTGCGAGGCGTAAGGACTGAGAAAGTTTCCTAGTAAACAAATGCTATGTACAGAGTTGAATCTGCAAGCCATCTTTTCTCAAAAGGCACCGGTTAAGTTCAGAAGGGGATCTTGAATAGGTTTGATTCTTCTGCCTTCTGCACCACTGAGAAACCACTCATGTTGGCTTATTAAAGCCAGTGGGGATCTACTCTGGTGAAGGAGTGAGATCTCCATTTTTCTACAGAAAGACCCGTAGTAAAAGGTGGCAAAGATTCCAAAATTTATCGTAAGAGTTGCCACCACCCAATCTGAAGATGGCACAAAAGAGGGTGTGGAAATGTTCCAAAGGTGCCACCTCCAGGATTGAGAGCTCCCATCTCCAATTTCCATGGAGTTCAGTGGGTATTTTCCACACAGATTCGGTGGGAGCATTTAAAACCCAAATAGCTCTAGCTGAGAACTTTTCTAGTAAAGGTGAAATTCACATGATTTGAGGAAAAACCTTACAATGATCCACTTATTTGTGACAGGCAATTTAAAACATTTATACTTCTATCATTAAAACAAATGAAATGCCCAAAGCTATTTTTTATGTAATTTAAGCAAAATGATGAGACTGATTGAACTGAATTCCATTCTAATTTAGGAAGGATGCTCTCCCACCATCACTTTAGGCCAAGGGATGTGTAGCCCCAGAGATCTGTAGCCACTTATGTAGATCAGGCATCTTGTTAAGAGAAGACTAAGAAGGATAGATCAGTTTTAAACACTGGATTCAACATTTTCAAACCACCAGCCATGCTATACTGAATTAGTTACCACATAAGTTTACATCTCCTTTCCTCTCAAAGGTGGCAAAGTAAAATGAATCTTGCAATAAGTTTGTTTATATTTTAGGACAACTATTTGCAAGGGAAACTATTTTAATTTGGTAAGCCTGCACCACTGGAAAATACAGTAAGAAGTCCCCCTTTTAATCCGACTGCACCAGACATGATTAAAAAAGATCTATTTGCCCACTAAAGGTATTATAGAGTGGTTTCTTAAAGATACAGTAGTTTAAGCTGCCATTTATTATTAGCATTGCTTGTCACTATTACTATAAGCATAACTAGTTTCCCATCCCAGGAAATTAGCATATTTATGCTAATAATTAGCAATAATTAGCATTATTGTACAGTACTGCAAACTTAAAAGTTAAATAGCACTGCTAACAAAAGAAAAAAAAGAAATGTCATTACAATGTAGTTTCATTCATCTCACGGAATAAAGAGCAAGAAATCAAGATGCCAACGGTTATTTTACCTAAGTTGGCTTTCCCTGGATTTTTCTTGCCTTCCACTTCCATTTCCTTTTCCCCCTTCTCTGTGAGAACTTCATTTTAAAAACTTTTTCTCCCTCCAAATTAAACTGGACTCACTGAATAAATTATTTAAAATGGAGCAGTAAAATACTGCCTGAGGTGTAAATCACTATCTTTTTCTTTTACCTGATGATAGAGATAAAATGTGCCTTGAAATTTACAAAAGCAAAATGTATCTGCTGGTAGATCTCATCATCCTGTTTTCCTTCCTTTTTTATACTCAAGCTTTACAATTTATGGTACTGTTTGGGATCTGGTAGAAGACTAGTAAGGGTCCAGCTTATCCTACCGAGATCTGAAGCAGAGAAAGCAATGTCAATTGAACCGTTTTAAACATTGTTCAGACAAATGAGCAGGAAACAGTTGCTTATCTGCAATGTCATATGCCTTCTCTCCGTATCTTCCCAGCTACCGGGACCTACTGAATCAGTAAGAAACCACATGCATCAACCACTGAACTCCATTCAAACAGTCCTTTGATTGAATTGGAAACTCATGATTCTGGGTGGTCTCCAAAGGAAGTTATTTACCAGCCCCAACAGGTACAAATTTGTACCTGGTTTATTGTGGGGTGTTGTCTTTTTTATGAATCACATAATCTGCTTCAGAGTTGTAGTAATTGCAGTTAAAAATCCAATAGACATAAGTATTGGACATGGAATTAAAAAGCTGTCCTTTTTAAAAGGACACTATAAATTTCTTTTGTCATTACTGTGATGTACAGGTTTAAAATGCAAAGATATAAATACTAGATTACTGAAAAAGGTTGACAGTAATAAGTTTCTTTAACTCAGCTCCCAAGTGAAAGTAGAGAAACTTCACACCTGGCTTGATATTCTGTTTCTCTCCAAAGGAAAAAGCACCACAGACCAGCACCGCCTTTGAATGCTGCCCACGTTGAGGTAAAGTGGTCCCGGAGAGTTGTCCTCTCTTCATATCCAGCGGCTGTACGGCCCTGTTACCTTGGTGTAAGCGTAAGAGGACACTGTGACTGCCGAGTTGGTGGGAATGGCCAAAGCCTGCCTCTTTGGGACCAAGTCTTTCCTCTCCTGTTGGGGCTCGAGGGCCAAGTTGCCTCCCCACTTCCGCTTCTTGCCAAGGCTTTTGATGTCTTGCTGAAGGCCAAGCCTGGCTGCCTCCTCTTGCCTTGCCCTTGCCCTTTCTGCCAGCTGTTTCATTTTTGCTTCCCAAAGAGCAAGTCCATGATTGGGCTGGTTCAAGTTCTTGTGCTGGTAGAATACCAGAGAGATGCGTGTGGGGTGACATCGGTTTGGTTTCTTCAGTGGGGTGGTGGCATGCAACTCTCGCCTTGCACACTCAATGAGGATGGAGCCGTGGGCTGGAGCTACTGCCACCCCTCCAATGTTTTCATCCAAAAAGTTGTGTTCGCTGTCTGACCAGACCTCTTCCTCCTCCTCCTCCTCCTCTTCCTCCTTGATGTTCTTCTCGGGTGTTTCTTCCATGCTGTCATCCAAACTAAAGGAATCCCAGGGTCTTTCAGCCCCCAGCAATGATGCACTTCCTTCTTCTCTCAAGGAAGCAAATGGGGGCTTCTCCCCACAAACACTTGAGGTTGTAGCGGGCAATGATGCAAAGGAAGTCCATGATCTCTGTAAACCTGTGTTTGGTGTTGGAGTTCTCCTCTCCTCTCCTTTACTAGAATGCCAAAGTTCATCTTGAAGCCTGGAGCTTCCTTTGATGTAGTTTAATTGTCTGAGACCCCAGGCTTTCTCTTGAAGGTCTGAGTTGGCAGAAAACAGCGATGGGCTTTCATCAACTTTGCAAGGGCTCCATGATTTCCCTAGTATATCAGGGCTAGGCGACAGATTCTGCCCCTCCCCAGGAAACAAATTCCACTGCTTCTCCATAAGGCAGGATTGTGATAACCTGCTAACATTTGAATGGGAACCAAA
Organism: Bungarus multicinctus; assembly: GCA_023653725.1. Taxonomy (NCBI): domain Eukaryota; kingdom Metazoa; phylum Chordata; class Lepidosauria; order Squamata; family Elapidae; genus Bungarus; species Bungarus multicinctus. The sequence goes on along the minus strand of CM042837.1, from coordinate 85,482 downwards.
CAAATTTGATTTATTCTGGGTTCTTGCATTAAGCATGCTGACACTGTCGTTTGGTATAAACATGTTCCACGAGGTTTCAGCATTACTATTTCTCTCAGGTTGGGACTGATTTCTGTTGACTTTATAAGGGCTCCATTGTTGCTCTGGACCACCATTCTGAGATAACCTGGATAAATCAGATGGGCTCAGGTTTGAATTTAGGCCATTGAGAGCAAGTGATTGAGAAAGAGACTCTGGGTGAGCCAAGGAATCAATTGGTTCTTGCTTGATTGTTCGGTTGCTGAAATAGTTTGTGTTTTGTGCAAATGACAAAGCTTCTGCGGGGACTGAGTGACATCTCTGGGGCACAGCTGGGCTCTTGCTTGTATGTCTGCTGGCTTTCTCGTAGGTGCGCTGATGATGATTTTTGCTCCGTACGGTGGATGGTATGTCATCCAATAGTTCAGTATTCCTGTAAGCATGGCTCAAATTATCTTGTAAGTTTTGGACGTCAGGCTTCGTCTCATAGGAGCTGCTTATCCAGGGTGCATTCTTGTTCTCACTGTAATTCAAAAACTGGGAGTGGAACATATGGTTGCTGGAAAATCCATAATACCCGAAAGATGGAAGAGAGAACTTTGAATGCAACCCATTCATGGAAGGCAGGTTAGGTTGTGCATAGTATGAATGATAAGAGTAAACACTGTTCATGCTGTATGGGTCAGAGGGTCTGCAATTGCCAAGCACTGAGTAGCTCTCCACCACCGCATTCCCATTGTACTTCAAGGCATTATAATGACTCTGAGGTTCCACCTTGATGGAAGATTTGATGGATGGCTGGGAGAATCCACTTTTCAAAGCTGTATCTGCAGATGCACAAAAAGAACCAATGTGAATTTGCAGGGTCACTTTGGCTTCCTTAGCACAAGCACAGAAGATCTGGGCCATGGACTTGGCTGAGGAATTCTGGGAGCATCTTTTAAATTATTAAAAACTGTGAGAGACTGTAGTTCAAATCAGCAACCAAGCTTACCCACAAAGCTAAGAAGCTCTTTTTCAACCTCACCTATTTCACAGAATTGATGTGACCACCCAATGGAGAAGGAAACAAGGCAACCACATTGCTTTTTCTAGCCTGCTATGCTCCTGGTGATAACCTGATATGTACTTACAGGAATTAGAACAAAACAAAAATGAATAAGGTTAGTAATGGGGCCCAATTACTTTGCTTGCCATCACGTGATACCACCTGAGCTGAGGCAGAATAGAAATGTATAGAACCGTCTAGATTGCAACTTCTTGGGAACCCTGTTGTAGAACCGGTCCTCATATTATACAGGTGATTGTTCTAACAAAAACCATCCTGAAAGGGATTCTGGAATTCCTGGTGACAGGCCATGTTTCTACACAGACACCCCGAGATGCCATAATGGATAAGGAGATTGTAGAAAGCAAAAGGTGGGAAGGCAACCTCCAGTCTCTGTAAGTTAACTGAATCAGGAAGGGAGAGTGTCTTGAATTGGTCCCCCTTCATGCAGTAGTAGCAGAAAGAGACTGCAAAATTTGAGGCCCGTTCTCAGCTGCGTCCTTCCATCCGTCATTCCAGCAGGAATGTAGCCACTAGAAAGCTAAAAGATAACCAATGGCTGGGAAGAAGGCTGCGAGAATGACAGGGAGCAGACTACCATTCCTTATTAAGCCAATCACCCAAACAAACCTGAGCACCACCAACCGTACTTGTATGAAAAGCAAGAGCCGCCGGTACAGAAGCCTTGGCGCGGGTCATTCAAACGTTGGGATGTCACCTGAGATGGCTTCCCTGGGAGTGCCCTGTTGCCAGGAATCCATTTAACTACCTCCACCAGACCTGTGACCAGGCTTCTTTCTTGGCTTGCTGAACCTTTCTGCAGCTACCAAGACTGACCATTACATAGCCTCTGCTGCCCTTACCTGTATTCTGTTGGAGGGTTGGGAGCTCAAGGACGTCCTGCTTGATTTTTTCAGGTGTAATCAGTTTCTCTTTCTGCATTTTCTTTTTTTCAGCAGCCGCTTTCCGGGCTTCCAGCTGCCTCTGCCTGCAAGACTTTGCTGGTTCAGGAAGCTTTCTCACCTCTCTGGGGAAGGAGGTGAGGACCTGGATGGCCCCGCTGCCCATTTTTGCAGCTTGATTCTCCTCGCTGCCAAACTCATCTGTGGTGGACATTTTGTACAAGGGAAGAACATGCAGTTGCTCATCTTCAGGGATTTTCCCAGGGGTGCGATTGTCTTCTTTTGTCAAGGTGCACACCTGGAAAGGCAAGCAAAACAGTCACCCACGCATGAAATTCCAACATACAAAAATACCGCAACCGCTTTCCCAAGCCTCTTGCTTGTCATGTCCAGCCAGCCCTGCGGCAACTCCTTTGCCTCGAGGAGCAAGGAAGGTGCAGCTGTGACCTGTGAAGAGCATCCAGTAGGAGAGGGCAGATCTAAAAAGCTCCTCTGCATAGTCCAAAAATGCCTGACAGCCACATCCTGGGCTCTGGCCAAACATGGAGAAAGTTGCAGGAGTTGCTTCTCATATGCACACCCCCAAGCCCCATTAATGCACATCAGCCATGTCCTCCTGGCAGAAATCAAAACAAGAACATGGGCTCTCTCGCTCCAGAGATCTGGGTTTCCTCTACTTGGCACTGTTGGAATCCTACCATTACTGCAAATGGAAAAATCAACATTTTGGTCTTGTTTGGGGGAGAAAATTTCCTTCTCGTTTGTCTACCTTTCTACTGACTCAAATCAAGAGCATGCTCTTGTGGAAAAAGGAAAAGAAACAAATGACATAAAGATTGCTGAGGAAGAAACAACCAAGTGTGGGGAGTCATAGTACGGCAGCAGAAATCCACATATTGCCTGCAAAAAGCCCGCCCTTTTTATATCCTGGCTAAAGGGACAAGTAACAATTCTGTTGAGAATGAAAATGTGGTTGTTCAAGAAATAGCTTCTTTTTGCTTGAAACCAGAGGTTTCTACTATAAATTGATGGTGTGTAACAAAACTGGCATGATGGGTAAATTGATGAGTAGAATATTATTGCAATCACTGAAGTTGAAGGGAAGGAATATTTTCTCTGATGATGGCATCAATAGGAATTCCTCCTTGCAGATGCTTTTAAAACTTTTATAACTGCATCTAATTGAAATAATTTTATTTCCAGATAGAGAGAAATGGAAATGCCTGGGTGGGAAAAACCACTTGTTCAGAACTGGGAAAACCTGGCTTGGTGACACTACTAATGAGGATATATTCAACAGTTGCCCTCTGAATATAAGCAAGCTGTTTGATACAGCAGCAAAAAAAAAATGCAACAAACTTGTGGGTTGCACTGACAGAAGCATTTCATCCAAATCACAAGAAGTACTATCATGGTTCCACTCTGTTCCGATTAGATCACACTTGGGAATTCTGAGCATCATACTTTAAATTGGTCATGGAGGAAGTACAGATGACAGCGAACAGGATGGCAGGTAACCTGGAAAACAAAATCTTTTAGTTCTTCCTATGAGAAAGAACTAAAAGATTTTGGCAAGTCCAGTTCATCCATTGGAAGATGTGATAAGAGAGCCATCCATATGTAAAAGGCTTCTCTAATTCATTAACGTTTCTAGGACTTTTGCAATCCTGCTGTCAGTTGTTCTACTCTAACCTTTTTGGGTAGATTAATGGCTTGTAGTATATCAACTTGCACATTATGAACTTTGGGAATTATAATCTTGTTAGTCCCTTGTAGCAAAAGCAACTGAAAATGTAGTGGCACCTAATGTCTATAGCCTCAGTGCCCTCAGCTGCATTTCAGCTCTCATGTTTCCAAATCAGCATGACCAAAATTCAGAGTTCTGGGAGATGCCTCTTATATTTTGACATGTGCCAAAGTGACCATTGACCATATTTAGAATTGCCCCAGTTCAGCTTCCCACCAGAGACCACTGGGGGATAGTGACTGATTTCAGTTCAGTTGCAAAGCTCCCTATCTTTCACCCTCAGAAGGATGTCTTTAGTCTAATACAACCAACCTTAAATTGACATTATTTCAAGCTGTGTCTGCACTCTCAACATATCTGGTTTAATGCCATTTCCCAAAAGTTTCTTAGAATTTTTCTTCTACTGTCTACCACACAGAAAATCAGTTGAGCCTAGCAGTATAAAGCCACCCTTCAATTTTGTATAAACAAATTCTGACTAGGTGGACTAAAGTGGTTTTTCAAATGCAAAGAGTGAAATTTATATTTTTTACTAGAAAATAGCAGTGAAGAGTAATTATTGCAGAAGTATCCATAGACTAGAATCCATGTTATCAAATATTTTAAAGGCTTGAATTGGAAGGAGAAGGAGTTTGTGAAAGCTTTATTTTACGATGCCTTTCCTGAGACAGTCTAACAAGCTTTTGGCCCTTCTGGAATATTTCACAGGCAGAACTGAAGACCAAGGAAAGCACCCCTTACCACCGTGCACCCATTGTAAAGGTTGTGCTGGTCCTTGTGTGCATGAGCACAGAAATCCATGCATGCTGTCACTCCAGAGAAAGGCCGCCCCTCTTTCAGCCCAAGTCGGCAATCTATTGCTACATCCTCATTTGCAACCTAATCAAAAGGAAAGAAAAGCAATTTGTGTTATTGCATCATGTTTCACAGTATGGCCTTAATGTGAAAAAAGATAAAGCAACTGTGTCTGACTCTCGGTCCCCTCAGCCAGTTGTCCCCACTCCTATCACAATGTAGTTTTGGGTCAAATTTCATGTCATCTGGAAGGCCTATAATCTGGTCCATTGATAACTCCAAGATTTTATTTTATAATGGCCCTAACGATTGTTATGTGAGCAAATGAGAAACCTTGGCTGTCTCAGGATGTCCATGCAATGTTGAAGGTGAGAAACACTTTCAAATCAGGCGATGTGGTAGCACTTAGAATAGCAAGAGCTGATTTGTGATGTGCTATGAAAAGAGCAAGGCGGGCCTGTAGTCAGAAAGTACACCATTTCTTTCAAGATCCTAAAGACCCAAGACGTATGTGGCAAGGAGTTCGGGTTATTACTGACTATACGGCAGCTTCCCTGACATGTAAGGATGATGCTGATTTTCTAAACTATCTAAATGTTTTTTGGATAGTTTGAGGCTAGAAACAATGTTCCAGCAAGGAAGGCTGTTCCCTTTCCTGATAAACAGGTGCTCAGGTTTGATACAACTGCTGCTTGGAAGGTCCTGTGGAAAGACAATACTCAAAAAGCTGCTGGTCCTGATAATATCCCTGGGTGAGTCCTTAAGGAGTGTGCTGACCAGCTGGCCACTGTTATCACACATATCTTCAATCTCTCATTGCATCAAGCTGTGGTTCCATCATGTTTTAAGACCGCAATCATTATACCAGTGCTCCAAAAAACCATCATCACGTGCCTTAATAATTACCATCCAGTTGCACTCACTTCCACTGTGACGAAGTGTTTTGAGAGACTGGTAAAGGACTATATGGATTCATACCTTCCCCTACATTTGACTCATTACAGTTGGCCTATCGGAAGAACCGCTCTAGAGATGATGCACTTTCTTGTATGCTTCATCTTAGCTTGGCGCACCTGGAGGAGAATACTCACGTGAGAATGCTGTTTGTTGATTTTAGTTTGGTGTTCAATACAATCATTCCTCAGCATTTGGTGAACTAATTGGGCCTGTTATGTTTTAATACTCCTTTATGTAACTGGATACCTAATTTCCTTATCGATAGGCTTCAGTTTGTGTGAGTTGGAAGAAAAGTTTCTAACACCTTTTCCTTGAGTATGGGTTCCCCTCAGGGCTTGAGTCCACTACTGTCCACCTTGATGACCCAAGTCTGCTGTGCCAAATCTATTACGAATCATATTGTGAACTGTACAGATGACAAGGCAGTGGTGGGTCTTATCCAAGGCAACAATGAAGATGCTTATAGGGAAGAGGTGAAGGCTCTGGTGGACTGGTGCAATAAAAATAACCTGGTTCTAAATGTTAATAAAATGAGATCATTGTAGATTTTAGAAACAGCTGCATAGTCTGATGTATAGCTATTCATATATATTCATATACATATATGTATATGATGTAAAGCTATTCAACACCACAGAAAATACCGCTACCCTTCAAAAAGACCTTGACTACGTATCAGAATGGTCAAACAAATGGCAACTTCAGATCTCAACAAATAAATGCTCTGTCCTTCATATTGGCAAAAAAAATCAGAAAATAAAATACAGGCTGAATAATCAAGACCTTGTTGATGACCCAAACTCTGTAAAGGATCTTGGAGGACTCATATCAAATGACCTAAGTGCTAGAGCCCACTGTAACTACATAGCCAAAAAGGCGCTAAGAGTTGTTAACTTAATCTTACGTAGCTTTTTCTCTGGTAATATTGCACTAATAACTAGAGCATACAAAACATTTGCTAGACCAATACTCGAATACAGCTCATCAGTCTGGAACCCACATTACATATCTGATATTAACACAGTTGAGAAAGTCCAGAAATATTTTACAAGAAGAATTCTTCACTCCTCTACTCGTTGCAGAATACCTTATACCACCAGACTCGAAATTCTAGACCTAGAAAACCTTGAACTACACCGCCTTCAGTCCGATCTAAGTATAGTATATAAAATCATACATTGCAATGTCCTACCTGTCAATGAATACTTCAGCTTCAACCATAACAACACAAGAGCAAACAATAGATACAAACTCAAGGTTAATTGCACCAAACTTGATTGCAGGAAATACGACTTCAGCAACAGAGTGGTCAATGTCTGGAATACTCTACCTGACTCTGTGGTTTCTTCCCCAAACCCCCAAAACTTTAACCTTAGACTGTCTACTATTGACCTCACCCCTTTCCTAAGAGGTCTGTAGGGGGTGTGCATAAGCGCACCAACGTGCCTACCATCCCTGTCCTATTGTTTCTTTTATATTTTATTTTTCTTATATGTATCCATGTATTCATAACTATGTTATACTTATACCTATTATCTTGTAAGCAATTGACAAATAAAATAAATAAATAAATAAATAGTCATACTCCACTCAGTATCCAGTGTCTGCATTTCCTGAGTTGGATGAGGAGAGCACATCTTTCTCCTTCATCATGGCCACTTTTTACAAAGGCACGATTGAGAGCGTTTTAACAAAATGCATCCCTGTTTGGGTTGGTGGCAGCAGAGCCTCAGATAAAAAATCCCTACAAAGAGTGGTGAGGACAGTGGAGAAGATTATAGGAAGCTTGCTTCCCGTTGTTCAGGATGCTGCTTATAAGCACTTTGTGCTTAGCGCTCAAAGCATTGTTAGAGACTCCACATACCCACTTCACAGTCTGTTTTTGTTGCTCCCCTCTGGGAGGAGGTTTCAAAGTATTTCTAGCAGGACTAGCAGATTCTGTAACAGTTTTATTCCCTATGAAATCCATCTGGTAAACTCACAAGATTTGTTTTTCTCGCCATGTACATGTATACATCTGAACTAGACCGTGTTGTTTCTCTGTGTCATAGATGTGGTTATATGCATAATTTTGTATTTATTTATTCTGTCATGTTTATGAAGTATATATGGGAGGTGGTGATCCTTTGAGAGCTGTAGGCAATGAAATTTCATTTTAATGTATGCCAATTAGTACATTCAAAGTGACAATAAAGTTATTCTAGACTTTCCTCCTATCATCATCAAGGGAGATGGGGAATTCAGGAGGAAGGGCAACTCAGAGACTCACACCTATCACAATGGCAGGATTCACCAGTCACAAGCACAAACTGCATCATGGCTAAGTACAATGTACAAACTCAACCCATATAGGCAAGTGGATCAGGAACAACCTTGCTTTTATTCTCTTTCTAAGCAAGTGAGACTCACTGATGCCTGCATACTTTCTGAACAGGCAAACCCATGCAAGAGGCACTCAAACTGACTTACAAGAAAGGTCTATTCCAGCTTGTTGCAAACCAGCCTTCTTACAAGAAGACAACAAACTGGTAAACAGAAAACTGCATCTCCCAAAGGCCAAAGAGAGCAGTTTTGCCCCACTGTAGCAAAAAGGAATAGCAACTTCCATGCGAAAAAGCAAACTCTGTGATGGAGCTCTTCCTGCGAGATTTTGGGACTGCAACCCTTTTCCTAGGAGTCACATGATTTTACTTGTACAGCCTTTGAGAATTTCAGCTACTGCATTCCATGTTTTGCCTGTTACAGATCTTTTGTAGGTGCAGTAGATGTTTATCAAAGCCCCAATCAATCAAGGAAAAGTCAGTTAGGCACCTGGTTTTGATAGGCCTGGGGTGCCAGTCTCTTATAAAGTGGTGCAACCTCCGTAGCTAAGTCCTGGAAGCTTCTTCTGAGAACTTCTTCCTGGAAGGAGAGAAGGTCAAGATTAGCTCCTTGGTGTCTCTAGTGAGCCCGATGCCGTCAGTAGCAACTCCTAGAAATACTTCCTCTCTGTACCCCAAGATCCTTTGGAAATAAGTCTGCTAACTAAACTTGAACAGTTTTTCTGCAAAACGACTGCCTTTCCTCAGAGCAACCCCCTTCCTTTCTTCAGGCAGAGCAAATGAACATGAATACAATCACATCTTCCCAACCCATGGTTTGAGGCACATACAACTGTTTCTACATCCAGCAGAATTTGGAAATCAAAAGAACTGAATAAGGTTCACAGACTCCCCTCTTTTCCTTCTCTGAAGTAAATTAAGAGCCCTTTCTCAGCCAGTTTGGTCCAATGGTTAGGGCACCAGGCTAGAAACCAAGAGGCCCATTTTAGGCATGAATAACGGCTGAGTGACTTTAGGCCAGTCATTCTCACAGGGTTGTTGTGGAAAAATAAGAAGAGGGGGGAGAATTACATAGGTTCTCTACCTTGAGTCATTTGTAAAAGAAATGAAATACAAAATCTTTTTTAAAAGGCAGGCAGTCAATCTATCATTATTTCCTATTATATAAAACGCCCCAACTTCTTTCCAGAGGTACTTTTATTGGTAGGAAAATGTGGTTTTCAAAGCAATTCGCTCTAGAAGAAACCTCTGCCCAAACATCGCCACAGGATGGATTAACTGAGAATACAGTCTTTAAAAAAATCCATTCCGCAGCCTTAAATCTCGTTAGATAATGTGGTTTCTTTTTGTCTGAAAATGTAGGTTTCTTCCATGACTAGGACTGAAACTTTGTATGTTAATTGATTCTTGAGAAAGCAAGAAACCAGTCTATGGTATTTCAGGCTGTCTACCTGGAGGGAAAGCCCCCCCTCCCCCCTCAAAACCAGCACCCTTCACTCTCCCATCTGTTAAACTGGGAGATTCCAATAATAAATTCCTCTAGAACAAGAATGTCCAGGACACTAACCTCCTTGGGATTGTCTCCCTGTAATCTGAATTTCCTGGGTGTTTTGCTCCGTGCATATTTGCACCCGTTGAAATACATGCTCCAAGAGCAGCCAAAGGAGAAGGAAGCACCACAGGTGTTGGGATCCTTGCCTTGACACGCACAGGTCCGGCTGCAATGAATCCAAAGGGAGTGGGGATCACAGGCTATCAAGACTGTAGAAAGGCTGCCCATCCCAGACAGAGAACCAAGAGCACAGCAGCAGCAGCAGTTTCCTAAGCAAATGGCAGCCAGCTACATCGCAATTGACACAATATAGGTAGCGTTGATACTAAACCTTTAGATACTAATGTTGACAGTGGCCTTATGGACTGGCTTCAGGATCAGGAATGAGTGACACAGGGTCACACTAGTTTTCTTCCTCCAGAGAGAGTTGCTGTTGATGTGGGGGAGAAGTCCTGCCACAGCCAATGAAAATGCTCAGTCGTGGAACTGGACCTTTTTTTTGGTTTGAAATGTTTCGCTGCTTATCCAAACAGCTTCTTCAGTTTGAGCAAGTTCGTTAGGGAGACCCCATCTAGGTCTCGTCCCAATTAGCGTAGTTAAGTGAGGAGTACCCTTTATGTTGCTGGATAGGGTTGCACTGCCCCAACGAAAGCCTTGCACTTTGGGAGATTTCCTTGGTTTGTGTCCTATTCAAGGAATAGCTGGCAATTTTGACCAGGAGAGCCTTTGCACAGCTTTGCTTCATGCACCAACTTGCATCCATTCAGAGATTGGGAGGCTCTGCTTGTAGTCATGCATGTCTTAATTACACTTAATAATAAAGAGTCCAAGTGGACTATTTGCAATGTGCTTCTATATGGGTTGCCCTTGAAGACCATCCAGAAGCTGCAGTTAGTAGAAAAGGCAGCAGTACAAGGAGTTGTGAGCCTCTCTCAGTCTGTGCAAACCACACTTCTGCTCTCAAGCTGCCCTGGTTGCCAGTGTGCTTCCGGATTCAATTCAAAGTGTTGGTACCTAGAATTTATAGTTACCCATAGAGCTGTCCCTGGCATGGGTTCAAGTTATTTGTGGAAGCACCTCTACCCATCCCATCATATCCAGGAAGGGAGAAGCACATTATGGGTCCTGTCTATTAAAGAGAACCACCTTGTTAGATACAGGAAGAAATCAGAAATTGGTCTTTTACAGGACCCTAAAGATGTGGCTCAGTGTCTGTTGTGAATTACTTTGATTAAATATTTTGTATTGTATTTCTATTAATGATTGGGGCAGGAGGGAGTTTATATCTCACCTGCTGATTGTCTATTTTGAATATGTTTATTCTTTTGCTGGATTAATTGCTGATAGCGGTCCAGACTCACTTCTTTGAGATGCATTCCAATATATTTATTTATGACATTTATATGACTGTTTATCTGACAAGAACTTACTCTAGGTGGCATATTGTAATAAAGAGTGTAACAACAAATTTAGTCCTCTTTAAAAGGTAAAGGAACAAACCCCTCATTCAAGGAACAGTTCATCACTGCTGGAATCCACTCACATTATGTATCTTGGATTGTTTTAATAAGCTAGGAGAGACATGGATATAAAGAGCAGGTGGCTGAACTCAGAGTCCTAAAAAAACCCTGTCCACTTTCTCAGGCCTTGAAACAGACTCCAGATAACAGGTAAGACTCCTCCCCAGGCATCTTCTACAACAAAGCTCAAGTCCAATTCCAAATGATTTGGAGCAACTTTGTCCAATAAATGCTAAACAAATTGTTCCACGTATTCCTGCATGCTCTCTGAGCCCCTCTACTCAAGAGGGCACATGTCACCCAAAATAAGTCTAGGTTGGGGCAGCAATATGTAGATCCAATAAGGGATTGGGAAATTTGCCCTCGTTATCACAAGGTAGGCCTCAATAGTGGCTCTGACCCAAGTTTGTTTTTCAGGGAGTACTAGCGATGCTCTCTTTCTGTTTATTCCATAAACTGAATAAAGTTATGGAAATTTATTAGTGAGGTTATATTCATGGATGGCTTTAGTTTAATCAAGGATGAATTCTACGATGCTAGTCATCTTTGCAGGCACTGATATTGTAGTTTAATAAGAATGTTTTACTGCCTTTAAAAAAAATAAAAGTATAACAGTAGAAACTTTCTAAGACATATTGAAGAGGTTTCTTGGTGATCTATGTAATTGGGGTGGAACTACTGGCTAAAGGAGAGGGGGAAGTAAGCAGGCATCCCAGCCAGGCATCTCTTGGTGGGAAGAAATGGCACAGAACAGAAAGGGGGAGCCTTTCTCTCCTGGATCCCAAGGGAACGCCGTCTCTCTGGTGAGGTTCTTGTAATAAGACGGGATCAGCTCTATGCTTTAGCCCGTTCCTAGAACTGTCCCGGTTCCTTTTGCCCAACAGGAATCTTATGTATCAGAGCTCAGCTGAGGGCTGAACTGCACAACCTGCTCGCCCTGTGCACAACAACACCATCCTCCCTTTGTCCCCTCAGCCCTTACAGAAGGGAGCCCGCTTTTCCGGCTCCAGCTCAGCTCTTGGGCCTTCTGGCCTGGGCTGGCTGAGGGGGAATGGATGGGTTTCCCTTCACCTCGGTTGGCTTTTGTGTACCATAACAGGAACATCCTATCTTCATAAGCCAAGCCCAAGGCTGCTGGGTGGCTGAAGCTTTTTTTTTTAAATGGGTCGTTTTAGCTTTTCTAGCCAGCATCCACTGAGAAGTCAAGCAGCTTAAGGGTACAGGGCAGAAAAGTTCTTAGTCAAGAACTAAGGAGTTGACTTGAAATGAAAGTAAATTACAGTTACTCTTTATTATTTTTAAAGTTTTTATGTTTATTTAACAGTATCTATGTATCATCTGGGCTTTATTATTATTCTGTTTGAAGATCATATCCTAGCCTAGCAAAAGGGCCTGTACTTCATCTTTCTGTACACATAGTCCCCAGTCATCTTTTAAGAGAAGAAAGGAGTCCATTGTAGACAAAGTAGGAAAAATAAAAAAGAAAGAAGGAAACAGAAGGAATTCAGTGATAAAAAATTATAATGCCTGATGTGGTCTTTAAACCTCCAAGACAGCAGCCTCCCTCTAGGCTGGTTATCACCTGCCCAATGCAAACGTCCATTTCACATGAAGAAAGATAAGAAAGTAGGAGGGCATCTAAATTCCAATCCATTTATCAGCAGAAGGTTCTCTTTTAGTAAATGTCTCTGTGCTGCAAGACCATTACTTTTGTTGCAACAGACAATGTGGAAGCCAAAAGCAAACCATTTTACTTCTCAGCTCAAAGGCATTACAGGAAGGCAACCCCACCTTGGAGCCAAGGGAGGGCCTTCCCTCCCTTCTCTTTCCTGCTTTTAGGGAAGAGTCAGACAAACTTACTCATCATTCAGCCCACATCGCCGAGTGGTAGGGTTTCCAAATTTTGTGAGTGTGTCAGTGAGCTCCTGGTAGAGGGTGTCCCCTAGGGACCGAGGGATCCCCTCCCACGCCAAGATCAAGATGATGACCACGGCATTCTGGCAGTGGTGGCCAGCACGGTGTCTCACCAGACACAGCAGTTTCTCCTCCACGTTGTGCCTCCTGATGACCTGGAAATCAAGCAAAGATGTTGGTTGGGCCAAAAAAGGACTCCTGTTCCTTTGGCAGGCTGGACTGCCTCCCTGGACAAGGCAACTTGGCAAGACTCAGCTTTAACTGGACAAAGCCATGCCATGCCAATTTTAAATTTTAACCTGGTTCTTAATCTCTTTTAACTTTTTGTTTTAAATTTTTAATTAGAGCCAAACTGTATTTAATTCTTTTAATTTTTAATATTGTCATATTGTACATGTGTTCCGTATGTGTATTTTTTATCTTGGCTGTTCACCGCCCCGAGTCCCTTTGGGAGAGGGGGCGGTATATAAGTCTAACTAACTAACAAATAAACAAACAAACAAACAAACAAACAAATAAATAAATAATAACCAAGTTTGGGCTTCTTACAGTGGACTACTTGGCTGGATAGGGCCTTGCTCTCTATTCTGAAGTCCAGGCTGGGTTGGTAGACAAGCCTCAAGCCAGAGGACTTGAAAGTTAGAACTTCTCCCATGGCTGCACTCTTGCAAAAGATAAATGGCCGAGTAACCTAACCCTAACCCTCTCTAAGCATGGGGACTCTGAGCTATCAGAGTTGAAAGACACCCCATTATCACCTTTCCTTTCAATTATTTGCAGGGCTTAGAGGCCAGTCAAAATTTACTTACACAAATGAAATTAAAAAGAGAGCTTAATACACAAATAACAATGTTATTTTCAACTCTTTAGGACAGAGTTTCTCAATCTTGGCCACTTGAAGATGTGTGGGCTTCAGCTTCCAGAATTCGCCAGCCAGCAGTCCACACAGCAGTCAAGTGGCCAAAGTTGAGAAGCCCTGCTCTAGGACAGATTATAGTTTTCCTCACTGACCCATTTTGCAATAGGGCAGCCGCGAGAACTCTTTCCTTCCTTCCCGGTATAGAGCACCTTTTCAATTCTGATGGCTTTCCCCTTCTCGCCATACCTGGTGGGGAAAAAGCAGAACATCAGCACAACCGACATTGATGGGGCTACTTGAGCAAGAACATTTTTTAAAACTTACTTTTAAAAAATACAAATAATACATAAAAATATAAAACAGAAATATTGCATGGAAAAGTTTGCAGAATATGAAAATTAGGAGAAAGTAAAGCTACTCTACTGGAAGAAGTATATCTCTTTTATCTTAATACGTCAACTTGAATTAAAATAAAGATGGTTTCATGCAAATTGAATTCTAATGATCATGATCAATAGTCAAATGTAAGAGTTGTGAAAGTGTTAATATTCAACTATTATAAGAAGCAAATTTTAGATTGTTTCCCCTTTGGTTCAATCATGTCCCTTTCTTGGAGACTGCTTGGACAAGTCCCTGCAGTTTTGGAAAGGTTTTTCAGAAGTGGTTTGCCATTACCTCCTTTCCAGGGCTGAGAGAAAGTGACTGGCCCAGGGTCATCCAGGTGATTTTGGGCCTAAGATGGTACTAGAACTCAAGTCTTCCTGTGTCCAGCCTGATGCCTTAACCACTAGGCCAAACTGGCTCTCCAAGTTCCAGATTAGCAGAGAGGTTTTCTTTAATAAAAAAAAAATCACAATAGTGTAAGTGTGGCCTCTTTCATGTGTGCATTGTGTGGCTATGTGTACATGAAAAAGGGGCAGAACAAGTGTTGCAATGGATCTTGAGGGTACTGCTGCTTTGCACTACTCTGTTCCTTGTGCTGGCTGGGTTTTAGCATTCACACAACTTGCTAAACACCCTTGTTCTGACTCACTTGGTTTTATTCATTATGGCAAGCAGGAAAAAGGATTTGGAGGATCAGGTAAGAGGACGGCCCTCATCCTTGGGAGGGAAGCAAAGACGGACTATGGCTTCCCTTCTCTGGATGGTGAAGGGGGATTGTCTCAGAAGGTTTATCTTCCAGTGCTTGCAGGCTCTTCCCCAGCCTCCCTCCCTCCCGCCTGCCTGCCTGCCTCTCCAGCCGTATCCTGCCTTGAGGTGCAAGGGTGACTCAGAGCAGCCAGGGGGGTGGGAGTCAATTGCAAAAGTAGAAACCCATCCAGAGAAACATGGAAATGGCAGGAAAAGACCTAGGGGTCCATTGAGTCTGCTTTTGAGGGGTTTTTGCTTGCTTGTTTTTGTTTTGTTATTTTTCCCTTTAAAAAAATTTTTTTTTTGCCAGATGCGATGCACATGTGTTTTATCCCCAGCATGTTTAAACTAAATTACTGGTCATTGATCCATTGCCTCTGCTGGAAGTTGGTTCCAAGCTCCTGCTACTCTTTCTGGGAAGTCATCCTTTCTAAATCCATGTCTGTGTATCCCTGCATTCCCTTTTGTAGTGCAAGCCTCAAGGACTCCTGGACAAGATTCCTTCATGGATCCATACTGTAGCCCATAACTCAGACTAAGGGCAGATTAAGGGCAGCCGAAAGGGCCGGGGCTATTTATAGTCCCAATACAACATTCTGCTTTAGAGCAGTAGTTCCTAACCTTTCCAGCTATGTGGACAGGAGGGGAGGAAATGCTTCATACCAAACCAATTTAGTTGACATGGGGAATTTCAGCAAATGGTGTACCTTGATTTCAGCAAAGCATAAAATCCTACCAAAAAAACCACTAAAGGGAGCTGGACAACACTACCTGCGCATGGATAGAACACTGATGGATGGGCATAATGCACATGGAATGAACATCAGGGGCTCCACATCAGCACATGGGGAATGCTAAAAGGTACATTCCATGGCCATCTTTACAAGTGATCTGAAAGAGGGACTAGAAAATATTTCAAACCATAAGATTTTCAGATGACATAGAAATGGTGTGTGGCAGTGCGGGCAAATGCATTAGAAGAGAGTGCTAAAATTCAGGGGACAAGCTGCAATGATGAAGGAGGATCCAGCAAGATAAATTTCAATAGGAACAAATGTAAAACCTACAGTACAGCAGGAAAAATCAATATAATTATAGGATGCGGGAAGAGAAAGTGGATAGCAAAATATAGAAATGGATGTGATTATGTTGGTGGATCACAAACTGAACATGAGTCAACAGCCTGATGTAGTTGCTAAAAATGCAAATACAATCCTTGTGCTCATAATCCACATTCTCTGTCAAGACCAAGAGAAGGCCTCCTTATTCTGCTAAAAAATTACTGGCTTCATTTCTGGGTATGCAAAATTGATAGACTAGTGGAGACTTGTTCTGTTCAAATTCTTCAGGATCCCTATGTGACTTACCGTTCCTCCATAAGTTCTCTAATGGATGCCACAGTTGGTCCAGATCCCAGATGAGTGTAATATGGCCCCTCATCTTTTTCAACTATTTGTTCTGTTGAAAAAGCAAGAACAAACAATTACTTGATTCGCTTTTTGTGGCCAAGGAATGGAAATCATTGACTGACGACAGGTCACTCGAGGGACTGTTCCAATACTGAACAAGCACTTTAAATGCCTTTTGTAAGTTGGGTACTTTTCCTGGCATAAACAGTGAAAGGAGACTCTCCATGTTGCCTTTTCTGTGTTTGGAAGACAAGGGATATTCCAAAGAGGTAAACCTTGCAACCTTTTTTCAGAAGCAACTGAAACCTCAACAGCAAAGGGAAACTACTTTCTGATGGCCACTTTATTCACTACCTCCTTTCAACTTTCAACCAAGTAAATACTGGACAGTCAATTGCTGCACTGGATAGTATTCAATTGTTTTAAAAAAATCTCGCTAGTCAACAAAAGATGATTAAAGCAAAATATTTTAGATTAAAACAAAATATCTGGGACAGTGCCACTGTAAGGACAAACAGCGCTAATGCCTGTATGATGAACAACTCAGAAATGACACTTTGGCCCAGAGAACAAGCAGCTGCAAAATGAGCTCCCACCACCAACACCACCACCACCACCACCAAACAGCCCCCATTCATCCCACAGAGCTTGGGAAGGATTTCTGATGCTGTCATTCTACAGTGTTTCCACACGAGGTTCACCTAGGCTTCCTGGAGACAGGAGAAAAAAAGTGTCTTTCAACCCAAGGAGTCAAGAAAGCTACAGACAGACACATCAGACTTCCTAAATAAACTTCCTTCTCCTTTTCCTGCAGCACTTCTGGAATGAGGAGCTTCTCCCAGCTCATAAAATATACCTCACTCTAATAGCTTTGTAAGATCAAAGGGTAATCAAAGGATGGTGCTGCTAACAGTCACTGAGCCCAGCTCAGAAAAACAGCTGGTATATCCAGGTCAGATACATTTAAACAGAGTCCAGAGAAGCTTAAGCTAGCTGTTCCCCCCTCTCCCCACCCACCAGATCACTCCTCCCCATTCTAAGCCCCCTCCTACTACCTTCACTTCATGGGAGACCACAAAGCAATGCAGCCCCCCCCCCCCCAATAAACCTACCCAAAACAGAAGTATGACAGTCTTAAACAGACTGAGAACTAGATTTGGAGGGAGAAATGCCGTGTTAGAAGTTGAAAATAAATACTTTTCTGCAGTCCCTGTTCCTAAACCAGAACATGGTCCAAACATAATCAAGCCTTATTCCAACACAACGACGAACAGATGAAATGCTATGTGGGTTCTTACAGCACCCTAAACCCAGATAAATAAAACATAATTGCTGTGCTGATCTATCATGCGGTGTTCAAACAGACTATTCTAGGATAACACGAGGGCTAAAATAATGGTCAGCATTCCCCCCAAATTTCAAACTGCCCAATTCCATTTTAGCGTAATGTATTGTGAGAAGCAAGCCAGAGAGTATTTTTAAATAGAAGAGTAGGATAAAATAGTTTAAATACTTTTTAAGAAGTTAGCTACATACAATCATCTAAGGCCTCTCCATCATCATCAGACTGGTCTCTCCATGGACTACAGCCAAAGAACTATGAAATGAGTGCTTCTGAATTTGATAAAAGAACTTCTGGGATGAGGGTGCAGGCACATTTAAAAAAAAAAAAAAAGCTTAACACAAACTGCCTTCCAGCAAATCTTGATTTCAGAATCTGATTTCTTGATCTAAGGATTATTTCCTTGCTGAAAGGCTTCCCTTGGTGAGTTCAAAGCAGTAGCAGCTTTCCGAGCCTGATCCAGAGAACACCAGAATCCAGATTCTCTGAAAAACAACCAAGTCCTATCCTTCCTGATATAGTGCCAGTGTTAATTATTCCGAATATCAATTAGGGACTGAGCTGGCTTCGGGTACTTTCCCTCTCCCATCTCATAACTCGTCTTTAAATTGCTTGCCATTCACTATCATTAGCTTCAATGCCCATTAGCTTCAATGAGCCTTGCTCAGAGTTTCAAAGTTCATAATTGGCCCTTCTAATTCGACTTGAGGCCAGGAATGGAAGGAGGGTTGCCTCTTTCACTTCCTATTCCCAAAATAAAGGAACTGAAAACTGAAATGAAAACAAAGCATATTCTGTCCTTGATTTGGAAAAGTAGCCCCAGGGCTGGTTTCAGCATTTGCCATGCCAAGAAAGATCTGTCTGGCCAGGGAAAGAGATTAAGCCAAAGCCTTACATTTTGCAGCCAGCAACTTCAAAGGCCACTTGAGAGATGCTGGACTCTGCCAGGTCTCATTCCACAGCTGGTGTACACTGAACTGCGAAGCATCTCCTCCTTTCTAGATTAAGTTTAGAACCAAGAAAGGAATCCGATCCACGTCTTTGGAGATTCTCAGCCACCCAGGTCACAGTTGTCTCAAAAGTGCTGTTTCAAAAGACAACTGGACTGTTTTTTGTCTTGAGGAAGAAGGAAAAAAAGTTCCTCAAGGAAAACAAAACAGTCCACTTGCCTTTTGAAAAAGCACTTTTGGGAATCCGAGCCATAACTCCCATTTTTGCTCTGTAGGATGCTACTAACAAGAGTTTGCTGTTTTTGCCTGTCTGCTTAGTGTAAGTCCAGCTGGTTTGTTAATTGAACCCTGAAAGTGTCTTGGCTCAGGCCAAGCCACCAATGCCCGGCTGTCCAAAGGACCCAGTACAGAAATCCTCATCTTGCCAAAGCCCCAACTAGGAGAAATGCAAAGAAATGGTTGGTCTAAGATCCAATGCCGGAGAGAAACCATTAGTTGCCAATTAAGAATCTCTCTCTTAAAAACTGTTTTGCGAATTATCATTGTTCTGCATTAATGTTACAGATCCTCTGGCCCAATGTAATTCTGTGGCCTAAAAATATCTGCCAAAGTAAACTGCATGGTTACCAGCAAGAAAGTCTAACCTGCCTAGAATTCAACTCGTGCAGAAACCATGGTCAACTCAGGTCCCGTTGCTTGACTGGCCTCATTTGTGCTGGGAAGCAAAGCAACTGGGCCTGGAAACCCAGAGCTGCTGGCTAGGCTGGAAGCTCAAACACCATCCTGGAAGAAGGCAGTGAGATGCCACTTTTTTCACAGGGACCACACCTGGCCCTGACGGGGCTTCACACTGCTTGGCTCCTTATATCTACTGGTATCACCACAGTGGCTAGGTTCACACACTGCATTAAGGTATAGTTTATTTTATAAACCACATTTGATTGCCATTATAAATCATAATTGACTAGCCACAGTGGCTTCATTAATGCAACAGACCAACCTAAACCAAACAACCTCCAATTACTGGGTTTCTGCAACATGCCAACTAGTTAAAATGTAATTGACTTGTGAGGCTCAATTAATGTTATGGATACAGTGCTGGACTAGAAACACCTGCAGACTGTCAGTTCTAGTCCTATCTTTGACAAAAAAGCCAGCTGAGTGACATTGAATCCCCCCCCTCTCTCTCTAAAGAGGAAGAGGAGGTGGCGGCAATGGTCAACCACTTCCAAAACATTGCCATAAAAACTGCAGGGGCTTGTTTCACCCTGCCAAGTTCGGGTGGGCAATGGCCTCCTCCGGGATGTACAAATGTCCACGTTCCTCCTCGCAGTGAAGCAGCTCCCCTCAAGTGGCATCTGAGAGGAGCTCTTGCCAGAGGAATCCACAGGGCAAGCAGAGGGCAGCCCCTGGGGAGTGGGGTGTCTGTGTAAATAAGATAAACTGCTCTCCACCTCTGGAGTCCAGAAGCCAACAGCCGAGACCCAGGAGACTCGTGGACTGGCCAAGACAAGGGTTCTGCGGCCTGGGGAGGAGAGAAACCATGGAGCTGAGACGGGGGGGACATTCTGGTGGAGAACTCAGCTCCTCAAAGAAAAATAGTGAAGTGAGAGTGGATGTCTGAATGGGGTTTATACGCATTCCCCTATTCCCCAAGTCAGGCTGTTGTAATGCTTCTCCTTCCAATTGGAGAAAATCTACTAAAAGGGCAAAGACAAAGCACCCAATGATCAGACAGGATGCTCTCCATAAAGCAGGAAGTGCTATTCTGTAGACAGTGTCCATGTAAGGCTTCCAGCCTTTGCTGCCAGATTTCAAGGGAGTGGCATCTGGCACACTGCAGGTTGCTCCTTGACCATGGTTGCCCATTCCCATGCTCTGCTTTGCAGGAGTCCCTCTGCAAGCTGCCCCCAGATTCCTTCATCAGAATTAGGCAAAATCTTATGTCCTTGGTGCAGTTATATATGGATTCCAGAGGGTTAGAAGCAAGTAATCCTGCCCCCAAACTCTGTTTCTATCTTGCGTCCCTTAGAGCTGGAAGAGAACCGCCCCCCAGAACCAGCAGCCCCTGCCGTTTGCAATCAGTTAAAGGGCTGCACTGGGAGTAGGCTGTTGACTGCCCAGGAAATGCTTCTTGAGGAACTTGCTCTTAAGTAGCAGCTCCGTCAGTGTGCAACAACACAAAGAGGTTTTTCTGGGGGGAGGCTTTTGTAAGGTCGGCAATGCTTTCCCTGCTGCTATAGCACTTTAGCAGCAAACTGGCCTTTTAAATGTGTTCTGCTTCTCAATTAGTGGTCCAAAAGCAGGGTATCCCACCCCAAAAACCTCAAACACTGCAACTATCCAAGTTGTCATTATAAAGTGTCTTTCTTCTGGGATTGCAGTAAACAGGGTCTGTCCTGTTTACTGCCCTGTGAGATAGGAATGCTTAAAGAGAGTCACTGGCCCAAGTTGCCCATCGAACAGGGACTTGAATCTGACTCACTAGTTCTAATCCAGCCTCTGAACGGTCACAGCATTTTAGCTATCACAAACTATTCCTTGTATTTATTGAGAGGAACTTTGTGTAAAAGCCTCCATGTCACACATTTGACCTGGCAACTTTTAGGAGTTTTAGGGGTACGGAGCATTAAGCCATTAAACATTTTGGAAGATTTGTTTATTATGGGCCTTGGTGGTGCAGGCTGTTAATCATCTAGCACTTAGTGTAAGCTGCCTGCAATTAGTGCAGGCTCGAATCCCACCAGGCTCAAGGTTGACTCAGCTTTCCATCCTCTCAGGGTAGGTAAATTGAGGACCCAAGATTGTTGGGGGCAATAAGCTGACTTTGTAAAAATGCCACTTGGGGGGCCAAAAGCCCTAGTAATAAGCAGACATATACAATGGAATGAAGGCTCTTGCCGAGCACTTAGCATGGTGCTCCATAGACTGTAAGCCGCCCTGAGTCTCCAGAGAAGGGCGGCATATAAATGCAAATAAAAAATAAAATAAAAATATATCTACATGCTGCCCTGCCCATCAAGTGACTCTGGGTGGCTAGAGATTCTGGCAAGACCAGAATCAACTGTCATGTCTCACTCAGACTTTGCAATGACTGCTCCAGAGGGTCAGATGCCTTTCCACAAGCTGTAATCGTGATTGATTTTAAGTACCATGAAGCAGCTCCTGCTTCTTAAGCAACCCTAATTTTTATTCCAAGCGCACAGAAACACTTGCAAATGAGAGGGTGGCCTTTGTTCCCTGTGGCCTCACACACTCCCAGGCAGCAAGGGTGCAAAATACATTATGAGAACCAAGGACCAAAGCAATCACATCTTCCCACAAGCACACCTCTTGCATTTCCAAGCCTGGCCTAGTAGAAAAAACGGGGAGGAAGGGCCTCCCCACACTCATTGATTCTCATATACACACAGATTGTACTCATCCGTCCTGCTAAGCTAGGCCAGCCGTTTGTGTGCTCCCAACCATGCTAAACAAACACCAGGCAAGTCACTTTTTGCTCAATGGAACCTACTGACTCAGTGGTGAAAAGCTGCAGCGTGCCGGGTGTGTGTGTGTGTGTGTGTCAGCCATTTAAAGGCAGAGGAACTTTTCTTATTTGGGGGAGCTCTGAAGAATTCTCAGCCATGGCAAGTTTGAGATTCTTTAGCCTCTCCAGGCTGAACATTTGCCTGAGAAGCTGTTTGCTTGTATCTGCAATACTTTTCCATTCATGCCTACAAAAAACAGACTCCGTGGTAGACCGACTCGTCACCTTCTCAATTAGTAGAGAAGTAGCTGAACAACGATAGGCATCTCGCCTTGGATGACCCTTCAGCAGCCCTCCCTGCTTACTTCCTGACAGGTACAGGGCCCCCGTCCTAATAGCAGAGGTGCAGGGCCCACAGCGGTTCCAAGCCCAACAGCATCTTAGCCGGTGCCTCAGCTTGCCTGGATGACTACTCCCACCATGGGTCTTCATAGGTGGTGAGAAAAAGGAGATTTTCAGGGGAAGCCAGTGGCTCTGCAGCCCTTTCTGCAAACAAAGCAAGGCAACTGCAGCAACTCCCTGAAAGCTGGATGGGCCACCTCTCCTAAGCATTTCTGCCTGGATTTCAAACATCTGCCTTTGAGAGCCACTGGAGCTGCTCTGTTTTTGCTCATTATGTGGCATAGAGTGGGGGGGTCCCTGACCCCCAGGATGCAGCTCGTAATTGGGCCATGGCCCATTCATTTAGAATCAGGCCCTGCAAACAGCAAGTGAGCGCATGCACGCATCTCTGCACAAGCATGCACGCCTGCCACACTGAACTGTTTCTTCTCTCCACCACCACCCCACCACTCACCGGTCCACAAAGCCAGAAAGGTTGGGGACCATTGGTACAGAGGTACCTGGGAAGCCTGTGAGACAGCTCCTCTCCTCTTCTAGCTCCTGCCCCAGCAGTGCAGCCCATGTTTAGAAGCAAACAGAAATCACTTGCACCTACAAGGGGATGCCACACTCACCTACTTGCTCAGACTACAACATTTTCTCCATGCTGGATTCAATGTGGGTTGCAGGAAAAAAGTGTCTCAGGTAGGCAGTCTCACTTTTCCTTCACATCCTCCCTCCTCTCTGCTAAAGGAAGCCAACCTTCCTTTCATTTCTGCAAAGCCCAGGTGGGGGAGTGTCTCTGACTTACCCACACAGTCACAAGTTGGGAACTCAGCTTGAGCTCGCTTGGCAGGTGTGTCCAGCAAACTTTTGGTCGGGGTATCCAAGTATTTCAAGGGAGATTCCAAAAATCCACTGAGAGTTGGCATAAACGGCTCTTTATTCTTGGTTGGAGTTCCTTCCAGGGTTGCTGGGTCTGTGTTTTGGTTTTCATCAGAGTAAAAGCACGTGGTGGAGACCACCGTAATAGCACCAGAGGATTCTATTTTTATGTGTTTTGGGGACCGAGCGGCAAAGGGGTCTTCCGAGGGTTGACTGGTCCCTGGAAAAAGGGAGGTTTTGAGACCCGTATTGGGAGTGTCTGTCAAAGGTTGTGCACCTTCCTGGGCTGAAGGCTGGACAGCAACATCCAAATCATCTGGTGACTCCGGAGACTGGCTCAGAGAAGAGAGTGGGAGCAGGGGGGAAGGGGGCTGAGTTGGTAGAGGCCCTTCATTGAGGAGCAGTGGGGCTGGAAGATCTGGATTCTGAAAGGTGAAATTTTCACCAAACTCAGTCTCAAATTCTTTGATAAATTCCTCCAGCTTGTCGTCCACTGCGGTAGGATTCTGGGTGAAGAATGGATGGGCTGTTGAGTTCGTTGTTCTGTGGAAGGCTTCCTCATGCCCATCGCTGCAAGCCACAGCAGAGGAGCATGGAGCGGAGCCCAGCCCGGAGTTGCTGGCTAGGGGCACAACTTCACAGGCAGAATTCCCTGGGAAGTAACGCTGGGTCTCCTCCTGGCCAGGATGGCAGGTTTCCTGAGTATTGGAAGCTGGGCTTCTATTTTCAAGTAGCTTCTGCAATGGAGACTTCTCTGCAAGGCAGATGGCCAGGGAAGCGGGAGACAAAAGCTTGGTAGGAGTAGAGAAGAGCTGTTCAGGTTGAACCTCTTTTCTTGGGCACTTGAGAGTGGCAACTGCACGACAGCCCTCCAAGCTGATTTGCCTCGCGGGCAAGAAGAGGGGCTGAGAATCCTTCTGCCTGGACTTCTTGATGTGGATCTGCTTGCGGAAGGGCTTCATGGGGCCACTCTTTTCAGGTTTCTTCTTCCTCTCCTTGACTGGCTTCTCCAGCTGCTTTGGAGGCGGCTGAGCTTGAGCCCTGGGAGCCCACCAGTGGGGCAGCAGCTCCTGTGTCCCCCCGTGAGCTCCATTCTGGTCAAGGAAGAGGCTGCGCTTGTGGTGAAGGTGGTGCTGCAGGGCCTTCTGGGTTTTCTTGTGGAAACTGCTCTCCTGCAGGAGCTGGGACAACTGTGGGCTGGAAGAGGGGGAGTTGTGACAGCCAGCGTGGGCGTTTTCGTCCTTGTGGGTGAGGTGTTCCTGCTTTGGTTTGGCCACTCTTGCTTTGCCTGGGATGCCTCCGGGCTGCTTGAAGACAGATCGCATGCAGCCATTGGAACTGCCCAGCAGTTGCTCCAGCTCCGCCATGGTGTCACTGACCAAGGAAGATGGGGAAGTGCTGAGGTGCGGGTCCCAACCTCTGACTTTGGGCTTTGTTTCTTCCCTCTGTGGCTCAGTGAACTCTGCCTTCAGGGGGGTAGAGTTGCAGGTAGGAAACAGGCCATCAGATTCTAGACGGCCATTGCTGCGGTCAAGGCAATGGGGGGCTTCATCCTGAGCACATTTCACGCCCTGTGGCCAGGAGGGAGATGCAGATGCCACTGGAGTTGGGAGCAAGCAATGACTCGCCTCAGACCTGGAGGTGTGGCTCTGGCACATTCCAGCACTAGACACAGGTAGCACCATGCTGGGGTTGTGCGCCGAGAGGAGGGGAGGCTGCTCTTGGGAGCCAAAGGCCATGGGGCTTTGCATGGGGCTCCCAGGAGGGGGCAGAGCCTGCGTGGCCGGCTCTGGAAGAACCGTGGAGAGCTGTGTGAGGGCTTCAATTGCAATGGCCGTCTGGAGACTAATGTTCTTCTCCTTTGCAATATTCAGTGCACTTTGAGAAAGGGGGAGGGCTTCCAGGGGGCCCAGAGTCACCTGCTCGCCTGCAGCCGGTCTCTGCTTGGCATTAGCACCCCCGTCTAAGGGGGCCTGGGCAACACAGCGCTCCTCTTCTCCGGTGGCTGATTGGATCTTCTTCTCCAGCCATTCCAAGTAGTCTGGGCACTCAGGACCATCACAGTTGCAGTTGGGGGGTTTCATGCCTTGCTTGGCCAAAGTAAGCGCAGCTTTGAGGGCATTCAGATCCTCAATTCCAGGGCAGCTATTGGGAGGAGGCATTGCCAGACCATCCTCTACCTCACGATTCATCTCGGCGTTAAATTTTTCATACAGCTGCATGCTTAATGTGGAAGGGTATGCGAGAGGTGCCAACCCATGAGAAGACATGGCAGCCTCTGCTGCTGCTGAGAAAGCCACTAAGTTCTGAGCATCCTCCAGGTTGGCATTGCGGCTGGGAGAGTCTCCCTGACTCAGGGCAGCCGCTGTGCTCTCCCAGCAGGAGACCTCTTGCTTGGCGCGCGGGCTGCCAAGCCACATGCCGGGATCCATTAGCATGGCCCCTCCTCCAGCAGCTGCTTTCCCTTCGCCATTGGCCAGGCCAGCTGGGGGGGTGGCTCTTAACCTTCCTTCTTCGGCATGGCTAAATGGCTCTTCTTCCATGTGGCCTGTTTTGGGTCCATCAACCAAACTGCCGTCCAAACTGGTCTGGAAAGGAAATTACAAAAAAAAAAAATTAGTTTGAAAATGGTTGTTTCCTTTTAGTGTTTTCTAGGAAGAAAACGTGCGCGCGCACACACACACACACACACCTGAGTTGCTGCCCCCAATCTTGTGAAAGAGTCTGAAATTGACTGGCAATAGTTTCAGTGTGCTTTTAGTCTTGCAATTTAGATCACTATGAGGTCTCTCTAAGTGACCCATAGGAAAAACAGATGATTCAGTCAGCTCAGCTCAATGACTGAATCAGATTCAATCCTTCCACCAGCTGCCACTGATCCAGGAGAAAAATAAATCTCCTCTTTATTGCTATCCCCCCACGTTGACATAATAGAAAGCAGGCATGAGATGATGGTTTGTTCAAAAGAAAAAGAAGAGATAAACCTTCAAGTAATAACATCATTACCATTGCACTGAAAAAAGGGGCAGAGAAACTGAGCTGGATTGCTTTATAAAATTTGAAATAAATATGTAAACAACTGTGCTTTATCAGCAGTTCTGCAAACAGTTAAATTTCCTGCTATTTCTACCCTGATTATTAGTTGCTGTAGTTTTTTGCATTGGGGAAGAGAGGAATATTAGTACTAAGCAATACCAACAGACTCCAAAATTCCACTCAGACAGAGTCAATGGTTACTTAACTTTTATGTTACTATTTTGCACATCCTCGCAAGGCTCTTTATTGCATAAATGGCCCAGGCTAAGTAAATTTTTATTTTGGGGGAGGGGGTTTGACACTGACAAAAGTGCTACTTTTCCTCAGCAGGTCTGCAAAAGCCAGGCTGTTTTTTTTTGAGGTGGGGGGTAGAGTGCCCATGCTGTCCTTGAACAGAAGCCCAGGAATATGGCAGGGATCTTCAGCATCCTTTGGTCCAACTCCCTGACCAGTATTGGTATCCTCTCTCTATCATTTCTGATCCAACCCCTCCAGTGAAGAAAAGTTCACCAAATTCTGAGGAAGATGGTTTCATGGGTTAAGACGTTTTAACCTTCAGAATTCCTTCCTGGTATTTGGCCAAAATTTATTTGTTGTTCAACCCCTTTCTTGTCCTCTCTTCTGTCCCATCTTCTGACTGTCCTTTAGATACTTGAACCCAGCTATGTATCTCCTTCGGCTTCTCTTTTCCTGGATGTTTTTCTCACAAAACATTCCAGTTTGTTTCTTACATTTTTATCTCATCTCTTATACTTAATAAGTAACTCAAGATAGCAAACCTCCACCCCCCTCTTTTTCCCATAATAACAATCCTGCAAGGTGGGAGATCCTGACCAATCTAGTTGATAATTTTGTCATCTAAAAAATAAAGGAGGGAACTAGAGGATCAACTTTATTGGACTTAATTTTACTAAAAGAGATGAAATGAGGGTGGGGGGTTGAAGTTGCCAGAACTTTGGGGGAAGAGTGACCATGACATATTGAAATGGAATATGAAATAAACACAAGCAATAGAACAAACCAGGATTTTAGACTTTAAAAGAGTTGATTCTGACAAACTCATAGAGAGCTCGGGAAGGATTCCATGGATGAAAATCTTACAGGGGAAAACAACTCAATAAGTTTGGGAAACTCTGAAAAATATGGTTATAAATGCCCAGTTCAGCACAATAATACTCAAATAGAAAAACAAGAAATCTACGAAAAAACCAGCATGGTTACACAAAGAACTCTGATAAACTGAAATACAAAAAGGATAAGTCCTGAAAGCAGGACAAAAAGCAATGGATGGAAACTAAACAAGGAGAGAAGCAACCTAGAAAAGGAGAAATTTCCTGACAAAGTGAGAACAATTAATCAGGGGAACAGCTTGCTTCCAGAACTTGTGGATGCTCCATCATTGGAGCTTTTTAAAAAGAGACTAGACAACCATTTACCTGAAATGGTATAAGGTCTCCAACTTCAGCGTGGGGTTGGACTGCAGGAACTTTAGGGTTCCTTCCAACTCTGTTATTCTATTCTATTATTCTGGATCCATCCCATCAAGTGCAAAAAAAGTCCACAATGGCATAGGATCTCCTGCCATGGGCAGAGGGTTGGACCAAAGACCTCCAATGTCCCTTCCAACTCTATTATTCTATGTTCTACTTTCAATCTTCTTTCCACAAGTAACAAATAAATAGTATGTGTTCTTCCCTCAGAAATCATATATGGCCTGGCTGGATTGGCTCTGGAACAGCTGCCCAGATTGAACAATTCACTTTTGTATCACCCATAACAGCAGCACCCCTTAGCTAATGTCTCATTGCTTATACAGTCATTCTCATTCCATGCAGCGACTCAGGAGCCCTGGAGGTGCAGTGGTTAGAATGCAGCTAATGCACTGCTCACGCCAGAAGTTCGATTCTGAGCGGTTCAAGGTTGACTCAGCCTTCCACTCAGCTTTCCGAGGTCAGTAAAATGAGAACCCAGATTGTTGGGGGCAATATGCTGACTCTGTAAATCACTTAGAGAGGGATGTAAAGCACTGTGAAGCAGTATATAAGTCTAAGTGCTATTGCTACTTCAGCTTGAGGCCCAAAGCTGGCTGCCACCAAAAAGGAAACCTTCTGTCCCTGTTAAGGGAATCCTATTTGAAGCTCTGACCAAAGAGCTGGTTTTGGTTTATACCAAAAAATGATGCACAAGGGTGCTGGGAAGGGCTTATGCCTTTCTTACATACTGTAAGCCAATATTAGTGGTACAAGAAGCCTGTTGCGTCCACCACAAGGCACTGTGGGGAGACATCTGAAAGCAATCACACCCTAAGAGAAGCTTGCGGGGCACCAGAAAAGACACTCCCTTCCACTCTTCTGGGAGATCTTTTCTCTCTAATGGGAGGGGCCAGCAGAGAGGAAACTGCTACGGTAGCAAAACCATTGTGTGGGTGAATGTTTAAAGTTAACATACAGGGGAAACCCATCAAGGGCTGGAGAACTATTTTATGGAACAATTTCAAACAATATTTCTTGGCTCTGCTACAAGCATCCTTCTTGTTTTTACAATTCTAACCAAGTTTCTCATGGCCTTCCCTGCTTAGTCAGTAACATAAAAAAGAGCTTTGGACAGAATCCCTTATAAAAAAAAGTACTGGCTCATCTAAGGGTCCTCAACTGTGGGTCTTGTGACATGTCAGGCAGCCATAAACAAAGCTGAGAGGGTCACAAACTTCCCCCCACTCTGCATGGACCAGCTGCCTCTCCGAGTATCTGAGTGGAGAGGGAAGGGCAGTCTGCAGCACCGCAGGGATTAGAAAAAGGCCTTTTTCTTGTCTTAAAAGGAAAGGAGGGGTATCTGCTTTTATGCTAACCATCACAAATGTAAGAATGTTACCGTACTAAAGAAATTTTGTGATGAGGACTTAGAGTCATTATTTGTTAACTGAAGGCCCTTTTATTCCCCACAAGTGTTCTCTTCATTCATATTAGTTGGGGTCTACATACCACTCCATGCAGGCATAAACAACTCTTTGTAAACCTTAGCTGATCAAATTCTGTGGGTTGAACATAGATATCCAGACTCCCTACTCATTGTCTTAGGCAGTGGTGGGATTCAAATAATTTAAGAACCAGTTCTCTGCCCTAATGATTTCTTCCAACAATTAGTTCACCAAACTGCTCAGAAAGTTAACAACTGGTTCTCCCAAACTGGTGCGAACTGCCTGAATCCCACCACTGGTCTTAGGAGATTTTAACAGTGATAACCTAAGTCAGGAACTGCCAAGATACACTCAACGTATCAGCTGTCTCATTAGAAGCAAGAATATTTTAGACCACTGCTACTCAACATTAAAAAATGCTTCTCACAATGGCAAACTAGAAATGCAAGTCTACAGAAAAAAACACCAAAACAAACCAAGTGCTCCACTACCAAACCCAACTTCCCACAAGAAGTGTGTAAGAACTTTTAAATAAAGAGCCCAAACACATTGCATCCATGAACACCAAGTGGCAGTCAGAAGACATGATAAAATTTCACAACAAGATTTAAGCATAATTTCAATTGGGAAAATGTGACAATCCTAGATCAGGCCACGTCCAAAAATGCCAGGGAATTTCTAGAAGCCTGGACATAAATAATATCTACAGACTATGCAAAAGAGATAATCAACCAGCCCAAAAGAGAAAAAGGCTCCAGCAGCTCTCCACCACTAAGCACTTAGATCAGAATAGATTAACCTCAAGGTTAACTTCAGACCAATGATCAGGTAATAAGCAACACCCCAATCAAGAAACTGCCAAAGAGCCATCAGTAAACAGCCCACCCAAAGAATCTCTAAGACCACTCCCCCCCACCCACACAGACAGGCAAGACACCAGAATACAAGCCAGCAGCAAACAGTACTCCTTACTAGCATGGATGATGTTACCTAGTTAGGGTAATAAAATATTTCCAAGAAAATAAGCAAGCTCAGAGAGCACCAAGGACCCCTCATGCTTATCACTCTCTACCAAGAGCGGCTGTGGGCCACTCTGATCATTGTATAATTCACCTTGTACCTGCTTACAGACAGAAATTTAAAATCATAAAATTGTGGTTAAAACAGTGATGCCTTGGACTGAGGAGGAGGCAAAGTTAAAACTGCAGACTTGCCTTGATTGCAGAGACTGGAGCGTTTTTGAAGTTGCCTCAATAAGACTTGGATGAACTCACTGATAATGTGACATCATACATTTTGTGAGGACATATGCGTGCCAAGTAAAAAAGCTTGTGCATATACAGTAACAATAAGCCTTGGTTTCTCAGCTAAGCTCAAGCAGTTGTGTCACACAGGAAGTCTACAGGAATGGAGATAGAATGCTGCACAATCAGGCCAAGAATGTATTAACAAAGGAGATCAGGGCAGCAAAGAGAAGCTGCTCTGAAAAGCTGAGAATCAGCTCTCAGCAAATGAACTGGCCAATGTGTGGAGAAGCCTGAAGGGCATCATTGGCTACAGCAGACCTCCCTCCTTTCCTTATTCAGGAGCATCATCAACTGACAGCTGATCTGAATGTGTTTGTTCCTCTGTAGGTTTGAGAAGAGATCTCTGCCAAATATTGCTACCCTCCCCATCTCAAATACGCCAACAATAGCCAAATCTCCTATACCTGAGCCCCCCTCCCTCTGAGCCCCCCACCCCTGGTGATCCTAAAAAAAGATGTGCAGGTCTATTTCATAGGCAAAAGATCAGAAAAGCACTAGGCCCATATGGAACAACTCCTCCTTGCTTGAAAACCTGTGATGAACAACTGGCCCCATCTTCACCCCCATCTTTAATAAATCACTGGAGGTATGTTATGCCCCCTCTTGCTTCAAATACTCTGCTGTCATCCCAGTTCCCAAGAAACCCTCCATCAAGGAGTTGAATGACTACAGACTGATTGCTCTGACATCTGCAGTTATAAAAACCTTTGAAACATTAGTGCTGGCCCACCTGAAAATCATCTTGGATCCACTTTTAGACCCCTTGCAGTTTGCCTATTGTGCAAATGCATTGGCAGATGATGCTGTCAATGTGGCACTGCACTACATCTTGCAACCTCTTGAATCCCCAAGGAACTGTGCAAGGGTCCTTTTTGTAGACTTCGGCTTGGCATTCAGGCCCATCATTCCAGAAATTCTTTATTTTAACCTGACTCAGCTACTGGTAGCTGTGCCTGTCTATACTTGTAGGTGGATTATAAGCTTTCTGACAGATAAAAAACAGCAGGTGAAGCTAGGGAAAATCACATAGAAAACCTGTTCAATTAGCACAGACACCCCCAGAGCTGTGTACTCTTTCCATTGCTCTTCTCTCTGTATACCAATGACTGCATCTTTAAGGGACCCTCTGTTAAAGTATTGGAAGTTTGCAGATGATACAATGGTCATTGGTCTGAGTCAGAATATAGACAGGAGGTTAAACTACTCGCCCTGTGGTGCAGCCAGAATAATCTGGAGCTGAACACACTTAAAATTGGAGAGATGAAAGTGGACTTTAGGAGGAGCCCTCCTATCCTATCACCTCTTACTATGATAGGTAACAGTATCAATAGTAGAGATCGTCAAGTTTCTGGGTTCTATAATCTCCCAGGATTTAAAATGGACACCTAACATTAGAAGCATCATTAAAAAGACACAACAAAGAATGTCACTCAGAAAGTCCAGAGTGCCCAAGGATCTGCTGATACAGATCTACAGAGGAATTATCAAGTACTTCAAAACCATCTGGTTTGGTATGGATACTTCAGATTGCAGAAAAAAACAATTGCAACCAGCCTGACTGCACGAACCAGAAAGAAGGATGAGAAAATATCTAACAGGCCCCTTAAGTCTTTAATTTTATCCACAATTATTAGGCAAGTAAGTATTTTGACAATATCATTTTTAATCATATTTTCCACCTCTGAGCTGTATAAACTTGAATGCTTAGTGGACATATAAGCATATCAGGTGATGTGTACTTGTGTAATGGGGGAGGATGTGGCCTCAGCAGATCAACACCCTATATCAAAGTGTGTATAATTATTAGGCAGTTTCTTTTTCTCATGGTCCAAAAAAGAGATTTTACTGATTCTGAAAAGTCAAAAATTGTAAAAAGATTTTGAGAGGGATGCAGCACTCTTGAAATTGCTAAGATATTAGAGCATGATCAAAGAACCACCAAATGTTTTGTTGCAAATAGTTCACAGGGTCGCAAGAAACATGCTGAGAAAAAAAGACGCACATTAACTGCCAAAGATTTCAGAAGAATCCAACGTGAAGCTACCAGGAACCCATTATCTTCCAGTGCTGTCATATTCCAGAACTGCAACCTACCAAGGTACAAGGTGTTCAGTGCTCAGAGACATGGCCAAGGTAAGGAAGGCTGAAACCTGACCACCACTGAACAAGACACATAAATTGAAATGGCAAGATTGAGCCAAGAAATATCTGAAGACAGATTCTTTGAAGGTTTTTATGGACTGATGAGAGTGACTCTTAATGGACCAGATGGATGGGCCCATGGCTAGATCAGTAACAGGCACAGAGCTCCACTTCGATTCAGACACCAGCAAGGTCGAGGTGGGGTACTGGGATGGGCTGGTAGTATGAAAGATGAGCTAGTCGGACCTTTTCAGGTTGAAAATTGACTTAAAATCAACTCCCAAACCTACTGCCAGTTTTTAGAAGACACTTTCTTCAAGCAGTGGTGTATATATAGGAAAAAGTCTGCAACTTTGGTTTTTATGCAGGACAAAGCTCCATCGCATGCATCGAAGTACTCCACTGCGTAGCTAGCCAGTAAAGGCCTTAAAGATGAAAGAATGATGACATGGCCCCCTCCTCACCTGACCTAAACCCTATTGAGAACTTGTGGGCCCTTCTTAAATGGGAGATTTACAGTAAAGGAAAACAGTACACCTCTCTGAACAGTTTTGTGGTTGGTGCTGCACAAAAAGTTGATCGTCAACAGATCAAGAAACTGATAGATTACTTGAATGGAAGGCTTCTGACTGTTATTGAAAAGAAGGGTAGCTATATTGGTCACTGATTTTTTTTCTTGAAATGTCAGAAATGTTTATTTGTACATTTTGAGTTTTTGGTTTATTATTCAGACAGAAATAAACAGATGGGCAAATTTTCATTTTTCATTTAGTTGTATAATAATTCTGCACATTAATAGTTGCCCAATAATTGCCAAACCCTCACTTTTACTTTCTTAAATGTTCAGGTTTGAGGTTTATTAATGTTTTAGATTGACCGAGAGCACCGTAGTTGTTCAATAATAAAATTAATCTTTCAAAATACCACTTGCAATTATGCACCCAGTGTAAACTTCTCCCCTCGGGACCCTACTATAGAGCACTGCATGCCAAAACAACTAGACATCGAGACAGTTTTTTCTCCTCATGCCATCTTTCTGCTGAATATCTTATTCCCATAGTACTGTCTTATGTCTAAGGATATTCACTCATATAGTATAGCTGTATTACTAATATCCTCATCTTTTCTACTACCTTCTCTTATTGTTATCATTAATATGATTACATTATCTTATTTTTTTGTACATACACTGATAACTTATGCACCGGAGACAAATTCCTTGTGTGTCTAATTACATTTGGCCAATAACTCAACTCAATTCCTTTCCCCTCTTCTTCTTTCAAAGTTGCCACGTGAGGGAAGCATTCAAGTGGCCTCATCCTGTCTGCTGCTGCAACTTCCTGCCTGCCCTTCTACAGAGCTGTCGTGTCTGTTCCGTTTCTCTGTCCAACTTTATCCTGCCCAGCCAGGCAGGGGCCTTCTCCAGGCAGCCTTCATGGCTAAGCACCCTTCTTTCTAAGCTGCGACACGCTGGTGGTTCTCAGGCCATCTCAGCCATCCAAATATGCAGCCACAACAGAAACTTTCAGAGGCTCTTCTTTTCTTGCACAAAAATAATTCACAGCACCAATAATTCAGAGCAAAAGGAAATCAGCAATGTGCTCCTCTTCTCAGCAAAGGAGTCAGCCTTTTTGGGGCCAAGAAAAATGCCCTCTTTTAATGCAGGGATGAAAATTTGAAGAACTTCTCTTTAAGTGGGCTTTCACTACATGGCATAGATTACAATGCCCATGCAACGTGTCCACATCTATCTAAAGATCTCCAGCATGGATGATGGGTGTCGCTGTCCTAAGTCAGAGACCAGACTTCTCTCAGCAGGGAAACACAAATCGCCACAAATGAGATTGATAGTTGAAGGTTTTGGCAGATGGACCATTCGTATGACATAACTTGAATTTTAAATATTAGCAACAAAAATAACAAAAATACAATTTGGATCAGAGGTCTCCAACTCAAAATGGTCACATAATTCATGACACATGACCTGAGGGCGCAACCAATGATGTGAGCCAGACTATTTCAGTTCAGGTAAGCTGGTACAGCTCTTCCTCCCCACCCCTCCTCACCCCCGAAAGCCAGCTTTTCTCTCAGTGCCTCTTTGCCAAGGTGTATTGAGATTCTCGGCCCTCAGGTGCTTTTTCTGCAGAACACAATTTCTCTCTCAGGTTCCTGAAGTGGCACTTGCTCTTTTTCTGGCTCAAGGCTTCTGCTGGAGGAGGGTCTTCTTCTATGAACTAATAACAGAAGAATATCTGGCTAGTTGGACTGAATTTTCCTTTGGTTAGAAAACTGCCACCACTGGCACTTTCAAAATTACATGATGTTTGCCTTTCAAGTGATTGTTCTAAAACAGGAGGGATTTCACTCCTCTTCTCCCACATAACAAAGCATGTAGCTCAAGTACCTGCACCGATTATAGATACTGAAATGAGCAGGTTAATTGGGATCATACTCACTTGCACAGGAAAATTCCAACTTGGGAGAAAATATCAACTTAGGAAATTAGGAAAACTTCAGAGGTGTCTGTAGGGGGAGCAAGTGATGCAGAGAGTTGTGCTATAAACTTTCCCCCTTTTATGTAATATCTCATTCTCTCTCCCTCCCTCCCTCAATTAAATACATAAATTAGAAATTTTATAACTCTGCTGTGATTATTTTGATGAAAACATCTTATCCTATATACCTCTGGAGGCTATCCAAAATATGAATGACTTTCTGCACTTCTCATTAAATGTTAAGGAAAGTTTTTTGGAATAGTGTCCTTTATTTGCAAGATATTTCCTTCCTTTCTGCCTGTTCCCAAATGCTTATTGTATGCAAACACCCTCAAAAATATTTTACCCATTGTTCCTGAGAAGTGGTTTTTCTGGGGTAAGAGGAAGACAAAGCTTAAGAGGAGGAGGAATAAACCACCCCCAAAAGAAAAAAGGTCCACTGGTCTCTGCACCAACTTCCTAAGGTTTGGCGGGCAGTGGCAGAGGTATTGTAGCCCCCACCCACCTCGGTCCATCCGTCTCCCTCACCCCGGCTGGGGTACTGTGGATACGGTGCACTGGGAGCATCCAGCCCACATGGCTCAAGGGGTCCTTCACCCTGCAGAGGGCTAACAGTGAGCCCACTCAGTTGCTACAGCAATACTAGCAGCAAAGGGAAGCCATCACATGGACTTTAGGCTTTTAAGACCGAGAAAGGCAAAAACGACCAGTTATTTTAATTCCAGGGACCACTGATTAGTGGGGAAAAGCATGTGTGTTAATGTGTGTGTTTCTCATTCCCTGCTTTTCCAAACACAATTTTACAATTGCTTAGCATGTACCTGATAAACTGGCTAGGTAACACTCCTGCTCTGACTCATCCATTGCTCCTGCAGCTGGGACTCTCAGAAGTCCACAATTTGGAAGCAAGTCCCTCTGCTCAATTTGCAGATTTGCCACAGAAGTGCATGCAGACTTGGAGCCCTATCGGATCATGCTCTGGCTTTGGTCTTCACTTGACTTGAACCACCGGATGGCTGGTTTGTCCAGGTAGATCTGGAATAAGTTCCAGCTGAGCTCTTAATCCCTGTACAGGAGCCCCCACCCAGGACCCACAATACCATCATATCTGCTTGTGACACCTAATTTGAGAACTCCTAAATTATGAAAAATTAAGCCAGCTCAATCCTTCCATTAAAATGCACTTTGAAATATAATTGCTTCACTGTTTCTGTGAACAGCTTTTCATTCAACTTTCAACTATTGTTATATTTTCTATATAAATTAAACTATTAATAATAGTGTATTTGTTGCCCAACCCTAATCTCAATTGGTTCATGGTTGTCCTAAAGGTGCTTTTCAAGAGGCAACTGGACTTCATTTGTCCTTGAAGATATTTAGTTTCTCATCCAAGAAGCTTCTTCAGTTCTGGGTGAATGTTAGAGTATGGAATGATTTATATTCCTTGCAGTGAAACATCTTCAAGGAAAAACAAAGTGCAGTTGTCTCTTTAAAAAGCACTTTTGGGTCATTGCCTCCTGATTTCTAATCTGAGAGCCTTACTCTCTACATTAAACTGGGTCTACAAAATTATTTTTTAATGCTGTCCAACTGAGTGACCACCACCAGATCTTGTGGGAATAGATTCTACAGATTAATTCTGTGCAGGGTGAAATGTTTTATTTTTTCTAAATTTATATCTAATCAACCTCACTGGTGGTCCTTGCCCTGATGGTTGGTGAGAGGAAGAAAAACTCAATTTTCTCCAGACCATGGGAAAATTTATATACCTGAGTCATGTCCAATATTCTATTTCTTTGTTGTAGAGAAGTTGTTAGAATCCCCCAAAATTTTGATTGTTCTTATACTTGTTCCAGGTCTTTTTTATCCTTTTTTCAAACATGAACACCAAAATTTTATATATTCCAGATGTTAGACTTGTCTAACGACATTATAGTCTTTGCAGCTTTATTTTGAATCCCATTCTTAATTTCCCAAAAACAGAATTCACAGATGCTACATGCAGACTTGACACTCATAATGAGCCACACTACAAAGCATAAATATTTTTCCTGATGAAACCAACCTGATTTCATCTGCAACATTGGCCACCTCACCAGTTGCCCAAATAGAGCCCATTTATGAACATTCAGAAAGCCCCAATGCCAATTTTTGTACAATTTTCCTCCCTGAGAAAACACAGGTCTTAGCTATGGCTGAATCTGAAAGGCCTCTGTTCAAACCCCCATGGACAAACTCAAAGGGAAATCTTTTAGAAAATCAATTGTCTTCCATTTCAATGATTCAGATTCAAATGGGAGCAAAACTAACCTGGATTGACAGATCCAAGATGAAGAGGTTCCACCAACTGATCCCCATGGTCATGCTCCTTCTTAGCAAACATGTGCTAAGAAGCCTCCAGAGGCTTTCTGACAACCCTGGAATTTGGAGACATGAGGTGCCTTCTGGGAAGAATCCAACTGCTTTTAAAATTCATGGTAAACCAGAACATGTAAGATCCATCAGAAATTGCAGACTTCTTCAGTAACCCTATCCAATCCAAACTCATAATTTGTTCAGCTCGGTCACATCTAGCTAGCTACACTAATAGCAATTCTATTTTGCGGAGAAGCATACAATTTCATCTTAAATGAATCACAGCAGGGGTTTCCCAAACCTGCTACCATGCGGCATGACACTGGGCTATACACAAAGGGTTTTGCCTTTGCACATCAATTTACATGTGCTTTGAATGTTCCATGAAAGCTCAGTCTGTAGACAAAAGATGGATTGCACTGCAGATCATACACTGCATTTTAATTTAATACCAATACGTTCTCTCTACACAACAGCCTCAAAAAGTTTTGAATCATGTTCTACAACTGCAGGAGCTGCTCTAGGACTTCGTGCCTCAAAAGGAGCAACTGTATCTTTAAAATTATTTTCTCTTGAGCACTTGATCTGAAGCAAAAGCAGAGGAGAAAGAAACAAATCATTGTTGTTCTGATGATGCATTAGCTGCAACAAAATTGCAATCTAGAGAGCAGATTTGGTAACAGAATGAAGCAAGTATTTGTAGCCTTAGAATTACAATTTAATTTTAGCTCCCCAAATACTAAGCACAGCATTATTTGTGAGCAGGTACGGTTTTAAACGTTGTTATACAGTACATAAAGTCACCATTCACATTTGCTGGATACTCATGTAATTTTTGTGATCTGTCTCTTTGTTCCTCCTTAACCCGGCAGCACCAGCAGCACCCGGAGCCTTTGTGCGTTCATCTCTTCCCCGTCCCGGCAAAAAAAGCGCCCTCACCCCCACCTCAGCACCACCCTGGGCTCCTCTCCTCCTCCTCCTCTTCCTCTGCAGACAAAGCTCTGCCGAGACGCAAGGCAGATCTCATGGCAAAGGCCAATTGCGCCCTGGATGGCTTTCCCCTCGCCTAAACGGTCCCAGACCATCCAAGCAGACAAAGACGCTCCTTCTTTCTCGCTTTCAAAAGGAAGCGCTGCGCTCCGCTGCATCCTTCTGACACACGCGAAGCAAAGTGAAGCGCAAAAGGCCGGACAATCCCTTTCCAATAGTAAACCTGCCTGGTTTTAACAAAAGGCCGGCCAGTCGCACCAATGGGGACCCCCATCCCGTTTGGTCAAGGCAACGGTTCTGAATTCCGCTCCAGAAAGCTACAAGTCCTTTGTGGCTGAAGGTTTTCGCCGCACCAGCCACGGACTCCGACACGAAGCCTGAGCCAGGGTCACCTTCGCCCTCACAAGGGCCCGTCTCCACCCCACTCACGTCCGGCACTCGGAACTCCCCCCCCCCGCCCCCGCTTTGGGTCTTCATGCAAAGCGAAGGTTGCCAGAGAAACCCAAAGCTCCCCGTTTGGCAAGGCTCCGTTCCCGAGATTGGCTCCCTCCGTCGCCGGGCGGGTGAGCGAGGCTTTGGGCGGCGGGCAGGCGGCGACTGCATCCGGCCAAGCGCTCGCTCCCCACGCCGACCCTCCCAGAGCAGCTCCGGGACACAAAGGAGGCGGACGGACATCTTGGAAAGCTGCAGGCAGGCGAAGGGCGCCGAAGGAAGCACTTACGGTTGCCGAAGCCGCTTGGCGGAAAGCGCGCCCGGGGAGGCGGGCATGGAGGGGGCGGCGAAGACAAGGGACGGTCGCCGAGGAGGCAGCCCTGGTCTAGGGACTCAGCCGACACAGACCCCCCCCTCCCCTCTCCGAACAGCTGTGGGGGCCATGATGCCTCCCGCACATTGCACGTACATCGCCAGGATGGCTGCGGTACTGCACGGAGTCAGAGCGGGCTGGCCTGCTGCAGGAGGCAGGAAGACGGTCTTCCCCCCTAGAAGGGGAGGGAGCCACACCCCAGCAGGCTCCGAGGAGGAAGGCCTGCGCCGCTCTGCGCCTCCGCCTGGGGAGCTTGGCCCGAACCCACCGCGCCCCAAAGTCCAGCGCCGCAGGGGCCTTCAGGGGCCCCTCGGGTGACCCCTCGGCCACAGCAGCGGCCATCTGCAGTGCCTGCTCTGGGAGCCTCTTTCTGAGCCATCGAGCTCTATCGCTCACTCGCCTGCCAGCCCCCCCTCCCCCGCCCCCGGGCCAGGGGGAGCCAACATCAGGCACCACTGC
Organism: Bungarus multicinctus; assembly: GCA_023653725.1. NCBI lineage: Eukaryota > Metazoa > Chordata > Lepidosauria > Squamata > Elapidae > Bungarus > Bungarus multicinctus. The sequence continues at coordinate 45,776 of CM042837.1, read as the reverse complement.
CTCCCACTTTGACCTTCTCTTTCTGGTGCAACTTGGAAGCCCTTGTGCTGTGGAATCGCTCCACCCAGACACCTTCCCAGTCAAGCCTCCAATCACATTCCCAGGGCTGATAAGTAAGTCGTGGGTCTGAGGACTCCGGAAAAGAATCCAAGTGAGATCTAAGGCAGCCAAAGTAGGAGTTCTATCTGGTTACAACCCAAAGTTTTTGGGGCAGGGATATGTCAAACTTACCCATCCAATAATTGCATGTTACTAGACACATATTTCAAAACTCTAGTTGACTGCTACAAAATGAAGCCACCTTTCATCATTTGGTAGATGAAAATAGTGCTTTTAACATCTGGGACCCATTTTGGCACAGAAGATATACACACTTTGGTTAGTACTATCACACCCATATCTGAGAATTCCCAGTCACCAACAGAAAAATGTTGCTCTTTAATCACCATATCAATGACAACCTCCTCAAAATTAAAACGGCAGACAGACTGCCCATTTATGTGCCCTTGAGGTTTGGGGTCAAAGGGGGGAGGGGGGGCAGTTCACTACAAGCAAGCATTCACAAGCATTCCCAAAGTCAAAAACAGGAACAGAGGATGGAACAGCTGGATAAGCATCATCCCTGCTAGATAAACACCATTAGCCAGTACAAGTCCATGAAAAACAAAACAGAAAAATTGTCAGTGCTAACAAAAGCCTACTGACTTCATCATAACTTAGAGCAGCCAATTCCATCCAAATTTTCAAGTGTGGAACGTAAAAAAGCCTCCCTGGAATCAAGTACATGGGTTTGGGATCATGCTCTTGCATCCCAGGAGCAAAGCTGGAAGACACAGGCTTATGGCTCTTCCCTTTCTGGTTAAAACTCTGGATTCTGCAAAACTTCCAATTCTGTAGGGAGGGGTTCCTGATGTGCCCAGCTGACAACTTTGTCACCCTAAAGGTGGAAGTAGAAATTAAAGGGCAGCTATGCTGGACTTAATTCTTACTAATAGGGACAAAATGTTTGAGGGAGTAGAAGTTACAGGAACTTTGGAGGAGAGCGACTATCTCATATTGAATTCATTACAGGTTCAAGTAAATGGACCAAGACTAGTGTTTCTTCAACAAGCTAAGAGAGGATTCCATGGATATAAATTCTAACAGTTCAACATGCTTGGAACCCTGAAAAATGAGATAATGAAGGCCCAAGCAAAAACAATATCATAAAGAAAAAAACCCACATGAGACCAGCATGGTTGCACAAAGAGCTCTCCGATAAATTATGGGATGATAAGATCAAAAATGAAAAATGGAAAGCAGGATACATTATTAAAACAAACTACTAGCAAATAGCCGGAATCTGCAAGGAGAGAGTCAGGAAAACTAAACTAGTGCCACACTAATGGCAGCAGATGGGAAGTGACAAGCAGCAGAAAGAAATCAGACCAGCTTAATTCCTTCTTTGCAACTGTTTATAGGCAAAAGGAAAAATACCTCAACCTATCAAAAGAGCACTGCGGGAGATAAAACAAGTATGCAAGTCAAAATAGGTAAGGAATTAACAAGAGAATACTTAGCCACCCTGGATGAGTAGAAATCATCTGGATCGGATGGTTAACTTCCCAGCATCCTGAAGGAGCTGCACATGTTATCTCAGAGTCACTGAATGCAGCCTTTCAAAGTTCTTATGACACAGGGGAACTACCAGAGAACTGGAAAAGAGCTAACGTGTTTTCAATCTACAAAAAGGAGAAAGATGAATCCAGGAAATTATAGGCCAGTCAGCTTGACATCAATACCTGGGAAAATCCTGGAAAGGGTAATCAAGCAGAGGATTTGTGAGCACCTACAAACAAAGTGATTACTAGAAGCTGCCATGGGGTTTGTTAATTACTTCTTTGATAAAGTGACTAAATTAGTGGACAAGCAAAATGCTGTGGACATAACACACTTGGACTTCAGCATTTGATAAAGTATACCACAGCCTACTTCACGGTAAGGTAGAACAATGTGGGATAGCCAGTACCATCACTAGATGGATTTGCAATTGGCTGATTGACTGCCCCCAGCATATTGGTTTCAAAGGAGCTAAATCTATCTGGAGGGGAGCATGCAGTCTGGTACCCTAAGTTCTTTCTTTCGCCCAGTACTTCAACATCTTCATCTAGAAGGATCTAGACAACGGATCAAATTTGCAGATGACACCATGCAGGAGGGAATAGCTAATCCTTTAGGAGTTAGGCTCAAGAACCAGAAGGATCTTGACAGACTTGAGCATTGGACCCTATCCAACAAGATGCAGTTCAGAAGTGGGAAAATGAAAGATCTGCACTTGGGGAGGAAAAAACCTGCACAGGTACAGAATAGGTAGTACTTGGTTCAATAGTAATAACTGTGAGAGAGATCTAGGTATGGACCATCACTTAAGTATGAACAAGCAATGTGCTGCAGTTGCCAAAGAGGCCAATACAGTCCTAGTCTGCATCAATGGAGGGATAGCATCAAGATCACGAGAAAAATGATGGTGCCACTTTATACCGCAATAGTGAGACAACACTTGGAATAATGCAGTTCTGGTCACCACGATACAAAAAAGATCTTGAGATCCCAAAAACTGTGCAGACAAGAGCAACAAAGATGATAGTCTGGAGGTTAAATCATATTTCTTGATAACTTGGCTAGTCAAACCTCTTAGTGCAGGATTTTCTGTTTCAGTGTTCAATATACAATATTGTCCTATGTGGAAGCAATTCATGTAGTGAAATAGGCTACTCTTTTATGGCAGACCCATTAAATAAAGTGTCTTTCCTCCATGTACCCCAGAATTTGTTTAAAGCACAAAACAACTTATAGCAAATGACATTGTGTTATACAAATATTTGATTTGCATAATCTGCAAGCAAGTTGAATAACATACAACTAAGGCAACCTGGATTTTTGCAACTTCAATATAAATTCCCTAATCTTCCAGAATAAATAAATTTATCAGTACAATTTATTCAGCACAAGTTTGACTGCATAAACAATCAAAAACAGAAGTAAAACCAAGGCATTTCCACAGAATTTGAAGTAGGAAACTTTCCAGGGTCTTATTCAGTCCCTCTGAAGTATTCCAGCAGAAAATCACTTTCCAGCTTTCCTCAGTGCTGAAAAAAAGAATCCAAAGCAGTCCAAAATGCAAAATATTCTAGAGAAGTCCACATTATGTTCCACTGGTCCACCATATTTGAGACAATGTAGGGATATGCCAACAGTTTCCTAGAACTTATTCCTCCGGACTAGAAACAATTCCTATTGTTCTGACAGCTGGAAAAAAATGTTCCCCCCCAAAAAAATTCTTCGGGATATATATTTTCCAATAAGTTAAATTTTATATGAAGTAGGGTAGTTGTCCAAATGAGAAGTACTCTAAATTAATTAATTTGGAGGCCTATGGAAGCCACAGAACAGTCCCAATCACTTGCTTTTTTTAATAGAGGCCTTGACTTACGACTACAATTGAGACAGGAACATTTGTCCATAAGCCATGCAGTTGTTAAGTGAGGCATCACATGGCTACACCTGATTTTACAGACTTTTTGCCACAGACATTAAGTGAATCACTGTGGACATTAAGTGAGGCATTGTGTGACTGTGACTTGAAACCTTCCCTGCAACTTCTCCACTGACTGGCTGGGAAGGCCATAACTAGCGCCTATGGGACTGCAAGAGGCTGCAAATGTCGTGAATGCAACCTGGCAGTCAAGTACCATGTTAGGATCATTTCCTGGAATGCTGGGATGGTCGCAAGAATGAGGATCAGCCATAAATCACTTTTTTCAGCACCATCAGAATAGTCACTAAATGAATTTTCAATTACCTGTATCTTCTGCAGGAATGAAATTAAGCATTCAAAAATATACAAATGCCATGAATATGATTAATAGCACAAACAACCCAGTAACTGGTAAAAGAGTCGTGCTAATGAGAAATAATTATTGGGTAGGAGAAAGGGAAACTGTCAAGCTGACATCTCAGAAATGACCATGCGCACAATCCTAGCCTATTGCTGCTGAGTAAATGCGATGCCGTGCCATTTCTTTTCAGGAGACTTGAAGAACTTCCTAAAGTGTCATCAAGAAGAGTTTCAGAAAGCAGCAGCATGCTTCTGTGCTAGGCTAGAACAAGAGGCAAGTTGAAACAAGCCCAGGAACAACTTCAAGCAACCAGCTCTGGCTTTTTGCAAATCCAATCTCTCTGCCACTTTGCAATTTGCAAAAAGAAACTTGGAGTGACTCACCCACAACCCAATGTAGTCCATTGACTCCAGACCCCTTAGACTCTGTCTGAAATGGGAGCTGAACGGAGGACATGCACATGATCCTCTCTAACCTTCAGAGTAACCTCGCCTGCCAATAGTCGGGTGGAGGTGGGTTGGGAAGGGCATGTTCCATCGAGAGCCACTGCAGGCACTACTGAAAGCGGAAGATTCACTTAGGTGAGATGGGAGGGGTAAAATTTATAAATAAATAAAAATACATTCCCAAAGGCAACTTAGAAAACTTTTTAAATTCCCATTTTAAAGATTCAGATTAAAGTACATTAAAGCAGCAGCTAAAAATACCTAGCATTCAAAATGAAGTTGGAATTCAGTTCCACGGGGCACTTCAGAAGATGCAGGACAAATGCAATAGCTGTTGGTAATTGTCTAAAGCAGCAATATCTATTTCTAGGATTCTAGAAGAAGATCCTATGCAACTCTAAAAAAAAACCCTTTTCAAAATCAGATCTAAAACATGACTCAACCCTGATTATCTTTATTAGGATAGTAGTATCATCAGTCACAGTGTGTGTGTGTGTGTTGGCGGAAAGCAGTTCCAATCAGTCATTTATATCGGGGTCTCCAGCCCCTTCCAGGCGGCAGACCGGTACTGGGCTGTGGCCCATTCAAGACCAGGCCGCATGAGTGGCAAGCGAGTGCACGCACACAGGTCCTTTTGCGTGAGCCACAGGCACTCGTGTGTGTGTGTGTGTGAAGAAACGGAGCTTCACACGTGTGTGCGAGTGCCTGCTGCTCACACAAATGGACCTTCCACTCGCATGGAAACATTCCCTCTGCCTCCCCCCATCCCCCATTCCACAAGGCCAGAAAGGTTGGGGACCACTGGCTTATACTGTAAACCAGTACAAAACCAGAGGCGGCAATCCTGTCACGGTAAGAACAGCTGGAGAAGAGGAGAAGCTTGTCTTCCCAGAATCTGATCTATCATTTGGGTTGCTTTTGTCCCAGATTTCTGAAATACAAACATGCAAAACCTAAAAAGCGGAACAGAACTGGAGGCAGACACAGTGACACAATACCCCTCTCTCCAATCTCTTGCCGTTGCCAAAATAAAGCACTGTTTCCATCCTAAAGCTCAGATTTACAAAATGTTATTTTTAAAAAACTTGGTCTACATAATTTTCTGGAAAATCCCTTCATGAGAAATTTGGAAGAAACTGGCTTCAGAACTTCTTCCAAAGAACTTGAATCAGTAGCCTTGAAAGGATTCCCTCTTTCTTCCCGTGGTTATAATCAGGAGCAACCTTGGAACTGTTGCTGAACCAAGCTGGTTAATAGCTCACTTATTTTGCCTTTTTAAGGGGAAGAGCCAATACTGGATTATGGAGCCTAGAGTGGGAGGGAGGGAGAGAGGGAGGTTAGAGCTGGCTCAGCAGGTTCCAAGTCTATTAAGAGCCAAACAGCCACCTCCCCAAAAGAAAACAAAAGAAAATTAAATAGCATAATAGGCTGGAGTGCACCAGCCGGTTTGGATACTACATAGAGAAGAGAATGCAGAAAGAAACAGCACAGGAGACAAATTTAGGTCTGTGAATGGGTGAACCAATTTGGCATAATCCATTAGAAAACAGGGCAGCTATGGGGAGGAGGTTAAAAAGAGTCAAGGTAGTGATGGGAGCAGTGTGTGTGTGTGCGTGTATCTAAGTATCTCACTTAAGTGACTGGACTGTTTACAAATAAAAACCATGAAAAGCAACATAATTAAAAATACTAAAAATAGACTTAAAAAGTTAAAAATTGCACATGTTAAAAGACTTAAAAGCAGAGGGAGCATCCTAAAGCCACCAACCACCCAAAGGTTGCCTGCCATTCTTAGAGCCCCATGCTAATTGGCAGAGTCAAGAGAGTGGGGGTCTGTCTCACCTCTTCTTCTTTAAATGCTTTATGGAGAATAAGGGCCAGCTAAACTCACCAGTCATGGTCAGCTTAGCTCGCCGGAGGGAAAATTTAGGGGCATTATTTCCTTGTGCCATCAGCCACCCTGGTATGGAAGTGAAAGGGCAGCCCTGGTGCACTGGGGAAAATTAGGTATCCAAGAGACTGGTGGAGGACCAAAAGCAGCTACACACTTGCAGGCACACAGAGAGAAGCGCTCCAGGGCCTTCTGCCCTAGGCATGGAGTTCTGGCATGGAAGATGGTGCTATGCCAAGCAAAAGCCCTGCAGTCCCTTTGGACTGGCATTCCAGGGACACAGCCAAGGATGCAAGGAAAGGGGAACACCAGATAAAATGGGCTCACCTGGGACATATTATGAAGAGGCTGAAGAGGACTGGGATCAGGACAGAACCTTGAGGGACCACATTGAATGCTTCCATGTTGACATAGTTCCATTGGGAACTACCACATTGAGTGTGGTTGGTCAGCCAATTGTGAATCCATCTGGTGGTGCTACTCTCTATCCAGCATTGCTCTAACTTACCAACAAGTAGACTATGAACTACTTTTTCAAATACCTTACTGAAGTCCAAGTGTGTTATGTCCACAGCATTTTGCTGGTCCACTAATTTAGTCACTTTATCAAAGAAGGTAATTAACAAACCCATGGCAGTTTCTAGTAATCACTTTGTTTGTAGGTGCTCACAAATCCTCCGCTTGATTACCCTTTCCAGGATTTTCCCAGGTATTGATGTCAAGCTGACTGGCCTATAATTTCCTGGATTCATCTTTCTCCTTTTTGTAGATTGAAAACACGGTAGCTCTTTTCCAGTTCTCTGGTAGTTCCCCTGTGTCATAAGAGCTTTGAAAGTCTGCATTCAGTGACTCTGAGATAACATGTGCAGCTCCTTCAGGATGCTGGGATGTTAACCATCCGATCCAGGTGATTTCTACTCATCCAGGGTGGTTAAGTATTCTCTTGTTAATTCCTTGCCTATTTTGATTTCTATGTCTGTTGTATTTCCCTTGGTGATGGTTTTGATAAGTTGGTGTATTCCTTCCTTTTGTGTATAAACAAATGCAAAGAAAGAATTAAGCAGTTCTGCTTTCTCTGTGCTGCCCTGTCAACATCTTGCCATCTGTAATATCCTTGACTTTCTTCTTGTTTCTTACATATTTTATTATTTTGGCCAGTTTTAGCTCATTCTGGGCCTTAGCTTTCCTGCAAAGATTTGGACTATTTGATGGTATTCTGTTTTAGATATGGGCTCCTCTTTCCATCGTTTTATATTTGATTTTTTTTTTGCCCTCAATTTGTCAGAGAGCTCTTTGTGCAACTATGCTGGTCTCATCTGGTGTCTTTTGTTCCTCTTTGTGGCATTATTTTTGCTTGGGCTCTGATTATATCATTTTTCAGGTTTTCTAAGAGTCTTGTACTGTTTTTCTATTTAGAATTTCCATTCATGGAATGCTTCGTAATCTCTCAATTAGTTTGTTGAAGTCAGTTGTCTTCAAGTTTTAAACACTTGTCTGATTTGGCTCCGTTATCCATGGTTGCCTTATGGTGAATTAAAGTATGACATAATCGCTCTCCCCCCAAAGTTCCTACAATAATTTTGTCCATATTAATAAGATTTGTCCAGTATAGTTGGTATAGACATTGGTAGGTGCCAACATTTGGACCTGAGACACATCCAGGTATTTTGTACTTGTTGGCAAATCTGAGCACTCTGTTAGTGCTTGGCACATAACAGTAGGCCGTGCCGTTTTGTTTTCCCACTCATGTCTGCCAAGGACTGCATGGTGCTAGGTATCACCGTCTGTCCCCCCCCCGAGCACTGAACTCACCCAGAAGGACAAGTTTCTTGCTGGCAGCGATTATTCAAATAATCTGATCCAGGTGCTCCTAGAAAGCTCCCTTGTGCTCATCTGGATTCACAAGAATTGGTGCATAAGTGCTGCCAGTGGTGAAATTGCGGAATCTGCTGAGAGGAAAGTGGAACTTCATGTTTGTTCATTTATTCCAGTGGGCAAACTAGAGGTATTCTTCAGTAGACCAGGTCTGATTGTAAAATCTACTCCATGAGTCCTGTGGCTTTTCTCTCCCCCACCCCCCCCCCAAAAAAAAAAAAAAAACCCCTGTGTATCCACTCCTTGATACTTCCTGCAACCGTCTTCTGCACTGGTCTCACTGAGTGCAGCAACTTTACTGTAAGAGCTCATCTTTCAGGCCTTGATACTTTGTGTCCAACAAGTATGGACGTCTCAGGCTCCAAAAATGAATCTCCTTTTATTCTTTTTTCTTGATTCTCAACCACTAAGGAGATGATCTGCTAGCTGTGGTTAACTAGCCAGAGGTTGTTGCAGGGCAATCTGTAGTGTACCTTTTCTATCTCACTTCCTCATGCAAGGATGGGCGAGTGCTAAGCTAGGAGGGCTGCCCAAATACCCTTTGTGCTGCTGGCCTTCTCAGCTGTCCTGGGTACTGAGGCGAACCACCACTGATCCATGGGCCACCCCCATGCAGGTTTGAGGCTGCAACTGCCATGGTCGTCTCCACTTGTTACTGACCAGCACAACCTACAACCATAATTCCAGGCTCAATTATGGTTGTAAATTGAAAACCACAAAACCCTGCCAATGTAATGGCAATACATGATGAAAATGTATATATAGACTTTACTGGAATGAAATATCCAATGCAAACAATTTTGATTATGCATTCTTTTATGTTTGTAGATTTTGACTTGTAAGAATCACACAAGTTCTCCCAGATGGGGTGGGAAGCAACCAGGCAATCACCCATCGTTTCTAGATTGATCTTCCATGTCCAACCTTCTAGGTAGGCAATAAGAGGTGGAGCCCTAACCCCATTTCTAGGAACAAGAAGCCATAAAAACACCTTTCTCTATGTTGAAACGCTACCTGTCCAACCTCGTAAAACATGGTCACATCAATATTGCACATTTGAGACGTGGATGGGGGTTACAGTACAGCAGAGGTTTACCTGACAGAACAGAAATACCTGCACTGACAAAAAATGGCCCACAGATTTCCCATTCCCAATCTTATATCGCTAAGCCTTCTGAACAAGCAATTCTACAGAAACCATTTCACACATTCCCAACCTCCACCAATTTTATACCCAGTAAGCTGCTGAAGTTTTTTCCTTGGGATTTTGAGGTTAAGGTGGAGTGTTTAGGCTGCAGAAACAAAAATTATTTTTTTTTTATATCAATGGAAGTACTCACTCCAATTTATTTTTATTTTATTTGTTTCCACCTGCAAGGCTAAAGGCAGAGGAGAAAAGGCAAAGAGGATGATCGGGAAAGTAATGAACGGAGATTACGAAATTGGGTATATCTCATAAAAGAAGGATGACACTTATGCCGAGCACAAGACATGGAATATTGGATTTCAGTGAGAACCTTAGAAACTTTTCCTAATGTTAATAGTAGGTTAACAGTCAAACCCCTGAGCAAGAGAGGTGATGGCCTCCACTTCACTGAGAGCCAGGCTAGAGAGCTGCTGAGGACATTTTAATTTGATTTCTGCCGTGGGTGTGGGACCCACTGCCCTCAATGGTCCCTTCCAACACTGAGAGAGAGTTCCAACACCACAGAGAGAAGCCAACAACAACTCCTCAGCTAAAATGCACCTACCTAGGGATGTCTGAATGAGACTCGGATGAAAACTCAAGGTGGAGGTCATAACTGCACCCTCTGGGGCACCTGCACACAGCAACACAGTTGCTGTTACCCCTGCTCTGCCAAAGCCCTGCTGAGATGTTTCTCCTTAAGGGCAGGAGAGGATACTGCTCTGTCTCTGAGCCATTGGGGCAAATCATGGTACCCTGGGAAAAAAAACCTCACCCCAAAAACTCATGGGGGGGCGGGGGCCTTATCCTTGAAAGATCAACACCAGCCCATAGAAATGTGTTCAGAAAAGTTGCTGGATCTACTTCAGCCCTTTGCTCATTCTATTCAGAGGCAGAAGGAAGCATATTTCCAAACACTTTGAAAAGAAAAAGAAAGAAGTTGAGAGAAAAGGGTGTGTGTAGCATATCTACAGGGCTTCCTCGGTGCAATCAACAAGGCATTGTTTCACCTGCTCAATCTTCCTCCCATACAGTTTCACACAGAGATCTGACCCCTGCTAATTAATTATAGAATAACATTGTACAGGACTGGGTGCTTTTTAATAATTATCAGACAATAAATTATTAGAAGTTTATAAGTTGGTGCCAACTTTTGCATGTTCAGCACAGCTATACCAAGCTATTAGAAAGTCAGTTATATCAAGAAAGTTGCCCCATACTGCAGCTTCTCTATTAGGGCACTTTGCCAACATTGCTGTATCAAACATGAGCTGTAAAGTCTCTAACAGTCATTAACAAAAATATATAAGTTTTTATGCAGCAATGTTTCATTTGCATTCTCAAATGCTGGGCTTATCTTGGTATTTCCTATATAAAACTTTTTCTAAAACCCTTGAATGTTTGTACAAGGGTATGCATATAATGTAAATTTGTTCCAGTTTACTTAGGGAAGGAGGTGGAGGCCGGTGGGAGGGAGGGGGATCCTTTGGAGCAAAATGGGGGGGAAGGAAGGCTCAATTCTGTGACTGACTTTAATGGCAGCCATTTTTGCAGAGGATCCCACAAGATCTCTCAACAGTCCAGTTAAGAGATCCCAGCATCAGGGAAGAAAGATTAGAAAGATCTATTGTCATCACAGTTCATCAGAGTTGATCTAATTTATCTCATTCTCTTTTTCCTGGTACAATATAAAAAAAAAAATGGAGGAAACTGTACAATGCTGAAAAAAATACAGTGCCATCCATTCCAGCACAATTAACCAAAATGAAACCATACTCAGCAAAAAGACTCAAGCACTGTCCTTACTCCCCCACATAGCAATTCACATTTTTTGCTAAGACAGCCCCACCTCTGTCCCTCCATCCCAAACATCCTATTCCAAAAACAACGTAACTTGTTAGGAACCCTTTTCCCTGCAAGATCACAGGTTGTTTGTGGACCATGTGGATAATCATAATCGGCGAGGGTCTGGAAATTTGCAGGCTTTACAGAGTTTCTCCAAATGAACCAAGAAAAAACCACGATGCCACAGGAGGACCAGGAGACAGAAAATGTTGCTTGGTTTCCCCCTCCCTAGCCTGGGACTAAGCTGGAGCCTGCTGAGTCACAGAGGAATATGCACGCATGCAAGGCCAGCAATGTTTGTAAACCTCACAAGCCACGTGCAGGCGGGCGGGTGGGCAGGCGGGCAGTAGAAGCCAGTCGAGAGGGCCAGCCCCGCTAGGAGGCCACAGTCCTAAACCAGTGGGAGGAGATGAGGAGTGCTCTTTCCACAGCCCAATGCTCTAAAATTAGTCACAGCCACCTCCAGGATCCTGTAGATGCAGCCAGATTTGTAGCACTGAAAACCAGTGTGACATGCAGCCAAAGACTGACCTAAGAAAACCGGCAGAGTTGCCTCAAGACAGCTCCATTCCTTCATTTGCATCACTGGCAGGGATACAGGGAGGAAATGAGTTCATTAGAACATCGGGTCTTTTATGCCAAAATAGTAAATTACAGCTGTTTCATCGAGCACAGCTTTAGATTTTTTTTCTTAAGGAAGGAAAGCTCAGCTGGTCACCAAAAATTTGCTCAAGGTACAAGCAAAACAAAGAGAGTTGCATGGAATGCATTGAGAATGTTAAACATGTTTAAAAGGGAAAAAGGAAATTCAGAGCTAGGCAATATATATCTTAATATGAGATAGTAAAATTTACAGCTATATCACTTCACATTTTAGCTGACAGGTAATACTTTTTGTTTTCTTTAATTCTTCCTCTGCCCCCAAGTTTTCGGTCAACTTGCTGCTACTGCATCGAGTCTGGACTTCCCAGCAGTGGTGGTGGGTATGCCTGGTCGCTGCCTCCTGCCCCCCCACTGCCCCCACCAAATGGCCCAAACACCACAGTCACCAAACTGTCCAAACTCCAAATGGCCCCAGAGTTCAGCACAACAGTGGCAGGGGGTGTGTGAGAATGGGAAGTCCCCAGATGCTGCTGCTGCTCCACCACTCTGCACTCTGCCCACCCACTTGTTCACCCATCTGCCCAGCTCTGCCTCCGGTGGGGAGCCACCATTGCTCTGCACTCTGCCCACCTGCTGGCTTGCTTGTGCACCCACCCGCTTGGCTGGCTCTCCCTCTGGCTGCCGTGGTAAGTTATCCCCACAATAAATTGGCTGTATGGCGTTGTCCTGCAGGGACTTCGCAGCAGTGAGTTAGCAGAAGTGCTGGTGGCGAGCTGGCATTAGTGAGCTAACCACACTGAGCTGGCAGTGCCAAGTTAGCCTTGTTTTATAGGCCCAGGACGACAAAAGGGAATAAAAGGAAAGGAATGAAGGAAACAGAGACACCTTACTTGTATAATTTATACTCCACGAAAATGAACACAAATACCTCCCAAATATTTTCTCACTTCTACCACAGAGAAGATATGCCTGTGACTCCCAGACCAGACCAAGGGTCATTTAGGAAGCACGTACCCACACCCTCACATAGCACACGAATACCTTTGTCGTTCAGGAAGAAATCTAATAGGTGGCTCTTCCCATGCATCAAGCATGCCTATAACTCGGAAAGCTTGACTGCAAAGTTCCCTCCAGAAGAATTTCTGCCACAGGGCCAAGCCATTCATCTCAGCCCCACTGCCCTCTCTGCTTCTCCTTCTCTCCAAAATCATGAGGGCATGGAATAACTTCCTTTTTGTTCCTTGACTTGCATTTTGCCTTGCCTCCATCACTTGCCTGCAGGAATACATAGCAGGACTGAGAGCCATGTATCCCAGCCAATGAAGGCCCTCCAGGGGAAAGATCAGGAAAGGCCAGTTTCACAGAGCGTGGGCAAGATACTCATGAGATTTTTTTTTTTTAAGGAAGGGTGTGTGACAAATTATAGCAGCAAATGTATCAACCTTTACAAATATTCCGAGATTGCTGATTTCAGTGTTAGAATTGTAATGAGCCCCTAAAAATGTAGGATGAGCAATATTACCAATAGCACAACAGTGTTATCAAAAGTAACCTTTCTCCTTTTTACTCAAAACTTGCAAACATTAAATTTTAACTGTCCTATGACTCTCAATATCCAGCCCTGCTGAGAGACTTGTTCTCAATGGCAACCTTGCAGTTGACTTGCCCTTCCTGTATCCTGTCTCCTGGCAACTGTACATAACAACTGAAATTAATCTGTTGGTTATACAGCTTCTGTTTTAGACTTTCGCAATGAAAAAGAACAAAGTGAAAATGTATATAAACCTGTAAGGCTGAACATCTTTGGGGACTCTAATGCCACAAGACAGACTGGGAGCTGAGCAAAGAATAGGATACAACCTTCCAATCGAGCACAGCATTTAAAATCTAGGTATTTAACAGCAATCTTTAATTAATTTCTTTTCAGGGGCATTAAATCACAAATCTTACAATTAAAGTCAGAAAACTGATGCCTCAACAGGAAGGTCCAAGCACAGGGGGCAAGCTTGCTTACTGCACTGACATGGAATATTTTGGATTTCTGAAGAACATTATCACTGTTGTACTATTTGTTTCTTAAATGTATACTATACGGATAGTCCTCACAACTGAGTCCAAAATTTATGTTGCTAAGTGAAACGTTAGTTAAATGAGTTTGCCCCATTTTATGATTTTTTTTTTGCCGCTGTTGCATTTGTTAAATTGGTAACAGGGTTGTTAAGCAATTCTGGATTTCCCATTGACTTTGCTTGTCAGAAGGTCACAAAACCTGATCCCACAACTCTAAGACACTGCAACCATCATAAATATGAACCAGTTGTCAAGCGCCTGAGTTTTGATCATATGACCATGGGACGCTGCAACGATTGTGTGAAAAACAGTTATAGCAGCATTGAAAAAAGTGACTTGTAACTTGAAACAGTCACTAAACAAACTGTTGTAAGTCAAGGATTACCCACAGTCCATTTTTTTATTCAGGGCCTCAAAGTAGCATATAGAATGCTACCTCCTTCTATGTTTCCTCATAGCAATGACCCTGTGAGGGATGTTGGGGTTCAAAATAACTTCCCCAAAGTTCCCCAGTGATGCAGTGAATAGAAGCTGAATCTTCTCATTCCTCCAGTTCCAACTTGTTGACAATTACAACACACCAGTTCTTAGTACTGTATGTTTCAACTAATTCTGAAGAGGCAAAGTCAAAAATCTTGGCATGAGAACTTAGGGCAAACAAACAAAAAACGAACAAGACTAACAAATATATAAAACTCAAATATTCCCCCTTGTTCAGCAATTTTATAAGGCTAAAATCAGAAGCTGAGTCCCAGCACCACACAGGGGTGAATCTCCAGATATAACAAGCAGAGAATACGGGAACGAGGGGGGGTGTTGGAAAACCTGGGGAGACTCTTGGCTTCCATTCAAATAGAAGCTGGACAGCCCCGTGGCTTATATTGGGCTCTGCTCCAAGCAGGGAATTTACCCCTTGCAACTGTAGGATTCCATGATTCTGTACTTTCAAAACATATCTTGGTTTCCTTTCCAAAGAATAGTTTATTTCTTAAACACAGTAAGCTAAAACACAAAACAACAATTAATTAAAAATAAAGCAATACTGAAACAGTAAAGATTTTTTTTTGCTAAAAAACGTAGAAGTTACAATATGGTGAACCAACAACAGAAGTCTTCATATGATTCACTTGGGGTTCTTACGTTCACAGTGGGCAAAAGGGCAATCTTTAAGAGCAGCACTATGAAGCTGTTCAAGAGAGAGATCCTGAAAGTGAATTTTCTACAGCTAAAAATGAGACTGGGGGAAGGGGTGGGGTGGAGAATCACATGCTTTGATATGGGTCCTAATTATTCTAATATTAATTCTTAGCTTTGCTAACATGTTTGCTAGTTCTCTCCCTGCACACTCTAAGTAGGGCATGAGACTAAGTGAACATTAGGTTTTATGATCTTAAAACAATGAGAGAATCAACTTTGATTTTGATGCCCAAAGAGCCTTAGAGTTGCCATAGGTGTATCTCACAACCCTCCTGGCATCTCAAGAGATTGACTGAGCCCAGAGTAGGCAATACATTCCAGTTCATGCTGCAAATTCAGACCTGCCCCCTCCCCTGCCTTTTACACATGAGCCTCCCTCCTTCCTGGCTGATGACTGCTACCATGGGATCTGGATGTCCCCCTCCACCCCACTATGTAACATGGCTGCCAATGCTTAAAGAAACATCCAGCTGTTCTGTGCAGTCACTTGATGGTCACGACTTGATGGACAGCTGATGAATCGCTGTTTTATGCTTCAGCTGCAGTCAGGCTTCCTAAATCTGTTGTTCTTGCTTATAGCAAAATTCTCTCCCCAAGATTCAGTCCCCTCCCCCTCACAGCTTCCTCAAGAACCTCCAACCACCACAAGCTGCAATGCTGAGTTAAGAGTTTCATCATCACTAACTGCCTCCTCCTCCTCCTCCTAGGGATTTTCCCATGGAGCTGCTCCCAGATCTGAGATACAAATCAGTTTGGTACGCCTGGGTAGCAAGCTAATTGCTCTGGAGGTCATCTCGGCACGGAAGGAAAGTGGCATTTGGCTGTGAAGAAATAAATGACCAAACAATGTGAAGCATCTCCTTCTTGGCACCTCCCCAAATCAAGAAACCCGATGTCCTTTTCCACCACTACCAGGCTGAAGCTGCGTCGCAAGAAAGTTAGGGCAGTTGCTGAGTGACATCAAGGTGATGTCATCGCTGCTGCCTTAAGGAAGAGTCTGACTCCTCTGCTAATTTCACCAGCAATACGGCCGGCGGGCTGGGATGGAGGCGGCGGGAGGACGGAGCGGACTACAGACAGCCCATCCTAAGGACTGGAGGAAATACCATTTTAGACGTTTTTCAGGTTTAGAAAAGCTCAGAAGGAAAACTTGTGCAGAAACATAACACACACACACACACACACACCCAAGCAGGCAAGCTTTGCAACCATTTCCCATGGAGCGTTTTGTCTTTCTATGGAGTCAGGCACGCTCCCTTCGTCGCACCCCCACCCCTTTTTATCCAGGCTTTTGTCTTGGAAAAGAAAGGGGGAAAGCCGCGGCTCCTCCGCTCGTGGCACTTGTGCCTGCGCCTTAATTGCTTTTCCGCCCCATACTTCCACTTGCAAAGAGGAAGGGCTTTAAAACTATCGAAAGTGACTTTTAAAGGCCGAAGAAGGCAAAGCCAGCGGGGAGCCCGATTTGCTCCTTGAAAGGACCCGTAAGGCACAATTTAAAGGTCTCCCACCCCCACCCCCACCCCATTCAGACTGATCTCCCAGGAAGGAGAGGGAGACGGGGGAGAAGTCTGCCAAGTAAGGCAAGAAAAGGAGGCTAGAAGGGACGGGTTACCTGGCGAGCGCGAGTCCTCTTCAGCCCTTCCGCGCCGCCAGCCAGGGGCCTCCCCGCGTCTTCTCGTCGCTCCCGCGCGTCCGCCCCAGCCCTCCTCAGCGCCGGCGAGCTTCAGCCGCTACCGCGCAGCCATCTTGCCTCCTCCTTGAAGCGGCGTGACAGACACTCGGGTGCAAGCGGGGGCTTTTCTCCTGCCAGACGCCCGAGTCATTATCATACCGCCAAGCTCGCAGCCCGCTTCCCCCTCCCCAAGAAGCAAACAGGAGGGACGTGACATGCATGCCCAGCCTTCCGCCTTCTCGCGCCCGCCCGCCCGCCGGAGGGGAGGGGAGGGGAAGCGACGCCAGCTCAGCCCAGCCCCGGGCCTGGCAATGCGGAGCAGCAGGGCAGGCCGCCGCAACCGCCCTCACGTCCCCTCAGCTGCCCGACGCAGGCCCTGGGCCGCCGTCGCCCGCGCCTCTCCTGGCCCGGCCAGCCCGCAGCTCCCCAGGCCTCGCCGTGACGGCCTTCCGCTGCTCCATCCTCGAAGGGGCTGGGATTCCAGGAGAAGAGAAAGCGCTGCCCCCCCCCACCACCCCCCCACCCCCCCCAGACGGCTCTGGGGACGACCGCTTCTCCCTTCGGATGGCAAGGCAAGGGACCAAGCCGCGCGCCTGAGGCGCCCCACGTCAAATGTACCTGCAGCGATTGTGACACCTCCACCCCAGAAAGTAATGTGATGTTTGTCAGGTAAAAGCATTCGTTATTGGTTCTTTTCACTAGTGGTGGTGATTGTTTTAATGCAAGCTACATTCTATCAGCAGTTAATGTACACTTCAAATACCCACAACATGGATCGACTGCATGTCTTTCTTCAAGGGCTATAACACATTCATAGGTGACTGTTAGTTATTAATAATCATCATATGAAAACATAACCGGAACCAATAGGTGCAAAATCACTCTACCTGCTGAAGCTGACAGCAGAGAATACTGCATGGTTTGTAGGATATGCATGAAGGCCAACAGAAAGACAATCATTTTGGTTTAATATGTGAATCCAGTCACTAACAACTTGTCAGCAATGGCTTTTGGCCTCGTTTGATGGATGAACCTAGCCAACTGGGATTTATTGTACAAACAATGATTAATAACCCATCATGGCCCAGTGCCATCTGTGAATCCGCTCTTAGCCCTACAGACCACACTGCAGGCAAGAGCTGCAGAATTCATTCGGTTTATCCAAAAGCACAAAATGTGTTCCCCAAGGCAGCCAGAGAGATTTCAATAGTGGGACGGCTTCTAGCTAGGAAGCTGTTAGAGGACAGCGTCTTTCTCAGTCCCAGAGCAGGCCCCTCAGTCAGGTAGGGGAAAGGGATGGCTGGGTGCCTGCCCATAACTGAGCCTTTTCTGCTCTAGTCAGATTTACTTCCTAGACTGAAACCAATTACCCAGGCCAATCAATTTGGGGGATCAGCAGATGCCTATGAACCGTTTGCAGAGCTTATTTGTACATGGATTAGATTGAACACAACCCAGAAGAAATTGTTGCCACAATCTCTAGCGTAGAGATGGGGAGCTGGAGGTGTTCATCCCCTCCCCCTCCTCTCTGAGGGCTGGGTGAATGAAGGGGCACCTGACTTTTGGCCCATATCTGCATGCACACACAGGTACATAGTCACTAGCAGGAAGAGGGGTGTCTCTTAATTGTCCCATTTCTAATATTAAGGCATTTGAAAGTCATCATAACTCCCCAGCTGCTAGTATCAGCAGTAGGGGTGGTGGAAGATGATTCCTCGTATCCAATGCCAGCATCCAGCAATAGGCTGATCAGCAAATAGCCAGGACATATCCAGAATGGCCAAGATATACTGATTTCCCCTGTGCTCCCTATTAATTGTTGTTGTTCTTTATGGCTTGGTGAAAGCTTATCAAACTTTAAGATTTTCCTAAAATGTAATGCAATGCTAAGAGAAGAGCCTATTCTATCATGGTGTTCCCTTTAGAAGAGCAAAAGTCTGTATCTTTGCACATTCCACAATGTTAAAGGGCAAAAGACTATTGAATAGATGACCACAGATTTCATGAAAAGGAGTTTCTATAGGGCTTGTATATCAGAGAGGGAAAGGTGAAAGATCTTCAGCTGTCAGGTGATCTGAGTGATGTATTCCTTTCCATCTTTACCCAACTAAAAATTCCACTCCCATTTTTTTCTTTGAACTACTTATGCACAAAGATTTCAAGACGGCTTGCTTGCCCCAGTCTTCTTCCAATTATTCCCCACCTCACTTTTCCAGTGTAGTTTGCAGCCCATTCAAGGACTCCCCAGTCTTGGTTCCTCTCTTGCTTTGCATTATATCTGGGAAGCTAGATGCTACTACTACTACTACAAAGCTTTCCCGGGATAAGCTTAAATCTATAAGGGAGTCACTTTACTAGAACTCGGTTCCCCAACTTCCGGGCCATGGACTACTACCTGTCTGTGGCCTGTTAGGAATTGGGCTGCCCAGCTGGAGGTGAGCAAACAAAACTGAGACCATCCCCCACCCATAGTCCATGGAAAAATTGTTTTCCACAAAACTGGTGCCTGATGGCAGAAAAGTTGGGGGCTACTACCTTAGAGAAATTAACACAGCATAGAGTATTTCCAGACAGCCATCTCAGAAAAGCTTTAATCCATGCTCCCTTTTAACTCACCCCAAGCTGTAATACCCTGCTTCTTACTTCCAAGTAGACATGATTAATATCACATTATTTAGCATTAATTTTAAGGAGATACATTTAATAAGGTTACATTCCTTGCAGTTAATAATGTTTGCATCCCATTAAGAATGACAATTTGTTTTCATGATTTGAGCAAATACAAAATGAGACTGTCCATCCCTGAGAGTAGAAAGGATAGAAAACCTGGCTGCATCAAGACAAAGAAATTGGAATATTTTGGACCCAGTTGAAGTGTACATCTTAAAAGAGGAGTCATACCCAATAGACCCACAAATGCCACTGAGTCCTTCAGCTTCCTGGGTCCATTGCCCAAGAGCCACTTGTCTAAGGAAACCAACTGTTCCTCCCAGCAGGGCAAAAGAAGGATCCTTCTGGATAAGCCATCAGTTTGTCCCTGATATTCAAGTAAGAGCAGAAAAGACCGCCCTGTGCTGGAGAGGGCAAGAGAGACGTTAGTCTCTATGGCTAGCAAAGCTGTAAGGCTGAAGTTCCCCCTCCCCTGTCAAGAACTCTTCAGACCACTAAAGCAGTGGTGTGGGACCTCAGCAAGAAGCCCCACTAGGCATGAAGCTTTGTCTCCATCATTTGCCCTAAAAACCTGCTTCTAATCATCTGTCTTCTATTTAATAACCAGTCAACAGAAAGTGCCACTTTATACAAAAATCAATTCCCAAACTCTTTACAGCAATGTGATATAAAATCTAAACGTTACAAATCTAAACTCTGATTTTTAGTTATATCAAAGTCTTCTACAGATTTCAAAGACCAAAAAACAGACCTGCAATGGCAGTATTAGCATAAAAGATCTTCAAAAGAAGGGAACAGCTAAAGCCATCAACTTATACAAAACAACCACTTTGAATAAAGCACTGTTTCCTTTTCCTTTTTAATTATGTATCATCCTAATGGGTTCAGGAGAGACCATTATGCAACAGCTGCTGAGACCAAATACTACAAGACTCTGGCATTCTCCTTCCACCACACCTGGGCAGTCCCTGCAAAAAGAGCCAAAAGGTACAAGCGGGCCTGATTTTCAAGGAAGCTTCTCTTCAACCTCTCCTCCATCACTGCCTGTGCTTCTCCCTCCCTCCAGGACTGCTGGACACATTCTCCACCTATCCCAAGGACCAATCAATATTCCAAGGGTGCTCACTTGGCAGCTGTTCTGCCAGAAGGTACTACCAAGCTCCAAGGGAGTATGTCCTTGACTGTGTTTAAACCTGGTTTATTGGATGGCATGTGTTTGCATAGTGCACATGGTTTTCAGCCCCTGTGGTAAGAACCTGGCTGGGAGCCAGGAGGTTGCAAGTTGATATAAAACAATCAAATCAAGAATAGGCCACTAAGACAACAAACCTAGAGAATGAGAAGACAGTGGGTGTGTGCTAAATACTGAGAGGTTTATTATGACTACTAAGGGTATGCTGCTCTACCCAGAGAATAAACTGGACATTCTCCCAGAGTCAGTTTGGAGCTGGGTGATGCCTACAATGTATACATTAAGTCCCACTGCATCTTGCACTAGTCAGATCACACTTGGTGGATTATGGTGGCAGAGGAGACCAAGGGATGGCGTGAGGGGTGGGAGTCCAGAAAGCTGTTGCATGGAAGGGACCTGTCTTCCTTGGAAGCAATGGGAGGAGGGGAACCACCAATTTCAATTTCAAGGAGTGAAGATTCAGGCTGAAAATCTAGAGAACTTTTCTGTCATAAGAGCCATTAAGGTGGGTTTCCCCTGGCTGAAAAATTTTGAAGAAGGGCTGGATGGCCAGCTATCAAGGATGGCTTGCTGGACTCCAGCCCTGAGCAACCAGGAAGCCCTTTCCAACTCATCCTTTCTGTCCTGTGGTGACCATGACCAATTCTTCCCCAAACATGTAAAATGGCCACAACTGTTCTCTAAGTATGCCTTATGTGGGGCCCAAAGGCATTCAAGGTAAACATGAAATGGAGGCCACTACTTTGTATTATTTCTGCTTTCCATCTACCTTTAATTTTTTTTAAAACAAATCTATCTTGGCAAAAGTTCCTAAAGGTGCCTGAGAGCACTTTGGCTATATAATGAGAATCTGTGATTTGAAGTAGAATTAAATCTGGTAAAAACATTGGTATGTCACAGGCAGTCTGGACTGCTTCTCAGATTTATGGGAACAAGGTAATAATACAGTGAAAAGAAAGCAGGAGCATCTCTGGACAGGGGTGCCTCCCCTGGACACAGTCCTCACTGATTAGACACAGCTGCCTAATTGTTAGGTGATAGTTTATTTTGGATGGGAACTACCAAGAGAAAGTTATAAGCTATTTAAATTAACTGCCCCATCTTTATTCTTCTTTATATAGACAATGCAGCCATCCTTTCCTTCTCCAAAGAATGCCTCAGACTAAAACTATTCCAAAAGAAAGGAAATACTAAAGGCCCCAATTAGACAGACAATTAATAGTAAACATATTGTGCCTATTAAATCTTTTAAATATTTAGCTGTCTATTTTCAATCTTCTACCTGCTAGTTTTTCCAACAAAACAAATAACAATTGAAAAAGTATCTCTTGCATTTGCTAAATTTGCTGGTCCACCTGGAAATGATTATGTTCCATAGCTACTAATCTATTAGAATTAAAGTTCTGGGGATGATACTATACTGTGTTAAGCTACTCAATTGCTCTAGCTTAGCAGCAATTCAGTCATTTAAAAAAAAATCTTATTAAAAGTCCTTTATTCAGATTCTAAAACTCTAACAAGACTAGAACTGAGCTGTTTCCCTAGCGGCCAGATTTCTCAGATTTTGATTGAAGCCTCCTGGGGAACTTCCTTGATCAATCTCGTCTTGTTAGACAGGTTCTCTTCCACCCAAAGATTAATGATGATTTGGCATACTGTGGAATTTCCTTCCCAGCCTTAGCTAAGTTGGGCGTTGATAACACTTTGGTTGAATTGGGTACCCCCCACACACACACTTTTACAGCACAGTTTATCCCTCCTATCCTGACTATCTCTAAATATTTCTTCAGTATTCCATAAGCCCTCATAGGAGACTATTTACTGTGGCCCACAGTGGAGCATTACCTGTTACAGCAACACCAGAGGATATAGAATATAATAAAATTCTTTATTGGCCAAATGTGATTGGACACACAAGGAATTTGTTTTTGGTGCAAATGCTCTCAGTGTACATAAAAGAAAAGATACATTTGTCAGGAATCAAGAATCATTAGGTACAACACTTAATAATAATCATAGGATACAATAAGCAATCAAATCATAGTAGGAAACAGTCAATAAAAATAGTTAGGATTCAAGCAACCAAGTTATAGACATATAGTCATAAGTGGGAGGAGATGGGTGAAAGGAAGGATGGGAGGAGTAATAGTAATAGTAATGCAAACTTAGTAAATAGTTTGACAGTGTTGAGGGAATTATTTGTTTAGCAGAGTGATGGCATTCAGGAAAAAACTGTTCTTATGTCTAGTTGTGTGCAGTGCTCTATAGTGTCGTTTCAAGGGTAAGAGTTGAAACAATTTACGTCCAGGATGTGAGGGGTCTGTAGATATTTTCACAGCTCTCTTTTTGGCTCGTGCAGTACACAGGTCCTCGATGGAAGGCAGGTTGGTAGCAATTGTTTTTTCTGCAGTCCTAATTACTCTCTGAAGTGTGTGTCTGTCTTGTTGGGTTGCAGAACCAAACCAGATACTTACAGAGGTGCAGATGACAGACTCAATCATTCCTCTGTAGAACTGGATCAGCAGCTTCTTGGGCAGTTTGAGCTTTCTGAATTGGCACAGAAAAAACATTCTTTGTTGTGCTTTTTTGATGACGTTTTTGATGTTAGGTGTCCATTTTAAGTCTTGAGATATAAAATAATCTAGAAATTTGAAGGTGTCTGCTGTTGATACTGTGTTGTCTAGTATTGTAAGAGGTGGTTTTTGGAGGGTTTCTCCTAAAGTCTAACACCATTTCTATGGTTTTGAGTGTGTTCAGTTCCAGATTGTTCCGGTTGTACCGCGAGGCTAGTTGTTCAACCTCCCACCTGCATGCAGATTCATCGTTGTCTCGAATGAGACCAATCAGACCAAAAAAAAAACAAGGGCCTTGGTGGTGCAGGCTGTTAATCATCTAGCACTTAGTGCAAGCTGCCTGCAATTAGTGCTGGTTCGAATCTCACCAGGCTCAAGGTTGACTCAGCCTTCCATCCTCTCGGGGTAGGTAAATTGAGGACCCAAGATTGTTGGGGGCAATAAGCTGACTTTGTAAAAATGCCACTTGAGGGGGCCAAAAAGCCCTAGTAATAAGCAGGCATATACAATGGAATGAAGGCTATTGCTGAGCACCTAGCATGGTGCTCCATAGACTGTAAGCCGCCCTGAGTCTCCGGAGAAGGGCGGCATATAAATGTAATTAAAAAAAAAAATCGTTGTATCATCTGAAAACTTCAGTATTTTAACAGATGGATCAGTTGAGATGCAGTCATTGGTATAAAGGGAGAAGAGAAGTGGAGAGAGCACACAGCCTTGGGGGGGGGGGAAACTGTGCTAATTGTACAGGTATCAGATGTGATTCTGCCTAGCTTCACCTACCACTTCCTGTCTGTTAGGAAGCTTATGATCCACTTACAAGTATGTTCAGGTACCACTAGCTGGTTTAGTTTAGTCAGAAGAATGTATAGAATGATGATATTGAATGCTGAACTGAAGTCTACAAAGAGGACCCTTGCGTAGGTATTTGGAGATTCAAGGTGTTGTAGGATGTAGTGCAGATCCATATTAACAGCATCATCTGTCAGTCTATTTGCTTGGTATGCAAATTGCATGGGGTCTAACAGCAGATCTGTGATGATTTTCATGTGGGACAGCACCAGCCTTTCAAAGGTTTTCATAACTACAGATGTTAGAGCAACTGGTCTGTAGTCATTCAGTTCCCTGATGGAGGGCTTCTTTGGCACTGGGATGATAGTAGAGCGTTTGAAGCAAGAAGGAACATAGCACATCTTTAGTGATTTATTGAAGATTCGGGTGAAGATGGGGGCCAATATGTCAGCACAGACTTTTAAGCAAGAAGGAGTTATCTTGTTTGGCCCTGGTGCTTTTCCTGGTTTCTGTCTATGTAATAGATCTTGCACTTCTTTTTCTGTGATCACCAGAGGTTGTGAACCTAGTGGGTTAGGGTCAGTTGTGGGAGGTTTGGTGGCTGTTGCTGGTGTGTTTGAGATGTGATCAGTTGTAGGAGGTTTGGCTGTTGTTGGTGTGTCTGAGATGGGGGTTGTGGAAATAAGTGGCTGTAGCTTCCTTTCAAACCTGCAGTAAAACACATTCAGGTCATCTGCTAGTTGTTGATTTCCTTCTGCCTGGGAAGGAGGTTTGCTGAAGCCAGTGATGTTTTTAAGAGTTTTCCACATGTTTGCTGGTTCATTTGTTGAGAACTGATTCCTTAACATTTCAGAGTAGCTTCTTTTTACTGCTCTGATCTCTCTTGTTACTACATTTTATAAACCTCCCATCTGAAAGCCACATTTGATTTCATCCAGACAAGAGGTTAAAAACTGTCACATATACTATTAAAATGCTTATTGTACACCCAATGGAAATCAAACTTCATGTCCAATTGTTTACAACTGAATTGCCATTGTGAGCAGAGGCTCATTACGCCTCTTTTGAGGGACCATTCTTCAAAAGCCTCTAAGATGCTAGAAAAATTTATATCTATAACTGCAGTTCTTAGAGAACATTGACTGATGAGTAGACAAGCTTCAGAGAAGACCTCTCACTCCTTGCCCGTGCTCTGTCTAACTCTTCAACATCATCAGCTGAAAAATAACTCTCGAAAGCCCACTCAGGATTTAACGCCTTAGGTGGGCATTCAATTTAATCTCCAGTTGTAAAGTATGGGGAGAAGCTGAACTCTTCCTCAGTGGTTGGAAAGTTATTTGGACTCATTTATAAACTCCATGGAAATTCCTGGGTGGGTGTGATTGTTCTGGACACAGATGGTGCTCTGTTGCTCTCCCAGACACTGGTTGGGCTGATGGGGGCACTTTATGCACTTGCTGTATATTGTCAGGAAGAAATACTAGAAATCAACTACTCAGAAACCAAACTAGCCGGCAAATAAATAGCAATCTAACAGAAATCCAATTTCTAATTAGGCATCTAATAGATGAATCAAATCCTTTAAATACTTAGGGATTATTTTCTGTGCTACAAACAATTGTAAATCTTATGCTGACCATGTCATCTTGAACATTCCAGAGGAACAGCAAAACTGCAAGCCATCAGTATTTCTCCAAAGGAGCCCAGCACATATTCATAAGGCTCAAACTCTTCTTCAAGATATGAGCTTTGTAGTCCAGGTGATCCCTTATAGGTCATTTCTTCCCCTCAAGAAAGTTCAACCTAAGCAATTCTGGGGACTCCCTTGAAGTAACTTTCTGTGTTTCAAGCATGGTGGTATGTTGGTAAGTCAGCCTATTCAAAATAGAAACCATTGCTTGAATTCACATCCTTTCATATTGACTTAAACTTTTTTCCCAGCAAGTTGAACCCCTTTAATTATGATTGATAGTTTCTAGTCTTCTTGGTGTTAGATGAAAAATTAAAATCTTATGGATTCTCATGGGCAGCCATCCCCTTGGTGGACTAAAAACACACATCAGCCAGTCTTAAAGGATGCACTGTTGACTTGCTCAAAAGGATTTTCTGAACCACTAAGCACATGGCTAGATAGTTGCACAACTCCTACTTTGGAAGGGCTTTGTTTTTGGCTAGAGTCAATGCCCTTGAACACCCCTTTTGCCCATTTGGTGGAAGAGCAACTGAAATAGCGAAACACATTGTTTTATCCCTCTGTATTGGCGCTTGCCAGAAATTACTGTTTCCACCAAGGAGCAACAACCCCGGTTGCACTGATTCCTTCTACCTCAATGACTGTTCCACAATTTGTACAATAAGTCATCATTTCTGTTCAAAAACCTCTTCAAATTCCCCATTAGGACCATTTTGAGTGCAGTTGTTCATTTAATCACTACCCTGTAACAACCTTTTTTGTCAATTGGCATGCTTCTGCTTTATTTTCATTAATGGGTCACAGGGTCATTTTAACATTATAATGGTTCAATACTGTAGGTCAATAATTTTATTCTTCTATTACTATTATTTTGGTTTGTTGCACTCAGCCAGATGTTTAGACTAGATTTTTATCCACCTATCAAGTCCTTCCCAAGGACTTAGCATAGGCAGCTGTTCTTGTTTGATTGTGCTGAAGATTTTGTTCCCTGGATGTAAGCTGTTCCAAATAAAGCTGCCATTTGCAATTGACTGGTGATGGTTTTGTCAAGGCCAATGGTGTTCAAGTGGTGCTCCTGTTTTTTTGGGATTACATCCCAGTCAGCTATTATTATTGGTACTATCTTTGCTTTCTTTTGTAAGAGTCATTCTATTTCCAAATGTTTATATTTTCTGATTTTCTCCAGTTCATTCTCTTCTACTCTTTTGCCTCCAAGTACTGTCACATCTACAATCCAGACACTTTGTTTTTATTATCATCAGTTATTAAGTCAGGAGTGTTATGTGGTAGGTGCTGTCTGTTTGAATTCTAAAGTTCCACAGCAATTTAGCTTCTTTATTTTCTAAAGGGCTCCCCTTGAAGAGCATCCGGAGGCTTCAGCTGGTGCAGAATGCGGCCACGCGGGTGATTCTGGGGGCTTCTTGGAGCTCCCGCGTTACACCGCTCCTGCGCAAGCTGCATTGGCTTCCGGTGGCCTTCCGGGTGCGATTCAAGGTGTTGGTGATCATTTTTAAAGTGCTCTATGGCTTGGGACCCAGGTACTTATGGGACCTCCTGCTGCTACCATCGGCCTGCCGCCGGCCAGTGCGCTCCCACAGGGTGGGCCTCCGGGTGCCGTCAGCTGGGTGATGCCGGCTGGCGGCCCCAAGGGTGCGGGCCTTCTCTGCGGGAGCACCCTCCCTTTGGAATGAATTACCCCCAGAGATGTGGACTATCCCTGACCTGCAAACCTTCCAGTGCGCATTGAAGACCCATCTTTTTCAGCAAGCCGGTCTGACCTAGTATCATTGGAATGGTTTTAACTTTTATAATTTTTTACCCTGTTTTAGTGTTTTATTATAGTTTTAATTCTCCAGCCACTAATTTAATTCATTTTAATCTATTTTTAATTTTATATTTGTAATTGTATTATTTTTAGCTCGGCTGTGCATCGCCCCGAGTCCCAATTTGGGAGAGGGGGCGGTATATAACTAAATCAATAATAAAGAAATAAATATTACCTTGTCTACTTGATGGTCCTACCAATTCTTGTTTGCAGGCAAAAGATATTTCTTGCAGATCTTCCAATGTATCCTTGTTGCTACTTGTCATGCCATTGTTTGCGGTCAGTCTGTGTGATCCTCTTGAAGCAGCTAACCAGGTAGTCTACTAATTCCTCAGTTTCTTTGCACAAGTGGCACTTGCTGTCTTCTCAATTCTGCTTTGTATGCATTTGTTCCTAAAGCCCGGTCTTTTGCAGCTAGAGTTAGTCTTTCTGCTCCCTTCTTCAATTTTCCTGCCCTTAGCCATTGCCAGTAACTGTGAGAGGGATCTTGGAGTCCTAGCGGACAATCACTTAAATATTATCCAGCAGTGTGCTGCAGCCATCAGAAAAGCCAATGCAATCCTAGGCTGCATTAATACAGAATCAAGGGACATGAAGTATTAGTACAGCTATATAATGCCCTGATAAAACCACACTTGGGATATTGCATCCAGTTTTGGTTGCTACAATATCAAAAAAAGATGTTGGAAGATTGCAGAGAAGAGCAACAAAGTAATTAGAAACTGAAGTCTAAAACATGTGAAGAATGATTGCAAGAATTGGGTATATCTACTCTAGTGAAAAGAACAGGATGTGGGCAGTGTTCTAATAGTGCATCCAAAACAAGAGGGGTTCAACCTATTCCCCAAAGCAGCAGAAAGCAGGACAAGAAGCAATGGATGGAAACCAATCAAGGAGAGAAACAACCTAGAACTAAGGAGAAATTTCCTAACAGTGAGAACAATTAATAAGTGGAACGTCTTGCCTTTGGAAGTTGTGGGTGCTCCATCACTGGGGTTTTCAGAAGACACTGGGCTGCCATTTGTCCCAAATGATACAGGGTCTCCTGTTTGGACTAGAAGACCTCCAAGGTCCCTTCCAATTCTGTTATTCTGTTAAGTTTGGTAGTGAGAAATGTTAGCAAGTTACAGGTAGTCCATGACCTATGACCACAATTGAGCCCAGAATTTCCATTGCTAAGCAAGACAGTTGTTAAGTGAGTTTTGCCTCATTTTAGGACCTTTTTTGCCACAGTTGTTAAATGAATCATGCAGTTGTTAAGCAAATTAACTTTGCTTGTCAGAAGCCAGCTGGGAAGGTTTGTGTAACCACCAATGGTAATCCCATGACTTTCAGAGCCCTGCAACATGCCAGCTGCCAAGCACACAAGTTTTGATCACGTGACCAGAGGGATGCAGTAACGGTCATAAGTATGAAAACTGGTCACAAGTCACTTCTTTCAGTGCCATTGTAACTTTGAATGATTACCAAACAAATGGCTGTAAGTCACAGACTTTTATTGTTATTAATTAATTAGTATTAATGTTAGGAAGAAAAACATACTTTGCCATTTGCCGCTTCTGCCTGCCTGCCTGCCCACCGAGGTTCAGAGCCTTTGGGGAAACTGCCCATCAGAGCCAGACTCCCCCTTCCCCCCTTGGGGCTGTGGCTGCCCCTGCCGGACAGAGTCATAGAAACCGGCTTGGGACAGAACCGTTTCTGAGGGGCAGCAGCTCTCTCTGGGCATCCTCGGCCTGGGTGGAGACATTGGCCACTTGCTTCAGAGCCAGGCTGGACATACCAATGAGTTACAGCCACAAGATGGGAGGTGACGTTTGGGTTTTCAGCCTCACAGGCATGAATTAGCGGCTCCCAGGAGCGGGGGGGGGGTGTGGGGGGGTGTGGAGGGGAGAGGCAACACCTTCCATCACCAATAAGGCAAAGCTTGGAATAGCAAGTGCTGACTTGCTCAAAGAACTACTGCTGCTGCCGCTACCATGTGGGTGGATTTGGCAATTGATGGTGTAGGCGGTGATCTAAGTGTGTTTCTGACGAAGAAGAAGATGGTATGCTTAGTAAGTGCGGGGTAATGTGTTGGCAAGACATTGAAATCATGTGCTTTTTCTCGGGCTTTGCTAAACAAGCAGGCCTGTCTTTTCCTCCTCTCCAATCTCAAAACGCTTGAAGTGAAATTGGAAGGCAAGCCCACTCCCAGGTGTTACGTGAGTGACTCATGCGGAATGAGACCGGGTAGGCGGGGAGCTCTTCTCGGAGCACGTACACCTTCCCCTTCCCTGCGCAAAAAGCAGCTCTGCTCTCCTGCATCAAACCATGGGGAAAGCCGCTCTACTCAAAGCTATGCCTGCCAAGCTGCTGGAAGGAGATCCCCCTAGCCTGGGCAGCTGCCCCTCCCAGCCCACACTCGACCGGGGTGGGGGTGGGGCCCTGCCCCCCTTTCCCCGCTGAGGCAGCAGGGCAGGACTCCAGCAGGTGCCACCTCCAAATAGTAGGTGTGACATTGTTGCAAGGCCTCCTGCTTTGACTGTCTTCGGAAGTCAAACGGCATGAGTCAGACCTTCTTATTTGCAGTCCTCTAGCAACATGAATACAACCTGCAGAGGCTGGAAAATTAGTCACAATCTGGCAGGGAGGGCGTCCCCCATGGCTAGCAAGGGAGAAGAAGCTACCGGGGGTATATATTATATATTCTCCCTGAGAAACAGCTACTTGTTTGTTGAATAAGCTAAACTTCCAATCTTATCAGGCCCCAAGAACAAGGAACGACATAATGGAGTTACTTCTGAGTAGTTTTTCTTCTTGTTTTTCACCTGCAGACAGAATCTTGCCTGACAAAACAACTATTTGCATAACTACAGATGTTTATTTAATCAATTTTAAAACTGCCCATCCACCTCACAGAAGGTCTCTGGGAATCACTAAGGGGAATCACCATTGTTTACTCTGTTCCTGCAGACAACATTTCCAGGCTCCACATTCTCTTTGCCTTCCAGAAACCAGCTCCTCCCTCCTAGGAATCCAGACTAATTTCTCCACACTTTTCCTGTTAACTCACCCCAAAATAGTGATGGCTCTTTGAGCAGGAGCATTGCTTTGCTGGTTCTGATTTAACTTGCCGTCAACAAGAATATCCAATTCATTTTTATATCTTGTTTTTCATTTTTCCTACTCAGATACAGGGCTTTATATTTCTCTTTGACAATCTTCATTCTGTTCATTTTTAATCATATTTTTATTGAAAATTTTATTACAACGGCAAAAGCAAATAGAAACTAAACCCAGAGTTAAAAAAGAAAGGAGCAAGAATGCAAGAAAAGAAAAAAAAAGTACAGGTAGTCCTCAACTTACAATTTAGTGATCGTTTGAAGTTGCAATGGTACTGAAGAAAGGGTCTTGTGACCATTTTTCACATTTACAACCATTGCAGCAGCATCCCCAGGGTCACATGATCAAAATTCAGCCACTTGGCAACTGGCATGTATTTATGACGGTTGCAGTGTCCCAGAGTCATGGGATCACTTTTTGTGACCTGAGAAACAAAGTCAATGGCAGCTCTGTTACTAATTTAACAACTGCAGTGATTCACGTAAGAGCTATGGCAAGGAAGGCTGAAAAATGGAGCAAACTCCCTAACAACTATCTTGCTTAGCAACAGAAATTTGGGAGTCAATTATAGTCTTAAGTCAAGGACTACCTGTAGGGAAAAAAAAGGAAGGAAATATTTAAAGAAGTTACTTCTGATCTTCATCATAAGTATAAACAAGTTAGTAATTCTTCAATCCTACAACGTTACAAAAAACGTATCTTCTTTCTACTACCCTATCTATATGCATATCCATAAACCAACAACTTTTCAGTCCAGGTTTAAGCAGAAGTCTGTAAAAGATTACCAGAATTTAATAGACAACTTGAAAAAATGGAACTTTGATGTTTTATATGTTGACAGCAGCAGGAATGCTCTACGCACAAAAATGAAGAAAAAAACCCAACTTTAATTCCCACAATGGACAAATGGCTACAAAAGCTGATGGAGTTAGCAGAGATGACTAAACTGATTGCTTTAATTAGAGAAAAGGGTTGGAAACCACTGCTGAACTTTATGCTTGAGATAGGAATAAAATGACATTTTGATTTTGGGTTTTACAAATTAGATAGGTTTGTTGTCATAGAAATGGCTAGTATATATACTCAGTAAAAGCAAAAAGTTAAGGGTCTATGAATAAGTATCTTATTCTACTGTGCTAAGAACCAAAGTCAATGCTTTTCTTTCTTTTCCAATTTTTACCCCACACTTTTTCCTCTTTTCTTTTATCTTACTTTCCCATTATTTTCATCTTTCTTTGTATTTTATATTTTTATAAACTAATAAAAGCATTTTTAAAAGGATTATCAGAGCTTTTATATTTCTTCCCTTTACTTCTAACAATCTTAATTGTTAATTTATTCAGACGTTGTCATAAGACTTGATCTTTTCCTCATCCCAAAGGCTTGATCAAACCTCTTTTGTAAATTCATAAAAAGTCATTATCCAGGTTATTCTCTTGCTTTTTCATTTATATTTTTATTAGTAAGTCTTTAACCAATCCATTTAGTATATCCAGTAGTAAGTCCTTAACAAGTCATTCTCTTGGCTTGTCATTTATGTTTTCACATTAATCATATTTTCTTATAGTCCATGGTTTTCCAATTTTCCAATATTTATTGTTCTAATAATTCTGCATTGAGCAAAATTTGTTTCTTCTCTTTATCCTGTACTCTCTTACTCTTTCATATCTGTCATTCCTTTGTTAACATCTTTTGAATGTAGTCTATCTATAAAAGCAAACATCTCTGCTGACATTATAGCTAATTTCTGATCCCATTCTTCAAATATCTCCTGAAGATGTGCTGACATTTTGTGTCATTTTGTAAACTTTGCTACTAACCAAAAACAATTGGCAAACCTTCATTTTTTAAATTGTCTGGAATCTTTAGTGCCCTCTGGTGTCCAATGTTTGAAATCATAAAAGTCTTGAATTCCCGTTTTGATTTAGAATAGACCAAAAAATATAGTTCCCATGAAAAGCTGTATTTTATTCAATGTTTCAAATTTGTCTTGTTCCTCATTTGAATCTTAGAAGTATCTTATTTAGCTTTTTCCTGTTTGTTTCCCATTCTTTAAATTCTTACGTTTAATATTTCTTTTATTCAAGAATAAAGATAAACTCACTAGATGGCTTTTCAAACCTGTATTTTCACTAACAAAACCATGGGGATTGACAAGTGATTGACAGTATAGTGCCAGATGATAGATGGCTTTGTATATATTTTGTAATGAGTGGCTGGATTCCATCTTACATATTTTGTGTTGTGCTTTTTTTTTTTTGCTATGTTGTGGGCAATGCCCAGAGGCCATTTGGAGTCAGGTGGCATCTTAAACCAGTGCCCCCAAGCTTTCTGGCTTTTTGGACTGGTGAAAGGGGGGAGAGGAAATGGTTCTGCGGGGGCAGCCCCATTTGCACAAGCGGTAGGCACTCAGACCAATGGAGAGCGTGGCTGAAAAACTACAGGAATTTTATACTGTATCTACAAAAACACGGCAAGCAACAGAAGAAGAATCTATAAAGGTTCTATCTAATGTAGGCCAGCATATCTGGAGAGCCACATAGTGGAACTAAATATCAGCAAATATTTAGATCAGAAAGCAACTGCCGGGTGTAGCAAAAGCCAAAGATTGAGTCAAAAGGAACTTCAGGATGTGTAGTGTTTTGTCAGGATACACAGGGAAAATAATTGCCCAGCTGCCACTCCTGATGAAAACCAAACAAGAAGTCAGTGTGGCCTACAAAAAGAAAATGGACAGGTCATCAGTGTGGTGAGGCAGGAGAGGGAAGACGATACCCTGCAAGCCTAGGAGCAGATATGGCGGGAGTAGAGGGTCATATCAGGTTAGGGGTTTGCGTGTCCGCTATCTCCAAGCGGTAACGCGCTCCGACCCTCTCGACCCGTCTTGCAGGCCTGGTTGTGCAGAGTCTCAGGCCCTGAGCACCCGGCTGATGTTATGCAATGCCAGGTCCGTTATAAATAAGCCCCCCCTGATTTTTGATCTGATTCAGGATGAGGGCGTGGACCTGGCAGGGGTCACCGAAATCTGGTTGGGCCCAGAGGGGGGTCTCCCCCTGGTAACGATGTGCCCACCAGGTTTCCAGGCATTTCATCGGCTGAGGGTTCAGGGTAGGGGTGGTGGAGTGGCGGCAATTATTAGGGAGGATCTCTGTCCTAGGGAAGCCACTGTACCTCAGATGGCTGGCTGTGAGTCCCTCTTTGTGAAGTGGAGTCAGGGAGGTCAGATGGGTCTTTTGATAATGTACCTGGCTCCCTGCCACGTATCATCAGCCTTGCCCGGGCTCCTCGGGGTAATAGCCGAGCTGGCGGTGGAGACACCCAGACTGTTAGTCATGGGTGACTTCAACCTGCCTTCGCTCGGTGAATCCTCTGGGGCGGCCAGAGAGTTCTGGGCTTCCATGACGGCCTTGGACCTGACCCAATTAGTTTCTGGGCCCACTCACATGGGAGGACACCCGCTGGACCTGATTTTTGCCTCTGGACAGTGGTTGAATGACAGCGGTTAGGGGATATAGTTGTTAAACCCTTGTCATGGTCTGATCATTCTCTCCTTAGACTAGACTTCTGCACCGCCACTCCACATCGCAGGGAGGCGGAGCCGAGGAGATGGTTCCGCCCCAGGCGCCTGATGGATCCTGAACGGTTCCAAATGGAGCTTGGGCCATTACCTGAAACTCTGGCTCATAACTCGGCCACAGACTTGATAGCCACCTGGGACAGGCTGGCTGCCGAGGCTCTGGACGAGTTGTGCCTTTGCAACCTCTGACCCGGCAGAGATCTTGCTCGGCTCCATGGTTTACGGAGGAGCTGAGGGAGATGAAATGCCGGAAAAGACGTCTGGAGGGCCAGTCATGTCAAGTCTGATCGAACACAGGTGAGGTCCTATATTAGGACCTACCCAGTAGCGATAGAGGCGGCGAAGCGTTCTCACTTCTCCGCCCTTATTGCATTGGCAGAAAATCGACCCGCCGCCCTATTTAGAGTAACCCGCTCCCTGCTTGGGCCGGGAGCACGGGAGGATCTCTTGCAGGGTAGGGCGGAGGAGTTTTCTCGATTTCTGCACGATAAAATCGCTCAGATTCGGGATGGGCTGGACTCTAGTTGGGAGGTCCCAGAGGAGGTGACCGCGGCAAATCTTGAGATGGTTATCTGGGACGAGTTTGACTCTGTGACCGCCAAGGGTATAGACAGGTTGCTGGGGCGGCTGAATGCCACCACGTTTATTGGACCCTTGCCCCTCCTGGCTGGTTTCTACCACCAGAGAGGTGACGCATAGTTGGCTCCAGGGAATTGTTAACGCTTCTTTGGTGGAGGGCTCACTGCCCACCGCCTTGAAAATGGCAATGGTGCGACCCCTCCTCAAGAAGCCCTCCCTGGACCCAACTCTTTTGAACAACTATCGTCCTGTCTCCAACCTTCCCTTTGTGGCGAAGGTTGTTGAGAGTGTGGTGGCATGTCAGCTTCCCCGGTACCTGGAGGAAGATACGTACCTGGATCTCTTCCAATCGGGCTTTAGGCCCGGGCATAGTACAGGAACAGCATTGGTCGCGTTGGTTGATGATCTCTGGAGGGCCCGTGACAGGGGTTATTCCTCTGTCCTGGTCCTATTAGACCTATCAGCGGCTTTCGATACTATTGACCATAGTATCCTATTGCGACGGTTGGAGGGGTTGGAGGTTGGAGGCACCGTATTGCGGTGGTTCGCCTCCTTCCTCTCCGACTGCCTGCAATTTGTGTTGGCAGGGGGGGAGAGGTCCACCTCTCCCCCCCTGTGGGGTGCCTCAGGGGTCAGTCCTCTCTCCTCTCTTGTTCAACATTTATGTGAAGCCTCTGGTGGAGATCATCCATGGTTTTGGGGTGAAGTGTCATCTGTACGCTGATGATACTCAGCTGTATATCTTTACCCCAAGCCACGCCAATGATGCTATGGAGGTCATGTCCTGTTGCCTGGAGGCCGTGCGGAACTGGATGGGCGGGAACAGGCTCCGACTCAACCCTTCCAAGACTGAGTGGCTGTGGTTTCCGGCGTCCCGATAAAGCCAGATAATTCCTTCGCTGGCTATTGGGGGTGAGATTTTGCCCCCTTCAGAGAGGGCTCGCAATCTGGGTGTCCTCCTGGATGTACGGCTGTCCCTGGAAGATCATATTACGGCCGTCTCCAGGGGGGCGTTTTATCAGGTTCTCCTGATCCGCCAGATGCGGCCCTTTCTGGATCGGGATGCCTTACGCATGGTCACTCACGCCCTGGTCACCTCCTGACTGGACTATTGTAATGCCCTCTACATGGGGCTCCTGAGTAGGAGCATCCGGAGGCTTCAACTGGTACAGAATGCAGCCGCGCGGGTGGTTATGGGGGCGTCAAGGTTTTCTCATGTGACGCCCCTCCTGCGCGAGCTGCATTGGTTGCCGATGGCCTCCCGGGTGCGCTTTAAGATCTTAGTGCTAACTTTTAAAGCGCTCCATGGCATCGGACCAGGATATTTACAAGACCGCATTCTGCCAGTTTCCTCTCACCGACCAGTGCGCTCTCACAGGGAGGGTCTCTTGCGGGTCCCGTCGGCATCTATGTGCCGGCTGGTGACCCCAAGGAATAGGGCCTTCTCTGTGGGGGCGTCCGCCCTCTGGAATGGGTTGCCTCCGGAGTTGCGTACAGCCACGGACCTGGGGACCTTCAGGCGTGCTTTGAAAACCTGGCTCTTTGACCAGGCCAGCTTGAGCTGATTTTAGATTGGGGTTTTAAATTGGGGGTCCGTAGTGGCGATCAGAGAGTTGGGGTATTTTAATTTTAGGGTTTATAGTGGGGGTTTTAACCTGTTTATTACAGCCAGGTTATTTGATTCAGTTTTAATTTTTGTATATTTTAAGGTTATTTTAATTGGATGGCTGTACACCACTCCGAGTCCTTCGGGAGAGGAGCGGTATATAAATGTCTCTGTCTGTCTGTCTTTCTGTCTGTCTTTCTGTCTGTCTTTCTGTCTGTCTTTCTGTCTGTCTGTCTGTCTGTCTGTCTATCTATCTATCTATCTATCTATCTATCTATCTATCTATCTATCTATCTATCTATCTATCTATCTATCTATCTATCTATCTATCTATCTATCTATCTAGTGACTTGGTAGTCTTAGAAGAGCATGCAGCAGCATCACTTCCAACAAAACGATCAATCAAATGTAAGTTTACAAACCCTGACCCAGAAAACCTGTTTGCAAATGTTTTATCCCTTCACTATGAGAAAGCTAGCGTTATCAAGCAATAGACATGCCAATTTGGCTGAAGCCATGGGAGAGGGAAATGAGGAGCCACACTTGCACCCAAGAAGTATTCAAGACTTGGGAGAAGAGATGCTTGAGAAGAAGGGGAGAGGAGGACAAGACTGAGCACAGCAGCCTTTGGCACAAGAATTGAGCCCTTGGAAATAGACCATTGGACATTAAGCGATCATGAGAGGAACAGCCAAAGAACTCTTCTAGATGGCCCGTCTCCTAGGCACCCTGCAGTGTCTGGACAGAAGGATTCTAACAGTTGGAGGCTGAACACAGAAAAGCCATGACTCCTGAACGAAAGGAGCTGCTCAAGAGATCGGAGGAAGGGAAATTTCTGGCTCTGTCTGGGATGGTCTGATCCTCAGGAGCATTTGATGCAGCTACTTTCATACACAGCCACTGCCTTTGTTTTTAAACAAAGAAAGGGGAGTTGTGTTTTCAGCATGACTGATGAGCTACAACCATCTACCCACTGACCTGGGAATAAGCTGCAGTGAATTCAGTGGAGACAGACATAGGCTAGATTGTATTGAAGATTGTAGCAGCTTACAAAATCAGATCAGGAAAGGAGAAAGAGGTGATTCCAGGACAGCACAGCTAGTGTTCTCTCTCCAGAGTCCTCCTGCCCAACAGCCACCAAAAGAAAATCAGCCCCAAAACAGCTCCATTGTTCCAAGTCTGCACAATCTTCTTCTTTTTCACTAATAAAACACAGACATAATCTTCCAGAAAGAGAAATGTAATTAATTTAAACTGGAGAAAGAAAGCCTGCAAAAGCTCCATGCTCCAGGGCATCTCCAGAGGCAGTCTATCCCTTAAGGAAAAAGTTTAAATAATACAAATTGGCATAGCACTAACATACAGGTTTGCACAATCCCTAGAGAGCTGATGTCCCCGTGAATGCGTATGGCTGACACAACTTCTGCAGTTGTTTTCAGCACACGAGGACAGACAAGACAGCTTCCCTGATACAATGGTGGGAGTCACATTTTTTTACTACTGGTACTGTGGACGTGGCTTGGTGCCCATGGCTATGTGGTCATGCGACTGGGTGGGCATGGCTATATAGTTATGTGATTGGGTGAGTCAAAAGACGGAAACTCACTTTAACAATGCTCTTGCTTAGCAACCAAAATTTTAGGCTCAATTGTGGTCATAAGTTGAGGACTACCTGTATAACTCTGAAGGCAGTAATATAGTTATATCACTGGATTAACATTTTTAAAAGATTACTTAAAAAGATTATATTTTATGCAACAAATATGCAACATATAAAAATTAAAAACAGAATGGCTAAAATTACATTAATATAAAAGTTCCATTGAAGTGGAAAAGTTAAAATATTAACATATCTATATATTAAAATGTCTTGGAAAATAAAAATATTTTTGCTGTAGTGGAAAGAGTTCAAAATAGGTGCCAACTGGGCCTCACAGGAGTGGGCAATCTACAGCTATTCCCCGCCTCCCTCAAGATAAAGGCATTAACCCATTTTTCAGCTGAGGTTCTTTGTTTATAAATTACGTTTTTAAGAATCACCATTTTCCACTGCATTTTAGGCAGGTGATTCCAGTATGGCATAACAATCATAATGATCTCAACTCCTAGCATTCAAATACCCACTATCATTCATTTGGGACATGTATAAATAATTGTC
The DNA here is from genome assembly GCA_023653725.1 of Bungarus multicinctus. Taxonomy (NCBI): domain Eukaryota; kingdom Metazoa; phylum Chordata; class Lepidosauria; order Squamata; family Elapidae; genus Bungarus; species Bungarus multicinctus. The sequence goes on along the minus strand of CM042837.1, from coordinate 7,349 downwards.
CTTTTTAAACTAATGTTTAACATGCTTTATAGTAAAAACCTCCTCCCTCCCTCCCTCTTTCTTTCTTTTTCTCCCTTCCCTCCCTCCTTTAATTGCATGGGTCCTTGGGGAAAAAAAACCCTACAAATTGAATCCTAGCAGATTGATACAGAAGTGAAAATGGACAGAAAAAGGAAAGCGGTCGGAAAACACGTTTTACTACTGTACCTCAAGTTAAAGAACAGAAGGGCCACTTGAAAATTTACAGCTTTTGCTTCTATTTACTGCTTTTCTAGACTGTTTCTTAATAGCAAATCTGTGTAGTGTTAGATTTAATATTACATTTGTAAAGATAGCAAAGGAGCAATATTTCCCATTTAAAACAAAGTGTAGTAAAATAGTTAATCATAAAAACGATTCAATAGAGCTGTGGAAAAATTTAACTTCATTTTTGTTTTTCACATGTCTTCTGCTATTTTAGGGTCCAACTGCAAATGAGATGAATATAATATTTATACCATGGAGTCTTCCTTTCATCTCCCTCTTTCTATCTTTCTTTTCTTTCTTTCTTTCTTTCTCTTTCTTTCCTTTCTTTCTCTCTCTCTCTTTCTTCCTCTTTCTTTCCTTCTTCCTGCCCTCCCTCCACTCTTGGGGTACCTCCTAATACCATCCAGAGGAACAGGACTCATGGGATGGGAGTGAGCTAAAGGGCACAAGATAGTCATGATGTTAACTCTATGTCAGATGGGTGTCAAATCTGCAGAAATTCAGCAGCTGCAGGGAGGGAGGCGAGCAGGCAAAGCTGGTCCACAATTGCAGCTTGACTCCTGTGGGCAGAGCTCAGCAGGACCGGCAGCTGTGCCGAGTTCAGGTTCATCAAAGATGTTGCCCACCTTTCTTGTAGTGTCCCAGGGAGCCTGTGGAATGCATCTGTGGCCCTCTGCTTGGGCCAGGCATGTCCCCAGTCTTTGGGTGCAGGATGGCTCTAAAAGGCTTCTTCTTGCTATTGCTGGCTGGAAGCCAACTGGGGCCAGGCCTGGATGGAAAGAGGCATACCATTCCTATTGTTTCCTTAGCATTAAGCAAGTAGCTCTTAGTTGCAGTATGCAACTCCCTTCAGTTGCAGATGGTTGTAGAGATGGAAGGCAAAGAATCAGAACAAAGAGTTTTCATAAAAGTTTTCACCTGTGAAAAAGAGAAAGACCCTTTAAAAATGACTAAAAAAACCAGAATTGGCAGATTTGCAAACCCCTCTGTTTGTTAGAGTGAGGATACGAGGCAGAGCCTTAATTGTGGCTTGTAGTGGGGTTATTTCTCTTAACCATAGTTCCGTTCATATTAAACAGGGAACGGGGCATTAACGGCCTCTGGACACCCAGGTGGGAAGCAGGAATAGTTTCAAAATGGGGGATTTCCAAATGCAACATCTCTGTTGTTCCCTGTTTCCTTCACCCATGTTGGGGGTGAAATAAGTGCACTGAATCACTGAATGGAGAGGAGGTTGGTGTTCCCTGTACAAGATGGCCACTTCTGACAAGCTGAACTTATTTTTTTAAAAAATGATTTGCCGCATGTCTGGCATGGAGACAGATAATAGATAATCAGAATTGGAAGGGACCTTGTAGGTCATCTAATCTACCTGCCCCGCCCAAGTGGAAGACCCTACACCATTTCTGACAAACGGTAGTCCAATCTCTTCTTGAAAGTCTCCAGTGATGGTGCTCCAACAACTTCTGAGGGCAACTTCTGTTCCATGGGTTGATTGTTCTCACTGTCAGAAAGTTTCTCCTTATTTCCAGGTTAAATCTCTCCTTGTTCGGTTTCCATCCATTATTCCTTGTCTGGCCTACAGGCACTTTAGAGAATAGCTTGACCCCTTCCTCCCTGTGACAGCCCCTCAAATATTGGAAGACATGTCTCCCCGGTCCTTCTCTTCACTAGACTAGCCAAGCCCAGTTTCTGCAATTGTTCATAGTAGGTTTTAGTCTCCACTTCCCTCATCCTCCTGGTTACTCTTCTCTTCACTCTTTCTGGATCTCAACATCTTTTTTGTAATGTGGTAAACAGAACTGGATGGAGACAGCAAGTTTTTTAAGCACGCCGTCTCATTCTGTTCAAGGTGCTCGGCTGGCTACTATGCTGTTTGGTTTAATGAATAAAGTGCATTGATAAAAACAATAAATTAGTCCCCTTTTCATGCTCCAACAATCCTTTCTTATTTTAACCAACCTGTCTTACCTGGCCTACAAGCTTGCTTTGTTCATTTGGATCATTCTCAAAATCCTTTGTGACATCCAGAATCAAGACAGGCACATCTCTTAAAGCTCCAGAATGGATCCTATGGGGGGGGGGGAAGATATTCACCTGTGAAAATCCTTCTGATTTAATCGATGTCTGTGTGGATTGCTGAATGTTTGTGTCCTAAGCCAAGTCCTGTTCGCTTGTGATGTGATCACATCGCAGGGAGTAAAATGCAGCTCTTGGCCAAGAACACCGTGCCCACCGTGGGGCTTACAGGCTCCCTGTGGAGTCTCTTGGGGCCGGGGTGGAAAAGTCCTTCCCTTTGCAGCTAGCATAAGCAGAGATCTGGTGGACTTCCAAGCTCTTTTCACACAATCCCTTCTTTTTCACATTGCCGTGGTCCTGCTCCTCCAACCTTCCTCCCCTGCCCCATCTGCAATCCCCTGCCACGGCACTTATCTTGCCACGCTCTTCCCCTGCCGCCCCCATGAACATCCTTCCCAGAAAGCAGGCCACGCTATGTCAGCCATGGTGGAGAACAGCCCCTGCTGGGACCCACACAGTAGTCTTTTTCGCAAGCCAGTTTTCATGCTGGGCGTGAAGCTGCTCCAGGTAAGATAGCTGGACCTCCTTCTCTTCGGGCCTGGATCGGCAGCGCAGCCTCTCAAAGCAGACCTAGAAAGGAGAAAGCAACCTTGCTAACTAGCCCAAGATGCCCAAAAGCTCTGGGGACTTTTGCCCAACAAATCACGGGAGGCTTTGTGCCAAGGTACTGAGTGACAACCTACAGCTGCTTCGAAGAAAAGGAAGAGGAGAGATCCTTCTGCAAGGCACCCTAGCCGGATTGCTGAGCTTCTCACAAAACTGGCTGTTGCTTCCAAAAGAAGCCCCCCGCCAGGTCCAATTTGCTAAACACCGGGGGGCACTGGTGACGGGGGAGGGGGGGCACGCACCGCTGGTTTCACAGTCCAGCGATCTAACTACCATATTTTGAGTTAGAGAAGAAATGCAGGAATTGAAGGAAGCTGAGTTTTTTTAATGTTTGGCACAAAACACGGGTTGAAGGCAGCTGAAACTGGCGTTGGCTAGGAAGCAGGAGATATGTCATATGTCAAGAACGCTAGTACAGAGCTGTAATGAGAAGAAAGAAAGCTTGGAACAGAACGCAAAACAGTTACTTTGGTTACCTCTGGAGGGGCCCGGAGATAAAGAAAGCCATGGAGGGCAAGTCGGTCTCCAAAGGTTTGCAGGAGGAAGGTGTGCCAATCCTGGTAAATGATCCACTCAATCTCAGTCATGTGGCCAATCTCAAAGAGATTTTTTGCAAAGATATACCTGAGGAAGGAGAGACGAGCCAGTGATACCACCTTGAGGCCAGAAGTAGGCAAGGACTCAGTTATCTAATCTTAAGCACATATCTTAACCTCGTGCTTTTCAGTTGCCTTGAACTGCAACTCCCATGCTGTGGGCCACAGTAACTGGGAATAACGGGAGTTGGATCCACAGATATTTTAAGAGGCTGGCAGGCTCATAGGGGAGAAGTAGGAAAAGGATAGGAACTTCTACCCGGGGGGGCCAATTTCTTGCACTTGAGAGTTATCTTTCTCCTGAGATCATTTCTGCATCCCCCCCACCTCCCATCATTACAGAACCATGCCAGTGTTCAAGTGCAAGTCCCTTCTTGGGCAATTCCAAGAATATTTTCCAGAATACTTTTCCTAATAATTTGAATTATTAGGAATTAATTATTATAAATTAAATTATATTATAATTATTAATAATTATTATAAATTAAATTAAATTATAATTATTGAATTATAATTTGAATTTGAAGCTGCTTTTCTGTCAGAAACACCTTACATCAGGGGTCCTCAACCTTTCTGGCTTTGCGGACCAGTGGGAGGGGGCAAAGAGGAAATGATTCAGTGTGAGGGGCAGATGCTTGTGCATGCAGCTCCATTTACACGAGCAGCAGGCACTCGCGTAAATGGAGCTGTGTGGCCCAACCAAGCTGAGGCCCAGAGGTTTGGGACCTCTACCTTACACCACTTACAGTATTTGTAAAAAAAACCAACCTTACTTTCTTAAAGTTCAGGTTTGAGGTTTATTAACATTTGGATTGACAGAGAGCACCATAGTTGTTCAATAATAAAGTTAATCCTCCAAAATAAAACTTGCCTAATAATTGTGTATTTTCTCTTAAACAATTCATAAAATTTAGTGGATTGTGATTTATAGAGATGGATGGATAGATCAATCTGTCAGTACTCCTTTTACATTTGTTTCTTTAAATCCTCCCTCCTGTCTTTTAATGAATTGTGGAGGTTGGTTAAGCCTTTACTAAAAAACACAGCAAATTCTTCCCTGTTTTTAAGGAAACCTTTTTGTTTATCAGATTGTAGCAATAGACGGAGGCTGGAGGCCAATTCCCTTTTGAAGCGCAGGCCTCTTCCTTCCCTTCCCTTTTACCTGCAGGGAAAGGCAAAAGACGAAGAAAGCAAAGCCGTATACCTGTCGCTGTAGACGGATCTCTCAAACACCAGCACCTCTTCTGGGCTCCGTGGGCTCTGGGCAGCCAGCTGCACCTTGAGCCGGCTCAGGCACGAGTAGGTCTGGAAGGTGTAGGACCAGCGGGAAGGCTCTCGGTAGACCATCTCAAGCAGGTTCCCGAAGGCCGGGGAAGGGCAGGCCTGAGGAGGAGGAAGAGCTCCTGGTCTGCCGAGGGAGCGCTTCCCCTGCCCGCTCGGGGGGAGCCGGGGGGGAGCCCACCCCCATCCCTTCACGACGGGCTTCCGAAGGCCGAGGAGAAGCTCCTCTCCCCCGAGGAGCCCGGCGTGGCCGTCGCCACCTTTGCCCTCCGGCCTTCCCCCGTCCGGGCGGGTTTTGCGCAGCCATCCGCGGGCCAAGCGGTTCTCTTGTGGCCGCGTCCAGCCTACCTACCTGGCGGGCGGTGGCGGCGGCTCGGACCTCCTGCCACTTGGCCACCGGCTCGGGCGTCAGGCGCCACGCGGGGAAGGCTTTGCGCAGGAGCCCCACGAAGGTCGACTTGCCCGCCGCTGCGGAGAGGAGGAGGAGAGGAGTCAAAGGCCGCCCGGCCGCGATCTGCCCCCCGCTCTTGCCCCCCCCCCCACCTACCGATGTTTCCCTCCACCGAGAGCCTCTTGGCCACCCGCGCGAAGCTCCGCGACGCGCCCGCCATGGAGCCGCCGGACGAGGAGGGTCTGCGCATGGGCAGGCTCGGCTTCTGCCTCGGAGGAGTGTGACGTAAAATTAGCGTCACGTAATATAAAATGTAAAATGCAAAATGAGAAATAACTATAAAGGTTAGATTCCACCTCAAAACTTAGTGTGCTAAATTAAACACTAGGAATAAACATAGCGGTAGCCTAAACTTTGAAACTCACCGTAAGGTTAATTGCTGGCCACTGTTATACCACCAAACCACCCAAACGGGTAGCCGTTACAGAGAGTGCCTGCGACGTCGCGACTTTTGTTTCTTAAACCGTTTTGATACAAACAATAGCGAGTAAAAATCGGAGCAATTTTGTGCCGTTAAAATTAGTTCCAGTTAAGCATTGGGATAAATTTCTGGTTGAAGCTCCGTCAAAGAGATGCACAATCACCCTATCCTTAAATCCTCCGAGAAGCCAGCAAAGAGCCGCTCTCCAGGGTCCTGCTGCGCAGTCTGGTGGCTACGCAGAGAAAGAAGGCCCTCTGCTACGGGCATGCCCCTTCATTTCTGGCCAGAGGGGGAGATTTAGAAAGGACTTGCAGGGGCTATGGGAGCAGCAGCAGCAGCAGCAGCCAAAACGGAAGGGAGGTGATGGGACAGGTAGGTGAGGTAGCTTTGCGGCAAGCCGGTTGCAGATGGTATGCAGTTCCACATATCGGGTGGCTCCGATATTTTGCCTCTTATTGAGTTTGGCACTATTTTTCTGACCATTAGGGGCAACTCCAGTAGCTGTTTTGTGTTTGTCTTTTCTCTAGTCCCCTTTTGGGGCAAGAAGCAGTCTGGGTAACACCTGTTTCTCCTGCTTTCTAGAACTATAGCCTGTGCGATGAATGCAGGTGAGAATCCTGCTGCAAAATTGTTCATCAAGCTGCCTTTTGGGAAAGAGAAACAGTTGAGCCTGTGGCTGCCAAGATGACCATCCTATCCTTTGTGTCTGGTGGAGAACGAGAGTTTGGAGTTTAGAGGTAAGGAACAAGTGTTTTGTATTACGTTTCTTAACTGGTGCCGGTGGGTGTAGGTAACTGCCTCTCAAGCCATAGCCAACTAGACTTTTCCCAGTTGGACCCCGCATCAGTTGGTGCCCCCTGGGAGAGGCAGAACTGACAAGCCATTGCTGTTTCCCAAGCTATTTGAAAGGGTGAGAATAATTTTTGTTTTCAGTTATTTCTTTTTTTATATACAATTAGGAGGATAAAAGGCATTTGGTTGGAGTCGTCCTGCTCAAAAGACATTACACGTGCGTGTTTCAGGGATTAAGGAAAGGGCTGCCTTACATCACTGCAGATGGAGTGATGTTGGTGCTGCTATGAAGGAACCCAGGAGAGAGGACTTCAACACACCTGAAGAAGAAATTTGCTTCTTTCCATGATTTTACAGTGCTCGGAACAACGATTGAGTGAAATGGGAGAAGAGAGCAGATAATATAGCAGCAGAGCCTGGAGTCATGGCAGGAGGCTGAATCTGGCCCTAATAGGGAAGGGATAAGTGGGATATTGGTTTCCTCTCTTTACATGTTGGAGTCCAAGGGGGACCTTTGAACGGAAAGCTGGCAGCACTTCCCTTAAGCGTAGTCTGTCTTTTGTTTCCCTTCCTTGACTTTGGTGCCGCCATTGCTTTTCCTCGCTTCCAGCTTAATGCAGCATCTTCTTGGGCTCTAATAGTCTGACAATACCACCACTGGACATCGGCTCTCTGATCTAGTCACCCTTTATCTTTTAATTGTAGCCTGTCTTTTGTTTTCCTTCCTTGACTTTGGTGTGGTGTTGCCACCGCTTTTCTTTGCTTCCAACTTCACCTGCCTCATCTTCTCTGATCTTCTCATCACCTGCCATTGACCACAATTATTGGTCTGCCACACACCGATGGCTGAATCCTGACATATGTTGGCTCTTGCCAG